>CM032332.1:46600295-47258533 GCA_019022515.1 Quercus aquifolioides | reverse complement strand
TACCTTTTAATACTCCTATATACTTGTTTTTGTTTAAAAAGAAAAAAATGATGGAATCTCAGTTATGGACAGGAGATCCATTCAGACAGATGTGTGACATGGGCAAGAAGATATATCTAAGTTATCATGCATCTCACCCTGGTAGATTTTGTTAGATTATATCCACCCACATCAAGGCCAAATGACCATTGGCATAGCAAATGCCAGGAGAAACAAAGTAGATGCCACGGTACAATCCTGCATGTACACACCCTATCCGGTCCAGTAATAGAACCACAGATTCAACATACAGATTTCTGTTAGTGACATCTCTCCATTAAACGAGGACTTGAGTTATCAAGAACATGACAGGACAGGAAATTTCCAAATTTGCCAAAAAGAAGGGACCCATTTGTCAATGCAAAAGTGTACATTGATACTTCTAGTATACACACATTTATACAGTTATGCAGACCCAAATTCGAAAGAGCATTGATTGTAGTGACTTACCAAGAGTTTATCATCACTTTCAGATTCCCTTCTATTACTTCGGGGGCCTCACTAGGTATATGCATGTATTGATTTAGCCTTTGTACAGAAATGACATAATTTGGTAAAGTGCACTGATTTTGAATTGAGAAGACAAGTGACGTGTTTAATGAAAGACCATAAGAAAGTGCCATTCCAATAAATCCTGCAATAAAAGGAGAAATTGTTATAAAGAATCTAATACGCATGTTTTACAGCTCAATATAACTCCACAAGCATGTTTAAAAAACCATCTCCAGTAAATTGAAGCATCTATACAAGAACTATAAATCGTTAAAGATTGAAAAAATAACTCTTCAAGGTAAAACTCACCAGAGCTAACAGATCCGGGAGGAAGCCATGACCATGCAGAGTGCTGAAGAGGCAAGAACAATTGCACTAAGTGTTTCTAATCTTTGGATCAACCACTCATTTGCTGCAAAACTATGGAAAAAAGGACTGGCATTTTTGTCAATCAGTTCAAGATTCTTTTAAAAGAATCGGTCTTCCTCCTCAAAAGCTCTTATAGTCATGGCGCCAAGCATTGTAGAGACTCGGATAAATGATTTGCTACAAAGGAGTTGGTTGTGCCATTGATCCGCATAAACTTCCTCATCAAACTCTTTTACGAAAAGTATCAACTTACTTCTTCTTGCTTATCAACAATGCCGCACATTTGTTTCTCAAAAAAAAAAAAAAACCAATGCCACATAAAATCTCTCTTACAACCCACTGTACTCCAGCTAACAACATATCAAAATACAAGAAAGTTTGGCTTCAAATGAATACCAATCGAGGCATTTGTCCATTTGCAATCAAAATTCCAAGCCCAGAAAAACTTCCTAATACATCAGTAAATACAATACACGTTATGGGTTTTCTCCTACATTTAACAATTTGTTGACAACAAACACATTGGAAGCCAGTATTCTCCCCAAGCAATGATCCACAAATAGATGCACAGCCACCGAGATTCTCCCCAATTAGAACATTTTGCAAGCTTATTCCAGTCCAGTCACCTATGCACATGAAGAATAAGCACATAGGGACAATCAGGCTCAATGGCCTTTTCGTTTCCACCATATATGAGCTCTAATAAAAAGATACAACTTTAAAAGAAAAGTGAAACAAAAATATCCAGTCACCTATAGGCCGGAAGTATAAGCATTATTTACAGTAGGCATTTAATGATCTTTTCGTTTCCACCCATATGCCCTGACAAGTCTAATCTTACCTGTTTCATCAGACACAACAACATAATTAAATTAACATAATCAATCAAATGCGCAGTATAAGTAGCTCAAGAAGATGGGAAGTGTAGACGAAGTACATACCATCACCGGTCCCGCAATTGGGAGCATGCGCAGGAGGGCGTCGCGATCTCCGCAAACCCTCCATCTGCTCAATGTCCTCAGCCGGTATTTGCTCAATCTGTACAGGCTCAATGTCCTTAGCTGGTATCTGCTCAATCCGTACAGCCTCTTCATGGAGGGTTGGAGATGAAGCTAACATGGTGGGTCCACATGCACTAGAGGTGGGGTGGGCATGCTTGGTGTGGGGACAAATATGCATCCACCATCATGGGCAGATCCACTGAAAACTGGGGGCGACATATGGGGAGGGTCCTCATAGTCCGTGCTAGCACCATAGGACGTAGTCTGGGCTGGAACAGTGCCCTCATGACCAGCGTTGTGGGATGGCCCAGCACTAGCGCCAGACGTGCATCGCAGTGTCCTGCCGCCGTCGTCAGACAGTACCCAATCAGTGCCAAGCCATGACTCTTTTGCACCCGAGTCATCCACTTCCTCGTAGATGGGATCCGGCTCGGTCGTGCGGCCGTGACCAGCTCGACCACCTCCACGACGTCCACCCCCACGAGACCCACCACTTTGCTCGCCATGACTCGGGGCCTGTGTACTAATGTGAAATGCTTCTGTGAGCGCATCCGCCAATTTAAGTCGGCCCAGCTCCTCCACAAGCTGTAGTGTATATGTAAGGTCATTGTGCATGTCAGAACCTTCGTCACACCTTTGTATAGACCTAATCAGCGTCCGAACCTACAAAACAAGGGTGTCATAAAAGCAAGAACGCAGGTATGATGCAAAAGTTGGATAAATTTGTTCCAAAATCAAAAGAAAAAAGTAGTAAACATAGCTAATGAACTCCTTCTATTACTTATAACTATTAAACATCTTTAAAAAGATTGCGTATAAAAATCCCCGTTAGACCCCCCTATGCAGAAATTTATAGTTCTACCCCAACACTCATGAATTTTCAGTTTCCTGTTATGTTTATGGCTATGCAATCTAAACATTGAGATAATACTTCCGAAAAACACGTATGGTTGGTTGTACATAAGTTCAATCTTAGCATAAGTGAAAATATCTGAATTTCATTTATGTATCTAGGTTTCGCTAGAGTTACAACTCCATTAATATCATACTACAATCAGGACACATATTTTGAAGTTATTATTTCCTAAGGTACACGTCCGAATGGATGACAATTGAAAATATCAAATGCGAGCTTAAAGTTTCAATTAAGGGAAGTACCATCAGTTACAACATATATCATACTTGAATCTAGTAGTCTAGCACATATCCTTGCTGCATACTTGCAAGATTTGAAATGACCTTTAAGCTGTTGGAAATTGAATTCTACCAACAGTTTAGTAAGGGACTTCCCAGTTCTAGAGGTAATATCTATCAAGGAATATGTAATTAGCTTTCAGTCCTGGAGGTAAGGCTATCTAGTGTGATAGTGAACTATCATGAAATGTGAATTTATCACTACTAAAAAGAGTTGGACCGTCCGTTTGAAATTACAAGCCAACCAAAAAACAAAAAAATAAAACAAAAAATAAAAATAAAAGAATAAAACCCAACCCACCCTTTTTTAAATTTGAATGTAATTATATGAACAAAGGTGTGGTCATCATTGGTCATTGCCAATTAACCATTCCTCACTCAAACAAATTGGATGAAGACAAATTCAGTTATTTATGAACAACTTAAATCATGCAGTAGCTTAAAAACATAATGAAAAATAAACTCATAGAGATGTAACAACAATAATTATTGTGGAGTTTTGCATGCATGATAAAGCTGCTGAAGATATTTAATCGAACAATGGTTTCATACATAAAATAGGAATTGTTGCCTCACCATAAGTTCCCAGTACGCAGACTCTGGTGTTATGTACCGCCTTGTGTTGTGATTGTACCACGTCATGTACTGAACGAGGTATGTATCATCACCGTCCAAGAGAAGGGCCCCGTGAGCTTCATTCTTTCGGTTGGCCCATTGCTGAATAAAGACAGCATGTTTTGCCTCCCAGTCCTTCTCCCATTTACCTTGGAGGGATATATTGTGAAGGACAGTCGACGTATCCACGACAAGTGGAACTGGTTGCTTCATCCCAAACTGGCAGAGGACCCGCTCGGGATGATGCCCCTCCACTATCCAAAAGTATATCAATGGCACCTCGGCCCTCCAAATATGCTGCTCGGCAGTGCAATACGCAGGCAGGGAGCCCAGCATATGCGTGTACGGCTCCCATACAATTTGCATAAGTGGATTATGTTTGTGATAGTGAGATATCATACTAATTTAAGATTATGTTTGTGATATGTAATATGGAAAGCATGGAGTTTCTTGCTTCTATTCGTACACAAAATCTTCAGGGATTATTGGGCAGAAAGTAAAAGAACAGCAACATTGTGTTCAAAATATTAACACAATGAAGTCAATAAGCAATTAAAACAATGACTAGCATTGATCTGCAGAAAAATATCCACATTCCATTCTCAGAACCATGTTCATATGCATAACATTGAAAGCTAAGTGAGACCATCAGATACTAGGGTTTTCAATCTGAACCAGACTTAGAGGAGGGTATCAAAGCATCCTTATGGCTGTAAGATGAATCCAAGTTGATGATTTTGCAAAAGCTTTTTATCGTAATAGAAAACTTGATTTGGATTAATTGCATTAGTCATTAACAATGTTTCAATGAATGAGAACAAAATGACTATTAATCATTGCAAGACTAAACTAACTGTACTTAATTTTCTCTTGAAGCTATCAAAAATATGGAGGGAAGACATATATAAGGTCTGCTAAAGACATTGCATTTCAAGTAGCACTTTTTATTGCAAGAAATGGAAGCTATGTAAATTATTACATGGTATATCCTCATCAAATACTGTTATCATATTTCTGTCTAAATATATTTTCTTATAAACTTTAGTGTTCAAAATTACGTAAATTGAATAGTTATCTGAAACTAATCATGTCAATGTCTAAAATTACATTCCTTATGTTAGTACCATGGTGGAACAAATTTTGTGGAACAAGCTCTGCAATGTAAATCACAGCTTATTATGATCAAGCTTCTCTTGATGAATATGGTGAGTAGCATATGTTGCACGCTTCTAAAATTATATGAATAAAGTAGTAATTAATAATCCACAACTTTTAATAATTTTAGGACTATTAAGGCAGCTCAAGTGGGGACAACTTAATGAGTTGCATGCTGCAATTAAATTGTGCTCTACAACTTTGGTGCAAGGAGCACGAACCAACTTTTCAGTTAGGTCAACAACAAGAGGTAATGTGTCAAAAGTCTTTATGTTTTCTCATATATCACTGATTAACACTTATTTGTTTATTTAAACTTAGGCCATTGTCTTCCAAGAAGAAAATGGAGGCTGTGCGGCATTTCTTACTAACTATGCGAAACAGAATGCTACTGTACAAATTCAAAATATACCACTTGAATACGTAAATCGAAGTCGATCAGTATTCTACTAGACTGTAAAAATATAACCTTCAATTCAGCAAAGGTAATTTATTTATTTAATGTAACAATGTTTCTTGCAGAGCAATAACAATGTTTGTAATCCTGGATTCTAACAGTTAGAACAAGAAATACTAAATTGTCTACTTATTAGGCAGAGCAATAACTATGGTTTTGAGCTCATAACATTTTATTAATTAATTACAAACTGTACAAGCTTAATTTATATTTTTTTAATCAAATTTCTAGCATATATTGTTTGAGTTTTGAAAATATCATTTATATTCTAATATGCCTTGATTCCCTTGTTTTGAAAAGACCCATATCTGTCAAATTTATAGTAGGAAATTCGTTGTTTAGAATTTAATTGATATCTTGTGAGTTTACAATCATTCCGCTTATATAAAGTCTTTTTTTTTTTGGGACTTTTTTCACTTACCGTAAATAGGTTAAAACAGTGTATAATGACAGAATTAGTAAATCAACACAAACTTCTGATTCAGTTAGTAGCTGGGAAGAATGGAGGGATGTCATCGTGAATTTCAAAGATGCATCATTAAAATCAAATGAATTACTTCAGCACACAAATACAACCAAAGACAAATCTGATTATCTTTGGTATACTCTTAGGTAAATTAATTTCTCATTGAATTATAACCAATTACATATGATTAATGACATTTGAAATGGTTGATGGAGTTTTTTTTTTTTTTTGTTGCAACACAGGTTTGAAGTCACTTTGTCTTGCACTAAACCAAGACTTCATGCTCAATCTTTTGCGCATGTTGCACATGCTTTTTTGAACGACATATACATAGGTAAGTTACTTATTCAGTTCAAACATCTTGGAAAGGTACAATTTCTTCTTTCTTTTTGGTTTTTTAGGGTGTAAATCACAAACGTTTCCGTACATAATCAAGGATATAGCCAAATTCTACTTAATATATATATGACTAAATTTAAATATAACCCATTGATCCAGCCCAACTTAACCTGACTCACGTGAGTTGGGTTGCGTTGGTTTTTACACATGTAATGAGTTAAGAATTTCTCAACCCGACATTCTTAGAAGTACACCCCTTCAATCCAACCCAACTCGACCCATGCACATGTACACCCCTACTTTTGATAATAAGAAGTCTCCAAATATTTGGTTATGCTAGGTTAAAATAAAAGAATTGAATCCTTTGATTTAACATTCAAGAATTTTTGAGTTTATGCTTGGTCGTATTCATGCAGGTGCTGTAAATGGAAGTTCTAATGTGAAGTACTTCACGATGGACATTCCAATTGAGTTAAATGATGGGATGAAAATCCTAGTATCAAACAAAATGATGGGATGGAACCAATATTCTGAAATCAACTCATTCCTACAACAATCAAAGAATTCAAACTAAATTAAAAATAAAAACTTGGAAACGTACTTGAGGGAAACGAAAATAAAAACCTCAAATTGAGGACGTAAATTATCCGAATACCTGCTCTGCTCGTAGTGTAGCCAGCGAAGTCCGGTACGCAACAAGGACGTGTGTGGCATGCTCTGCGGTGCATTTTGGCCCGCTCCACCTAGCAAACATGGGGTGTCGACAAATGCTCGTTACTGAACTTTACATTTCACAAACTTTGCTTTATATTTCACATCCATATACTAAGGATTCATAAGTTTCTTTTTGTTTGTTAGTTTGACATATTTTCAATTATATCAAAGAGACAAATAAAATGTAATATACTATTACACGTAAATAATTATTCCTAAGAGACACTTAGCTTGAATAACGAGAACTCAATGAACGTACCTAATGGCAAGGGGTCCTGAGTGCACTGGCGGTAGAGGCGGCCTCATAATAAGGCATATTCGTGGGAACCTTGAATAGGCCCATAGTTGCACCAACAAGAGTGCTCCACCAATCTGCATCGCATCCTTCTTCGATGCACTACAAAGTTGCCTATAGAGCCAGGCCAATGCTGCACTACCCCAGCTATACCGTCTCGCATTGCTGATTGGGTTGAGCAACTGCAGAGGCAACAGTGAGACCATGTCCGCAGACTTGTCCATGAACAACAGGGCCCCCATCCATACAAGTAGGTGGAAGCAGGCATGTTGCTGCACGACTTCGTCACCGGCATCCGCAGCTGGGGGAGCGGCAAACTGTTCATCAAGCCACTTGTATTTTATCCTCGCCCCAGTAAGGGTAGACTTGTTTGAGTACGGTATCACGGGCGGAGGTTCATGGCCCAACAACTCTCGGCACACCAAGTTCCATTGCTTGTCTATCCTCCCAGTGACAGGCAACCCATCCACTGGAATCCCCAGCATCACCTCGATATCTTGCAAGGTGATACCTATTTCTCCATGGGGCAAGTGGAACGTGTGCGTCTCCGGATGCCACCACTCAACCAAGGCCGTGATCAAGGCGTGGTCGACCTCCATATCAGGAACCTTGAATAAACCGGTCAAACCTGCAACATCTACGACAATACACATTTACAGCGTCGAACCTTTATCATGCCAGGCACCTCCTACACAAGGATGAGTATTATGTTAGGTAGTGCACAAGAGGTAATTATAAAACAGACATGTATTAATAATACAACTACATACCTCGTCAGTGGCGTGGCTCCAAAGTGGAGTTGACCGATGATTCGGCTGCCGGGTCAACTGGGTAAGATCGTCAGGTCCAAGCAGCACTCTATCTAGTGCCTGCATATTTGACATGGCAGCAAATAGATTGTTAGCAATTATCTGACAAGTAAACCACAATTAATATAAAATAAAAGCATGGATACAGTAAGACATATTATGATCCCAACAAGATTGTCAACATCGCTTCTTACCCCCACTTAACATGCAATCCAAAAGCAATCAAATTAAAGCTTAAATAAATAAGAACTTGCCATAATTTTACATACAAACACTTTTTTTTTTCTATTATCTGTAATTGAAGTAAAAAAACAAACAAATGACTAATTAATGTGCTAGAAACTTGATTGATACCTGCATGTTCAACATCTAAGCAATATTTAAATGTGAGAGTTCTTTTTGGTGTATGATGTCTTTGAGAGTGATTTTAACAAGGAAAATATCAATTACAATTATTAGGAGCTGCATATGGAGGGAAGACATATTAAATTTAACCATGCGACACACAATATGTGATCTTCCCCCAAGGACATTTAAATTCAACTCTATGGCTTATGACCAATGCAGTCACATAGTAAATATAAATTGCAACAACTCAATGTTTAGGTATTTTATTCTCAAACCTGTTCAATCAAACTTGGTCTTTTCAACAAAGTAACACTCTCTATAAGGTCATCCTTGACAGCTCCCCGTTTTATGTCCTACGCAATTGCCCGTTTACGATGGACCACTAAGATCCCTACAGCTATAGGTCATTTGGGCTCAAGTTCTCAACTTAATATCTAGAAACCTATACTAATTATTCTACATT
Organism: Quercus aquifolioides; assembly: GCA_019022515.1. Classification (NCBI taxonomy): domain Eukaryota; kingdom Viridiplantae; phylum Streptophyta; class Magnoliopsida; order Fagales; family Fagaceae; genus Quercus; species Quercus aquifolioides. The sequence continues at coordinate 47,249,777 of CM032332.1, read as the reverse complement.
TCTACCACTAGATATGTAAGCATACCATGACTCAGTCAGCCCATTTCCCTGCTTGTTAGGCCTATTTTCAACATTTTAGGAGTTAATTCTACTCAATTTCTTGCTTGGTGACTCGTTTTCAAATTTTAGGTTCATTTGCTGGGTCTATTTTACAAGTTTTAGGAGTTAGTTCTAGATCCATTTATATGACAATGGATCTAGTATTACCCTGTTCCACTGTATTAGCTATAAGCAATAGTCAATCAAAATGTACCAAACTCATTAAACCACAATGATGGAGTGAATGTTGTTTCCTAGAGTAAATGCACTCATTTTTTTCTTGAAGTTACTTGAGCAGTTTGATGTTCTAGTGAATATCATTTCTTGTTTAACAAAAGGGTGAAAAATTACAGAGTATTCTCCTAAAAAAAATTACATAATCAAAAGATTATAATCGCAAAGAGAGAAAATCAATAAAATCTACAACATAATGCATGTCATTTTCACCAAAGGGTGCAGGACCACTCGAACAAGAATCTCAAATTCACCGACTTCAACCCAATAAGCTGAATAGTAAAATAAGTTGGCAAAAATAATCTTTGCCAAATAGACTCTGTATATCAAGGCTTATCCATGAGCATTGCATAATTTTTAAGTAAAACTCTATTAGTAATTTTTTTTTTTTTTTTTTTTTTATAGATGCTTCATTTAATTTAATTTAAAATGAATGCAATATTGTTTAGATTATGAAACATGCTCACTACATACCTTGCTCCAAATAACTCAATTTCTAAAGTCTTTTTATCATTAGCTCTTTAATTAAAAATTATTAACATAGTTAATTTATTTTATGCAAAAGTCTATAAAAAAATTTTAATAGACTCGGATAATTTTGATATTATCAAATATATGTAGATATTTTATATTTACAGATAAACATTTTTATTTTAATAATATTATCTTTTATACATATAATTAGTTTTCTATACATAATTTTTTTATAGAAAATATCTACATATACCAATCACATATATTACCTCAACTTCTTTTTTAGCACTTTCTCAAAAGGGAAAAATTCAAACTAATTATCATGATTTGGAGATATATGTTTTAAAAAAATTATGTTAAAAAAATTATAAAATCAGTAAATGCTAATTCTATTTAGCTTGCACGTTTAGGAATTTTATTAATTAAAAATGAAATAACATGTCCCGGACCCTGCCAATGACAAAATCTATGATTATTTCATACATTTAACTTTCAATCCTTGGTCAACATAAGGTTAAAAGTATTTTTATATTCATAGATGCCCTTACGGTAATTATCAATAAACTATTTTAAAAAATTTAAGTTATAACACCACTTTTATGAGAAATATAATCAATCGTCATAAAAACTTAATGCTTTTTTCTTGTCCTCTACAAAGTTCCTAAAAATGTATCCAAAATCTAAGAAAATTTTTAAGTACTCCTAAAATACAAAGAAATGATACCCCTCCTCTCAAATTTATTATGAACCCCACCATGAATTTAAATAATGGACTCCTCAGTGAATGTGAGAACAACACCCTTTTCTTTGATCCATTAACTTTTTCCTTGTTAACTTTTTTGTTAGGTTCTAAAGACTTAGGATTTGATGTATTTAGAACTCTAATGTGTAATGTTGGCAAACTATGATCAAAACAATATGTTTAGTCTTGTTTAGGCTTGCTCAAAGTTGTGTAATTCATGTAAATTTGAAATCGAGAGGCTGCAGATGTATTAGTGCATTTCGGCCTGGCTCGATCGATCAAAGGATAGACTTGATCGATCGAAAGTCGGCCAGAATGTTTTTCGGCAGAATTTTCAACTCAGCCCTATCTCTTTAAACGTTTAGGGTTTTATGTTTTTGCCCTAGGTATATAAGGCAAAATCCTAGTTATGTTTTGAGAGTTGCTCTGGTTGTATTGTTGCTCATATTTTGCTGTTTGTGTGAATCTCTTGTGAGATCCTAGAGGAGCTTTCCTTCACATAAACTTAGGGTTTTCAAGGTAGAGATATTATCAACACCTTGATGATCAACTCAGTTGTTACCATTGGAGTTTAAAGAAACACAAGCAGGAGTGCTTGTACTTGATTAGAGAATCCAAGAAAGAAGGAGTCCGTGGATTCGGAGCTTGCACATGGTCGTGTCAGTAAGTTCTATTGGTGGGTAGCATTAGGAAGTCGAGCGTGGGTGCTTGTAAGTCCTTTTGTATGAACTTCGATTCTTTCATATAGTGGATTCAAGTTTACCTTGAGGATAGTTAGGTTAAATCCTCCCCAGGTTTTTCACCGGTTTGGTTTACCTGGGTGATCATATCTTTGTGTTCTTTATATTTCCGCTGATTTGTATCTTGATATGATTAATTGATTGTGTTAATCTAGATTTGCATAATTTGGCTAAGTTAATCACTTGGCTAATAAACTAGGTTAAGCCAATTGTTGTGTTTTAAGGGGTCTAAAAACCTAACATTTTTCCTTATTATTTTTGTACACCACCTAAAGAGCAGTTTACATGGAAGAGGCAATTTACATATTTGTGCACCTAATAAAGAGGACCAAATTGATCAAGAAAAACAGATCAAACATATGTGCCTTAAAAAAACTGCCAAGAAACAAAGTCCATAAAATAAATTGAACAGGTGACAAGATAACATTCAAACATTCAGGGGTAAAAAATGTGAAATCAAAAGAATATTTCAAGGGCTTTCATTGATATCTATATCATCATTGAGTGTTGGAATGAGTTAGAACCGCACAAATGGAGCCTGAAATATCCACAATAGAAGCACCCATTTTCATTTACACAAAGATTTTAAATTTCTTAATCTATAGTAACTAGCCAGCTCAAAATAAAAGGGGGCAAAAAAACGTTCACATATTTGTGCTCCTATAGAAGAGTGCCAAATTGATTTAGAGAAACCTTAAAAAGCAACCACTCTCCAAATTCTTTAAATAAAAAATTAGAGTAAAGAATATTATAATATTTCAAGGTTCAAACAAGAATCTCAAATTCACCAAAGGGTGCAGGACCATTGAATGTTCAATTATTCCTCTCCCCCTCCATATGGTCAATTTTAAACAAAGAGGAGTTGTATTGCAAGCAAAAGAACTTCTATGCTTGCTATATCAGCTTCTCCAGCCATACATTTGCACATATAAGCTGATGGTACCAGCGAATGAATTTTTTTCCAGTAAAGTTACTTAAAATTTTCTAGATTGCAAAAAAAAAGTAGTGTCAATTCCAAGAAATAATGAAAATTATAAAAACCTAGATATACCAAAAACAATGAGTACTAAAACTTTTGAGGGATATGAAAGAACTTAATTTGTTTGTTGTTGTACTAAACACTACTATTTCATCACTCTTACTGGTTTTTAACTGGACTTACAGTAACTGACTTTCTGTTTCATGTGAATGTGTATTGTATTTCATAGATTTATGTATATAGGATGTCATTATGGGCAGAACATCTTGGATTTACGGAAGACTGCTTCAAACAACCAGAGTCTCATCATTTTCATCATTTTTTTCTTAACACGTAACCAATAGAACCAATCTTTGTCCAAACCAATCTTTACGAGATGGGTTCTGCTTCAGAGCTAACGGTTGCTGCTAGAGGCATGAGACACATTTTACACCATTTACAACAACTATTTACACTCAAACGTAATTAGTTTGACACCATTTACAACAACTATAACAAAATCATGCCTACAATCGGATAAGACACATTTTACACAAACCCAGAGACATCACTGAAACACCACCACTCGATTTGCCAAAACCCCCCATCAAAACCCCAAGCACATTTAAACTCATTGATGAGAAAATAATCATTGCAGCATGTAAAAGACAACAAATTTCTCATTAATGAGAAAATCACACAGACATAACCATATAGCGAGAAATACTTTACATCATCATCATCGCAGCATATAAAAGACAACAAAATTCTCATCTTGATTAGTAAATTTACTACTTTTTAAGTAAGTTTCAACAAAATAATCAAAATCCCACATAAAACACAACCTAATATTAACCAAGATCAGAAAAGATATCAGAGGAGAGGACTGTACCTGTAATCAATGGCGGCGGGAAGCAACGACGACGGCAAGCAACGATGACTGAGGGAGACTGGATAGGGAGAGTGAGACTGATGGAGAGTGAGGAAGAGTCGGGAAGCCTGATCGCAGAGCGAGCGAGGGAGAGAGTGATGGCAGAGAGCGAGGGAAAGAGAGTGTACAGGGAGAGAGTGAGTGAATAGGGGTTGTGAGATGTTAGGGTTCTATTGATTCAAACCACTGAAGAAAACTCGATTTTATGGTTCCCGAGTTATGAATGACTACACGATCATTTTTTTATTGGGGAAAACCCATGTCTGCTGCGCCAGCGTGGCACAATGGTCAGACTAACTCGATCATAGTAATATCGAGTTCTTCATTAAAACTCGACTCTCGTATTATCGAGTTACAAAACAGGGGCATTTCCCTATTTAGTTTAGAAAAGGGGGCAAAAGAATGTTTAATTTGCCCGAAAAGAGCAAAAGCCCATTTTGTCCATGAAAGTTATGGCTTGAATACTTAAATTCCCTAACTACCAATTTTAAACAGTTGATTCAAATATTGATTGGTTAGTTAATGGAATGACAATATTTACATATAAGCACATTCAACAATATAAGACAAATCATAAACACATGCACATAAAGACAAATATATGTTCATAGAGTGAAAACCCTAAAAAGGAAAAATACTCTGAGGACGATCCCAATTAACAATTAGACCGTAGATGATTGTGGTACATCTTAATAAGAAAAACATAGAAAAGTACGAATATACCTTCCTCAATATAGAAAGCGTAGGAAACTATTATTAAATGGCATAAGTATAAGTTCCTCTAACTAAGATTGTTCCAAGCGAAGTTAAATATTAAGGTAAATTGCAAACTATACCAGTAAAGTCTGGAAGTGTTTGAATTTTACATCCTGAAGTTTGAGAATTTAAATTTTATCCCCTGAAGTTCTATTTTGTTTGCATTGGCAGCCCCCCATCCATATTTTCCGTTAAATGTCACATAAGCTTATGTCTATTGAATGACCTAAACACATGTAACAAGTTTATGTGGCACTTAATAGAAAATATAAATGGAAGGGTTATTGATGTAAACAGAATAGAAGTTCAAGGGGTAAAATCTAAATTCTGAAACTTTGAGTGTAAAATTCAAATACTCTCAAAGTAATTTATAATTTAGCCCTATTAAGTTTGTAACAATTTTTCTATGCAAGGATGTTATTGACTAGTTATAAAAGGCATGACAGTATAGCTTCTTCAATGATATAGAAATTGGATTATAAAAATTATAAAAATAAAATAAAATAAAATAAAATAAAATAAAATAATAATAAAAAGATGCTAATAATAATGTAATAATATACCTTCCTCAATATAGAAAACGCATGAAATTATTATTTTTTGGCAAAGTATAAAGACTAACGACTTGATTCTTTACTTGTCTTTGTAGGCTTGGACCAGTCTTTAATTTATTTATTTTTATTTTTTATTAACTAAAGACTGATCCAAAGAAAAAAAAAGAGCGACGCTAGTGGACCAGTAGTCCAAGCCTTTAATTTTTTTTTTTTTTTTGGATCAGTCTCTAGTCCACTAGTGTCACTCTTTTTCTTTCTTTGGATTAGTCTTTAGAAAATAAATAAATAAAACATTAGAGCATCCGTAGCAAACGTTACAAAAATTATGCCATTTTGTCACAACAAAAGCCTACTTTATTATTTTACCACATCATTTTACAATATCTCATTTATCAGATATTCTATATTTTTATCACTTCATTTAAAAATTATTTCTTAATTCTTATTTTATTCTTTCTTTATTATTTGTTCCTAACGGTAATATTTGTTCCTACAACAGTCATATTTTCAAATCTCATCAATTCTAACGGTAACATTTTCAAACAATCCTCTTAATTCAACTGTCATATTTTAAAAAATTAATATTTTCTTAAGCATTTAAGAAAAAAAAAACACGTTGAACCTGTCACTGAGTGAGAGCAAATGGGCAAAAGAAGCTGTCTCCTGTATCAAAGAACTCAAACTGATCAAAACAAGACTTATCCATAAACCAAGAACTCAAAAAGATACTGAGTCTGAACAAACCACAAGGCTAGATAACAAAACTCAAGCACAAACAGGTTCTGAGCACAACCGGGCTATATAGAACAACAAGTAACGCATGCACCTAGATAACACCAAATACCAAGGCTCATATCAAAAGCCAAAAACATATGCAATCTAAAAGCCAACCTGTCAAGTTGAAGTTGTTTCAACTGAACTAAACTACCAATGTAGTCCATAGAAAACTTACACAAATAACTCATATCCAATAACATTAACTCACACAGAACCCATTGAATTAAACATAGTTGAGCTTGCCACTTCCTTGATGACAAATGGTACTTAAATTTAACACAACAAAACAACATAGCCAATGAGTTTTAATGGTAGCTTCATAAAAACAAAATGAAACAAATAAACCAAATCAAAAGTTTTAATGGCAACTCCATAAAGAAGAGGAGACAAATAAACAAAACCAAAAGTTTTCATGACTCTCCTTGTAATTGCCATAAATGTTCAACGAGATTCATTTGGAGTTGAGAATGAACTTCTCGATCCCTAATGCATTGATGAACTTGAATGAACTCCGTAAATTCATTTGTTGGCTCACGTGACATTGGTGTACATGAAATCTCATCAATTTGTTCATAATCTAAGTCCACTGCTTCAGCTTCATCTCGCTCATCTTCAATAATCATGTTATGAAGAATTATGCATGCTTTCATAATGTCTTGTAGTGTTTCATGATAGAAAAACCGTGCAGGTCCACGTACAATTGCAAATCGTGCTTGAAGCACTCCAAATGCATGCTCTACATCCTTCCTATATGCCTCCTGAGCTTTTGTATAAATTTCTTTTTGCTCCTAGTGGCCTTGGGATTGTCTTCACAAATGTTGACCATTGTGATATATGCCATCTGCAAGATAGTATCCCATTGTGTAATCATGACCATTGATTGAGTAATTAATTGCAGAAGCATGTCTTTGTGCAAGCTCAGAAAATACATGAGACCGCTCCAACACGTTAATATTATTATTTGACCCAGATAACCCAAAAAATGAGTGCCATATCCAAAGATCATATGAAGCCACTGCTTCCAAAATAATACTTGGCTCACGAATATGACCACAATACATCCATTTCCATGCAGTTGGACAATTTTTCCATTTCCAATGCATGCAATCAATACTTCCTAACATGCCTGGAAATCCACGGTTTTGGCCATGGGCTAACAATCTAGCTATGTCTTCATTGTTTGGTGACCTCAAGTATTCCTCTGAAAAAATAGCAACCACTGCTGCAACAAATTTTTTCAAACTGGTTATTGCAGTAGTTTCTGCTATTCTCACATATTCATCCATAAAATCAGCTGCTACTCCATAAGCAAGCATCCTAAGTGCAACGGTAATCTTTTGAAGGGGAGATAGACCAAGCTTTTTGGCAGCATTTCTTTTTTGGGTAAAGTAAGGTTCATGAGCTTCTACCTTAGATAGGATTTGGAGAAAAAGAGAACGTCTCATTCGAAATCTCCTTCGAAATAAGTTGGGAGGATATACAAGTTCTTCGGCAAAGTAGTCATTAAAGCCTTCTATGGCCTACCAAATGATTACGGTCGATATACCGACAATGCTTACGTTGTGATGGCGAACCCGTGAGAAGTTTTATAATTATCTCATCTTCATCTGAGTCATCATCAAGCAATTCACGAAAAAAAGAACAACCCATGGAGATAAACTATAAGAAAACATTAGAAAGCAATTATCAATATAGATGCCATTATCATAATATGAAATGAAATCAATAACTTTAAAAGAAGGTTTGATTGCAATATCTTATAAAAGAAGGATAAGCACATATCATATAAAATCTATAATCTATAATGTGAGTCTAGCCAAACGGCAATATAGGCCTATTTAAATTTGGGCCTTGTTCTCTAAGATATCAAATTTGCAAGTTTACACATCATTTAGCTCTCCTACTACATAATACTCATATTTAACTATTTATTTTAGATTACAAGAAATAACTACCACATAAATAAATCATCTAAATCTTCACAAACAATTTTTTAGTAACATTAGCACAAGTATATGATAATGAGTGGATTCTCAAGTATTAAAAAACAAATAAAGTTATTGATATATGACCGTTAAATGGAATACAATAAACAATATAACAAGAAGGGGAAATGGCAAAAACTTCCCTAAGTAAAATTGTGATTGATCTTACAAAATGTAACAAAAGGGCATGTATATTTGAAAGAACAAAGAAACAAAATAAGGTTGATCCACTTAATGGACTAGAAATAGGAAATCATCCATATTTCAGAAATTATACTCAATAGATTATTGAGTCCATCCATTTTGAAACATGGAAATAACATCACATATAGCAGACATAGCTTTGAACACTGCCATCGCATTTCATTTATTTATTTATTTATTTTTGTTGAAAATCAAGTGAATTATACTAAGCAACAAATTGGAAAACCAGCCACAACTGCAATAGAACAAACAACTCCCAACAACCAAATAACAGTATCTAACTACACAACCAAGATTGACTACCCATATACGCAGGTCTGGGACAAATTCCTAGCAAGAAACAAACCAAAATACAAGATAACGCAAAGCTAAACAACCACATATCCACTTGGCAAATAGTAGGAAGAAAAATCTACAAAAGCTGGAGAGTTGTACACAAATCAAACTTTAGGCTTAAACACAACATTTGAGATACCCCATTTGGTACTGGTTTTTTTGTTCATACTAGAGCTGGGCTATACACCTTTACTTTCAATTTTAATCTTCACTTGATTCTTTATGACCACTAAAGTTTGGTCCTTTGTTCTCACAGCCCCCTGGTGCTTAATAGAATCTCTTTGAGCCCAAACATGGTATATACCAGCATTGAAGCCTAACCTACAATAATTTGCCCTTAAGCCTTTGAGCTGGCAGCATATATCATACACTATTCTATCTATACAAGTAGCCAATTTACAACAAGTGTGACATAATATGATATTGCAATCAAACCTTCTTTTAAAGTTATTGATTTCATTTTAGGGCACTTACACGCTGGCCTCTCAGCCCAATCAGCAGCGTCAATAGCACAGCACCAGCATTAAGCATAACAATAATATAAATTCTATAGTAATATAAAATCAAACATAGAAAATACACGACATTTTATATAAGCTAAACTATTAGGATTACTTACATGGCAGTGGCCTACCAGAATCTATAACGAAATCACATAATAAAAGAGTCAAGACCTTTTGCTAAGATCACAAAATACATATCAAGGCCTAAAATCAGCTACACCCAAAAAATGCCACAAAATACATATCACAGCCTAACATTAGTTACTTCCAAAATAAGGTTGAAACAAGACATCACCAACATCATCTCAACCCAACGAATGACTTGATCTTTGTTTTGCAAGGATTTCCTTTTTGAGTCCATCATAAAAAGTTCTTTGGTCTTCATTCATGCCACTTATGTCTAGCATCATGATTCTTTCATTCTCTTTCAACTCTTGCAAGCGAACCTTTTCTGCTTTGATACGTACTTTCTCTTTTTCGGCTACACAACCTTCTTCAAGAAATTTCATTTTCTTTTTCAAATATTCCGTTGCAATATCTTTCCCATCATCTTTTCTCTTTCGATTAGCCTTCTTAGCTTTTCTACCTATTGGCCTCTTGAAATCCATAATGCCATCAACCCCCCCTCCTTGATCTATTGAATTTGGAGTTTGAGGCATTTCTTTTCTTGAATCTTCCCTGGGCATAGTAGATGCCCACTTTGGAAAATCCTTCAAGATTAGCCAACAATGTTCAAATTGAAAAACGTAACCGTGAATTTCTTTAAATAATTCCCTTGCTTTCTCAATCTAAAAAAAATTAAATAAATATAACATAATTAGTTTCTTCAAATAATTCATTTGTGTTGTAAACCTAAAAAAATTAAAGACCATTGCAAAATTTATACCTTGTCATGAGTCGTGGTTCCACTTTCATTCTTCGCTTCAATTTTAGCTAAGGACCCACAAAATTTAACTGTTTCCCTATTAATCGTTCCCTATCGGGTTGTTAGGGATGCAACACTACGTGTAGAATCAGTCTTGTGATCCATAAAGTATTTTTCAACTTTGCCATAAAATGTTGTTTTATGTTGCTCCTTACCATACACAAGATCGACACTGGTATTGAGCCATGCTGCTACAAGCAGCTTGTCTTCCTCAGCACTGAAGTTGACACCACATGCTGGTTTTTTCTTAGAAATGGCAATTTCATCATTCAGTGAAGAATCTTCGACTGATAGGGAGTACTTTCAGATACACCGAAAAGTTCATCCCCAAGATTAATATTCCCCCATACGAGATCAGTGAATGATGAATAATTTCTTGAGTCCATGCTCTAAATAGATATGTAGATAAAAATAATTTAGGTAGTCCAAAGAGAGCCCCCCAAAAATAAAAAAATCAAATGCATATCTGAATGCACAAAAACAGGAATTATTGCAAATGATTTATTAATATATATATATATGGCTTCGTGAAATTGTGACTGATAGGTTCACCTTTAACACACACACACACACACACACACTTGTGAATCCACACCTCACTCTTTATCATTCTAAATTCTAAATGCTGGAATTAGATCTTTGGTACATATGGTTTTAGCCTAAATGCTAGAATTAATGAAACAAATACATAACACAGCACACAACACATATGAACTAAGAAGATAGAGAGAATCAAAAGTAAACACTGAAATACTGAGAGAATCACAGAGAAGACGGAGAACTTACCTGTACGCAGTAGATGTAGAATGAATCGATGAAACCTTTAGAGAAATGGTGAATTGATGAAACCTTCAGAGATAAAACAGCGAATCAGCGACTCTGAGAACAATGAACAGCGAATCGGCGAGTCTAAGAACAACGAACAGTGAATCAGACTCAAGATAGAACAGAGAGGAGAGACCCACAACCCAGACCCACAACCTACAGACCCATGCCAATCACAATCCGAAGTCATAAACCTACAACCCAGAGACCTACGCCTACACTGATCATAATCGAAAATCACAAACCCATAACCAGACCCACGCCAATAGGCGACTTTAAGATAGAATAAAGAGGAGAGTGCGAACAAGAGGGGGGGGGGGAACGGTGAAGGAGATTTTATAGATCAGTGATGGTAGAGAGGAAATCGGTGGTGGCTCATATTCATGAATGGGAAGAGAATAGAGCAAAAGGGAAGAGGGAAGAAGAAAGAGTATGGGAGAGTGGAGATGGAGGCGGTGAATACTGAATAGCTGAAGGAGAAGATGAAAGAGATATGAGAGAGAAAGAGGAATAAAAAATTAATAAATCCATATGCCACAGCTTACCGTATTGTGGCAAATTTGTGACTGTACTGTAACATGTTGCAAAAAATATGACATTTAGAACATCTGATAAATGGGTCAAATGGTGTTTGGTGTGGGATATGTGCCAAATATTTAGCATTTGGCACATATCCCACATCTGCTGTGGGTGCTCTTAAGGGCTTGGACTACTAGTCCACTAGAGTCACTCTTTCTCTTTCTTTGGATCAGTCTTTAGTTAATAAAAAATAAATAAAGCATTAAGGGCTTGGACTACTGGTCCACTAGAGTCACTCTTTTTCTTTCTTTTTTTTGACAAAAGTGATAGAATTATATTAATGTATAAAAGGTACAAAAGGAAGACACAAGTGTCAGAGGAGTTTAAAAACAAAACTTGACCCCACATCCCACTAACTCCATGGCCCAAGAAGAAACTCCTTAAACAACAACCAGAAAAGTATTATAAATACAAGCCTACATGCAAAAAGTATGCAAGTGTCATGTCGTAGGGCGGTGGGAGAGAGGCTTTGCCAGCCTTTGAAACTCCTCTAATAACTCAGACGCTTGCTTGTATATATCAGTGGGGTGGGTTTGTACATGCTTGAACTGAACGCAATTTCTTGCATTCCATATAGACCACGCTGTAATAAACCACACTTCGAGCTCCTCTCTATCCAGTCTCCCCATCATTTGTTGTTCCAGCATAAGGAAGTTATCAACCATTGAGTTGCTCTTTTGTAACTTTCCCCGTACTAAGGCCCACACATTACTGGCTAATGGGCATTCCCATAAGATGTGGCACATAGTTTCATTCTGCTGGCAACATAGAGAGCATCTGGTATCTATTCGCACCTTCTGCCGAGCCAGGTTAGCTTTGGTGGGGAGAATGTCCAAGCATGCCCGCCACATAAAGGTGCGGACCTTTGGGGGAATATTGAGTGACCATACCTTCTTCCACATGCACTGGTCCTGTGCATCCGAGGAGTGTTCACCAATTGGAGGTTTGTTTAGTTTGAGTGCCACTAGATATGTTGTTCATGCCGAGAAGACCTGGTTTTTGTTTTCCTTCCACTTCAAACTATCTCTTGAGTTCAAGTCTCCCCTCTTACATTGCATTATGTCCTTCACTGTGGACTGGGTAAACATGGCCACTAACAAGCTGCGGTTCCACTAGTTGGCTTCTTCACTAACATGGTCTCGCACCTTCAAACATGTATTTGCTTCATCTAGGAACTATGGGGGTTGGGGTAGACACTTGTGAGAACTGGCCCCAATTGATCTCCCATCCCCCACCTCTCATATCAATCCCTCCCTTATCACCTCACAGGCCTGAAGCAAGCTTCGCCAAACAAATGAGGGGTTCGTTCCTAACTCGGTATCCATTAACGTGCTCGAAGGGAAGTAGCGAGCTTTGTATACTCGGTAAAATAATGAGTGGGTCTCCATGAGCAGCCGCTATGCTTGTTTGGCCAGCTTCGCCAAGTTGAAAGCGTGTATATCCCTAAACCCCATTCCCCCTTTCCTCTTAGATCTACACAGCTTACTCCAATTTATCCAGTGGATTGTTTTCTCATTACGGGTCTGCCCCCACCAATATTTAGAGAGGGCTGAGTTTATCCCATCACAAATTGTCTTAGGGATCTTGAATAAGCTCATAGAGTAAGTTAGTATGGCTTGAGCGACATTTTTTATTAATACCTCTCGCCCAGCCTTTGATATATTCTTCTCCTTCCACCTCATCACCCTACTTGTAATCTTCTCTTACAACTCCTTAAATGTATTGACTTTTGATTTCCCTCCCACCATAGGCAAGCCTAGGTATTTATCATAGTCCATCATTTCTTGTGCACCCAGCAAGCTACGAATTTCCTCTCGAGTCTCCGGTCTTGTGTTTCGACTAAAGAAAAGGGAGGTTTTATGTCGGTTAATGGCCTACCCTAGGCCGCTTCATAGGCACCAAGGATGCTCAGGAGTTTCTGACAATCGTTAGGGGTGGCTTCACAAAAGAGTAGGCTATCATCGATAAAAAGGAGGTGCGAAATCTGCACTCCACCCCGACATGAAGGGATGCCATGCAGCTGACCCGATGTGGTGGCCTGCCTTAATAAAGAAGAAAGGCCCTCAGCGCACAAAAGGAAGAGATAAGGGGAAAGAGGGTAACCTTGTTTGATCCCACGGGTTGGTGTGATATGTCCCCTTGGCTCGCCGTTTATAAGAAATGAATAGGAAGCAGTTTGCACTGTTTCCATGGCCAAGGCAACCCACTGTTTAGGCAGACCGATCTTAAGCATAATTTGCTTGAGAAAGTTCCACTCAACCCTATTGTAGGCCTTGCTAATATCCAACTTCACTGCCATATGCCCTATTTTTCCTTTTCTTCTGTTTTGCATGCAATGGAGCATTTCGTAAGCCACTGACGTATTGTCTGTGATCAGTCTATTAGGGACAAATGCACTCTGGGACTCTGAGATGACGCTAGGCAGGATTGTCTTTACCCGGTTCACTATTACCTTTGATACCACTCGAGCAACCATGTTTCCCAAGCTAATGGGTCGGTATTCGGTGATGTATTTCGAGTTTGACTTTTTTGGTACGAGCACCACGTGGGAGTGTTGCATTTTCCGCAAGCAGCGGCCTAAATGCAAAACCGAGAGAACTTCGAAGGTGGCATCCGGCCCTACAATGGGCCAAAACCGTTGGAAGAAGAATAATGGCATTCCATCGGGTCCTGAGGACTTAGAAGGCTGCATTTGGAACAAGGCCACACAAACCTCACTTTCCGTATACGGTACTAGCAAGGAAAGTCTCATCTCATCCATCACAACACGTTCCACAGAGTTGAGCACTTCATTCATGTGTGTCGGGTTTGAGGTTGTGAATAGTCTCTGATAGTACCCCTCAATCATCTCTGCAACCTTGTTCTCATCATTTTGAAATACCCCTACTTCATCAATTAGTTAATAAAAAATAAAAATAAAATAAAACATTAAAAGCTTGGACTAATGGTCCACTGGAGTCGTTCCTTTTTCTTTGGATCTGTCTTTAGTTAATAAAAAATTAAAGGCTGGTCAAGCCAACTAAGACAAGTAAAGAATCTAGATTTTTAATTTGGTAAAGATTAAGGGGGTGTTTGGTACATGTTTTTAAATAACAATTTTTAGTTTTTAAACAATATTACACGTATTTTTACACACTTTTTCACTCATATGTATTTTCACATATATTTTCAAATAACAATTTTCAATTTTTAAGTGCATGTACCAAACACCCCCTTAGTGTGTGTTTGTCATTGGCTTAAAAGGCTTTTTTTTTTTTTTCTCTATTTAGCTTACTTTTACTACTATTTTTGAGTCAATTTGTACTTTTTGATACTATTTATGGGTTTCACTATACTATTTTAGCTACCTTTTAACTTTTATCTACAGTACTTTCAGTAAAAAATTTTCAATTTCAACTAAATAAACTGTTTCTAAACAGACACTAAATACTTATATAAACAACTAAAAAGAGATCACTAGCTTAAAAAAACTGCTAGAGATACAAAACGCACCTTTAACCATCTTTTTCACAGCTTGTCAATATAACAATATTTAATTAGAATAACATCATATTCATATAATCTCATTATTAACATTATTTTTATTATTTACTAATCACAGCTTTTTTTTTTTTTTTTTTTTTTGAGAGTCTACCAATTACAACAGTTAAATATTAGCTATGCAAAATATTCTGTCATTAAAAATATATTGGAAAAAATAATCTTAAAAAAGGCGTGCAATACTTAACCATCACTTTATTTCCCTATTGTTACTAAATTCACGTTTTTCTATACAGACTTTCTAAGCATCTTAAGTGAGAAGAGGTCGGTGCTACACCAAATCTTGTCAGGATACACATGCACTCCATTTGAAAGTTCTCATTGGTTTTTTACAACAGTTCTCCCATTTTATCTTTTGGTTGGCCGGATAATATTTCTTTATCACGGTCAATCTCCAGTCCTCTTCGAGCTCCTCAGCTCATCTGTTCAGGTTCGTCTGCTGACTTATTATTACTAGCAGTCTACGTGAAACATTCATACAAGTTTGATACCATCGAATTTCAATTTTGAATTTTTGTTATTGAAAAAAGTTTTTAAAAATATTATTTTATATGTATGCAATTTTATCATTCTTGATTTCTCTATTTTAATAAGGCAAAAAAGATAGAGGATTTCTATTATTCCTTTTATGGAATGGGCATGAATTAGTTTTAAATTGGAAAGACATTTATCACAAAATTTGATTAGATTTAAATTATATTTTAGTTTGAAATTTGACATTTTACCAACTTGAGATTTGATCGAAATTTAAGTCGTTTACTTGTGGTTTGAAATCCCATTATGCAAGTATTCCGCTGGATTCTTTTTGGTAAAATTTTATTTGATCTTGTATTTTTATTTTATTTTTTTTTTTTTTTTTTTTGGAGAAAAGACATAAAAGTGGAGTAAAATTAAATATTTAGCTATGTTTTTAAAAAAGATGGGTTACGGAATTCTAACTAAACTAACTATAATTTTTTTTATATGAGAAATTCATTGCTATAAAATTTATAATTTATAATTTATAGTTTATAGTTTATATAATATATAATATTCGTGGGGGCATCAGGTGGTTGTATATCTAAATTTATATTCATTGGAATAGTGGAATTGAGATATCACTTTCGAGCCTTTACTTTACCTAAATGAAATCACTAATTTTTATTTTCTATATATTTTTTTTTAATATATCTATATAATAATTATATACTGAATAATAAGAGGTATAAAGAGAGGATCCTTTTTCAAGTTTACCTTAGGTGGATAAAATGTCAAATTTCAAACTATAAGTAGGCAACATAAATTTCAACCAAACCACACGTACATATGGATAAGTTGTATTTGCCCTTTTTTCTTTTGAGACATAAAATATAGCAATTTACTTCCACTTTAATTATGTTACTAATGTCTAACATCTTCTATGTAGGAACACAACTTTTTATTGGCGGGGGAGGGGGGGAGTGCAACACACACACACACACACATATATATATATATATATATATATATATATATATATATATTTCCCTTTTATGCTAATCCGTAGTATATCTTAAACATGGGTATAATAAACACCTAATAGTGTTTATTCTTAAATGTTCTGTTCTTACATATACACACACACATACATTCATACACAGACTATTATTTGGCATTAATTTTTAATGTCCGTCTACTCTCGAAGAAACTTGTAAGTATATAGAAAAATGCTAAAAGTATTACAAGTTTTACTACATAAAATCTTACAAACCAAATATGATAGTGAACATAATTGGTAGACCCAACCACCTTATAAAGGAATATTTGAATTATGTTTTTGTGATTTATGACACATTAATTAGTTTGTAAGCTCATTGTAATAAAATTTGTAGTACTCCTAGCACTACTTAAGGATATAATATGTAAGTTGTTCATTCTTTATTGCTAAGTTTTTAGAAGGAAAAAAAAAAAGAAAAAAAAGAAAAGAAGACAAAGATGATTAAGGTAGATTTTTGAGCTATTTATGTACCTAGGTTTAAAATCATGACGTAAATTTTGTTATTTTAGTGCATTGATTAATGTTTTAAATTTTGAAAATAAGTTATGAAATTGATTTACTATAAAATCATATTGAAAAGGAACCACCAATTTTTTCAAACATGGTAAAATTTTCATTTACAATTATACTGAATTAATAATAGGTTTCTGGTTGCTAAAAAAAAGGTTTCTGAAGGAAAATTTGAATTAGTTTTAAATGGTTTTATAATTATTTTAAATAGGTAAGAAGTAATTTACTATTCAATAAATACTTTTCAATAAGTTAGAAGATATTTATTTAAATGTCATTTCTTGAAACATTGAGAGGGGGCAAAGGGGAGAGGAAAGAGTGTCATTTCATAGAGTCTCAAATAAGATTGGTGTAATTTAATCCATTTATTTTCTCTTTAGTCCAAGTGCTTGCCTAGCTTATTAGCAAAAATTGAAGCTTAAAAGTTACCATGGTTTTTGAGTAGAGTTGTGGTGTGCATTTGTATTAGAACCCCTATTCTTTTCCCTTGTGTGTGTGTGTGTGTGTTTGTTTCTATAAAATAAATAAATAAATAATTGTCCCACATTACTTAATAGAGTGTGTTATGTGTAATATAACTTGCTCCACCATCTCTTAAAAATTACCATGGCTTTTGAGTGGAGTTGTGGTGTACCTTTATGTTAGAACCCCCTTCACTTTCCCTTGTGTGTGTTTGTTTCTCAAGAAAAAAACTAGGAGAACTCAAATATGTACATTATTTATTTCTCTAACTAGGCTTCCATTATAGGCCTTTTTTTCCCGGTCTTATATAATCGGCACCCATGGAATTCTTCGATAACACCATTGAAGTAGGCCCATTTTGCTACAAGAGTAAGACTTCAGGTTGACTGCGAGTTTTTGACATTTTGTTCCACCCCTCCCAATTTATCTATAAAAACCGAACCATTTGAAGTACTTCGACAAGGAGAGGTTCAAAATTTTGAAGTACAGATACACGTATTAATTTTGTAAAATTAACAAAATCCACTAAAAATAATATCTCTAGAAATTTAAACCTACTTTCAGATGTATTTTCACAATCTTAAGGAAATTTTTTTTTTAAAAAAGGCATAAATAAATAATTTTTTTATTTAATCTTTCAATTACAAATCATTTTATCCTAATTGAAACAATATCATTTTTTAAAAATAAATATATTAGTTAGAATGTAGACAAGTATCATAAGAAGCAAGATTATACTGTATATGTTAAATGCCCTATAAGATGGTGGCTCACTTGTCATAATGATTCATATCTTTGTTAAAATAATTGTTAACTAATTAAATTCATCATTTTTTTTTTTTAATTTAAACTTTTGGGACATTAATAGTTTATCATTATTTTAAAATGGGTGATCATCTTAAGTTCAAATTCAATTTCCACTTTAGCTCTCATATAAAAGTTCAAAATCAACTTAGTTTTAATATTGTTTCTGCTCTAAGGTCATGTTGAGTGTTGGATTTTACTTATTACTTGGGATTTTAAATCAACAAGTGACGAAGAGTATTATTATAACGG
This sequence comes from Quercus aquifolioides, assembly GCA_019022515.1. Taxonomy (NCBI): domain Eukaryota; kingdom Viridiplantae; phylum Streptophyta; class Magnoliopsida; order Fagales; family Fagaceae; genus Quercus; species Quercus aquifolioides. The sequence continues at coordinate 47,231,131 of CM032332.1, read as the reverse complement.
TTAGATAATTAAAATTAAAATTTTTAATTTTTAATTTTTTAAGCTTTTGCAATAGGTACCAACTAGTGGTTAGTAAATGTCCTTTTGTGTGTGTTTTTGGTAAAACAACAGACCAAAAAGGCCAAGAAGGGTTTCAACTTTCAAGTAAAAGCACATGTACAAGTACATCTAATTAAAGAAAAGAACTCTAGCAAAGAAAAAAAAAATTAAAGAACAGAACATTACAAGTTGAGCGTAAACCAACTTCATGCAACTAAAAACCCTGTGAGGTTGCTCAAGTTTTTGGGTTAAAGAAACGATATTTTATCTTTAAAAACTAGCTACTAATTACAACATTACATATAAACAATAGTAATCGCATGAGAACAATGAAAGATATAATTTATATTTTTGTAATATTATTCAAAGAACAATTCAAAAAGTGAACTCTCTATTGTAATGAATAATTTGTGTTTGAAAAGTAGTTACAACATGTTATAAAAAAAGTGAAGTGTCCCAAACTTTTTTTTGATAAGTGAACAACTCCTCCCAAACCTTACCAAACCTAAAAGAAAATAATGAAAGAAAATCTAAATCAAATGATCATTCATATGAACAACTACAAACAACCATGCATGACAATTTCATAACTGCAATTAATTTGGTCATTACCTAGTTCTTTTTTTTTTTTTGGCACACATAGCTCTTATACATTGGCTTCCACTATTATGAACTACCCCCAAATCATACCATATTCTGTTTTGCAATTTCCTTTTTTTGATAGGCATTGTTCTGCAATTCCATGACAGCCAAATTTACCTTAAATAGACACTCTTGTCTAATTATTTTTCTAAGCTTCCATAAATTCCATAGCAAGTTTAGAGGTTGTTTGCATCAAATTCACTGCTGTCTTCAAAGAGTTTCACTCACCAACCTTTGGTTCCAATTGTACCATAACAGCCAAACTATATTTAGCATGACCTCCACCTCCATGACTTGCCCATTTTTATTGAAGCGTACATTTATGTAAGGTTTTATTTTTAAATCACATAATGAGGAAACCTGGAGAGATGTAAAAGATTTTATCAAATATGCATACCTGATATTCAATGAAAGACAAAAGGGAAGCACGAGAGAAAGATTTGTATGTAGTGTTTCAAATAAAGGGGAGGAATTGGTACTTCAATAGATGGATTAACAATTTGCTTGCTTCTATTACTACTTTGGGCTTGGCCTTTTCTCAAGCATCTTCTATATTGAGAGAGTTTTCTTGCAATTTCTCCTCCTATCAATAGCCTGTTCATAAATAAAATTTAAATTTAAATAAAAAAAATTAACCAACAATGCAACATAGATAATCATAGAGGTTTCATAGTTTAAATAGAATTATTGATCCTAAAAAAATCTTGGAACATGATGTTATGGAATCAAACCAAACAGAATAATAGAATAATGATTATATATATATATATATATATATATATATATATAAAGATGAAAAAAGAAAAATGAGATGTCCTTGAGACTCTAAGGCCATGAGAATAGAGGCAAAGAGGCACATATGATGTTATGGTCTTGGTTTTCAGACTCGCATTGTTCAATGAATCGTAAAAAAGAGAGAGTCAAGATATTTGAGGTCGGACTAAGGACAAACCAAAGTGGAACCATAATGATATCATAATTAATTTAATAATTATTTTAAAATATAAATAAATATATTAAATTAGTAAAAATTGAATTATTACCTAAAATAATCCAAATAAATATAAAGAAATAATAGACATTTCACATGAAATTAATTTATGAAACCCAATAAAAAAAATGTAAAAAGAGCAATAACTTGAAAACAATAAATGATAATATTTTATATATTTGTTTAATCTACCATGTTAATATCTAGTATAATGTAAAACAATAAATGAATTTAATAAATTAATATATGAATGGGTGGGTTTGTAGGATTAAGAATTAGATTAATCACCAAAGGTTAAAGAAATTGACCAAGAAACAACACTTTGGTCATTGGGAGGTCCAGAATATCCTTTTGAAATTAAGTAATTAACCAAGAAACAACCCATTGGTCATTGGGAGGGTTTTTTTTTTTTTTTTTTTTTTCAAAATAACGCTGATTTTCAAACAATTTCGTTAGTTAGCACATTTTCAAAACTATTTAGAAAACTAACATTTCGAGTGTAACAAACTCGATTTTGGAATGCTAAACTCGAGTCCACCAGACTCATTTTCTGGCAAATTGAAATCGAGCCTTATTGACTCGATTTCAGTACTCACAACAAAAACAAAAACAAAGAAGAGAAAAACAAAAAACAAAAAAAAAAATCTTCTTCTCAAACAATCAAACACAACAACCCATTTCCAAAACTTTTCTTCTCTAACAATCAAACACAACAACCAAAGAGAAACAATGAAATCAACAAACCCAAGACCCACCTAGGGTTTTGCTTGGATCGGATCGAACAGGTTTTGCTGGAGTTGCCGGGATCAGATCGGAACTGTGAGGAAGGTTTTGCTAGAATTGATTGGATCAGATCGGTGGTTCTCTCTCACTTTGTCTTGTTCCATATCTCTCATTCCCCACCGAAGCTCACCTGGGTTTTGCTTAGATCAGATTGGACTTGGGTTTTGCTGAAGTTGAGTTTTGTTGGAGTTTGTTGAAGGTAAGAACTAAAGTTGAAGTCTAAAGTTTAAACAAAATTGAGTCCAATAGGCTCAAGTTCTATGTTGAAATCGAGTTCATTGTACTCGATTAGAACACCAAAATCAAATTTATTGCACTCAAAATGTTAGTTTCCTAAATAGTTTTGAAAACATGTTAACTGACAAAATTGTTTAAAAATCAATATTATTTTGAAAAATATATCCGTCATTGGGAGGTCTAGAACACCCTTTTTATTCTTGTGGGGTGTCAAGTGTGCAAGCTTTAAGTTAAAAAAAAAAATAATAGTAATAAATAAATAATCCAAAAGTTCACAACCACAAGTCCACTGGCACCCACATGAATGATGATCTTTCAAATCTCACTTTTATTTCCTCTCTCGTCAGAAATCATCTTCTCAAATCCTACTTCTCTTTTGAAAGCCAGCAAGGGATCTCCTCCACAGCAAAATGACAATGCTCTTCTGCTTTTTTAATCTTGGGTGGTGGGTTTCAAATCCATGGTTATGGTCAAATTGACAGAGATTGCAAACAAAAAGAGACAAATAGATGATATTTAAGTTGAAGTTGTTAGAGAGATAAAGTTTCACTCGTTGATAAGTTTTGACTAAACAAAAATAATTTTGTTTTTAAAAAATGATAATAATGAGTTTGAGTGTAAGTTAGAATTATTAAAGAGATAAAGTTTTATTTCTTATTAAGTTTGGACTAAACAAAATAATTTAATTTTAAAAAATATGATAATAATGTGGCAAGTTCTAGAAAGGTCAATAAAAAATTAAAGGCTCCAATTTATATATATATATATATATATATAGGGCAATTCTACGGTACCCCCTAAAAAAAAGGGGGGGGGGGGGGGGATACGGTACCCACTAATAGGTAACCTGCTATACCAGGTTACATTTTTCTCACATTTGACGGTTTCATCCTCACATTGTGCAATTCCAACATTACATGTGACAGTTATTTTCTCACATTTAGTGGTTCCCTTACTTTTTTTCTCATATTTGATGGTTCTATCCTCACATTGTGCAGTTCTAACATCACATGTGACAGTTCTTTTCTCACATTTGGTGGTCCCCTTACTTTTTTTTCTCACATTTGACGGTTTTATCCTCACATTGTATAGTTCCAACATCACATGTGACAATTCTTTTCTCACATTGGCGGTTCCCTTACTTTTTCTCACATTTGACAGTTCCATTCTCACATTGTGCAGTTCCAACATCACATGTAACAGTTCTTTTGTCACGTTGGGTGGTTCCTTTACTTTTTTCTCACATTTGACGGTTCTATCCTCACATTATGCAGTTCCAACATCACATGTGACAGTTCTTCTGTCACATTTTGTGGTTTCCTTACTTTTTTCTCACATTTGACGGTTCCGTCCTCATATTGTGCAATATCAACATCACATGTGATAGTTCTTTTCTCATATTTGTTGGTTCTCTTGCTTTTTTCTCACATTTGACAGTTCCATCCTCACATTGTGCGGTTCCAACACATATGACAGTTCCTTTCTCATGTTTAGTGGTTCCCTTATTTTTTTTCCTCACATTTGACGGTTCCATTATCACATTATGTAGTTTCAATATAACATTTGATAGCTCTTTTGTCACATATAGTGGTTCCTTTATTTATTTATTTTTTCTCAAATTTGATGGTTCCATTGTTATATTAAGTAGTACCAATATCGCATCAGCTTTATTTTTGTCACATGTGACAGTTCTTTTGTCATATTGGGTAGTTCCTTTACTTTTTTTATCACATTTAACGATTCCATCCTCACGTTGTGCAGTACTAACATCACATGTGACAATTCTTTTCTCACATTTAGTGGTTCTCTTACTTTTTTCACATATTTGACGGTTCCATCCTCACATTATGTAGTTCTAACATCACATTTGACATTTGTTTTCTCACATTTGGTGGTTCTCTTACTTTTTTCTCATATTTGACGGTTCCATCTGCACATTGTGCATTTCCAATATCATATGTGACTGTTCTTTCCTCACATTTGGTGGTTCCCTTACTTTTTTCTCACATTTGATAATTTCATTATCACATTGTGCAATTCCAACATCTCATTTAACAGTTCTTTTATCACATTCAGTGGTTCTCTTATTTGTTTCTCACATTTAACGGTACCATCCTCATATTATGCAGTACCAACATTACATGTGACAGTACTTTTGTCATATTCGGTGGTTTTCTTATTTTTTTTCACATTTGATAGTACCATCCTCATATTTTGCAGTACCAACATCACATGTGACTGTACTTTTGTCACAATTGATGGTTCTCTTCTTTTTTTTTTTTTTTCTCACATTTGATGGTACCTTCCTCACATTATGTAATATCAACATTACATGTGATTGTACTTTTGTCACATTCGGTGGTTCTCTTATTTTTTTTTCTCACATTTGGTGATTTTATTATCACAGTAAGCAGTACTAACATCACATTTTACCGTACTTTTATAAGGTGGTACTTTAATTTTTTTTCTCTCACATTTGACGGTTCCATTGTCACATTAAGCTGTACCAACATCACATATGATTGTACTTTTATCTCATTCAGTTGTACCCTTATTTATTTTCTTACAAGTGATAGTTCCATCATTATATTAGGTAGTACCAACATCACATGTAACCGTACTTTTATCACATTCAATGGTTCCTTTTTTTTTCCTCTCACATTTGATGGTCCATTAGGCAGTGCCAATATCACATGTGACCAAAATACCCTGAAACTCTCACAAATTACTAGGATACATTTAAAACCAAAAAGATGACCAAAATACCCTTAGAACCTAAAAAAATGACCGAAATGACCCTAAAACCTAAAAAAAATGTCTGAGATACCCTTAGAACCTAAAAAATGATTTTAAAACCTAAAAAATGACCGAAATGGCTTTATAACCTAAAAAGTGACTGAAATACCCTTAGAACCTAAAAAATGACCGTAATACATGTAAAAATAACAGAAATATCCATAGAACCTTTAACCAAAAAGTTAAAGGTATTTCAGAAATATCCATGACTGAAATACCCTTAGAACCTAGAAAATGACTGAAATGACCCTAAAACCTAAAAAATGACTAAAATGACCTTATAACCAAAAAGTGATTGAAATACCCTTAGAACCTAAAAAACAACTATAATGCACTTGAAACCTAAAAAATGACCGAAATACCCTTAGAATCTTAAAAATGACTGAAATGACCCTAAAACCCAAAAAAGGACCAAAATACCCTTAGAGGCAATAACTTAGTGGTTCCCTTATCTACATGTATATGTATTTTCAAACATCTTAGAGGCAATAACTTAGTGGTAAAACAAGCGTGTTTTAACCAAGATACCTTGGTTTGAGCCTTTGCGTTGATCCCTTACCGTTAATTTAATTTTTAAAAATAATTAACACTTTAAAACATAACCCTTGCTAGTATCTTTTTCTATTCACCCTAGATTATCCATTTGTATATGATGCAATTTGTTTACTAAGAAATCACTTTTCCATATTCACATATGAAAAGATAAAGAATTCACTAGTTCTGTTTGTATATACCATAGATGATCTAAAGAAATCAGACCAACTACTTGCACTTGGAGCTATAAATGAAATTTTTTATCTCATAATATATCTATAACATGATTTGATATGTAACTCACTTTCATGTACTACAAGTAGGTCTCTTGTTGCAAAGTATCTCAAAGAATCAAAACAACTACAAAGAAATCCATTTAAAAAGGGAAATTCTTTTTTTTTTTTTTTAATCCGCTACAATGTGTTTCGTTCACATCTATATCTGAATACCATCATGGTAACAATTGAAAAAGAGACAACTAAAAGCATCTACACGTCTGGATTTCACTCTTAAGTTCTTAAGAGGGCAACTTCTAACATGTAAGAATTTTTTATTGTCCATTTTGCAACTCCAATGGCAACTGAAATATCTGCATTTAGATGGTATAACTATTGGTGCTTTATAAAAACAGAGATGTTCGTAAGAGCATATCTCTTTGCATAGAGCCTAGATATTTAGTTATTATTTAAATAACTATAACTACTCAAGAACTTTAGCTTATCTAGCTCAACTTGACAATATCAAGTTCAAAATCATATATAATAAGTTTATTATAAAAAAAATCAAGTAAACAAAAACATGCTAAAAAAAGGGATATAATTAACCTTTGAGAGGTTTCTTACCATTTGAAAGTTGAGTAATATGTAAATGATTGTGGGTGCATATTAGTGTTTCAGCTCTGTTTCAGAGCTGATCTTGTTACATGGACTTCAATTGTATGTGCATATGCATTCTAGATGTTATAAGTGTTTGGACTCATTTATAGAAGCAATACACAACATAATAAGCAAAAATTTTAACTTATTTAATAAACCTATCCATAAATTACATCAAATGTTCCTTAATAGCTTCCAAGAATAATCATATTACTTTGCGCAACATAAACATATACAGTGACTCCATTGACATTGTAAGGTTGAATTTAATCAACCAGTATATTGGCTCTATTCCGTGCCAAATTTGCTTGTAATTTAGCAATTAGTAATCCTGTATTTAGGTGGGAATCATGTAAAGGTAGTGAGTGAGAGAGTGTGAAGAAAATGCTCAAGATTGTGCAAGATGCAGGGATTCACAGCTGGGACTCGCGGGTGACTCGTGACTAGCAAGCCGCCAAATGCAGTACACGAGTGAAGTGTGCGAGAAGATGAACAATCGCACCAGTTGGAGCACTACAGGAAAAAAAGTCCAACCTGGCCGTTCTGTTATCTCGCGGCTTGAACTTGTGACTCAGCCAAGTCGCAAGGCCAAGTCGCTAGACCACCCTGTTTGGGAAAAACTGTCTCTTCGCATTCCCTTCTTACCCAAGTATAAATACCCCTTAAACCCACAAAATGTAGAGAGCTTTCAGAGAGAATTTTAAGAGAGAAACCCTAGATAAAAACAAGATTGATTCATCCACAATCTTCACATAAAGATTCTTCAAATTCCTCTACTCTCATCCTCTCCATTGCTACATCCTTGAAAGGTTCGTACCAAAATCCTTTTCTCACTATACCCACATTTGTGAGAATGCTATTTGGTGCTTTGGGAAGCAGTTAAGAAGGGACCAATAGTTATTGGTTGATGCTATGGGCTATAGCGGAATCCGGTAAGCTAGAAAAGACAAAGGATCGGTGTAACTTCGTTGGAGCAAGAAGCTTGGAGGGCTTAGGTACCTGGGTAGATTAGGCTTGGAGGGTCTATTGTTGTTCATGTATCCCAACTTTATTTTCTAGTAGATTATTGATCGCTTGGAGGGCGGCGGAGAGGTTTTATTCCGAGGGCTTTGGTTTCCTTTTCGATAACACATCGTTGTGTTGTCCTTGTGTTTGCATCTCTCTTCCCTTAATCTTTGCCATTTAATTTCTGCTATGGATGTGATTTTATTTGGTTTAGATTGTTTATCAATTCTGTGTTTAGCTTATGTTCATATTCCGCACATTAATTGTTTGATATTAAACTTGAATTGATAATATTGTTTTTGGGGGTTTAAACGTTCATAGTGTTTTCAACGCTATTTGAACATTCAATTGGTATCAGAGCGGGTGCACTCTTTGTGGTTTAAACACCTTGTGCGATCCTTGACCCTTTATTGAGATGGACGGGTCTCAATCTTTAAATGCTCCACCATATTTTGATGGTAGCAACTATGCTTTTTGGAAAATGAGGATGAGGGCATTTTTATGTTCTATGGATGAAACTGTTTGGGATGCGGTGGATATTGGATTAATTAGGCCGGAGGCTACCAAATCCACGTGGGATAAGGCAACCCTCACGGCGTCTAATGCTAATAGCAAAGCACTTAATGCTATTTTTTGTGGTGTGTCTCCAGAAGAATTCCACAGGATATCTCACATTTCCATTGCCAAGGAAGCATAGCAAATATTGGAGACCACGTACAAAGGAACAAAGAAAGTGAAGGATACCAAGCTATAGATGTTGACCACTCATTTCGAGGAGCTGAAAATGAGTGAGGATGAGTCTTTTGACTCTTTCTATAGCATGCTGAATGAAGTAGTCATTGGCAAGTTTAACTTGGGGGAGAAAACGGAGGACTCTAAAGTTGTGAGGAAAATCTTTCGTTCATTGTCGGAGAGCTTCCGTGCCAAGGTGATAGTGATTGAAGAGAGCAAGGACCTAGATGATATCAAAGTCCAAGAACTGGTTGGCTCACTTCAGACATACGAATTGTCGTTGCCCTCATAAAGGAAGAGCAAATCTCTTGCTCTCAAGGCGATTGAGGAAAGATTCGAAGTCCATGATACATCGGATGAGGATGGTGTTGATAAGGATGTTGCATACCTTGTGAAAAATTTCAGGAAATTCTTGAAATTCAAGAACAATTGTAAATTTGGTGATAAAGGGAAATTCCAAAGCTCAGGAAGGGAGAGAAAGGAATTCAAAAAGAAAGATGGAAATGAGTCCTAATCCACACAAGGAATCACTTGTTTCGAGTGCAACGGGCATGAACACTTCAAAAAGGAATGTCCAAATTATTTGAAATCGAAGGGTAAGGCATATGCTATAACTCTCAGTGACTCGGATTCATCTAATTTTGATTCTGAGGAAAGTTGTGATGGAGAAGGGAATTACTCCGCCTTTATGACTATTGCACATATTAAGTCTTCAGAGGACTTGAATTTGCTTGTATAAGAGCTTGGGGAGCATACTGATGAAGAATTAATGGGAGTTGTCGAAGAATCAGATGCTAAAGAAAATGAAAGCACAGCCAGTCTTCAAGAGAACTACAACTCACTTCTTGAGAAGTCGGGAGAGTACACAAGGGTGGCCAAGGCAGTTGTAAAGAAGATGAAGAAAGCAGAGGAGGACTATCGAAGTCTCCTAGTGCGACATAAGGAGGCCAAGTGTGAGATAGAAAGGCTGAATGAAGAGCTATCAGAGGCTTACATAAAAGTGAGATTTCTTGAGCAAGAGGCAGTGCAAGCAAATGCCAAGAAGAGGGTCTCCACTAAGAAGCTAGATGATGTTATTTCATCTCAAAAACATTCTTTAGATAAATCCAAGTTATGATATACTGGAGAAAGCAATTCAGCTGTCAAAATCACAAAAGAAGTGAAGTTTGTGCAAGCCAAAGAACCTACTGTGGTTGCCTCTACACCTAAGACAACAAGGGATGAAAAGAAGAAGAATGTGGTTGATCAACGAGTGTTGAATAGGCCACGTAGCCAATCAGTAATCAGACCTGAAGCTAGAGGAAGATCTCTTCCGAGATCACAAAGAGGTCCTAGAACGAATCATTTTTGTCACCATTGTGGATTGCAAGGACATACCAAACCGAATTGCTATAAGCTTAGAGCATTGAAGAATGTATCTGATCAAAGGTCAAGAGGACCAAGAAATGACAAGAGGAATTGGGTTGTTGAACCATCAAGAGGTCGAAATGGTGATTCCGATGTGATGGACATGATGAAGATGATTGGTGCATTCACCACTTGTTTGGAGAGCTTCACCAGAAGGTTTGAAAGTCCTAACTCTCGTACCCAATCCTAAAGGGATATCACCCTAAACGCACGTGATGTTTGGGTGAAGAGGGGTACTCATGCATAAGCATTACAACATGTCCATGCATTAATACTTCCTATGCTTTGTGAATATGCTTGGTTGTTTGTTTTTTTGCTTGTGTGAGTTGAAAATTGTTTGGTTGTTTATTTGTTTCCTTTTTAAATGTTTTTACATTGTTGTTTGTGATCAATCTTTTCTTGTTTTTGTGTCAAAAATCCAAAAATCACATAAAAAGTAGAAAATCTAAAAAGTTTGATCGACTTTGTTGAGTTTTGTCTCAAAACATGTTTTGCCTTGTACCTTTGTACTAATGGCTTAGTGCATCTATGAGCATAGCTTGTTTCTTATACACTCATATCTTTGTGGAAGAAATCTGGAAATCTATGTGATTGTTGTACATAGATCTTCACACTTGTTATGAATGATTAGTGAATGGTTTTGTTGATCTTGAGATATGCATAGACTTGTGTCTATATATCTTCCCACTATTTTATTTTACTGTATTGCCTAAAGAGCTCACCAAATGTAAATCTCCAAATGAAAAGAGATATTGAGCTGCAAAAGCCTGTCGCACATACTAATATTTGACTAGGAAAAAGGGAAAGCGACCAAAAAAAAATTGTATGATGCCCAAAAAGCCAAAGGCAAACTCATCAAAGTGAAATATAAAAAATTTCAGGCATCGATCTCACAATGAGATGCGTTGATTCAAAAAGATCAAATGATATGTTGAACATGGAGCCAAATGAAAAGCTTCAAAGATATTGTATTCAAATTTGTGTGGGAGATCATATATGCATATTTCTATATTGAGATGGGTCACAATATCTAGTGCTAGTTGTGTATGCCTTGATTGAATTGATCATTGAAGCTTCACATTAGACTAAGGACTATCTCATTTTTTATATCCACACACATCACACATGTCTATGTTCAATGAATGCCATATTCATTTGTGTGATTGTACCTGTTTAAATGTGTTTTCACATGCTCAATCTTTGTTAATCAAACACCAAAAAGATTTTTGAGTGTTTATAGTTGTTTTTGGAAAGTATTTTGTTTTCACAAAAGGTGTCAAGATTTCAAAAACAGTGTTGTCCTATTCTAGCGACTCAATCACGGGTTGGTCTAGTCGCATGCCCCAGTCGCGAACTTTACTCAGAGGGTTTTCGCGATTCATTGACGACTCACTGGTTGGTAAATGCCCTAGTCGTGAAAAATGCTTAGAATGTTTTTCAAAATTTGAGTTTTTATGTTTTTCGCGGCTCAGTGTGGCGACTTGTTCGCGGGTGGAAGGTCTAGTCACGAGGGGTACACAAAGATTTTCTCGTCTCACCTAGCGACTGTCTCGTGGGTAGACCTTCCAGTCGCGAAAAACACTTACAAATTTTTCAAGAATCTTGGTTTCAAAGTGTTTTGTAGCTTACCCTGGCGACTTACTAGCGACTTGATCCAGTCGCGAAAAATGCGTGTTTTGCGAAAATTGGGCAGTTTTTAAAATCATTTCAGTTTTCCCTCGAATTTTTGTGTCTGTTCATTGTCTTCCCCATTTCAAAACTCTCTCAAACTCACTGTGTCACTCTCTTAAACCTCCTTTTGTGCATCTTTTCAACACCAAATCTCTAAGAAAAAGGAATGGGTTTTCTTTTTCTCACTGCATATTTCATGTTTTTGGTTGTATTTTCTTGATTTGTGAGGTGTTATTTTTTTAATATAATGTTCAAACATGGTTTGGGTTAATGGTTGTTTGAGTGTTGGTGCCTTTGATGATTAGATGCTTCTCTTATAGTTGTTTTTATGGGGTTTGTCCTCTGTGTTGTGTTTCTTGAATGTGTTGTTCTGTTCTTATCATTTCATGGTAAAGGGTCACAATGACAGTTATTTGTGACAGTGTAATGTTCATTGTTCACTTTCTACTGAGTTGTTTCTGGACAATCATAACTTTTGGTCACCATTTAATTTCTCATATATTCATTGCATCAGTGTTGCTTATTAAACTTTTTAACTAACCTGAATCTAATCACGCTGATGATTGTGTTTTGTGGTCTCGCTCTTGGCTCTCTGCTGTGTGTCTTGTCCGTTGCAGATGTCATGCCGTTCCTCTAAAGGAAAAGATATTGTAATTGATGTTCCATCCCCTGTTGCTAAGAGAACTTGTCGCTCGACTCAGTTGTCTCAAGTCTTAAATAGTGACAGATTCAGGACTCCTGTTGATTCACAGAGCTACTCACAAATTTTTATAGATGCTCCTACAATTGTGGAATGTATAGTACAATTTAATTCCTTGGGAACAACATTTATCCCTAGGATTTTTGAATCAAGGGATTAGGCTGATCTGTTCGACAATTTTGAAGACTCGATTGATGAATTGGTTAAGGAATTCTACTCTAATGCTAGATACACCAGAGTAGAGTTGAAGTGTTGGGTAAGAGGATCATAATTCTCCATCAATTCAGACTACATTGCTAAGGTTCTTTGCATCACCAGACCAGCAACTGTGGACCTCACTCCATATGATGACTGACAGCCTAAGTTACAAGACATTCTTCAAGTTCTTGGACTTGATCATGAAGTTAAAAGCAAGGGCTCTTCTATAGGGACTGCACAGTTTTCATCGGAACTGAAGACTTTGAAATTGATCATGTTCTCCAATCTCTACCACTGTCTAACACTGCTTTCATCAATCTTGGAAGAGCACAATTTCTCTGTGATCTCATTTCCGGTGTACCGATTGACATTTGTGCCCACATCTTTCAGACCATTGGGAAAGCAGTAGCTCGATCAGCAGCCCAAACATGTCTTCCTTTTTGCAGTCTCATCATGAAGATTTTGCTTCGTGAAGGTGTCCGTTCACCAACAGATGGAACAATTATACCGCGGTCTCGACCAATATCTATATTGACTCTTCATGCAAGCAAGAGTCACTCCTCTAGAACACCTAAGAATGAGCTATCCACACATGCAACTCCACCAACTCGTGCTTCAGTTACAAATGTGCAATCAACTGACATTCCATCTGCTCCTCCTGGATTTCAAACGGCCAAGCAAAGCTACTTGATTGAAAATGTGTTTCATCGAATCTCCGATTTGGAACGGCTTCTTCACTCCATCAACAACCAAACTCAAATGCGTCTCACAACCATTGAGTCACAACTGGATGCTATTCAGCAAAAATTGGAAGATAGCCTTTAGCTATTCGTGCCAAAAAGGGGGAGAGCAGCACATAGTAAGGGGGAGAGCAGCACAAGAATGAAAGGGAGTGTGCATACTGAAAGGGGGAGTTGTGTGCTCAAAAAGAGTTGATTTAGTTGATATACACTCACACATATATACCTGTCTTGTTTATAGTTATTTGTTTACTAGTTTTTATGAACTTCTGTGTGGATATGTTTATAATACTTTTGGGAAAACTTGTGGTTAACTGGTACACATATATAATTTTATGATGCTTTTCAGTTTTTATTTACTGTGTTTGTACCTGTTCCTTGTGTAAGCTTTTAAGGTTTATGTACTCATGCTTTGTGGCTTAAGTACTTGATGTTAAATGTTATGCATTTTTCTTTAAGTAAATTACTCTTGTGCCCTTTGTTGGATTTTATATCCTTAGTGTAATTTCCTAGTGTTATTGCGTTGGTGGAGTGTTGGACATGTAAATGTTTCTTTGCAATTGAGCTTATTAGCTTGCATATCCGGATGTTCATTCCATGTGTGAATGAGCATTGTGATCACTTTTCATAGTGATTGTTCGTTTTTGGTCAAGCCTTGGTTTATTACCTGTTTCCATTATGCTTGATCGCTTTGTGCTTGCTCCATATGCACTACAAGTTTTCTGCATACAATGATCATAATGTGTTGTTGTGTTTCAGGAGATACTTGTTCTTATGGTTCAAGAGCTTTATAGATTTTAGAGTTAGGTGTGAGTAAGTTTTGATCAACTGTTCCCAACTCACGCGTTAAGTTTAGAGTTTGTTGTAGGGTTTTGTAACGGAATAGCCAAAGGGGGAGATTATAAGATTGAATTTAATCAACCATTGTATTGGCATTATTTCATTCCAAATTTGTTTGTAATTTAGCAATTAGTAACCCTGTATTTAGGTGGGAATCATGTAAGGATAGTAAGTGAGAGAGTGTGAAGAAATGCTCAAGATTGTGCAAGGTGCAGGGATTTGCGGCTTGGACAAGCAGGTGATTCGCGACTGGCAAGCTGCCAAATGCAGCACATGAGTGAAGCGTGCGAGAAGATGAACAGTCGCGCCAGCTGGAGCACTACAGGACAAAAGTCCAGCTTGGCCATTCTGTTATCTTGCAGCTTGAACTCATGACTCAGCCAAGTCGCGATGCCAAGTCGCCAGACCACCCTGTTTGGGAAAAACTGTATCTTCACATTCCTTTCTCACCCAAATATAAATACCCCTTAAACCCACGAAATGTAGAGAACTTCTAGAGAGAAACCCTAGAAGAAAACAAGATTGATACATCCACAATCTTCACATAGAGACTCTTCAAATTCCTCTTCTCTCATCCTCTCCATTGTTACATCCTTGAGAGGTTCTTACCCAAATCCTTTTCTCACCATACCCACATCTGTGAGAAGGTCATTTGGTGCTTTGGGAAGCAGTTAAGAAGGGACCAATGGTTATTGGTTGATGCTATGGGTTATAGCGGAATCCGATAAGCTAGAAAAGACAAAGATTCGGTGTAACCTCGTTGGAGTAAAAAGCTTGGAGGGCTAAGGTACCTGGGTAGATTAGGCTTGGAGGGTCTATTGCTGTTCATGTATCCCAACTTCATTTTCTAGTGGATTATTGACCGCTTTGAGGGCGACAGAGAGGTTTTATGTCGAGGGCTTCGGTTTCCTCTTCGATAACACATCGTTGTGTTGTCCTTGTGTTTGCATCTCTCTTCCCATTATCTTTGCCATTTAATTTCTGATGTGGATGTGACTTTATTTGGTTTAGATTTTTTATCAATTCTGTGTTTAACTTATGTTCATATTTCGCACATTAATTGTTTGATATTAAGCTTGAATTGATAATATTGTTTTTGGGGGTCTAAATGTTCATAGTGCTTTATACGCTATTTGAACATTCAGACACATTTGGCAGTTGGTTCTTTACATAATCAATTGCTTCGGGCTCCACAACTGGAGTTTCCATGATTTACAAGATCCATTAAAGGAGGAAGTACATCTTGGACAACACCGTGATAAAAAATTTCACACTTTTAACCATATTTTACAGCTGGTTGTTAGCATATCTATCCATATCTTGTATATAAAAGCAATTCAAGTTATGAAAGGAAATATCTAAAGTAGTAAAAACCTTAACTTCAACTAAATTAACAATGGGCATCAATTTATTTCAATCTTTGGGGGTTGAACTGGATTGTGACTAATATCTAGTGAAAACATTATGTGGAGTCGGTAGTCTTGGGATTTTATTTTTACATGTATGGACTTGCTTGCGCATGGTTGCTTTAAAAGTAAACATAGTACTAAATTCCACCATTATAGTTGTCATTTTTCTTTTGTGCAATTCCAAAAGTGCAGAAAACAAAGCTTACAAATATAATACACAAAAATAAAGCCAACAGATGGAAATATGCTCTGTAAACATAATTAGAGTACATATACGAACAAATACAGAAAATCCTTATTTCCAAGGTCAAATAAACCCTCAATCAAGAGCTCTAACAAGGGTCACATAATGATTGAATTTCTCTGGGTCGAGATGGAGAGTATTATTCTCTATTAGAACTACAATGTGGCTGCTCCTCTAAGAAGTAAACTAGAGCAACTATGAAACCTTATAAACATTCATAACTACCTAAAAAAGTTGAGAAACAAAGGGTGACACCCATAAATTATAAAGGACATGAACATTTAATGCAATCTACTGTTTCTCCAAACTTACCTTGTGCCAGATCTCTTACAACCTAACAATTTCATGCACAATACTCTTATTACTAGTAATAAAATGACAAAACAAAACATGTTGTAATAGAAGTATAAACCTAAAATCGATGGAATACACAAAACGCTTCCCTTTGGTGGAGAACACAATCAAAGAACCTTGATTATGAAGGTAGAGTGTTGAATAAGTGGCATTTGCCACATTTTGAAGTGACTTCCAAGCATGCACATTTTCACATCTAAATAACTCAATGAACTGTGTCATTAAAATAATTATAAATTATCCAAAACTTCCAAATGACCAATACTTAAAACTTGAATAATAATAATAATTATTATTATTTTATGAATCAATAAAGATATTTTTTTGGATAATAAAGTAAAGAATTTTATTCAAAGTAAGATAAGTATACAGTAGGAGCCCTAAAGACTCTAAACCAACAGCTGACATAGTAGCAGGGGCGTAGCCAGGAATAAATACATGGGAGGGGGAGGGGGGGGGGGTTGTAACATAAATGTACTAAATATAATTCTTAAGTCTATTGGATACAAAATTATCAACTTTCATATATGCCGTGAATGATTCTTTAAATCCTCGCAACATTTCATAGCAATTTTATGTGGGGAGTTTGGTTCTTTCCCTTCATGACGAATTAAAGGACAATTCATTCCATCTTTCACATTTTTCCAATTATTAAAACCTCATGAAATGAATACATCTGATCCGGGACGACCTATTGGTTTCTTACTAAAAAGGTAGCAAGGTAGACAATATATCGCATACATTGAAGGTGAGTATTCCAACCAATCCCTATGTGAACCAAACCATGAAGGTTGAAATCGACGATGATGAGTATCATCATTGTATGGATAGTCTATATTTTCAGGTTGATATGGACCTTCTTTGAGATAAGCTCGTCGGATTTCATCTTGTTGGTTGATAGGAAATTCACATATTTGTTTACGTGATCCTGGATCACGATCTATCTCTTCAAATTGAAGTTTTGGACATTTGGAGGGGTGTTCATCAGGTATTAAAGTATTAAGATTTGTTTCTACAGCCACAGGTGTCCTAATTTCTAAATTGCTAGCATCTTTTTTCTTAAAGAATGCATCAATTGTTTTTCGTTTGCTCATAATTCTTTTAGCTTTAAGAATATGACTCAAAAATTAACCTGAAAAGAATTTAAAAAAAAAATTTAATTAGAAATTTTTACTTAGTTATATGAATGTTATTCATACTCAAGAAAAAAACAAAATTTTCACTATAATTTAAACAATCAGCCTATTTTTAATACAACTTTAATTAATAATAACCCCTAAAAAAAACAAAAATGATTTAATTAATTTGTCTTTTATAATATATTGGTTAATTTAATTATATAGCTTTAATTATTATTATTTAATTTAACAATAAACTATATTGCTTTAATTTATTTGCCATTAATTATACTGCTTTAATTTGTTATATTGTTTAGCCCATGTGCCCATAGCCCATCTACCCCCTCCCCACCCCACTCAACAGACAAGCACAACATGCGTCCCAAATCCAATCACAATAGCCAGCTGCAATCAGAAAATTTCGCAATGCCAATCACAAATCACAACACACGTTACACTAAATAACAATTAATATTTCACCAAATACCAACACACTGAGTCACTGACCAACAAAAAGGAATAAGATAAAGCCACATTTAAAAAGACAAAAACAGGGAAAAAAGTCACTGACCGGATAAGATAAAGCCACATTTAAAAAGACAAAAAAAAGGAAAAAAACAAAACCCAGCCAATGAGAGAGTCACAGTTCAAAAGAGAGAGAGGGACTTACCGAGATGTGAGATCAGGCTGCCTATTAAAGACAAAGAATAAAGAGCCTCCTTCAGTCCTTCTCCTTCATAAAATTCATTTCATTTTTTTCATTCAGTGAGAGTGAGATAAAGAGAGAGAGACTGAGATGAGAGAGAGTCAGAGAGAAACCTTGAGGGAGGCGATCCGCGATCTTGGGCTCGCCGTGGCACCGGAGGTCCGGAGGGAGCAACTGCCAACGAGCACCGCTACACCGGAGGTCCGGAGCGGAGGCAGAACGATATCTGCAATCTCCGATGACTCGATGAGGGCCGGGAGGCGATCTGCGATCTCCGATGACTCGATGAGGCGATCTGCGATGAGGGGCGACCGGGCGAGCACGACGACGACGACGAGCGAGCCGCGGCGACGACGACGGCGACGTGACCGTGGGTTACTGGGTTTGGTTTGCTGGGGTTCCGGGTTTGGTTTTGGTTTGTGTATTGGGGGGGGTTTTTTTTTTTTGATAAACACTCTGTGTTTGGTTTGCTGGAGTTTGATGTGCATTTGTATTGGGGTTTGATTTCTCTGCCTTTGCCAGCGACGTCAACTCTCTGCCAGCGACGTGATGGGTTCGTTTCTGATTTTCTGTATTGGTTTTTTTTTTTTTTTGGTTGAGAATCTGTGGGCTTGCCGTGAGCGAGCTTGGGCTCGTCGTGGGCTTGGCTTACCGTGGGCTCTGTTACCATTTTTTTTTTTTTTTTCAAATTTTAGTTCAAATTTTTTTTGGGCTTTTTTTTTTTTTTTTTACTTGAAAGTAGAACAGATATATATATATATATATATAATTTGAGGTGTTCCTAATTTTTGATTGAGGGCTGGGAAAATGGGTGAGAAATGGGTAGGGGGGGGCGGCTGTATAATGTTGGGGGGGCCTAGTTATTTTTTCTTCCTAATCTAATGGGAAAAAAAAAAATTTGCAGGGGCCACGACCCCCCCAAGCCACTATGTGGCTCCGCCCCTGCATAGTAGAACTTTGCATTACATACCACAACAACAACACAAACACACCATTCAAAGTAGGCAAATTCAACCCTCCTAGGCATGATTATCATGGTAAGGGGAAAAGATGACATCACAAAATGCTTAATCATGCATGAAATAAGTTTCAAATGGTCAAGCTTTTGTATTCTTAATCATACATTATGTTAATTTTGTTTTAATTTTACTTATTAATTTTAGAAGACTTCGGGAGACATACTGTTTTGGCTGATATGATTTCCGAGCTTGGATCTTTGCCCCCAAATCATCACAGATAACTAGCAATCATATAACCCAAAATACCCAAACCAAATCAAGCTGAAATACCCAAACAAATTAATCCAAAATCAGGAAGAAAAAGAAAACAATTCTTACACAAGATCTATCTTCTCAATACTAAAATACCTAAATCAAATCTAACCTAAAAGTAATAACCAAATCAAATATATATATATAAACAGCTCCTCCCACATAAATTCTCACCGGTGGCAGTAGCGGACGATCTGACATTGATGGATGATGCGCGGCGGCTGCAGTGGTGGTGGTGGAGGCGGCGGTGGCAGTGACACAGAGCTTGCCAAGTCTCTCTCGTTCAGCCTCTTTCGTTCTCTGTTTCTTTTTCTTTTGGTTTTCTTTTTTCATTTTATACACTACCTATTCTACTGGTAACAAGTTTACCTAATAATTTAAATAAACGGTCAGGATTGAAAATTTTAAATTGTACCGCTAAGATCATTAACGTGCATATTTATTTAATTTATAACATGAATCTTGAACTGAAAGTATAATGTAAGTTAATAATTTTCCTTTCTATAATTTATATCATAATTTTCTTTCATGTTAAAGAATCTTTTGTAGAAGACGCAAAAGCAAAAAAAGAGTATAAAAAAGAAATGAGCAAAAACGACACCAATACAAATCCCACGGAGAATGATCCCGAGAACACATTTCTGAGGGACAATTCGAAGAAAAAAACTTACACTGAAGCTACCGTGGATGCAATCATGCATGAAACACACTACGAGGAGGAAGAACAAGAAAACGATGATGGAGATAATGATACGGTGGAGACTGAGACAAGGGGTAACAACGTAGACCAACCTGGGGATGAGGAACGTACTGACGAGGTGAAGCATGGGAAATCAACATCTCGACGGAGTTGAAGCGGAAAATGGCAAGTCCATGGCAAACCAGCATTATCATCAAACTTATGGGTAAACAATTAGGCTATCGTGCTCTGCAAACAAGGTTAGTTGGTATTTAGCGTCCTTCAGGTAATATGCTCTGCAAACAAGGTTAGTTGATATTTTATCATGAAATTTGATGTTCTTTAGGATTACCATCATACTCTTATGGATGGACCATGGTTTGTGGGAGATCAGTATCTCCATGTCCAAGCATGGGAAGCGGATTTTCACCCCGGAACAGCCAAGGTTACATCCACTACAGTTTGGATTAGACTAGAACACTTACCTATTGAATATTATCACCATGAATTTTTAAATTATGTTGGAAATGAAATAGACAAACTTCTAAAAATAGTTGCGATAACTAATTCTGCCATGAGGGGAAGGTTTGCTCGGATATGTGTCCATCAACCTTTATAAATCTGTTCCCAAGCGTTTTAAGATAGGGACATTTTAGCAAGATATTGTATACGAGAATGTCCCTCTATTATGCTACAAGTGTGGTCGAATAGGGCAGAAGGAATCTATTTGTTTGGAACCAAATATCACTTTCAATCAAACTCCAAACACAGGATCTCCATCACACCGAGTAGATGCTTCGAATTCTGAAACAAACCAACCTCAGGCTCCATGGAAGATTGTACAAACACGCAGGCCAAGTGTTCGCGGAGTAGGACAACGTGAGTATCCTTTGAAATCCAAAACTCCATCTGATAGCTATCCACCGAATCCCAAAGTCAACTTCAAACAAACTTCTAATACTTTCCAAGTTCTTCAAATTGACGAAAATGATATGGTGGCACCCACGGACTCAGCTGAAACAGGTACACGTCGAGCTACAATAATTAGACCAAATGAGGTGGACGATAATGGTAAAGTTTCAAATTCACTATTGCCACCTCACATACACACGGACAGCATGCCTGAAATCACTGAGGAAAAGAGTCCACAATACTCACATGCAAGGCCACGTACCCCTCAAGCTTTTACCCCTCAACCCGTAATAAACTTAACCCCTATTTTACTCTCCACAAAACAGAGCACACCGAAACACAAGCACGACCCCCTCATTAGACCAAAACTCCATGACACCAACACCAACAAACCCGGACCTCCAGTTATCACTCTCGCCAATGGGGAGTCCTCATCACCCAAACATGAATCCCATGCCCATGCAACTCTCTCCCCTCACGAACGCTCACTCCCCTTGGATCACCTCAACCACTTAATGAGCTGCCTTTTCATAGAAACCTTGAACAACGAGGAAGTGACATATGTTCGTATTCCAATCCATCCACGGACATGGGTTGCTTGAATCAGATGACCTAAACTCCCAGCTTGCCTCTTCGGGCAGACTCAACCATTCACCGCTGCTAAAGAAGGACTTTCAGGGGTCATACACGAGCCCTACAAGTGGGACAACATTCACAAATTCCAGTACAAGCTCCACTGCCACCCATGCAGAGGAATATGTAGGAAGGCTCTGACAGTGCAATGTCTCCGGAAACACTGCCAGGAGCCATTTTCTGCTTCTTAGACTTAAACGAAATCAACCTCGCTTTGAGGAAGAAGGAGGCAAAACTTTACATCACCATGTTCTCCAACCAAAGCCTTCCATTCATCGTGTCTGTCACGTACTGATCAAGGCTTGGCAAACTCGAACAAATGAACAGGATCAAGATGATGACAGCGACTCATCAATGCATCACTCGATCCACAGCGAGGACTCCGAGGACCTCCGGGAGGGTCCCCAATGATTATCTCAATCCAAACACATCATCCATGAAGATGGTTGCTTGGAACTGGCAAGGAGCAGGAAATGAAGCTTTTCGTACCCATGCACACGAACTTTATCGTCTGCACCACCCTCAAATTCTGATTATTGTTGAACCTCATATTGCGGACGACCATGCCCAAGCATTCATAGACACTCTTCCCTATTCCCATTCCCAAAGAGTCAACCCGATAGGCTACTCGAGTAGTATCTGGTAACTATGGAATAAGGATAGTAGGCTCATTGTGGAAATTCTCACTACCAGTGAATACAGTATCCACGCGCTTGTCAAGATACCTACCAACTCATGTAATTTTCTTTTTACGGCTATATATGCTTCACCAAATTTTAATAAGCGTCACCATCTGTTAATATGTCTTGGGTCCTTCTAGGTGATTTCAATGATATGCTTGGTGAAGACGAAAAAATGGAGGGGCTACCTCTTAGCAGATATAAGTTAAATGCTTTTAGGGATTGTATTAATTATTGTGGACTTATGGATTTAGGTTTTCATGGGCCCAATTTTAGTTGGACCAACAAGAACCCGATTTGGCATCAAAACATTAAGGAAAGATTAGATAGAGACTTAGGTAACACATAATGGAATCTTTTATTTCCTAGGTTGGAGATTCACCATCTTCCTCGCACCAAATCTGACCACTGTCCTATATTGTTAGATTATGAGCCTCTTACTCGTAAATCGACCAAACTTTTTAAATTTGAACAAATGTGGCTTAGTGATCCTTCCTTCTCAACGCTTGTGGAGAATAGTTGGAATTCCTTGGCTTTTATATACCATCCTCTTCCTCATCTCTCTCTAGGTTCCAACACCGTCTAAAACTTTTAACATTATTGACTGGAATAAAAATCATTTTGGCAACTTGTTTCGGAAAAAGAACTGCGTATTGGCTAGACTTAAAGGCATTTAGATAGCTTTATCATGCAAACCCTCAGCATATCTTTATTCACTGGAACACCAACTTATCCAAGATTACAATCATATCCTCCTTCAAGAATTCCTTTTCTGGCAACTTAAATCCCGTGTCACATGGTTAAACTATGGAGACGCTAATACCAAATTCTTCCACTTAAAAACACTACAGAATCGTAGTCAGTCATGTATTACGACCCTTAAAGATTCCACTCGATTATGGTTATCGGAAGACATGTTAACCACCCACATCACAGTTGTGTTCACCAAACTATCTACGTCCACATCTCCTCATACGGTATCTCATTTCCCTTTGGTTAGATATTACCATCAAAACAATCTCCTTCTTGAACAACACCAAAGGCTCTCTAGCACTCCTTTACCTAAAGAAATATATTAGAATGTTTTTTCACTCCCCCCCTTTAAAAGCACCAGGTCCGGATGGAAACCATGCAATTTTCTTTCAACGAAATTGGCACATTCTTGGACCTAGCATTATTCATGCCATTCAAGAAATTTTTGAGACTACGACTATTCCTGAAGATTCGGGTGCCATAAATCTCGTCCTTATCCCTAAAATAAATCACTTGTACATGATCACACAATTTCTCCCAATTAGCTTATGCAACACCCTCTATAAATTGGTTTCACGTATTATTCTGCAAAGACTGAAACCTTACATCGCTGATATTATCAATCCTTGCCAGGTAGGATTTGTTTTGAGTCGCCGGATGAGTGACAACATTATTCTAGTCCAGGAAATTATTCGTATGTTGGTCAGAAAATTTGGACCCAAGGGGCATGTTGCTCTTAAACTTGATCTTGAAAAAGCATATGATCGTCTCAAATGGTCGTTTATTCAGGAAACTCTTGAATTTTTTCAAATTACCCCTACATTGATTCAACTTATTATGAATATACTTTCTTCAACTCGTTTTCACATTATGTGGAATGGTACTCCTTTACTAGCTATTGTCCCATGTAGGGGGGTACGTCATGGAGTTCCTTTATCTCCTTATCTGTTTATTCTGTGTTTGGAAAGATTATCCATCCTTCTAGATGAGGCGGTTTGGGACAGAGCTATTCATCCTGTTAAATTTAGGGGTCAAATTAATATTTCACATATTTTCTTTGTCGATGATATCTTTCTATTCTCTAAAGTGAAAATCATAGAGTGCCATAACCTTAAAAACATTCTTCAAAAATTCTGTAAGTGTTCTAGCCAAATCATTAGTACACAAAAGTCACGTCTTTGGTTTTCACTAAACAGGCATAGGCAAACAAAAGAACTGATTGCTGATATCTTTAACATCCCTACTACAACTCAACTCGGAACTTATTTAGGAACTCCTCTTTTTACTACCCGTCGATAGGCATTGTCTTATCCATATTTAGTTGATAAAATACAGAAAAAGATCGAAGGATGGCAAGCTAAATATCTTTCTGTTGCAGGCTAGGTTACTTTAATCAATTCCATCTCAATCTCTATCCCTATCCATGCCATGCAAACCACCCTTCTCCCACAAAAAATTAGCAAGCAATTGGATAAACTAAATTGCAATTTTTTATATGGAGACACTGCTAATCATAGACACTATTACATGGTGAGTTGGGAAACCATCACTACTCCTAAGGATGCGGCCGATTTGGGACTTAAATCTGCATGTCATATGAATGTGGCTTTGCTTATGAATCAGGCCTGGAGGCTTCAACAGAAGTCATCCATGCTATGGGCTCAAGTATTAAAAGCCAAATACTTTCCCCGTACAAACTTGTTTGATAGTGACATAAACCCTAGAGCATCTCACATTTGGAAAGCCTCACAAGTGCGGATAAAATGGCTTCGAAAAGGGATGAAATGGATAGTAGGGGACGGTCAGACCATTCAAGTATGGGAGGACCACTGAATACCTGGATGACCACTATGAAGTTATATACATGGTCTGCTTATGCCCAATGAGGAATATAGGCTAGTGAGTTCTCTACAGGACAATAATAATTGGAAGTTAGAAGAACTACAATTTCCCATCTCGACATAAATTGCACAAATTATACAAGGTATTCTGGTAGCCTAGTTGACTAGGTTGTCTGATTCTTTTATATGGCCTCAAAATAACGGTGTTTGTTTGGTCCGATCTGCTTCAAAATTTCTATACCAACAAGCCAATGTTCCATTTGCAAAAACCAATTGGAATTGGATTTGGAAATTACAATAACCCAAAAAAAAAATCCAAATTTTTATTTGAAAATCCATGTTCAATTGGTTGCCTACTCGTCAATATCTGGCATTTTCTTGCCTGGAAATTAATAACCGATGCCCTAGGTGTAATAAAACTGAAACTATTATTCATATTTTAAGAGATTGTCATTAGGCTAAGATGGTCTAGTGTCACTCCCTAGGTATTTTTCCCCTATCCTTTTTTCACCTTCCACTTCAAGATTGGCTCCATACCAACGCTACATTGGATTCTCTCATCTTCCACTATTAGCTACCATGGAAAATTTACTTCCCCTTCCTCTGTTAGCACTTATGGTAGGCTAGGAACGAGCGTATTTTTTACAATCAATCTTGCTCTCAACATTGGATCATACAAAAAGTAGCTCAGTGCACTACATAATTTTTCTTTTTAGTTTGCCCTACAAAGAAAATTAAAATTGGAATCCTTGGGATTATTAAATGGAATTCTCCGCTAGAACCTTTTAAAAATTAAATACAGATGGTAGCTCATTAGGTAATCCTGGATTAGTTGGTGCAGGTGGATTGCTATGCAATAGCTCAAGTGCTTGGACTTCTAATAATATTGCTGAGTTGGGAGCAGTTCGCCAGGGTCTCCTTCTGCCATGGAATTTCGGTTTTAAATTTATTTATTTGGAAATAGACTCTATAATAGTTCTTTCCTAGTTAACCAATAATAAATGTATCTCACAAAATGTTATCCCACTACTATGTGATTGCAGGAACCTTATGGAGCGCGACAAGACCGTCCAGGTGTACCACATATTCCGTGAAGCTAATGACTGCGTGGATACTCTAGCAAAGAGGAGAAATCAGCAAAAGTGCATTTTGGAAAACTATGATACCTGTCCCACTTTTGTATATGCGGCTTTTGTATGGGATATGGAACATTTAGGGACTACTAGAATGTGTCCCATAAAGGCTATAATGCTTGTTGTTGTTTGACATTATATATATTTAAATAATACTCCCCTTTTATCAAAAAAGAAAAAAAAGAAAGATAAGACTTTTGGTACAACAAAAAGAGATGTAATAACTTTTTGTACAATACTAGCCTTTGGAAGTTTGGAACATAACTCCAACAAGGCAAAACTTGTTTCCCATTAACTATGTCTTGTTTGTACACAAACGTGGATCTCGTTGGCCGCATGAAAGTCAATGTACATAGTCAAATTCACATCTCCTCCAGGTTGCTATGGTACGGTCTAAAGACGCAAAACAAAACCAGCGCCATGTCCATTGTCTACAGCGGTGCATGTAGTTGCAAACCTTCGAAATAGAATTTATTCTTAGCAATCCTTATTGAAGGTAAATGAAAGTTTTTCTTTTAACACTACTCTGTTAGGTCAAATACCTATGTGTTAAAAGGAATTAAATAATCCCAAGCAATAACTAAACAAAACTTACACAAGCATTAGGGGGAAAAAAACAACAATACAAGAACAAAAAATTTAACTAGGTGAAAAACTCTCTACTTTAGAGGACGAAATCACCAATCAAATCCGACCAATCCAACTTTTTATCAATATTAACAACAATCTTAATCTTAGCAAACAATTACTTTGGATTTTTTTTTTCTAGTATTATTCTTTTTTACATAGCAACCATAATTAATTTAAGCACTAATAAATGTATTGTAATGTATTAAGAAATAATTATTTCGTGTCTTTTCATTTGTTCATAATTTGTTAGTACTATTTTTTGAGAAAAAAAGAAGAAGACATAATTTGTTAATACTAAATGGGTGTTATTCTCAATTTTCATGAATTTTTCTTGATACTTTGGCTCCCCTCAATTGAAGTCTTGTCTCTGACGTTTAGAACACTATAATAGATCCTATAATATAATAGTTCCTTAGCAAGAACCATTCAATTATTTGGTTGTTATTTTATTATGAGGAATGGTTATTTCTTTAGAAAAATTATTCTTTTATAATGAAGAATAACCATTCATTATCGAAATAACTGTAATAACTATTACTTTACCAACTTGATATTCTAAAAATTAAAACTCCCAAATAGCCCTTGCAAAATTGTTGCTAACTTCTTCCCTGTTAGGCTTTCTCCCTATTAGCACCTTGCATCTCTCTCTCGGTTTATCCAAAAACTGACTAAGTTTATGAACAACATATGCAATATCTAGTCTAGTTAAAGTTAGATATAAGAGTCTAACAATTAAACTTCTAGATTTTTATACTAAGGTATAAAAACTAAAGTTTTCAATAAAGTCGTTTCGACTTGTTAGAAAGAAAATATTTTGATGTGAGTCAATGAGAAAGTCTATGGGCTCAAGTTTTGTGGCACTAACTTTTTCTAGAATCTTGACACGGTTGAGTGGTGTATAAAAAGTAATGGATTTATGTAAAAGTAATGGTTTACAAATAACAGTTATATATCTCTTCAAGTTGTTGCTAAAGTTGTATCAAATGGTGTGATTCTAGAAGAACCTGTTAATATTACTGTAGTATTTGGGGTTATTGATATTTTATAATTTTATTTTTTGATGAAAAAGGTAAAACTTAGATGCAATATATTGGATTTCCCAATTAGATTCATATACTTGTTGCATTGACAAAAAATAAAAGAAAAGATGTTTTTATTTCTAATGACAATTAAATTCAATGCATTTAAGTTTAATTTAATTGAACAACATAATGTACGACACTTAAAGTATTATAATTAAATTTTATCCTAATAAAAATTCTTTATCTTGTCTAAGTCTTCATCACATAGGCCAAATAATATAATTAAGTTTTAGCTAATAGTGTTGGATGCAGAGATTTTATAAATAAACAATATTATATTAAATATGTGAAGTTTACCTGTGTAAATTACATTTATTGTTAAATCAATTAACAAATTTTATGTACTACTTTAACATTTTTATTTTGGGTAAAATAATATTTTGGCCCCTAAATTTTATTAAAAGTTTTGTTTTGTTTTGTTTTTTTTTGTTTTGTTTTTTGTTTCTAAACATTAAAAAAAAATTAAAAAATTTAGAGATAAAAATCTTTTTTCAATGTTTTAAGGATGATTTTTTTTTTAAAAAAAATTTTAAGGACAAAAAGTGAAATGTTTTCAATAATATATGGACAAAAAATAAACTTGTTAATATTTAGGAACGAAAAACAAACTTTAGACTAAAATAGTATTTTACTATCATTTATTTCTAATTTACTGTCATGAAATCTTGCAAGGAGAAAGATTATAGAAGATGATGTTGTACACTAATACACTATGTACAAGGACTACTGTATCTAGGATCCATGCGTTATGGGAATGTGAGATGGCGCAAGATGTTTGGACTAATTGTTCAATTAAGCTACAAAAGTGCATTCAAGGCTAACAAGATGTGTTTTAGTTATTCCGCGACATGCTAAGTAGACTATCCATAGCTAAGTTTGAATTATTTTTAGTTCAAGCATGGTTGATTTGAAAGCAAAGGAATGCTGTGAACCATGGGGGGGGATTAAAGGTTCCGAGGTGGCTAAACAAAAGGTCAAGGGACTATTTGGAGGACTTTCATCAAGCCCAAGAACAGCTGATAATCTCAATGAGAAATACTGGTGTACATATATGGTAACCTCCTCCGGAGTCAATATTCAAGTTGACTTTTGATGCTACAATTTTTTTAGAATTGAACAACTCTGGTGTTGGTGCAATAATTTGTAATTAATGAGAAGGGCAAGATGATAGCATCTATGTTGGCAAAAGGCCCTCCAGTTGGAGATAGTGAAGAAGCAG
The DNA here is from genome assembly GCA_019022515.1 of Quercus aquifolioides. Lineage (NCBI taxonomy): Eukaryota > Viridiplantae > Streptophyta > Magnoliopsida > Fagales > Fagaceae > Quercus > Quercus aquifolioides. The sequence goes on along the minus strand of CM032332.1, from coordinate 47,202,277 downwards.
AAACTTTAACTTGTAGAAAGGCGTTAGAGTTTGCTATTGACGTAGGTTTCTCAAAATTGGTGATTAAGGGGGATAATGCAAATGTCATGAAATCAATCTCTTTCACTGGCATAAACCTGTCTCGACTAGGCCATATTATTCATGATTAACAATGACTTGCTCAGGGGCTTCGTTGGGTGAACTTAGTTGTATAAACTGGGATGCTAATTATGTGGCCCACTCTTTAGTTAAAAATGCTAGGAATGTATTTGAAAATATGTACTAGATGGAGGACCCTCTTCCACCTGTTAGGTCATTTTCATAAAAAAAAATTTTAAATTAAAACAATCATTCATATCTGACAAGAGATAAACGTAATCCTCTCCACCAATAGAATGCCTTAGAGCATCACTGTTAGGTGTGCTAAATGCCAAATATTTGGCATTTGGCATACCAAACACCAAAAAACCTTTCTTATGAGGTGTGCCAAATCCTATAAATTTTGACACACGTGAACAATATCATTCCATCTTTGGAACAGTATGGACAGATGTGTTAAATATATATATATATATATATATATATTATTTTATTCATTTCCTCTCTCTTCTTTATTACTTTTCTTTCTTCTCTCTCTTACTTTTTTCTTCTTTCTTCCTCCGCCTGCTCCTTTCTCCTGTTACTCCCTGTACCATTTTTCTTCTTCTTTCTTCTCCAACATCTTCACTGTGGCTTCGGGTTCTTATTTTTTATTTTTTTATTTTTTTTTCTTTACGCCTCTCTCTCTCTCTCTCTCTCTTTTTCCCTGTCACTATCTCTCTCTCTCTTTCTTTTCATGTCACGAAGAAGAAGGCGATTCTGATTTGAAGTAGAGCTCGCCGATTGAAGGTCGTCAATCTGAACCTCTGCTCGTCGATCTAAAGCTTTGCTCACCCAGGGGCAGTTGCCGATCTTTGCTCGTCGTCCTCCACAGCTCTCGTCGCCGATGGTTGGTTGAGTTTGGTCATTGATTGATCTGTTGGGTTGGGGTTTTGTTGAAGATTTTGAGTTTTTTTTTTTAATTTTTTTTGTTTTTTTCTGTTGAGGTTTTTGGATTTGGAATTTGTTGGAGGATCTGGTGATTGTGGTTGTAGTTTGTGGCGGTGGTTGTACCCTGTTGACTTTTTTTAGTCCTTTTTTAATTCTTCCCTGTTGACTTTTCAGCCAAAGCGACTTTTTCTTTTTTCTTTTTATCCTTACCTTTCAATTTTTTTATTCCACTGAATAAAAAAAGAATATTAATTTATAATTTTTATGTTCTCTACTTTACTATTCTTTTCTATCACTTTTTCACTTTAAAAATGAATGGCAGTCAACAAGTTCTAATAAAGTTGTAGTTTTAGTTATGACAATAAAAAAAGTAACAACGGTAAATTTTGGCATAATATTTAATTATTTGATTTGATTTTAGTTTGATCTGGTTGACAAATACTTCAATTATAATGAAAATATTGTAATTTTTTTTTATTGCACTCTTATGACAAGTGAACAACTCTTCTGTCAATTTAAAGGGTCATGTTAATCGATATTTTTAGGACAATTGTTAATAAACCATAATAAGAAGGGCAAGATTTATGTACAGTACTTAAGTACTACTTAGGTTTTCTTTTTAAAATTCTGTCATGTGAATTTTTTTTATGAGATGAAAGTGTATTTTTTAATTAAGTAACCCATGACTGAATTTTAAGAGGAGAACTTAAATAATAACACCTAATGTACTGTACCTAAGTTTTGTTCTAATAAGAAAGTTTTGAAATCATTTTTATGAGAAATATAATAAGTTGTTAACAGCATTTATTATTTTATTATTCTCTCAATAAAATATTTATAAAAATAGCTCTAAACAAATGCTAACAATGACTAAGAGCATTTGCAGCAGTGGAACTAAATAGCTATATAACTATTTTAGATGTGCCAAAACAAAAAACTCCTTTGCAGCAGTGGAGCAATAGCTAAATTTTTTAGCTGAATTGCTATAGTAAACATCTATAGATAGATGTGCACTGTAGCTCACATCTTAAAAAAAAAGTAATTTTTTATTCCCCAGGTACAACTTGCTTCTTTTTTTTCACCGGTCTCTCATTCACTCTCTCTCATTCAGCTCAAGTCTCTTAACCTCTCACTCTCTTAACGCCGGTCTCTTCTCACTTTGTTTACTGCTGCCGACCTAACCATCGTCAACGTTGCGGCCACTGAAGCTTGACATCACCGACATCGGCATAGCTCGCCACCATAGACCGCCCACATCGCTCTCACCGACCCACAAACCCACATCGTCCTCACTGACCCATAGACCCACTTTGCCCTCACCAACCTAGCCACCGCAGACCCACATCGCCGATTGCCCATCTTCCTCTATTCGCCGATCTCGCACATAGCCACCTTGCTCTAACCTAAGCCCTAAGCCACAAGCGGCTGCTGCCGTCCATCTCCCTTTTCTCTTTGCTATGATTGTGTTTTTTTTTATGTATTTTCATATGGGTTTGGTGGCTGTGGTGGTGGTGGTTGATTTTGGCTATGGTGGTGGTGGTGGATGATTTTGACAGTGGGTTTGTGGATTTTGGTTGTGGTGGTGGTGGATGATTTTGGCTTTGGCGTTTTGTGTATTTTGGCTATGAGTTTTGTGGTTGTGGTTGTGGTTGTGGTTGTGGCAATGGTAGTGGGTTGTGGTTGTGGTTGTCATGGCTGGTGGTTTGTGGTGACTGGTGGTGATGGGGTTGTGGTTGTGGTTGTTGTTGTTGTTGTTGTTGTTTTGTTTGTTTTTTTTTTTTTTTGGGAAACTGCAGTTAACCCACCTGTGGTTTGGCCCGTTTTAACAATGCCCACCCGTGGTTTGAAATTTGTTACTTAACCCACCTGAGGTGGCCTCCGTTAGACCCCCGTTACCCACCTCTACCCTTTCCGTTAGAAATTCCTCTTTACTATATAAGCCAAAATTAGAACCCGAATAGAACCCTAAAAAAAAGAAACAAGCTCTCTCCCTTTCTCTACCTTAGAACCCCCAAAAATCCCTAAACCCATAATCCCTCTCTCTTTACTTTGATTGCCAAAGTGAAATCCCCAAACACTTGCTGGGTTTTTTTTTTTTTTTTTGCTGATTTTTTTGCTGGGTTTTTCTTTTTTCTTTGTTTTTGCATCCCGATCTGGGGTTTTGGGCGGTGGCTAACAACGGTGGTGGTGTTGGTGGTGGTAGTTTGGTGAGGCTATGATTTGATGGTGAGGTGAGTTGGTTATGGTGTTGGATTTGCTAGATTGCTGGGGTTTTTTTTTTTTTTTTTTTTTTAAAGATTTCTCTTTTTCTTGCAAATCTGGGTTTTTTTAGAGAACCCAGCAAATTTTAGAGAAGGGTATACATTTCTGAAGTACCTACCAACAAAACCAACACAAAACCAAGCCTCCCTTCAGATTTGAGTTTTCATAAATCCCTTCACAAAACCAACACAACAGATCCCCTCACCGACCTTCGATATGCAAAACCCAGGAATCCGGTCCCCATATTCCGCTTCACGTGCCGCCCGAGTTTTCTGACCACTGATCCACTTGTCATCGCCCTTAGCCGCCGCTTCAGTGCGTCGTTCGCCAGCAATGGCTATGGCGAATCTCCACCACAGAGGCGCTCGGATCTGTTTGTTTTGTACTTCTGACTCTTCATCTCCGACAAATTCCAATGCTTTGTCAGTGGTGTATTGGGGACACGGAGAGAGTGAGAGAGAGCAGAACGTGATGTTGGAAACTGGAAAAGGACAAAAAAAAAAAAACTTTGGTTGACATGTGGGTGGGATGCTCTTGAATCCTGCGCTGGTGTTTCCATGGTGAAACAAATGATGAAACAAATTTTATCTTTTTGATATTTTTCTTTTACGTTTTATGTGAAGAAGAAGAAGAATGAGAGAAAAGAGGAGAGAGACATAAAATATAATGAAAAAGACACATTTACCCCCATTTTTAACGGTGAAAAGGGAGAGGTGGGTAACAGGGGTCTAACGGAGGCCATCTCAGGTGGGTTAAGTGACAAATTTCAAACCACGGGTGGACACTGTTAAAACGGGCCAAACCACAGGTGGGTTAACTGTAATTTTTTTTTTTTTCTTTTTCTTTCTATGTTGTGTTGTGGTTGTTAAAGTAGAGTGGTGGTTGTGGCCGGTGATTATGGTGGTGGTAGTTGTAGGTGTGGCTGATGATAGAGGTGGTTGTAGTTGGTGCTGTTGATGTTTTTTGGGTAGTGGAGTATATTATTTTATTATAGGGGATATATTATTTTATTGTGATATTTATATTATTTTATTGTGTTGAAAGTTAAAATAGATCCACTGCTGCAACATATGTGTAGGTAAAATAGATAAAATAACTTTTGATGGAGCTAAAATACTAAATTTTTAACCCCACTATTATAAATGTTCTAACAACTAAAAATATTATAATAAAATAATTTTTAAATATATAATTTGTACTTGATACTCAATTTTAAAGTTATTTGTTTGAAAAAAAAGTAATCGTTAGATTCCGAAAATAGTCATGACAAAAAAAAAAAAAAAAAAAAAAAAAAAAAAAAAACACACGGCTGGGAAGCAAAACGCGCTTCCCAAACGGAGGCTAAAAAGTAAAAAGAGTAAAAGGACATCATCTAATCGAATCTTAAAGAATGACAAAGACCCAGCAACTTATTTCCATCCCATTTTCTGCATTATTTCTTCAGGTGACCACTATAATAAGTTTTTCCTATCTGAGTATCTTCTCGGAGCAGGAACTCAGCTCAGCCGTTCAGGTTCGTGTGCTTGCTAACTTTTTATTACGAGCTTTTAATCATTTGCAAAGCTTTTTTGAACCAACTTTCTTTTTCATAGTTCCTAGAATTTATCGTTTTTTTAAAGAAAATTAAAATAAATAAAATAAAAAGCATCGGAAAAATCTCAGGGAAGAAACAACATTGTACAGAGAAAAACCACAACCACTAGGAAGTCAGGGGGGCTTACTCGGAGAAACCTCGCAAGAGTCATCTGTGAAGGGGTTGCAAATCGTAGGCCGGCGGTGCCAGAGCCCGGATCTAACCTGATCCGGTCAGATCTGGTCCGGATCTACAGAGTGAGGCCTGACCATTGTTTAATCTAACTCTTCCTCTGCCCATTGTTTTAAAATTTTATTATCGCAGCTTATTTCACAATTTTTGAGGAATGGTACTTATACAAACTATTTTATAAATTTTTTTCAAATTAATAATATGATTAGTGATTATTATTAAATAAAAAAAATGATAATAGTGATAGTGTCATATAAAAAAGTAAAAATTAATATAAATTTGTCACGTTAATAAGTTGTAAAAATATTATAAAATAATATTTTAATATTTTTGTCGCAATTTATTACATGACAAAGTGTGAGTGATTAAAAAAAAATAATAAATTCATGTGCAAGATAGACAAACTACCTATCATTAATGGTCTTGATTTTTTTTTTTTTTTTAATATAAGGTAAAGAAGATGAACCAAGGTTTTGTTTTGTTTTTTTTTTTTATAATTATTTTAAGAAATCCTAAACTAAGCCCACCCCAAACCCAAAGTCACAAACCCTCTTGCACAATAATAATATTTAGGTTAAATGCATGATTCATCTCTCGAGCTCTCTATTTTTTTGGGTAAACCAACCTTGGTATAAATTAACTATGAATAAGTCTATTACAAAAAAAACCTACGTCTCTCTGTAACATTTGGTTTCCTTTCTCTTTTCTTTTAATGTTTTTTTTTTGTTTCTTTTTTTTTTTTTTTTGGTTGAAAATAGGTTATACGCATGATTTCCTTGTTGGGCTGGGGCTGGGGATGAATTGTTCTTGGAGGGGAGGGGGGCCCAAAGGCCCCAAACATAATTTTTAATAAAAATTTACCTCTACCTCTACTACTAGTACTATTATTATTATTATTATTATTATTATTATTTTGGATCAAGGCAAGGCCTGGCCCCCCTAAAAGTTCCGTCCTTGCGCAAAATATTGGATGCTCTTAATTAGACTTCGGTTATTTCTGTAAACTTGGGCAGGTACCTTAAATCCGCCTAAAGAAGAATATATAAGAATAACGATTTATTGAGTTATTTGGCTGGTTATTATGTAAATACAAGTTTATGGTCACTTTGAAAGTTTTTGGGAGAAATAATGATAGAGGTCTAATTCTATAGAGGGGGTGCCAAACTGAAAAATAATTTGATGTGCAATTCTGAAATATAAATATTCTTAATTTTAGATTTATTACTAATATTGAGTAGTCTTTTTTTTAAATATAAATTTTCTATAGGTTTTTTTCCAATTATTTATTAATTTATTTTCTCTTAATCCAGTATGTTATATTCTATCCTCAAATTTTATGTATTTAGTTGTGTTTAGGAGAGATTTAATATTCATCTTTTTAATAAAATGGTAGAATTTTCACACACACCCGTATATATAGTGCAAGGTAGAATTTTAATGTTTTATATATAACATGTGTACACATTATGGCGTAAGTGATATCACAATTTTAGTTGCGCCGATTCTAAACCTGTACCTAATTGGATTATATTCTAACCGGATTTGATTGCCAAAGTGTACTCCGATCCTAACACCATGTAGGTATATTGACAGGTTAAAGATGGAAACAAGGACAGCCTCAAGTGCAACTGTAAGTGAAGTTCTTAACGTAGGCAATTATTTGGTTTGGAGTGTTCAAGTGAAAACCTATTTGATTGCTCAAGATCTTTGGGACATTGTTCAAGCAAACAAAAAAGTCCTAAATTAAAAAATGATAAAGCTGCTTTCAAGGCTTGGAGAAAGAAGAATGCAATGGCTTTGCACGTGATCCAAATTTCGTGCCCGCAACGGATATGTCATGTGATTAGTCTGATTACTTCCGCCAAAATTGCTTGGGAAACTTTGGAAGTAATATGTAGGATCCCCAAAAGACATTGTTGGTATGTCTCTCTCTATACTGCACGTGCGCAAACATTTTATACCTCAAATAGGCCTAAGGTCTAGAACAGTTGAAGAGTGCCTAGATTATCCTCCACTATGCAAATAGTAAGGGGTTCAAGCATATTCTCCGGTTGAAGCTTGGTTAGAGAATGTGTTTTAGCAAACGTTGAAGATGCTACCACTGAAGTAGTGGCGGTGCCAAAAAAATTTTCTAGGGTGACCAAGCTATATATATACACACACACACACGAAGAATGTTTATAATTTTTATTTTAACAAATGATATTTTCTTGCTTAAACAAAAATATTTACATTAAATTATACAAGTCAATTTAATAAAAATAAAAAACAATTAAATTATATATAGTATACATCAAATAAACTTTAATTTAATGAGTTATATATGACATAAGAGTAATTAGAGGGAATAAAAAATACATTAGTCAACTATTTAAATGCATTACATATTTCTAATAAGAATCTAGGGAGGCTAGTATTTAAATTTAGGGTAAATTATGTATTTGATCCCTATCAATTTGGTTTCTAATCTTTTAGTGTTGTGTCAATTTAGTCTCTACTGTTATCTCTTAGATAGAAATTGCTGATGTGGCAAACGGCTAAAATAAAAAATTAGTTTATTGCCACATCAACGGCAACTAATTTTTTATTTTGGCTATTAGTTATGTCAACAATTTCCATTTAAGAAATAACAGCATAGACTGAATTTACACGGCACTGAAAGGTTAGAGTCTAAATTTGCGATTGGAGACGAAGAATGTGATAATCTTCTCTGATTTCTCATTGAATGAATAACTTAATCTCTGCTTATATATACAAGAAGCAGAGAATACAAAACTGGAAAAATAAGAAAAACTGAAACTCTGACTAATTAATAGCTCAAAACTAACATAACAGAAAGGTCCACAAAACTAACATAACACGTGTACTGTCACTCTGATGGGATAAATACATAACTAAGCTACCTGTAGGTTTTTCTATTTAGATGTCTAAGCTGTAGGTCGTATGTAACAAAATCATTTCCTACCTGTAGGTTTCACTTTTTTACTTCATCCAAAAAAATGTAATTATGTTCTATTTTCCCCATTAGTTAAAATTTCCCCTCATCTGTCCAACTTTATTTTGTTCTCCCAGACCTGCTATCAATTATTGGAATTTTATTTTTTTAATGGCTGCTACTAGTTATATTCTTGTTTGGGTGGCTGGTACTAGTAGAGTGTTAGTGAGCTTCCCTTCTATCCATTTTGTAATTTTTCTTTCATTTAGATCTTCCAAATTACAGGTTAAATATAATTAGGTGAGGAAAATGCCATAAAGTTGTTCGTTGCTATTTTTTTTTTCTTAGGATTTTTATCTCTTGCTGTTAATTAAATCATAATATATTTTCATTATCAAATGGAAAATTACTAATTGTCTCATACTCCCAATATTCACACTCTATACACACCGGACATCACTTTGAAAAAGAGTAAATTCTAATCTGGAATTAAAAAACAAACTATTTACACTAACCTCTTCTAAATAACCGAAAATAGGCTCTAAAAAACTTAAATTTTGTATTTTACCCTTCACTTAAATTGCCATTCACATTCCTCTAACAGGAACTTTGGAAAAAGAAATTCCCCAAAGAATTTTAATGTATTTTTAATCATTCAGGGGAGGGCATGTGTAAATAATTTATATTTTAAAGAAAGTGACTATCTCATTCCAAATTAAGGGGAGGTGAGTGTCGTAACAAAAAGTCTAAGAAAAAGTCACTGCTTCCCCTTTAAAAAACTGTGCATACATGATGTCCACTCTTTGTAAACAATTGTCTGGAATGCAGAGTGTGTACATTAGAAGTATGAGGAGAAGCTAAGATCAGGTAAACACGTAAAGCAAGAATGGTTGAAATGTAATGTACCCAATAACCCACCGCGGTAATTTGGATATCTAAAATAGTTTGATAGAATCTTCACTGAGTCACAATTTTATATGTGAGAATGATGTATTAAATTGTTGCTGGTGTTTTAGTTTCAGAGGAGGGAGAAACTTACGTGGCTTGGAGCGATCGGGTGAAAACAATTTTAATGCGTCATGATCTTTGGGACATTGTTGAAACAACCACCGAACCAACTACACCTGCTTGGAGCAAGAAGAATGCTTTGGCTATATATTTGATCGGGCAATCCTGCGATCCGCACAGATTTTCTTTGATAAAGAAGATTAGTACGGCTAAAATCGTTTGGGATACCTTTGCAGAGATGTCCCAGTCTTATACTGACCCAGACTCAGGTAGCTATCTCTCTCCTGAAAATACGCATGCTCTAACAGTCTAAAATAATAGCTTAAAGTTTACAAATCGATGATAAAATAATAGCTAAAATAATGTCTGAATTTTAAAAAGAAAACCTAAGGAACAACACATAAATACTGTAACTAAGTTTTGTTCTTCTAAGTTATCAATGGGACTATTATTAATATTATTTTATTATTTACCATCAACAACTTTATTATTTTTCTCAGAAAACTTGTTACCTCCACATTTTGTAAAATATTTTGTAAAAATTGTTATAAAGAGTTATTGTTTTTTTTTTTTTTTGATAAGTTGTTATAAAGAGTTATTGTTGATACATTGTTTATACAAAAATTAAGGCCCAAAAAGGTTCTTATGGAGAACTTCTTTTGTTGTCCCCGGATCTCAAGTAAGGCCCAAATTATAGCTCAGCTCCTCTGGTGCTCAAGAATATTATCATGTATGAAGCTTCTTTTGTATCCTCTGCTTCCCTTTCTCAATAAAAGCCTTCTTCTGCATTGCATGAACAACCAACATTAACACACACCTTAATGGTTTTCTAAGTCTCTGTCTTTGTGTCTTGTTTTACTTATTTTAGTCAGCGTTGGTTGTAACCTTAGAAATGTGTTATATGGATTCAAATGAGTAAGCTTGCATTAGGATTATTTACGATTAGTCTTATTTATGAATTTAAAGAACATTGGAATTTATTTTCATTTATTTATTTATTTATTTATTTATTTTGAGAATCAACGTAGTGCCTTTTATTCAATGAAGACCAGTAGAGTTTGCTAAAACAAAAGAATGAAACTGTGGTGGAACATCCTCCATCCACACACTATAATCTGAAACATTTAAAGCAAAACGAGCTAAACCATGAGCAACCATATTACCTTCTCTCTTAACATGAGAGTAGTGTAATTTATTGAAACACCTAGCATGTGACCTCCCAGCATCAAGTATTATACCATCTGGTGACAAGAAGGGGCTATCATGTTTGAGGGCATGCATGAGAACCTGACAATCCCCCTCCAAAATGACCTCTTGGAACCCCAAGTCTGAAGCTAGTTGCAGGGCAGAGGCTGCTGCCATACCCTCAACTTCAAACGGTGAATGTGTTCGGCATAGGACCCTAGATAGAGGCCAAGACAGTTCCCTGTGCGTCACGTATAACAACTCCAATCCCTGATTTTTGCTCCCTACTGAATAATGCACCATCAAAATTGATTGTGAGAACATTTTTAGACCCCTATTTGTTACTTTCAATCAAACTAATCCAAATTGTTTAATTAATCAATTGTGCTTTGGGAGGTCATTTTCTTGCTTTTGTTGTTGTTCTTGTCGTTGTATATCAAATTACTGCTTTCAATTAACTTGTAGTACCCAAAATAATTGAAGCATATGGGAAACTAACTTTGAGGATTTCAATTTACATGTATTGTTTTTACTAAATTTCAATACAATATTGATTAGAAAATTTAACTGTTTTCGTTTCTTTAAATTTTACTTTACAAATCAAATCGTAGAAGATCCAACTACTCAAGCAGGTTTGTGTTTTTTTATTTTATTTTTTATAAACGTTTTATTGTTTTTGTTAACGTTGTTGTTTGTTGTTCAGTTGTTGTTGTTGTTGTATAATAAATTATTGCTTCCAATTAACTTGTAGTACTCAAAATAATTGAAGCGTAATGGAAACTAACTTTGAGGATTTCAATTCACATATATGCTTTTTACAAAATTTCAATAAAATGTTGATTTGAGGATTTAACTGTAATGATTTCTTTTAAATTTATGTTTCAGATCAAATCGTAGAGGATTCAACCACTCAAGCAGGTTTGTGTTTTCTCTGTGACTAAGGTTTTATTACTTTTGTTGTTGTTGTCATCGTTGTATAATAAATTACTGCTTCCAATTAACTTTTAGTACTCAAAATAATTGAAGCATAAGGAAAACTAAGTTTGAGGATTTCAATTTACATGTATGCTTTTTACTAAAGTTCAATAAAATATTGATTTGAGAATTTCACTATTTTTGTATCTATTAATTTTATATTTCAGATCAATAAAATATTGATTTAAGGATTTCACAGTTTTTGTTTCTTATAATTTTATTTTTCAGATCAAATCATAGAGGATTCAACTACTGAAACAGGTTTGTGTTTTCTTTGCGGCTAAGATTTTATTGCTTTTATTGTTGTTGTATATCAAATTACTACTTCCAATTAACTAGTAGTACCCAAAATAATTGAAGCACAAGGGAAACTAACTTGGGGATTTCAATTTACATGTATGGTTTTTACTAAATTTCAATAAAATATTGATTAGAAAATTTAACTGTTTTGTTTCTTTTAATTTTACTTTTCATATCAAATCGTAGCAGATCCAACTACTCAAGCAGGTTTGTGTTTTCTTTTTTACTAACGTTTTATTGTTTTTGTTGATGTTGTTGTATAACAAATTTTTGCTTCCAATTAACTTGTAGTACTTAAAATAATTGAAGCATAATGGAAACTAACATATATGCTTTTTAATAAATTTCAATAAAATGTCGATTTGAGGATTTAACTGTTTTTGTTTCTTTAAATTTTAGTTTTCAGATCAAATCGTAGAAGATCCAACTACTCAAGCAAGTTTGTGTTTTCTTTTTTACTAACGTTTTATTGTTTTCGTTGTCGTTGTTGTTGTTTAACAAATTATTGCTTCCAATTAACTTGTAGTACTTAAAATAATTGATGCATAATGGATACTAACTTTGAGGATTTCAATTCACATATATGCTTTTTACTAAATTTCAATAAAATATTGATTTGAGGATTTAACTGTTTTGGTTTCTTTTAATTTTATTTTTCAGATCAAATCGTAGAGGATTCAACTACTCAAGCAGGTTTGTGTTTTCTTTGTGATAATGGTTTTATTGCTTTTGTTGTTGTTGTCGTGTTGTTGTATAACAAATTACTGCTTCCAATTAACTTTTAGTACTCAAAATAATTGAAGCCTAAAGTAAACTAAGTTTGAGGATTTCAATTTACATGTTTGCTTTTTACTAAATTTCAATAAAATATTGACTTGGGAATTTCACTGTTTTTGTATTTATTAATTTTATATTTCAGATTAAATCGTAGAAGATCCAACTACTGTATTTTCTTTGTGACCAGTGGCGAAACCAAGATTTTAGTCTAGGGGGCAAGATTACAATAACATTAAAAAAAATAAACAAAAAAATATTAACCCATATTAATTAATAATAAAATAAATAAAAAATTCTAATCGTCATTCAAAATCTAATATAAACTTAAACTATAATTTATTTTTCATACTTAGTTTAGTTCTAAACTACAAGTATATATTTCATATCAATAAAATAAAGAAACAAAAATAACCTAATAATCAATGTAAGAAATTATCTAAATGCATAAATTTTAGACATCTAGTTTGTTGCTAAAAATAAATTGAGATAATAAGTCAATCTAAAAATGTGCAAAGTTGTATAATCTCATTGTCTTGATCGCTTTTTAAAAATATATAGAATTCAATATTTCTTTCTCTATTTTTCTAAGTTCTAGAATGGCCAAAAAAAAAAAAAAAAAAGGTTTACAAAAAAGCCTACAGTTTAAAATTGTGATAAAGTCAAGAGATGGATGAATTTAAAAAAAAAAAAAAAAAATAGTGTTCAATGCTACCATTAGATAAAAACGAATGAAAATCAATATTTCTAGACTTGATAAAAGGAGGTAAAGAGACAATTAAAAAAACAATCGAAGAAAGAAAGAGAGGATGATCTGTTAAGGGGATATAGCATGACCATAGTCATATAAGATTGTTAAGAGCATGAATCTGTTTGAATATTTGAACTATTTTAAGTCAATGAAAATTTCGTTTGTTTTGTTTGGGTTTTTTTTTTAACCCATTGCAAATTATAACTTTTGATATAAGTGGAATATTTGATCTTATGTACAATGTACTATTTTTTGAATTGGAATTTTTATCAGTATTTTCATAATCCAATCTATTCCAAACTTATTGTGTTTGAAATTTCAACTAAAAATTTTCTCAAATTTGATTCACATAAAACCCCAAATATCCTTTCAATGGCAATGTTTAGGTTCAATGTAACCAGTCACAGAAAATCAGCTAGGTACACACAATTCAAAAGAAATCAATGCCTATATTAATTGACCCGAATTTGGGATACCATGTCAACTATTGTTTATTTATGACTCTCAAAAATTTATTTATTTATCAGTAAAATACAAACCTAAATTGTGAAATTGGAGATAGAAATTTAAACACAACAAAAGTTGCAATATAGTCTTTTTTTTTTTTCTTATAAAAGATGCAATTACAGTAGCATGGTGCACTTAGAGGTGGAACGAGAAAGAAATAGAGCCACCAAAATTACTCAAGCAAACTTTCACCCAAAAGGATATCAACCTCACCATAAAACTTCTCTAAGTAATTAAAAAAAAAAAAAAAATTCAGGGAAAAAAAAATCCCGTACTATAAAGACTCACACCTAGACCTACAATAAACCAAAGAGTGAGAGACTCATTTATTGTGCCGCCTCAACTGTTTGTGGAGTTTACTATTTAGAAGAAGTTTTAGTGTTTAAAACTTTGAATTTGATAAAAGAAAAGGTGGATGTAGAAGTTAAAAAGGAATCTTATGGAAACAATATTGGTGCTGATTCATAAATCTGATTGTGAGAATCAAATTTGTAGGAGTTTGAATTTGTAGTTTGGCTGAGATGAAGGGAGAAACGGACAAGAGAGGTACAACAATAGGGTTGTGTTAGGTTTAGGGTTTGAAGGCAGATTTATAGAGTGAAAAACCAAATAATAAATCAAATAATAAAAAATAATAAAAATGTGGAAAATTGTAGAGGCCCCAAAGCTCGAGCAAGTATATGCTGTACCCGGCATATATGCCGGGTACAGCATATAAAAATTGCCAAAGCTCATGTGGCACAATATAAGAAAGTCAACAAATAGTCAAACGTCTTCGGTTTTATATTATATATATACAGATTACAATGACATTAAGTGTCTCTTTTTTTGGTAAAATGTGGGATGGATTACTGTGATAAAAGGGAAAATTTTGGAAAAGTAGGGAAGAAGAACTCAAAAAAGTGCCATGAGTATTGAATAGTGGTGAAAAGTGAAAATTGAGATAGAGTTAGCTTAAAAAAAATGAGATTGGTGTGTTAGGGAGTCTTTTCCTTGTTATTTCGATAGTAGAATGATTTATTACTCTTTAAAGAGAAAATTTAGAAATACAACAAAATGTCATAATATTTTTACAAAATTCTTATCTTTAGTAATTTGTGATAGGTCTTATTCTAATATTTCATTATTTTATTTAATTTTATTTTGACTTATATAAGGTTGAAGTATCAATTGTTATGAAAATATTGTGAAAATTTGTTGCCTATATAAAATAACTCTCATTTAAAATAGATATATTTTTTTAAGCTTTATATACTTTCAAATGGTTGGTTGGTTTAAAATGGCAAATGGAACTTGTCTTTTTGTTTCTTTCCATGTCAGGAGGGACAAAGCATTTAATGTTTTTTTCAAGCATATTCGAAAGATTTTTTTTTTTTTTTAAAGGAGAAGTTAGAGGGGGAGCTGCCCCTCTCCGGCCCTCCTGGTTCTGCCAGTGTTTGTAACTAAGGTTTTATTTTATTTTTGTTGTATAAAAAAATTACAGCTTCAAACTAAGTTGTAGTAATCAAAATAATTGAAGCATATAATTAACTTGTATACAAAATTGATGCAAAAATGAAGGAGAGAGAGAAAGAGATTATTAAAGGTATTGCCGAAGTTTTAGTACCGGCAGATTTAAGTTCTGCCTTTTAGTTTGTTTGAGAAATTCTATATGTTTTAAGTACGATATAGGCCGATGGATCACTTTCCTTGACGTAGTATTCTTCTAGTTGGTTCTCTCTGTCTTCTCTGATTGCACATGCATACTCCGGTTGAGCTCGGTTTCAATTCCTGTGCAAATATTATTATTTGATTAGTCAGTGCTGAAATGTAAATGAATAATCACTTGTAAATGCTATTAAAAGTGGTCAAAAAAACATTTTGATTTCTATAGTAAATTTATGAAATACTTGGCAGTCATGGCGAACTGGAACATACCTCAGGCACAATACGCATCCTTTCAAAAGAATATCCAAGATGGTGAATTGGTCGCTGTTAATCAGTTCATTAGCAACAATCCGGAGGCAGTGAGTGCAAGAATTTCACGTTTGGGAAGAACGGCTCTACACTTTGCTATCTTTACTGGACATGAGAATATTGTGACTTTGTTGGTGAAGAACATGTCCGAAGAAAACTTAGAAATAAAAGATTATTTGGGTTATACGGTTCTAGGATGTTGTGCTATTGTTGGAAACACTCAGATGGCAGGATGCATAATTGAAAAGAACCGGACCTTACTTAGTATTGGACATGGAAATGGACCTGAAACTGAAAGGCTCCTTCCAGTCGTGTTCGCTATTTTGCATAACCCCAGTGCAATAGACATGGTTCGCTATCTCTATAATAAAACTCCTGAGGAGGATCTAAACCCAGAAAGGGGCATCAATGGTGTGCTTTTTATTAACAGGTGCCTTTTTGCCAAATATTTTGGTGAGAACTTAAGATTAGACCATACATTCGTTTGTTATTTCTATCTTCGAAATCTTAACAATAATTCTATTTCAATTAATTACTTTTGTTTGCGATTCATCAGATCTGGCTTTGCATTTGATCAATCGTTACCCTAAGTTGGTTACATCTGGGGATTTGGAGGGGTTATCCCCTATGGTGGTATTAGCTAACTTGCCTAGTGCATTTCCGAGCGGAAGTAACCTCACATTTTGGAAACAATGGATTTACAACAGTGAGTATCACTCTTTTTCTCGTATTTTCCAATGAATTATTTGCTATGCCTAGAATGGATTTAATTTTTGGTACGATTACCCGTAGCATCATACAATAAATGATGGGCACGTTTGATCAGATTCTCTTTTTCCCTAAATTAGTAAAGAGCACTTTTAAGTATATATATTTTGAAACTAAGAGAAAGTGCATGGATTGATTTCAAATTTCAAGAACGAGCATAATCTCCATGGTTTAATAAAGAATGACCATAATTAAATATGAGTATCTTTTAATATGTTTTTAGATAAACTTAAATTTCAAGTTAATTTTCACTATTGGTTTATATATAATTTTTTAAAACTTGATTTTTTTAGGCGTAGTTATTGTTTCACCCAATTTTATTTTGAAGCGAAATAAGGTATCTTTGGAACTGTTCACTTAATGTTGCATAAATTGGTGAATTGAAATTATCTGTATTTTTGTACAATTAATAATATTGCATATGATTCTCAAAAAAAAAAAAAAAAAAAAATATTGCATATTTTCTAACTCCCCCCAAATTGGATTTCTTTTTTTTTTGAGAGGAAACGATAGTAGATTTTATTAATGAAGAAACAACTATACAATGGGGAAGAGAAAAAGGGATATATGACCCCCTTTTTCTCTTTTGCCTCACTAGCGTACGCTAGAGTAGCTCGATTACATCGTAAACATAGAAAGAAAAGAAAAAGAACAAAGAAAATTTGAAAATCGAAACTACTGTAATAAAAGCGAATCTTCACTTAACAGTCCAAAAAACCTGAAAATTTGCCAAACGACATCTTCCTTCCTAGTATACCTGGACATTAGAAAGATGAGAATTTTTTTATTTTTTTATTATTTTTTATTATTTTTTTTAAAAGTAATGTCCTCATGCCTGGCATGGCTGCCCTGTAGCCTCCATCGATCCCATAGTAGACATAACACCTTGCTTATTCTCCACAATTTTATGTTTCTTTTCTCTCTTAACCCCTATAACATCCTTAGTCAAATTTTCTGCTTGCTTCCTTTTATGTCCTGGTTCCACGTCGCCAATTGAAGAATTAGAAAGAATATGAGGTCTTGTGGTAAACCTCCTCCAACTCTTCATTTTTTTGGGGCTTCCAGTTGTAAGCTCCTCCACAGACACAACCTTTTTTGGGCTATACAAAGATTGACTCACACCTGTTTCTTGATTCCCACTTCTTTTGGGCCTGCCCTTACTCTTGTTCTTATTTCCTTACACATTACCACAACCAACCTTAAACCCTAGATTTGATCCCTCAAAAACCGGTGGAGATATTCGCTCCCTTTTTTTCCCCATTAAGTTACGATTGAGAGCATCCTTATCCATGACTACCACCTCAATCAAATCAGAGGAAATCGCACAATTTTCTGTCACGCAGTCAGTTGGAGTCACTTTTGTATTTGAAAAATCAGAGTCAGTTTGGATAGCACAATCAAGCTCCGTAACCAACTCCTTAAAAATGGGGACGTGATTCTTCACCGGCAAGTTTGTATCATTCTCCATTGTAACACCACCACTTGCCGGAACACCATCAAAACAACCCACCTTTAGGTAGACTACCCGACTGCATTGAGATCATCCGTTTACTGCCACTTACAATTGTTGGATCGCCTTGTTTAGTTACCTTCCATTGTAAAGAAACCCGATCCTCCTGCTCAGCTTGGATATCATCATTTCGCCGCCTCGGGCTTCGTCTTGCGTTGTTTGCATTACCATGATTTCTACGATACCCCGCCTTCAACCATTCCCCATAAGGAAGACACCCCTGTTTTCCATCCCTTGGAACAGAGCAGTCCCTAATCTCATGACCAATTCGACCACACTAATAACAAAGCCCAACTAAACGTTCGTACTTGAAACCAATACAAATCTTATCTCTCTCAGGACTAGCAACAACTCCTCCTCGATGTAGTGGTTTGTCCAACGACAACTCCACCCTTACTCTGATAAAACGAGCTTGGTCAGACGAAAATGCCTTCGAATCCACATCCAGTACTTTTCCCAAACCATTGCCAATATCCCTGTCGACCTCTTCCACTAACAAATTGAAAGGTAAACCCCACACCTGAACCCACATCTGCATTGAAGAGAATCTAACCAAAGTGGCTGTCATACCTCTCTCCCATCTTCATAGCACTAGAGGGTGATCCTCAAAACTCCAAGGACCATTTGCTAGCACCCACTTCAATTGACTCTCCATTGTGAATTTAAATTGAAAAAGACCATTCCCCACTTCAACAATGTGTAAATCCGAGCCCATCCTCCACACAGACCTTAGTAAAGCTTTGGCTGCACGGTTGAAAGTTCGTGTAGTGAGAAACTTCCCCAACAAACTGAGGAAACATTCTTCTAACATCCTTTCCCTCTGCAAAACCCCAACCTTAATTACTTCTCCCTCATCCTCTGTCAATTAAGTTATGTTTTGCAACTTGTTTATAAAATCTGAATCCATCATGTGAGTAGGAAAAAACACTAGATATTCCCCACTGAAAAGCTAAGAAAAATGGCACACAGACTCTAAGAATTAAACTAGTCCTCACCCAAAATGTGAGAAGAAAAGTCTCTTCCTAGAGAGAAAAATACTCACCTGGCGTGAGAAGAAAACTTGCAATGAATGACTTTGTTGGCCTTTTTAAATTGGATTCCTTTAGAATAAAGACATTTATTTAAATTTTTACAATTAATACTATTCCTTTTGAAATTATCCGGCCATCCCCCATTGTTGGTGACGCATGTGAGTTGTGTCTTGTACCTTGTCCATATGCCAATGTGTTCTCAAACATACTTGTATGCATGAGAAGGAAGGTCAAGAATGGGAGTCGTCACCAATTATTGGGAATCTAAACTATGATTGACCACTTATATTTATTTGATTTTAATATCAATCCAAGTCAAAAGTGTTATAAATCCTTTAGCCTAAGAATGTAAAAAATCAGGTCTTGTACCATGAAATGCATTCGGGATTTGATTATGCACCTTACAACAGCTAAAAGCATCTCATTGGTGGAGCTAAAATTTTTAGCTTTTAGCAACTCAGAAAAGTTACTTTATTTATTTTAACTCCTTATTTTACAATATACCATCTAATTTTTTTTGTCTCTTTCATTTAAATATTATTTCCTTATTAATTTTTTTTATTATTTCTTTATTTCTTTTTCTATGCCTTTGTCTCTCTTCCTATGGGTCTCTCTCTCATCTGAAGCAAGACCCACAACCACCTCCACCAGCACAACCAACCCAGTCACAACCACCCACTGCCACAACCAACCACCACCCATTGCCACAACCACAACCAGCCCACCACAAATCTGATTTAAAAAAAAAAAAAAAAAAAAACAGCAATAACAACCACCACCACTAGCACCACGACGGCACCACCAGCCACCAAACCCACGACACAAAATCAACCAGCACCACCATAACCACCAAACCCACATCCATATTAAACACAAACGCATTCGAATATACACCAGGAAAAAACCCAGATCAGACCACCCAACCCACCACCACAATCTCTAGCCACAACTCACCACATGATTTTCAACCCAAAATTTGATCTCAAACTGCCGCTGTTGCCCATGAATGGCAAACCCACCTCTTTCATCTATCTGAGAGAGAGTAGACCCGCATGGAAGAGAGAGAGAGAGGGGGGCGAGAGATAGAGAAGAGAGAATTGAGAAAGATAAAAAAGAGAAAGAATCTGGATGAGGAAGAAAGAAAATAGAAAAGGGAGAATGAGAGAATCACTTGAATCGGTGAAGGAAGAAAGAAAAAATAGAGTAAAGAGAGAGAGAGGGAGTCGGTGAAGAAAGAAAAAAAAGATAAGTGAGAGAGAGCAAGTGAAGAAAGAAAGAAAAGAGAAAGAAAAGTGAGAGAGAGTACGGGGAGAGAGAGAAAAGCAAGAATAAAATATTAATATTTGTTATCATTTTGAGCTGCAGTGAACTGCCATAGATGGATTGAGATAAGGTGCAATACCCACCTGATGCAATAGCATCAAGGACAGATCCAGGATTTTAAGCTAGGGGGGTCGGAGATAAGCAAAAAAAAAATTTTCAAATACGCATCTATATAATATTAATAAACTATCAACCAAGACAAATATTCAAAAATAATTGTTTCTTAATATATTAAGATACAATCATCTACCAACAAAAACAAAAGACACGAAACACTATTGTTTCTTAATACAATCATCTATTAAAAAAAGGGAACTCGATGCTCTTTCAAATTTTCAAAATAATCTATGATTGAATCCAAATTAAATGTTGAAGCTATATCATTTTCAATGTATAACATCAAAGAGTTCGCCAAAAATCATTTTCCATTTTGTTTCGAAGGACACTATCGACACTATGATTTTATTATGCACTACCGACAAACACTTTACCATTTTAATTCCTTGAAAGTTGAATCACTTTTCCTAGTGTTGTGACTCGTCCCAATTTTATTGCCCTACTACCACACAACAAACAGTCAAACTCTGATATTTTCTCAAATCTCTAGCTACACTCTCTCTCTTTTCTATATAATATAAGAGAGATAGTCACAAACAAACATAGAGTCACAATTCACAAAGACACAAAGACAATCACAAAGCCAAAAAGCAAAAAAAAAAAAAAAACACAAGCACAGATTCACTAAAACACAAACACCACAAGCACAGATTCTGAGATTTTGAAGGATGGATTAAATACTTGAGTTAGTTGAGTGTGAAGTGTGAAGGCTAGAGCAGATCAAAGCCAGTAGCGGCGTCACGGCGAGATGGGTCTCGCGTGGTGGTGCGTCACGGCGTGGGCAGCAGCAACAAGCTCTCACATCGCGTTTTGGCGGCTTCACTCATGGCGTGGGCAGCGACAGAGTCTCTCTCAGTCTCTCGCCTCTCACTCTCTCAGTCTTGCCAGTTGCCTCTTAGAACTTTTTTTTTTTTTTTTTCTTGTTTGGAGACTATGCTCTTCGGACTGCTGGGTAGGGTAGCCTGGGTTTAAATTTTTTAACTTACCCTTTTTCTTTTTTCTTTTTATTTTTTTTTACATGTGGGCTGGCCGGTGAGTTTTGGACTGCTAAGTTTAACTTGTGGGCAGTGGGCTGGCCAGCTGGGTTTTACAAATTTGGAAGGGGCTCAAGCTAAAATTAAGGGGGGGCCAAGTCTTTTTATTTTTATTTTTTGGGATAAGGATGGTTGAGATGAGGAGGGCCTGAGCTAAAAACCAAGGGGGGCCCAAGCCCTTTTCTTTTTTCTTTATTTTTTGAAAATTTTACATACTAAAATTTTTTTCTGGGCCCCCACCTGGGTTCGTCCTTGAATAGCATTGAAGGGTGGAGATTGAAAGTTACAAAAAGTAACTTTCAATCTCAACCATTAAATAAAAAAATATTAAAAAGATGTAAAAAGTTAAAGTTAAAATTGTAAAAAAAATTGTGAAGGAAATGGTGTAATTGCTTTTAGCAATTGCACCTGGTCTCAATCCGCCATAGATGTTAGTTCACTGTAGCTCAAGAGTTAAAAAATTTAGCTATAACTCTACATGCAGCCCCATTTTTGTTATATTGGTTATTAAAAATAGCAATTTGACAATTTAACACTATCAATACTAATGCTCTAGACAATGCTTACCTTACTTTAACCATCTTTCATGTGAATTATCTATATTTAATAAATTAGACTATTAGCCTTATTGGGCGAATGTCCAAATAGAGTTGTACATGCATCAAAAGTGACGCATGTGAGATGATCCTATCAGTTTTAATTAATTTATTTACAGAAACTTACAGTGGTGTATATCCAAAATGACCTAACTCTTAGATACACAGTACAGGCTTTAAACCTTTTTAACTCACACTCATTTTCCAATGTGAGATTAACCCACTATTTTTAACACACAATTAGATACATATGAAACGTTCATACCTAAATTTAACACTACCAATATTTCATTTTAGGATATTTGCCAACTCTTGAAAAATATTTTGTAAGGGCATTATTCGATAGAGTATGTAAGGTGCTCATTTTAATTACTCTATTTTAGTAAGAAACAGTAAGGCCGTTTACTTATTTATATACTTAATTTCTACTTCTTAATTTAGTTTATATTATTTTGATACAATGAATTGTGTTCAATCATTAAAAAATCTATTGAAAAAGCACATTATTGGGTATAGTATGTAAGGTGCTCATTTTAATTACTCTATTTTAGTAAGAAACAGTAAGGCAGTTTACTTATTTATATACTTAATTTCTACTTCTTAATTTAATTTATATTATTTTGATACAATGAATTGTGTTCAATCATTAAAAAATCTATTGAAAAAGCACAAGTAGTTTTTTTGGAACATTATAACTTTTTATTGAAACTTTTTTTTTTTTTAAGTTAATGATAAGTTTTGGTCAAAGAATTTGTATTCTCATGAAAAGAGTTGGAAGTAGTTCTGAATAAGTTTGAAGTAATTTTAAGAGGGACTTGAAGTAGTTCTAAATGGACTTGAAGTAGTGTTAAATTGGTGGGATACTTGATACAAAATTATAGTGATTTTGAAATCTAATTTAGGACACTTCGAACTTATAGTGGATTGGCTTAATTTAAATTTTTATTTATTAATAATTAGAGTGGATAGCTTAATTGAGTTTTTTATTAATACTTAGAGTGAATTAACTTAATTGTATTTTTATTTATGAATACTTAAGAGTGGATTAGCTCATTTCTTATTGTCCATTTGACCATTATATTTATATAAAGGCTTAAATGCAAAGACATTCTTGAGGTTTGGGTAAGTTGCAAAAATAGCTTATGGGGTTTCAATTCTTCCTTTATCCTCTTTGAGGTTTCCATATTCTGGAAATTGACTCATTGATTAACTTTCATTAGATCTCATGGATAAAAGAATTATGTAACAATCATGTGAACAAAGACGCATGATTTTTCCGTTCAAAAGAGCTAACAAAAGTTAGTGTTTAGGGTCAATTTGGCAAATTTGGAAATCTTTAATAGTTATAAGGAAGAACTAAAACCCTAGGGAGTGTTTTTGCTTTTTAATCTTATATAAATTATATAGACTAGTTTCTAATTTGTATTTGTGCAATGCTTGGAAAAGTTAAGAAAATATATTTTATATAATTAATTAATAAGTAAATACAACATAAAATAAGAAAATTTAATTAGAATTTGCTTAGAGAATATCATTATTCAAAAAATCATATGAAATATTTTTTTCAACTAATACCTAACAATTTAGCACTTATTATAACTCCAAAAATTTAAAACATAATTAAAACTAAATATATAATTTTGAAATACAAGATCGTGAGCTTCTAAAAATTTATTTAACAAGTTTAGATAAATAAAAGAATAGTCTTTCAATTATTATTATATAGATACCGAACATTCATAACTTGTGATTTATTTACCAATTCTTCTGCAAGGTATATGCATCTCACCGGCTCGTGCCACCGACCAATTTTTGATATCCATCCCACAATCGGAAAGGGATATCGGATCAGGTACATTGTATCATTGTTGTCAAAACTCTCTTTTCTTAGGATTTTTTGTCTGCCACAATAGAAATAATATTTTGGGCAACTTTATTTTTCTCACGTGATAAACAATAATTGCATGATTCTTTTTTAAGCGTTTGCTTTTGTTTACAATATAGACAATAGTAACTAAACAATTTTGCCATTACCTTCTAAAAGGAAAATTGCCATTACTTTTTTTTTTTTTTTTTTCGTAGAACATTTTTTTTTTCTTTGATACATCCGTAGTTGAAGGTTCGGAAATTTAATCTTTAGATGTTTTTGTTAGAAACATAAAAAAGTGTCAATCAATTGACTTTTGAGCCACAAGACTTTTGGCTAGAGAATGGAAATGGAGAAATTAATTTAGCTTCTCTATATACTAGATTAAGGGGGTTTTGATCATGGTGATTTCTACCTTCTAGCATCTTTATTTCACTTTTCTCTATTCCCCCTCCTTCCTCCTCAATCCAAACTTTACCTAGCGAGCAGTGAAGGAAGGGAAAAAAAGGGTTTCGATAATCAGGTATAAAGAATTAATAAAATAAAATAAAAACAATAACAAGATAAGAGAGGATCGGGAGGAAAGTGTTGGGGTGCACGGCTGCACCTAGAGTCCAGCCCACATGGAATTCTGTTTCAAGATGAAATAGGTGAAGTAGTTTGCAAGTACAAGAATACTATTCCTAATTATATTAGGAATAGTTTAGGCATCAAAAGCTTTTATATAAAGCTTAGTATGTGTATTTCAAAGCAGTGAGAGATTAAGAGAAACTGAAGAGTGAAATACAGTTTTGAAGTCGACTGATGGAAAAAAAATTAGTGCTTTGTGCAGCAGTGAGGGAAAAAAGAAAATGTGATTTTTCTTTTGCTCAAGACACACAAGGAAGATAAATTGAGAGTTTTTCTCTAGGACGATTATTTGGGTGTTTCAACCATAGAGAGTTGAAAAGGCGGGGAGTTGTAGGAACCTTGTTTGAAAAGGCTATCTTTGATTTCAATTGGGTTAGAGATTCTATAGAGCCAAGAATTGTCCTCAGCTAAGATGGAGACTGAGATTAGGCCTTCAAGGCCCGAAGGGAAAGGGGGTTAAGATGGGAGTAAAGGGTTTGGAAGTAAGTGATGAAGTTCTCCCCATTGTGTTGTCTACCAGAGAGCCAAGTGTCCTTTGTGCTTTTCAAGAAATCTAGAGTTCCTTCTCCTAATTATGGTAGAGAGGTGGAACATTGTTTTGTTGAGGTTTGAGGAGGTGAGCCATTGGACTCTGATAAGGAGCTCTTGAATTTCAACTTTTATGGATTTCTCGCCTTCTAAAGAGGGAAAGGGTGGGGGTGGGGGAGGGGGAGGGGAAGGGGGAGAGCTCAGATAGCATTGAAGTTTGCTTATGGATGTAGTTTGGATTGGATGTTATTGAACTTAGTTTTGGTTTCTTTGATTTTCTTGACAAGCTTATGTGAGGAGTCACAATGTGGCGAGTTGTGAGTGGTGGAGGTATGGACCTACTATTTTTTTTCTATCACTCACAGCTCGCCACATAGCAAGTTGTGGCAAAAGCTATATAATAAGTTGTGGTTCTAGCATTTTCATGTACATGTGTGCTAACAAAGGAGTAATTTATTATTTGTCTCAATTATAAAAGCTTTCTATTCTTTTTTAGCAACCGTACTGATTTTTTTTTTTTTTTTTTTTTCTTTTTTCACTTTGCAGCTCAAGGATTTGTTCCGAGTCTCCTAAGACTCTTGAGTATGATACAATTAGTCAATTCATTTCACATCTTACAGATTGACTGTTTTCAACGTTTTCCTTTTTCCTCATTTTGTTCTATTTATTTATTTTCTCATGTACTTGACTAAACATTGTTTTAATTGTTCACTCAGGAATGAATCAAATATATGAATTGAAGTTGCTTCATCACCAATCCAATGTACTTCTAAATCGCATGTGCGAAAATTTGCCAACTTTAAGTAAAAAACAACTAGAAGATGGCCATGTCATTAGAGCCATCTTCGACGCTGTGAAGAGAGGGGTAGTTGAGTTTGTTGATGCTACACTGAAAGAATGTCCTGAAGTAGTGTGGCGTAGGTACATTTACTGGAATGTAAACATATTTATGTTGGCAGTTATACATCGTCGGATTGAAGTATTTCGCCGCCTATGCGAATTTGCTGGAAAGGACTTATTCTTAACTGAGAAAGATATCGGTGGAAACAGCATATTACATGTAGCTGCGGTGTTTGAATCTTCCGCCAGAAGAAATGGCGTTTCAGGCGCAGCTTTTCATATGCAAAGTGAAATTCAATTGTTTAAGGTATCATCTCTCACATATGTTTCTCAATGATGAGTTGTTTTCAGTTCTCTCAGTGTCTTATGATTAATTGTATAATAATACTCAATTTTTAAAATCGATTTGTTGAGCAAAAAAAAAAAAAAAAAAAAAATCGATTTGACTTTCTAATAAAAAAGAAAAAGAAAAAAGTAAAAGCAGTAATGTTTCCTCTCTCCGGTGGTATGCACGTAGAATAAATGGAATAATTAAGAATTCTCTGTAGAAGAATATTTTATTTTATAAATATGATTAGAACTATCTAAATGATTAATGATCCACTAGAAGCTAAAAAAAAATTAAAAAAAATCCACTTGAAACTTTAATAGAACCTAGATTGAACTAAATACATAACACATACATATATTTAGCTGCTTAATGCAAGGGCGATATGTAATGTGCAAGTTTTACTTTATTGAAATACAAAATTATGATAAATAATCAAAATCGTTAAAAACATATTAAATTTTATCTTAGATTTCTTGAAATTTTTTAAAATAGAATTTAGTTATAGTAAAATTTTTAAATATTTGAAATTTAGATAATAGGATTTTACCTAAAAGAGAATATTTTAAAGATTAATAAGTTTTTTAAATATTTGAAATTCAGATAATAGGATTTTACCTCAAAGAGAATATTTTAAAGATTAATAAGTTTTGTTTTCCTGAAGGAAGCTAAATTATTTTTAGAATTAATGATAGTGTAATTTCTTATCATAAAAATAAGATATCCACTGAATACAACCACAACTTATAGAACCCTACTTTTATTAATAGTATATAATTACATTTTTATTAAATTTCTTAAAACATTTTACAATATAATTTTACTTGTAGTGGAATTTTAAAATTCTTAAAACTTAGCAAATAGAGTTTTTCCTAGACCCAGATCGCAAAGGGGAAATGATATTAGGGAGGAGATATTTTAGCTTATTTGCAAGTATTTTAGTTATAAATTTATAGATAACATTGCAAAGGCTAGGGGGCCTAAAATCTTTGACGGTGGAAGCTTTATTGGACTTAGGAATTAGAGTAATGAAGGAATTGTTCTATTCTTTAAGTGACCATGTTGGAAGAAACAAGTGATAGCTTCAATGATATCTAATGCAACAGGGGGGCAATGGTGCTTGAAAAGCGGGAAACATACCATCAGGCTAAGAGGATTTGTAGGAACCTTGTTTGAAAAGGCGGGGATTTGTAGGAACCTTGTTTGAAAAGGCGGGGATTTGATTTCAATTGGGTTAGAGATTCTATAGAGCCAAGAATTGTCCTCAGCTAAGATGGAGACTGAGATTAGGCCTTCAAGGTCCAAAGGGAAAGGGGGTTAAGATGGGAGTAAAGAGTTTGGAAGTAAGTGATGAAGTTTTCCCCAACGTGTTGTCTACCAGAGAGCCAAGTGTCATTTGTGCTTTTCAAGAAATCTAGAGTTCCTTCTCCTAATTATGGTAGAGAGGTGGAACATTGTTTTGTTGAGGTTTGAGGAGGTGAGCCATTGGACTCTCTGATAAGTTAAGGAGCTCTTGAATTTCAACTTTTATGGATTTCTCGCCGTCTCAGAGGGAAAGGGTGGGGGTGGGGGAGGGGGAGGAGAAGGGGGAGAGCTCAAATAGCATTGAAGTTTGCTTATGGATTTAGTTTGGATTGGATGTTATTGAACTTAGTTTTGGTTTCTTTGATTTTCTTGACAAGCTTATGTGAGGAGTTTGTTTTTTATTTTTTTCATTTGACCTTAAATTTTTAACAATTTCGTTAGTGGTGATGTTTGCTGTCAGCTGTCCTTATCCTGTAACTAACTTGACTATAGAAAAACTACTTGTAGTATAAGCTAATATTTACATGAACGACTTGTAGCAAATGCATGCATACCAACTTTAAGGGCACGTTTGGTAGACTGTAATAGACACTGTAATGTAATAGATATTTCTATGGCATAACTATTCGGTTGTTTGGTTATGTTTTTATTATAATGAATAGTTATTTTTTATGAATAACTATTCTTCAAAATGAGGAATAACTATTCCTTATCAAAAGTACTGAATATCTATTCATTTACCTTATGTAATAACTTTTTAAAAAAATTTCCTAAAAAACCATTAGTTGCCACATCTTCAAAAGGAAAGAAAATAAATTTTTCTTCTTGTTAATTATTAGCTTTATTTTGAACACCCTAAAATAAGTGTATTTTAGGAAATTTGACTTAAAAATGATTTAATTATATCTTCTTTTTATCTATGGAAAGTAATTATTGTGTACTCTGGGCATTGCTCCCTCCTCTCACAAGTGGGGCCTACTACTCATGTGAGAGGAGGGAACAATACTCCTAGACTACCCAATAAATTTTCGAGAGAGAAATAGCTTGTTTGAGATTTCTTGCTTTTTGGGTAATTTATAGAACTTTGGTAAGCTTTAATGTTCTTTGGGAAATAATTTTGCCTACTAGGACGTAGGATTTTAACTTCTCCTTTATTTTAGCACTTGGTAAAGAGATGGAAGAAGTGATAGTAAGGAGAAGCATTAATGGCCGGTAGGAGGTGCTGGCAGGGGTTGGCGGACAAAAGGGACCCAACAAGAGAGGGGAGAGGACCCTAACTAGAGAGGAGAAAAAATACATATGCACTTGGTTCATTCACAAAAGATTGAATCACATATCTCATTCCTTTAAAATTATGGGGACAAGACACTCACAAGGGGTTTAGGCTCCATTTGGTTAGGGGATGAAAAAGTGGAAGGATAGAAAATGGAGAGATGATAGAAAAGTGGGTGGACAAAATTTTTTTTAGTTTTTTCTCATGGTGTTTAGTTGGGGGTAGAAAAGTGGAGGAATAGAAATCTCTTTTAATTTGTTAAGAAGAAAATTGAGAGGATAGAAAAGGTAGATTGTATAAATTTACTCCTATACTCCTAATATCAACAAAAAAGACTTAATAGTATACTAGAGGCTTTTTTTTTTTGGTTTAGGTTTATTCTCATAATTTTACATTCATAACCAAAATTTCTATAAAGGTTATAGAATTATTCATTCACAGTATATGTGGTTGAGAAAGTAGAATATAAATTGTGTTTAGAGGCTTACCAATTTTGCCAGGAAAATGCTTGACCATTGAGAAGAATTCAGTATATGAAACAAAGAGTGCAGAAGAAGATAATGTCTATTAGAAATAGGATGAAAGAATGAAGAAGAAATTGAAGGAATGTTGTGGATATGTAGTTTAAGGGACCACAATGTTGGTAAGGAGAAAGAGAGGAATAAATGAAAGAGGAATTTTTTTTTTTTCAGGAAGTTGCAATTAGTTTTTGAGTGGGTTTTATTATTATTTATTATTTATTTTTTATTATGTGATTGGGGTATTTTTTTTTTTTTTTTTAATACCGAAACGTGGGGTGGTTTTTTTTAGAAGGTGGGGTAGCTTTTTTTTTTTTTTTTTTTTTTTAAAATTTATTTTTATTTATAATACTTGGGTTAGTGTTTTTTTTTTTTTAAAAGAAAACATGCAGGGTTTTTTTTTTGTTTTTTGGTGATAAACATTGTGGAATGTTTTTACCTTGTAGGTCTTTCATTTTTTTGTTATTAATTTTTTGTCGATTTACGGTTTTAACCTCATTTATTACCTTTTTTTAATAAGGATAAGTTAATTAAATTAGGGGTATTTTTGTAAGTAAAAAAGATAATAACTAACTTTCTGAATACTCTTAATATATAGAATAAGAATAAAAACACTAAAGTTAAGTGGGAAAAAAACCAAAACATAACATACCTAAAAAAATTATATATTAAAAAAAAAGAGCAGCATCGTTTAAATAGAGGAGGGAAGATGGGTAATTTCCCATCAAACCTGTTCTCTTCCCACTTTTCTTCCCAGTTTTGGGAGAAATCTATTTTCTCTCAAACTGTGGGCCCAAGGAGAGAACTTCTAGCTCCCACCATTTTCTCTTTTCCCCCTCCCAAAACAAATACCATTTTCTTCCATATTTTCTTTTATCCTCTCTTTTCTCTCCAACCAAATGAATACTTAATGTTTTATTTACAATAACCCTAGGGACTCAGAAATTTTCAAAAAATATTTTACAACCATTGAGGTAACAATGTTAATAATAAATGATAAAGTGATGTTTGAAAGTTCAATATGTGTATAAAACACCCTTGAACGTTTAGACCCCCAATTACAAAATTACTAATTCAAGCTTTAAATCAAACAATGTATGTGCGGAAAATGATAACAAACTTATAAAAGAATTGATAAACAATCTAAGCCAAATATAAACACATCCATAGTAGTAAATATAAGGCGAAGATAAAGAGAATGAAGATGCAAACACACGGACAACACACGATGTGTTATCGAAGAGGAAACCGAAGTCCTTGGTGTAAAACCTCTCCGCCGCCCTCCAAGCGGTAAATAATCCACTAAAGAATGTAGTTGGGATACATGAACAGCAGAAGACCCTCCAAGCCTAATCTACCAAAGTACCTAAGCCCACCAAGTTTTTTGCTCCAACGAGGTTACGCCGAACCTATTTCTTCTTTAGCTTCTTGGATTCCGCTACTAAACCATAGCATCAACCAATAAACATTGGTTCCTTCCAAACTGCTTCCTTTAGCACCAAATGAACTTTCTCACAGACGTGGGTGTGGTGAGAAAAAGATTTGGTCAATGACCTCTCAAGGATGTATTAATGGAGAGGAAGAGAGTAGAGGAATTTGTAGAGACTCTAAGGTAAAGATTGTGGATGAATCAATCTTGTTTTTCTTTAGGGTTTCTTTCAAAAATTCTCTCTGGAAGCTCTCTCCATTTCGTGGGTATAAGGGTCTATATATAGTGGTATGTGTTTGGAATACGAAGAGTCAGTTTTTGCCAAATAGGGTAAGCTGGCGACTTGACCTTGCGGCTTGTCCAAATCGCGAGTTCAAGTCGCGACGTAACGGCCTGGCCAGCCTGAGACTTTTGTCCTTTAGTGCGACAGTTGGCGTGACCCTTCAGCTTTCTTGTGTGCTTCTCACGTGCCTACAGTTGGCGGCTTGCCAGTCGCAAGTCAGCCGAGAGTCCTAGTAGCGAAACTCTGCTTCTTTGTACATTCTTGAGCTTTTCTTCACACTCTCTTCACGCACTACCCTTACATGAATCACACCTAAATACAGGATTACTAAGTGCTAAATTACAAGCAAATTAGTACGGAATAAAGTCAACAAGATGGTTGATAAATTTCAACCTTACAATGTTAGTAGTAGCTCTAATTTAAACCAATAAGCATAATAACTTAGTTTTTGTAAAAATTATTGTGCCCATAATATTACTCTTATCTTTTATGCATATCTTAGACTATAGTATTTACGAGGTTTTGTTTAAAAAACACAGGAGGTGAAGAGCTTAGTCAATCCTTCCTATTTAGAATATACAAACAATGATGGTAAAACACCTCAAGAATTGTTTACAGAGTACCATAAAGACTTGGTGAAAGAGGGAGAAAACTGGATGAGGGGCACAGCAACTTCTTGTACAGTGGTTGGTGCTTTAATTATTACCATTATGTTTGCAACAGCAATTACCGTTCCTGGTGGTAATGATTCAAATACAGGCTTGCCAATGTTCTTAAATAGCAAGGTGTTTACGCTCTTTATAATATGTGATGCACTATCTCTCCTTTCTTCCTCAACTTCAATATTGATGTTTCTTGGCATCCTCACGTCACGTTATGCAGAAGAAGATTTTCTTGATACCTTACCCAGAAAGATGATTATAGGCCTTTCTACCCTTATCTTCTCTATAGCAACCATGATGATAACTTTCTGTGCCTGTCTTTTCATCATTCTACATGGATGGTCATTCCTGTCATTTGCCTTGCTGGTGTTCCAGTTGTCCTATACGCAGGCATCAACTTTCGCCTTATCATTCAGATGGCCATTGCAACTTATGGATCAAAAATTCTAGACAAGAAAGCCAAGACTGGATCGTAAGTAATTTAATGTGCTACAGGATGCATACTTGTGCCTTTGGTAATTGGCATGTGGCCAGCAATTATTATTTTTTCTTTTTTTGGAAAGATAACCGATGAACTTTCAGATTGTGATGCTTTATTATCGTGTGCGTTTCCCTTTTTAGACCTTGGAGCTTTAAATTAAATAAATCATAACTCATAAATTTTCACTCTTTTTATTATTTCATTTTCTAATTTAGTTATTTATTTTGACCATAATTCCTAATCCAGTAAATCTCATCCGTAATATATATGTCGAAATGTCGAATATAGGTCTTTACTCTTTACCTTTGAAGCTAAAGAAGTCTAATTAATATATAGTATCAGTATCTATCCATGAGTAATAAGAAAAGCTATTCGATAATATAAGGACAAACAATTGGATAATTATATTCATTCGTGTCTGAATTCCAATTTCGGTGATATTTAGCAATTTAGCTAGTAAATAAAAATAGAATAAGAAAGTAAATTTACCAGGTAGAAATATATGTTTAGTCCCTACAATTTAGTTCAGGTTTTATTTTAGATCTTTAAAATTTTTTAAATTTAGTTACTCATTTCATTGGCTTTTCTTTATATATATATATATATATATATATACTAGTCGTTAACCCGTGTGATGCAGGGGAATAGAACTAAATAAGTTTCATGAAAAAAAAAAAAGTCATTATTTTTGAGTTGGAGTAGTAAGCAAAAATGCATGAAATTAAAAAAAAAAAATGATATTGAATGAAAAAACATAGTTTTATTAGTTAAGTAGAAGAAAATAATTTTGTTTTATTTATTTTTTTTTTGTGAGAAAGAATAAGAGATAGAATGTTGCATCTCTAGTTTAGTTTGTGTTGCATATATAAGTATATATAAGATTTGTTGTAATATATATGCCAAAAGATATCTATTGAAAGGTCATAGTCCTTTGAATTTGATAATTAAAAGGTGTTTATTGAAAGGTCATAACCCTTCATATTAGACATTCCAAAAGATGCCTATTGATCCAAAGTGCTTATTAAATGAAAATGTGCATATTGACCGAAAATGTCCCTATTGAATGAAAAAGTTCCCATTGAAAAAATAAAAACCTCAAATAAAAAGACAATTGTTCAGTATCCGAACACAAACAAACGAACAAAAAAATAAAGTCTCATATTTACAATAACAATTCAAATATATTAGGAATTGAATTTTTAAAGAATAACACTAATCTTTTAATTAAGGAATCGAATTTTAGCTATTGAGTATAAAGCTTGATTGGTATTGGTTACTAAACAATTAATATTGAAAAGGGTTCTCGTTCATCTATCACAAAAATATCCTATTCCTTGCTAATGAATATAAGATAACCAAAAAATTAAATAAAAACTTATTCTTCACCATGACACCAAACCCCCTAGCCACAATCATGGTTCTCACAATTTAATTCCCATTGTCCATGACAAAGTATCCCCATTACTCACTCACCTATATTAGTGCATCCATATTCTCTTCATTAGTAACTTACAGCTGCTCCATGTTGCCTTAAGAGGTGAACTTTAAAATTCAAAGAAATGATAACTTCAACATGTGGCATTTTGCTAGGCCACATATTTATCTAGCTGCTGTTATTAATCAATACAAAGGCAGGGAAATGAACAATGTTATGGTACAAACAGCTTTGTAACACAGCCTGAGTCCTCAAACAAAACATACAATATTGATAGACATTATAATGAATAGAAACTGCACTTGATGTGGCTCACTGCATAAGTAACAACATATTAATGCTTGTCCAAATCAAGCTTCAATGCTATTTCTTCAGCTTGCTTAAACTGAAAAACATATCCATTTGCAATCAATTAGTCTTAGCGCATAAAAACTTGGTAGAAAGTCAATAAATAAGCCAGACAAAATAATAAAAAAAATCTTAACTGCTCTGGAGTTTCAATCTTGTATCTCCCACTGTAGATCATATCAAATCCTCCCTGATAAAAAGAAAAGGCGAGCAAATTATTTAAAAAAAAAAAAAAAAAACTTGAAATAGAACTTATATTTAAAATGACATATATAAAGAAACAAATTGATGAGCAGAATATTGTAAAATACCTCAGGTGGTGTGGCACATAGGAGGTAAAAGCAATGGTATTTTCTTTTAGATTTGGTAATCTAGCAAACAGGAGAACTTTCTAGCAAATTCGTTCTAATTACTCCCTCACTATAACAACATAGTAATGTCACTATGACCTTTTCAAGAAAAAAAAAATGTCACTATGACATGAAAGAAACATTATAATGAGAAGTTCAAACAAATACACCTAAAATATATGCATAATTAAGAAATATATATATGCAGTAAGTATAATTGAAATGAAAGAAATAAAAGCGTAAAGATAGTCTTCATTGAAAAGCAAACCATGGAAAACTAATAAAAACCTTGAGTTGTTGTTTCGAATTGTTTTGGCATTGTTAAAGGCCTCAAGAACTGGGTTGGACTGTGATATTAAAGGTCAATGTGGACATAAACCTTGATTTTTACTTAATTCTTCCAATAATATGCCAAGCATATACTCATAGGAAAATTTGAAATCCAACTGTTCATCCTTCTACTCTAGATAGCTCGCCTAAGTGTGCAAGATATCTCATGAGCATCTTTGTTGTCTCAATTTTACCAGCAACTCTATCTCCACTAACCAAAATTGAATTGTCTTTTCCTTCATTAATCATTGCCCTATTTTCTTAAACAACACATCAAATAAGAAACTACCACATAAGTAAACAAAAAAAAAACTGTCACATCCAGGAAGTGATATGAATTGCATGCATTTGAAATGTAATTAACTTGACTTAGATATATAGGAAAGATGCGGGCCACTAATAGTAGTATGAGGTCTAAGAATAGCTACATATAATTAGATGTAATTTTTTGTTTCACTTAACCGCAATTAATTTATAAAACATGCCTATCTAGATGATAACAATCAGATTTAAAGCTGTAGCTGCTTAGTTATATACATATATTAATAAAGAAGGTATAGTCCAGAATTCATTCCCATTTAAGAAGATTATTAAATTTTCTAATGTTGCAACTTGGGTTTTGATGATGAAAAGTCCTAGTGTATAGAGTACTAAATTGCCACTTATGTTGATGACCCAGTATGCCTAAATGCACATTAGAAAAAATGCAATGACCAATGGCTACTAAAACCAACAGGTACAAACCATGGAGTGGATATAACTAATGCAAGAGTAAGTAAGACATTTTGTCAAACACATGGTGTGCACAAAATTTCAACATTAGAATGTACCATAAAACTGATAATGAACAATCCTAAGTGGGGGATGAGTACATCAAATAGTTCAAACAATCAAAGCTAAGTCAGAAATCCACACCTCATGTATCAATGTCTAAGATATAGGATTTTTTTTTTCTTCTGAATAATGTGTAAGATATTAACGATTGTTATTATAAATAAAAGAAATTAATAGTTTAAAACAGAAATATACAACTTATTTACACATTGAACAGTTCCTGTAACACAACAAACAACAGCAATAACATAACAAACAGACAGAACAAACAAATTGAAGAGTATCAAATATACGAAACTACATAACTAATTAAATTATTCCATGAACAGTGTAAAGCCAAAAACCCAACTCTTCCATGGCTTTTATATCATAAGAAAGCACATGATATCTGTCTTAATTGATGTTAAACCTTCCAATTTGTAAAATAAAATATAGAATCCAGAATTCAAAATCATACTGTTGGTTTTTTGGGACAGTGAGAAACCAACCAGCAAGTGGAAAAATAAGATTAATAAGAAAGAAGCAAAATTAAGAAGAAGCCACACCCTATGCGTTCAACTGGGTTTGGTTTACTACAAATGCATATTATATAACAACAATCAAATGAAAATAGTGTTTGAAAAAATCAGAAAAGAGAAGAACGAACAATCTATGGAAGAGTATAAAAGAGAAGAAAAAGAATCTGTCCAATACCAGAAAAATCTCATAGACAAAACATTTGACTCCATGCTTCATCCGGTTGTGTCAGATCAGCAATTGATGCAGCAATCTCTTCATCAGTATCAGAGGGGACTGGTCTGACAGTAGTGAAGGGCCTCCCATAGATCTTTCTCTCCTACTTTCTCTGCACAACACATTCATTAAAGGAAAAATGAAATCAAAATTAAATTGCTGAAAACTATAACAGAACAAAAGGGCTCGATACAAAATTGGAATAGAAAATTAATAATTCTGTTGATTCAGTGAACTGATTACCCAAAACTGTAACCATTTAAAAAAAAAAAATCGTAATTAATAATTCTGTTGATTCAATGAATATATTGAATTGATAAGGCTTATTATACATTAAATTGAGTAGACAAACATTTCGAGAGAAAACCAAAAGCCCAAAACAGAACTGAATC
This sequence comes from Quercus aquifolioides, assembly GCA_019022515.1. NCBI lineage: Eukaryota > Viridiplantae > Streptophyta > Magnoliopsida > Fagales > Fagaceae > Quercus > Quercus aquifolioides. Next base: position 47,165,907 of record CM032332.1, on the reverse strand, counting down.
TACACAAATACCTAAACCTAAACAAATCCATCAAAAATACCCAAAACTGAGTTGTACTTAATACCCAAGTATTAAAAAGTTTCTCTCTGTGTTTGCCCACGGTTCCAGCAGTCTAAGGCTGGTGTTCTAGTGAAAACTGCTGGTCATGATGGCCCTTCGATATTTCTTCCAAACTGTCTTTCAGTTTCTCTATTCGCACCTTTCAAATTGTCTCTCAATCTCTCTCTTATCTGAATTCATTTGTGTGTTTTTCAAAGCATATACATTTATTAAGAAACCTTCAAACGTCTTTGAAATTTAAACAGTGTATTAGCAATCCCAGAACCGGTGTAGCCTTTCGCTTTTAAAATGTACATGTGTGTGATTGAAGAGCATATAAAGAGAAAGAAACGGTGTAATATTTGTAACTACCGAATGAACCCTAAATCAAAATCAAGCCAATTGAAATACCAAAAGCCTAAATCATATTTAATTGGCAAGTAAAAAAAAAAACAAAATTGGAAACTTTACCGATAAAGCTTTTGGAGAAAGACCAGTCCGATCACATTAAACATGTTCTTGACATCGAACTATAAGGCAACGACTTTGAAAAGATGGTAGCAGGACGCAATACAATGGGAGGAAAGCTTTTTGTGAGAAGTCGGGCTGATTTTAAGGGACCTAAGACGTTCTTCATCGTTGTAGAGAGAAGGATTTGGTAAATTAGAGAAAAGAAAGAGAGGGGGAAACAGCTTCGGTGAGGGTAGCAAATTGATGACTGAAGGCAGTGACAGGGGAGGGTTGGGGAAAACGATGGAGACTATTATATTGGGGGTCAAAGGTTGAGAAAAGGCGAAGAAACTGTTTTTGAAAAAAGAGTCAAATAAGAGAGGCTTTTATTAAAAAAATATAAATAAATAAGAGAGGTTTTGGTGAGAAATTCATAACTACTCAGTGAATTGGTGCAACCAAACACCAAACAGTAGCAGCTAAAACGGTTTGCTTAAGCAGGCCTAACGACCAGACACATCTTTTTGTGTTTTAAAATATATAGATGTGGCACGAATTTATGTAACCACATGGCACAATAAGGAATGGTCAACAAAAAGTCAAACGTTTCGGCTATTAGTTATTACTAGTCGCTAACCCGTGTAATGCACGAGAAAGTTTTGCAAAAATATATATATTATATTATATTATATTATATTATATTATGATACATATTTAAATTATATGGAATTACAATAATCTCATTTCTCATGTTCAAACCCATGCAATAATAAAAACACTAAATAAGAAATGTTGTATTAAAAAAAATGACAAACCACAAAACCAAAACCAAAAATACAAACTCACTTTCAAGGAAGTCAACTCTTTGAAGAACTGGAACAATTAGGACGTGGCATATGAAGAAACTTTCACTTGTCAAACTATTGAATTCCATTAAGCAAAAACATATTAAGCAAAGAAGTTAACACTACCGAAACCCAAAATCCAAACCCACTTTTGAGATCTTAATTGGACAGTGAAGACCCTTTCCACATTTGATGTTACAAAGATTGCATCTTAATTTATTGAGAGCCATGAGGTTTTTGTTTATGTGCACAAATAATAAATTATCTTCTCATAATTATATTAATGTTACAAATATTTATCTTAATTTATTAAGAGCTATGATGTTTTTGTTTCTTTGCTTCATGTGTTTTTGCTTAATGGAATTTATAGTCATGAAATTAATTGAAAACTCAAAAACCTTAGGCCCCATTTGGTAGAGTTGTTAAACAACTCATTTTCAGTTTTTAAACAACATTACACACATTTCCATACACTTTTTTACCGACACGTATTTCAAAAAACTACAAACAACATTACTCAAACACCTCTACCAAACGGGCCTTTAGTAGGGTTTGTTTGAGATCTGCTTATTTTGCTGAAATTGAAAACTTTTTGTTGAAATTGAAATTTTTTTGTTGAAAGTAATGTAAATAAAGGTAAAAGTTAGTTGAAATGGTACAATAAGACCCATGAATAATACAAAAAAGTGTAGTGGGACCCATGAATAATAGCAAAAATAAGCTGAATAATAAAATAAGTTGACAAAAATAAGTGTTACCAAACGCACACGTAGCAAACATACCCACAAAGTGAGCCTTATATCAAAACTAAAAACCTATACATGAAATCTACCTCAATTTTGGACCCCTAAATTTACCAATAAATAAAGAAGGAAAAAAAAAATTGTAATGCAAGAATAAATGAATGATATAAGAATTTATATCATTTTAATATTTTTAGTGTACTTCCAGATACATCTGACCAAATGTAATTCACCTTATTCACCCCTAATGAAAATAAAAGTAGAGAAGTGTTGCAGTTTCTTTTTTGTTGACTGTAAATTCTATATATTTCTAATTTAGAAAGGTATATGTTTTAAACAATGCTTATCTAGAATTCATGGTAAATGCTAAATGGCCTACTATTAAAAACAACATCTTCCTCTTTGCCTTAATCAAAATTGAAATTTTAATTTGAAACCAAAGCTTGTCAATAAAAGAACTACAACTACAAAGAATTAATGTTTTCAAGCAAATCCGTCAATCGCACTTTATATGATCTACCTTTTTAATTTCTTTTTCCCTTCTAATAATACCATGACCAACTCTCACATGTTGTAGAAAGCTAATCAATTAATTGTTAACATGCACCAACTATTAGAACAATTAGTCCAATCATAACACAAACAAATATCGAAAAATTGTATCAAAAGTTTATCATAAAAACAATTAGAAAGACACAATCTATATCAATTAGTCAAGTTCCACATCCATGTATACGTGGTTATGTGTTGATAATGGATCATCAGTATGAAGGAAACTGCATTTTAAATTATAATCAACCATGAATGAGTGAGTTCTATGATAATGTTTAAAATATATTTTGTTTTTTGTGACTTATGAAGTGCAATTCATGAACTTAAGGTTTTGACCTTTACAATGAGTTTGATCAAGACAACCCCATGCACTGTCTTCAAGAAATGGACCAACACCCAAAATCACATTCTGCAGCAAATACAGTAGGCTAGACGTGTAGTTTACATCCAGTAACCCCATATCCACCATTTCTTTATGTTCTCTATGGGAGGACACAATCAAATAAGAAGTAATAGAAAAGATTTTGCCCAATTATAAAAGAAAAGCCACTTATTAAATTATACCTCTTGACAGGACAAAGCCACCCAAAGCAAACCGCATGACCAGTGCAAATGATCCAAATGTGTTGGCAAGAATCAGGTCCCCCCCTACCAATTGCCCCAATAAAGCGAAATAATGCAGAAGCCATCTGGTTAAGAAGTAAAAGCAGAAGGCACTGCCTAAAAAACCTGCAATATGAAAATGAGAAAATATAAAATTTGAAATAGAAAAAGAAAAAAAGAAAAAAGAAAAAGTGAAACATATCTTTGTATGTTGACAAAAAAGTAGCATGGTTTTATTTATTTATTCTGTCTTTTACATTCCAGCACTTGGATCAAAGCCAATGACATAGTAAGTGATGAATACCCATACAGCAACTTCTACAAACGTGATTGGAATCTTGATGATCCATGCAGGGAGAGAATATGCCCATAAAACCATAAAAGAGCCAACAATAACAAAAGCAAATCTTGAAACAGTCTCCATTACATAACCAAAAAACCAAAAATTAAACACATAATAGAACTAACAACACAAATATACATCAATATTAAATCTCACATCAAACATTCACATTTTAAATTGCTACCCTACCCATTTACGAATTATTTTATTAAAACAATTACAGTATATATTTAACTTGATGCACTAACTCTAAAAACTTAATATAATCTCTTACTTTGGTATAAAAAATTCAGCCATTCAAATATTTTAGTTGACTAAAAACAAAGAAATCGTATTTGTAAGGAACCCATTTGACTTGATGCACTAACTCTAAAAACTTAATATAATCTCTTACTTCGGTATAAAAAATTCAGCCATTCAAATATTTTAGTTGATTAAAAACAAAGAAATCGTATTTGTAAGGAACCCATTATCGTGTAGGAGAAGATGAAGAGTTTATTGCAATGCAACATTGTTTCAATCTCTTCTACCAAAACAAATAATCCTAAAAAAAATTATGCTCTATCTAGAATTGGTTTAATCTTCTTCTTTTTCTTTTGTTTTGTCTAGAATTAGTTTTCTTTTTGAATATTTGGGTTAATCTCCAAATATTCATTTCCGTAAAAATTTGATTTTAAACAGCTATTGTATAAATACTCAGATTTTTAACAACATGATTTTTTTTGGGGGGGGGGGGGGGATATAATGAGAAGATTATATATCAAATTCCAAAGGAATTTCATCGAACATAATTCATGTAACACCAAAAGAACATGAAATTTTAGATTTTAAAAAAATTTCATAAGAAAATTTTCTATTATAACCAAATTAATAAATTCCATTACAAATTTAACTTTTTTACAACCATGGTATAGCTACTCAGATATCACAACGTGAGGATGGGAAAAAAAAAGTTGAATGAAAAGATCTCATGTTGGGAAATTTAGACCCCGGTTGATAGAATTAACAAGTTTTAAACCTAAGTTGTTAATTAGATTTATTATGAATAAAACTTGTTAAAACAAACAAACATCAATATCATGTGCAGCGGAAAAATAAATAAGACAAGATATGATGACCCAAGAAAACTAATGAAACAAACTAGTTTCACAGTAAAAAATCTGGGGGGAAACCTTCCCGAAAAGCAATCCACTATAGTAAAGAGAAGTTTCTGATCTAGTACAAAACCTTTGTCTCTAGACTCTACAATCCCCATAGATGAACTCACAGTAGAAACCTTTTACCGCTTTAGAACCTCTGAACTCTTCAATACATGAACGCCATCCTCTTGATGCACGAATCCTAGTACGTGACTAACCAATTGTGTGGATCCCAGTACGCGACTTAATCACCAACTAGAAGAAGATTGTTAGCTGCAAAGTTCTTCACTTTATCAATAATGAAGATCAAGAAGCATTTGGTTACAAAACCCTAAGGTGCAAAGACGTAGTAGCTTCTTTCAGAGAGAATAAGGCATTGGTTACCTTTTGCATATATTCTCCTTGTATTCTATTATGTGACGTCATCTAAAATAAGTCTTATATAGGTCTAGGGTTGTGAGAAAAGAAACCCTACACAAATACATATCATCATGAGTCGAAAATCAGATTTGGAAATCTAAATTTCCCTAACCTCGATCGATCGGGAGGTGTCGAGCTTTAAACTTCGACAGATACAGCTATCGAGAAGCTATTGAGGAGCTGTCGAGGGGACAAGAGCTTTCTCGATCGATCCACCAGCTGTCGAGAAGCTATCGAGATTGCGATAAGAAGAAGTTGAAAATCTCGATAGATAGCCTAGCTGTCGAGAGGTGTCGAGTAGCTATCGAGCTTTAATGACAAGCACTTTTCAAACTTGAATCTTGGACAGACTTGCATGACTTCAACACTTGATCTTGAAACACAATTTCTTGAAGTATTAAACACATCCTAGATCTACCCAATTACAAGTAAAGTGCGTTTTGTCAAAGGATTAGCCAACTACATAAATATTGACATATGTTCCTAACAAGTGAATCACATATATCCTAATAATCTCCCCCTTTGGCAATCCGTGACAAAACTACAACAAATAAATGAGCATATGAGAGAAGTCGTAAATCACTCAACTCATATTCACTTGTTGAATACAATAAAATCTATCCTAACACAAACTCTTGAAAAACTTTACAAGAAGAAAGTTTATGGCAAGTAGACTTTGACAACCTGTATTTCTGAAACACTTTAAACAAAACTCATCAAGGCATCTTTGTGTGAAACAGAAATAATAGATTGCATACAATTAATAAGAAGCATGTGTATAAAGAGAGAAAAGAAACAACACATGTAGAGATAGGTGAAGAAAACATACATCAACATATAAAGAAGATAAGTACAATGTATGTCAATAATAGTCACAAGACCTAAGGTACAAGAAGAAGGAAGTAAGCAATTCCCCTAACAAGATGAAACATAACTCCCCCTTACAAAGGCATGTATTTCTCCCCCTAACATGTAGAATCTTAAAAAAAGAAACCACAAAGTCTCCACAATTTCTCACCCTTTTTGTCATGATTGACAAAGGGTACAACAAGTTAGAAAGCTTCACTCGAGAAACATAAAGATGATCAAGGGGGTACAAGGAATCCATATAAATGCATGAATGTAATGAAACAAGGTGCTATGGATGACAAGATAATAGAAAGATGCAAAACATGTGAAAGACAAATCTCTCAACAAGAAAAATGTTAAGCACATAGATCCCAAAACACACACACACACACACACACACACACACAACAAGTCTAACCAATTTTATATTTCAAAAACAAGTCAAGACAGTTTAGTGAGCATACATTAACACATGTAAACCTTGTGATGGCCAAATCACATTGTACTTGTACATGTATCAAGAGCAGCAAAGAATATTGCGTGTTGTGTGTGAAAAACATTACAGGATTGCATAAGTGTATACATGTTATGATGATTTGAGATATGAGAAAATCACTTTAACTCACACATAATCATAACTGTTTGATGGAGACTATCACCTTTGAGGTACATCCTATAACTCTCACATCTCCTAGAATACACGCTTGCAATCATATTTAAAAGCATTTTTGATCATTTTGCTTTTTATTTTTCTTTGCATATTTTTCTTTTATTTAGCATATCATGCATGGGCATATAAGAGAAAGAAAAGAAATACCCAATGATAATTGACATTCCAATTTTGCTATGCTGAAGCACACAAATGTCATTGACATCACACTTTTGCTATGCCGAAGCATACAGATGTTTTTCATGATTGGCGGGTAATAGTGGTGAGATGGTTATTTATGTCTCTCTCTTAGGATTTTCTAGTCCTACCCGTCAAAAAGAGTGACAGGAGTGTTAAGTACAAGAGATAACTTAATCTTACTCATCACAAACAAGAGCCACAAAGCTCACTTGCTTAGTTGTGCATAGAGATGCTCATCTAAGTCACAAGAGATACAAAGTTTAGAAAACTTTGTTTCAATGGCCATCCAAGGTACACAAGTACCAATGTACACAAACATACACTGTTTTTGTATTTTTCTGATTTTTCCTTTTTATTTTTATTTTGAAAACAAAACAAAATAAAATCTAAAATTTGATGACACTTAATTCAAAGCAACCCAAAAAGATGATTCAAGGAAAAACACTTACCGTTTCATCCCTTCAAGCAATCTAGTTCCCAATGGATAGACCCATAAGTACAGTATGTTGACCAACAACTTTGATGACCCTAAAACTGAAATTTTGCATTTTGATTGAACAATGAGAAAAACAGTATGAGACCACAATAAAAAAATTAAATTAAAAAAAAAAAAACAAACAAATTTCATCAACTATTAGAGAGTGAAACCATCACTTTAGAACCAAATATAGTCCTAAACAATAAAAAAATAAATATATGAGACGAATATTATCTGAAAATAAAACTGAGTTAAAACACAGCAAAAACAAATTGTTCAAACTCAAAACTAATGATGATAACTTTACAATACAACATAGAAGTAGCTATGGCACTTATGAATGTCATATTTCACAAACGATATGCCACGATGTTGCACAGCATTAATCTGCGCCTTCTAATATTCCTAATTCTTATGAGTAGTTTGTCTCCATTTGATATTATTTTATTTCATTATGCTGTAATGTTCTTCCACTTATAGTTCTCGCTGTTTTAAATATCGTAAATCATTCCATGTTTTCAGATTATATGTGTTACATTAGCCACTCCATGAGTCCATGATCCACAAACTGACTTTGCAAGTTACAATGCCTTAACTCTTACTACATCACCTTTGCCTTGCTCTCCCTTATTCATTGTCAAAAAAATTTCCCCTATATCAATATTCATAAACCAAAAAAAAAAAAAATCAGTTTGAAGTTTAAATGATATCCCAAAGCATTAACTATTAACACATGAAACAAATCAAACAAAACACACCAAAATATTTACTTGAATTTTCTCAAAAACGACCCTAGAAACCCAATCTTTACTACCAATCTCTTCAATCAACAATAATTCCCACAATCACAATTCAAATAAGAAATACATACCCATTTAGATAGCCATTGGTTTCTACTAAGAGAATTTTGTAGGGGGATTTTTGGAACTATGACAAATCAATCATGTTGGGAAATTTAGACCCCAGTTGATAGAATTAACAAGTTTTAGATCCAAGTTAAATTAGATTTATTATGAATAAAACTTGTTAAAACAAACAAACATCAATATCATGTCAAAATCATGCAGCGGAAAAATAAATAAGACAAGATATAATGACCCAGGAAAACCAATGAAATAAACTAGTTTCACAGTAAAAAACCTGAGGGGAAACCTTCCCGAAAAGCAATCCACTATAGTAAAGAGAAGTTTCATATCTAGTACAAAACCTTTATCCTTAGACTTTACAATCCTCGTAGATGAACTTACAACAGAAACCTTCTATCGCTTCAGAACCTCTGAACTCTTCAATATATGAATGCCACCCTTTGATGCACGAATCCCAGTACGTGACTAACCAATTGCGTGGATCCCAGTACGCGACTTAATCACCAACTAGAAGAAGATTGTTGGCTGCAAAGTTCTTCACTTCATCAACAATGAAGATCAAGAAGCACTTGGTTACAAAACCCTAAGGCGCAAAGACGCAGTAGCTTCTTTCAGAGAGAATAAGGCATCGGTCACCTTTTGCATATGTTCTCCTTGTATTCTCTTATGTGACGGCCTCTAAAATAAGCCTTATATAGGTCTAGGGTTGTGAGAAAAGAAACCCTACACATACATGTCAGCATGGGCCGAAAATCAGATCTGAAAATCTGAATTCCCGTAACCTCGATCGATCGAGAGGTGTCGAGGAGGTGTCGAGCTTTAAACTTCGACAGATACAGCTATCGAGAAGCTATCGAGGAGCTATCGAGGAGACAGGAGATTTCTCGATCGATCCACCAGCTGTCGAGAAGCTATTGAGTTTGCGATAAGAAGAAGTTGAAAATCTCGATAGATAGCCTAGCTATCGAGAGGTGTCGAGCAGCTATCGAGCTATCTGTCCGCAGGTGTCGAGCTATCTGTCCAGCTTTAATGAACAACTTTTCTTCACTTGTTTCTTGGTCCAATCTTCATGGCTTTAATACTAGACTTGAACAACATGTTTCTTGAAGTATTAAATACATCCTAGATCTACCAAATTACAAGTAAAGTGCGTTTTGTCAAATGATTAGCCAATTACATAAAATATTGACATATGTTCCTAACAAGATCCACATATGTCCTAACAAATTAGAAGGGCAAAAACTTAGTACTTGATCCTGAAATCAATGGCAAAAAAAAAAAAAAAAAAAAAAAAAAGGAAAAAATCAGTGAAAAAGGAAAGACGAAAAGAAGACTGCTCAACAGGTTTTCTAAATCACAAGGTAACAAGGTGGTGAGACTGTTCTCTCATCTTCCTGCTCCTGCTCCTCCTCCTTCTTCTTCTTCTTCTACTCCTTCTCTAGAGGATGATTGATACAATTTTATGAATTGGCTGGGGCGTAGCCTTCGTCTATTTAGGTTTTTACCATATCTTAACGGTAGTGCCCTCAGATTTCTCATTCTTTTCCAGGATCCAAAATGTTAGGACATATATGTTTTAACTTGTTTAAGAACATATGTCACTTAGTTATGTAAATTGGCTAATCCTTTGACAAAACGCACTCTGCTTGTAATTGGGTAGTTCTAGGTGTTTTTAATACTTCAAGAAACAATGTTTCAAGGTCAAGTGTTGAAGTCATCAAGTCTGTCCAAGAGAAAGCAAGTTGAAGTGCACAGTTTTTAAAGCTTGACACCTCTCGACAGCTACCTCGACACCTGCTATCTGTCGAGATTTAAAAAGTCAGATTTCCAATCTGATTTTCTTAGGATCCGTGAATATGTTTTTGGACCTTCTTTTCTTCTAACCCTAAACATATAAAAGGATTATTTTAAGAGCCGTTTTGGGTGACACAAGTTGCATTATCATTGAGCAATCTCTATTTAAGCAAATTGTGATCAACAAACGAAGTTCTTGACCTAGTTCATCTTCCATCAAGAAGTTGCTGTGCATTTGCACCATAGGGTTTTGTAACCAAGCATCTTCCTGCTATTCATCATAAAGGATGATCTGAAGAACTTTGCAGCCAACCATTCTTCCTCAGTTGGTGTTCTGAAGTCGCGTACTTGGATCCGCACATTGGTTAGTCACGTACTTGGGAGCCGTGCATCAAAGGTGGAGACTGTCACTACAGATCAAGTCCAATTGGGTATTGGGGTAAGGGTTCAACTGTAGGTTGGTAAGGTACTTGGGATTCCTTTACTTGTAACCGCTTGATTTGATAATAGTGGAGTTTCGGGAGTGGTGACCTGAAAATCACCCGGTGGGGTTTTTGCCATTAGGGTTTTCCCCATTCGTAAACAAATCACCGTGTTATTTATTTTCCGCTGCATATTTAGTTGATTGGTGATTTGTTTGTGCTTCCATAAAATTGCATGATTAATTGATTAATTAATTACTTGGCTAAATTAATTAATTAGGGTTAATCACAAGGGGTCATTCAGATTGTGGCCTATCAAGTGGTATCAGAGCAGGCACACTCTGATTAGGGTTTAATCTTTGCTGTGTTGATCCATTGACCCCTGCTTGTCATGGATAGAGGACAATCTTTAATTATACCTCCTTTATTTGATGGCACTAACTATGCATATTGAAAAGTACGCATTAGAGCTTTCTTGCAGTCTTTAGATGAAAAGGTGTGGCAAGCTGTAGAGATTGGCTGGACTAAGCCAACAGAAGAACCGGCCGATTGGGATGATACTAAGATCAAGGCGGCTAACTTCAACAGCAGAGCGTTAAATGCTCTATTTAGCGCAGTCACCAATGAGGAATTCAAAAAGATATCCTCAACTGAAACTGCTAAGGAGGCTTGGACCATCCTCCAGACAACCTATGAAGGAACAAAGGCTGTCAAAGATTCAAAGCTTCAGAGGCTCACTACAAGCTTTGAAGAAATTAAGATGGAGGAGGATGAGTCATTTGATGAGTTCTATGCCAAGCTCAAAGACATAGTAAACTCAGCCTTCAATCTTGGGGAAACCATCCCTGAACCCAAGATTGTAAGGAAGGTGCTCAGATCTCTACCTGAGAGATTCCATGCCAAGATTACGGTAATAGAGGAATCAAAGGACATTGACAAGATTCCTTTGACTGAGCTGGTAGGAAACTTGCAAACCTATGAGATAGGACTATCTAGGATTGGCAAGTCAAGTAAAGGTAAAAGCATGGCCTTGAAGGCAAAGAGCAGTGATACAGATGAGTCTTCCGATGATGAAGATTCCAAGATGAAGTCCTACATCACTCGGCAGTTCAAAAAGTTTATGAAGAATGCAAATGGAAGGAGCTTCGACAAGGATCGTAGGCAGTTCAATTCTTCTCAGTTTAAAAGCCAAGACAAAGGGAAGAAGGATGCTAAGGATGGCGGTCAGTACACTGTTCCTGCAGGACCAAAGTGCTTTGGATGTCACGGGTTCGGACACATGAAACATGAGTGTCCTACATATCTCAAGAGCATTGGAAAAAGCAAGGCACTTGCTGCAACTCTAAGTGACACTGAGCCTGAAGATGATTCCGACAATGAGGATTACGGAATCTTAAATGCCTTCACTGCCACAGTCAATCCTACTGAAGGGATTGTTGAAGAAGTGGATGAAGAAGAAGAACTGGTGGAGTCAAAATTTGAGAAGATGGATGATCAAGATGATATCCATTCAGCCTATGAGAAGCTTTACAAGCTCTCTGAAAAGCATGAGAAATTATATAGGCTGGCCACCAAGAAGCTCAGTGATGTGGAGCTTGAACGTGAAGAGTTGTCCACAAAGTTTGATGAAGCGAATCAAACTATTGGAGCACTGAGATTTGAAAACAACTTTTTGGCTGAGAAGACCAAGAAGCTTGAAGCAGAGCTGTTTCAAGTCAGAGCTCAACTGGATAGGACTTCAAGTACAAAGCTTGATGAGATGCTTAACAATCAGAAATCTGCTTCAGATCGAACTGGTTTGGGGTATGGTATTTCTTTCTCTAATACTGGTTCTATTAGCAATACTGTTTTTGTTCCTCCTGCTAATAATTCTGAAATTGAGAATATTGATATTAAAACTGAATTAGCTAGTGAGAACTTAGACAAGGGTAAATCTATTTTAGGAGCACCCCCTAAGCAAGATAAGAAAGATGCTAAAAACCCTAGGGCTAAGAAGGCTAACTCTCAAAAGCCTAAACAAAAGAAGCAGCATCTCTGTCATCATTGTGGAGCTGCCGGTCATACTAGACCAAATTGCTATAAGTGGTTAGCCACTCAACAGAGCAATGGCATGATAGCATCTGTAAGCCAAAATCAGCTTCAATCCTCTCTTGCTCCTCTTGGAGATCTTCTGAAAGCCCTCATGTTCCTTTCGAACTTGAACGGTTTAAATTCTTCCTCCTCACCGCTTGTTCAAGGTTTCAATCAAAGGAAAGGCTCTTCCAAGGTGTGGAAGAAAAAGGATTTTAAGTGATTTCATCACCTTCTTTTCCCTTCTTGTTTTTTTTATTGCATTGCTTGTGTGTTTTGTTTTTCTGCTGGGTCAGTCTAGTTTTTGCATTATTATGTTTAACATGTTTTGTGTGTTTACTTTCAGTCTTGTTCATTTTGTTTTTGATTTAAAAATTAAAAAAAAAAAAAATTGAAAAATCAGAAAAATACAAAAACAGTGTGTGTTTTGTGTACTTTGGTACTTGTGTACCTTGGATGGCCAATGAAACAAAGTTTTCTAAACTTTGTATCTCTTGTAGCTTAGATGAGCATCTCTATGCACAACTAAGCAAGTGAGCTTTGTGGCTCTTGTTTGTGATGAGTAAGATTAGGTTATCTCTTAAAACTTAACACTCATATCACTCTTTTTGACGGATTGGACTAGAAATCCTAAGAGAAAGGCATAAATAACCATCTCACTACTGTTGCCCGCCAATCATAATATGACACCTGTATGCTTCGGCATAGCAAAAGTGCAGTGTCAAAGACACCTGTATGCTTCGGCATAGCAAAAGTGCAGTGTCAAAGACATTCGTATGCTTCGGCATAGCAAAAGTGCGATGTCAAATGCTTAACATCTTGGGTATTCTTTTCTCCTTTTTATGCCCATGTATGATATGCTAAATAAAATAAAATAAAATATATGCAAAGAAAATAAAAAGCAAAAGATTAAAAATGCTTTAAATATGGTTGCAAGCGTGTATTCTAGGAGATGTGGGAGTTATAGGATGTACCTCTAAGGTGATAGTCCCCATCAAACAGTTATGATTGTGTGCGAGTTAAAAATTATTTTCTCATATCTCAGATCGTCATAACATGTATACACATATGCAATCTTGCGATGTTTTTCACACACAACACGCAATATTCTTTGCTACTTTTGATACATGTGCAGGTACAATGTGATTTGGCCATCACAAAGGTTTTACATGTGCTAATGTATGCTCACTAAGCTGTCATAACTTGTTTTTGAAATATAAAATTGGTTAGACTTGTTTAGTGTGTGTGTGTGTTTTGCATGATCCTTGTGCTTATTTTCTTGTTGAGAGATGTTTTTGAGAAGTTTATATGTTGAGTGGATCTTTGGTTGAGATGTGTGTGGATTGCATTCATGTCTGTGTTTTTCCTTTCTCGAGAAACTGGTTTTTACTGCTGGCTCGACACCTCCTCGATACCTGTCATCTGTCGAGCTTCTCAAGATGTTTCTTATCGCAATCTCGACACCTCTTCGACACCTTATGGATCGATTGAGAAATCTTCTGTCTCCTCGATAGATTCTCGACACCTGATGGATCGATCGAGATTCACTTATGCTGTTTGAGTCTTCTTTCTCGACACCTGTCTCGATACCTTGTGGATCGATCGAGATTTCTTCTGTCTTCTCGACAGCTTCTCGATACCTTGTCGATCGATCGAGATTCTTGAATCTGCAATTTGCCTTGTTCCTCGATACCTCTCGATACCTTCATCTGTCGAAGGCATTTTTCTCGATACCTCCCTCGACAGCTTCCTCGATACCTCTCGACACCTCAGCTGTCGAGAATTACTGAGGTGCCTATTTAAGTGCAGATCGCGTTTTTTCACTCATTTCTCTCGACCTCTCTCGATCTGTCAGTGGCTTTTCATCTTCCCAACTTGGTTTTCTCACTCAAATCTTCAACCCCACTTGGATCTTGCTCATTTCTTGCTTCAATCTCTTGGTAAGATCACTTTTCCCTTCCTTTTTCATGCATTTCATGTTTGAAAACCTAGTTTTTGGGATTTTTCATAAAAATTTGGGGTTTTTCAAAATTATTGAGTTTTTCTTGAAATTTTGGGTTGGGTTTGTACTTAAATGATTTCAAAATGTCATACATTGCATTTCATTTGCATTATAACAATATTTACATGCATTTAGATGTGTGCTTTATGTCTGTGTGCTGCTAGGATTGGATTGGGCTGAGCCCATGATGTTTTTTCCTTTGCATGTCACATGCTCATGCATTCCCATGCATACGTACTTGTTGTTCAACATATTTGATATATTTGAACTGTGTTGGGACTTTTCTGATTGTCTCCCTCTCTATCTTTTTCTCATTCTTTTTACGTTAGTCGTGTCTATGGCACCCAAATGTAAATCTACTCCTGCTTGGAACCCTCTGCGTTCTGGAGCCTCTACTTCTTCTGATTCTGCTCCCTTTAACCTTCGGTTCCGTGACGGAGATGCCCATAAGGCATTTTCGGAGAACTTTTCTAGACGAGGTGTTCATTCGGAACGCCAAGTCATTCTGGCGGACTTCGCCGATACTGACCTTCCCTCTGTCATCCACAGTAGGGGATGGGGGTCACTGTGTGACATCCCGGTCACTTGCCCTCTCGTGCTGATACAGGAGTTCTACTCCAACATGCACGAGATTGATCTTTCAGTACCTCATTTTGTTACTCGCGTTCGAGGTATGCGCATTCCTGTCACACCGCAACTTGTTGCGGATGTGCTCAGGGTACCTAGGATAGAGTTTCCTGATTACCCCTCTTGTGAGCGTCTGAGGACTGTGTCCAAAGATGAGCTCATCTCTGCTTTTTGTGAGCGCCCTGCTGATTGGGGTGAGCATCAGTTCACATCATGTAGGCCTTTTGCTAAAGGTCCTAGGTTCATTAACATGGTGATGACTTTTGTTCTCCATCTTCTTTCTCACTATAACTCTATCACAGAGCCTCGTGCTCGATTTTTGCTTTCTTTGCTTGAGCATCTTACCATAGACTTCCCTTCTCACTTCATCCGGTCTATCATAGAGGTCTATCTTGACTCGGCGTCCCGTGATAAGCTCATCTTTCCTTCTGCTATCACGCGGATTCTACGCCATTTTTCCGTCCCCTTTCCTGTGTCCGACCACTTCACACACATATCTGCCATAGATGCCGCTGCCGTAAAACGTAGTGAGGCGCAGTTCAGGTCGAGACAGCCAGGTGCCACTCCTCCCTCCCATTCAGCGCCATCCAGATCCGCTCTATCTACATTTGCTCCTTCTTCCTCTTCGAGCGATGTATCCCTTGGAGATATTATGGCGCAGCTGCAGCGCATGGAAACTCGCCTTGATACACTCTCTGCTGAGTTGTATCAGGTGAATGTTCGTGTTGGTCGTATTGCACGACGGCAGGCGACCATGGGTGGATTTGCTCCAGAGGCTACTCCTTCACCACCTACCCCAGCAGCTTCAGATTCTGAGGATGATGAGGATGATGAGGATGATGATGATGGGGATGCTAGCTCTGCCGATGAGATGTCTACATGACACTCTACCCTTTGTCACTCGTGACAAAAAGGGGGAGTAGTTTTGGGGCTATGAGAGTAGTCATCTTAGGGGGAGAGTTAGTATAGGACATTTTTGATAGGGGGAGTGCTGTCACATTTTTGAGGGATGTAGTGAGGCTATATGTATTTTTTTCTTATCTCTTAGACACATTGGTCTTGTATATGAGGTCCTTTGACCATCTTTACATACATTGTACTTATCTTATCTCTTATATATGTTGATGTATGTTTCTTTCACCTCTCTCTTCATGTGTTGTTTCTTTTCTGTCTTTATACACATGTTCTTTATACTTGTATGCAATCTAATTATTTCTGTTTCACACAAGATGCCTTGATGAGTTTTGTTTAAAGTGTTTCAGAAATACAGGTTGTCAAAGTCTATTTATCATAAGCTCTCTTCTTGCAAAGTTTTTCAAGAGTTTGTGTTAGGATAGATTTTATTGTATTCAACAAGTGAATATGAGTTGAGTGATTTATGACTTCTCTCATATGCTCATTTGTTTGTTATGGTTTTGTCACGGATTGCCAAAGGGGGAGATTGTTAGGACATATATGTTTTAACTTGTTTAAGAATATATGTCACTTAGTTATGTAAATTGGCTAATCCTTTGACAAAACGCACTCTGCTTGTAATTGGGTAGTTCTAGGTGTTTTTAATACTTCAAGAAACAATGTTTCAAGGTTAAGTGTTGAAGTCATCAAGTCTGTCCAAGAGAAAGCAAGTTGAAGTGCACAGTTTTTAAAGCTCGACACCTGCTATCTGTCGAGATTTAAAAAGTCAGATTTCCAATCTGATTTTCTTGGGATCCGTGAATATGTTTTTGGGCCTTCTTTTCTTCTAACCCTAAACATATAAAAGGATTATTTTAAGAGCCGTTTTGGGTGACACAAGTTGCATTATCATTGAGCAATCTCTGTTTAAGCAAATTGTGATCAACAGACGAAGTTCTTGACCTAGTTCATCTTCCATCAAGAAGTTGCTGTGTATTTGCACCATAGGGTTTTGTAACCAAGCATCTTCCTGTTATTCATCATAAAGGATGATCTGAAGAACTTTGCAGCCAACCATTCTTCCTCAGTTGGTGTTCTGAAGTCGCGTACTTGGATCCGCGCATTGGTTAGTCACGTACTTGGGAGCCATGCATCAAAGGTGGGAACTGTCGCTACAGATCAAGTCCAATTGGGTATTGGGGTAAGGGTTCAACTGTAGGTTGGTAAGGTACTTGGAATTCCTTTACTTGTAACCGCTTGATTTGATAATAGTGGAGTTTCGGGAGTGGTGACCTGAAAATCACCCGGTGGGGTTTTTGCCATTAGGGTTTTCCCCATTCGTAAACAAATCACCGTGTTATTTATTTTCCGCTGCATATTTAGTTGATTGGTGATTTGTTTGTGCTTCCATAAAATTGCATGATTAATTGATTAATTAATTAGGGTTAATCACAAGGGGTAATTCAGATTGTGGCCTATCAATATATATATATATATATATATATATATATATCAAACGAGATTTGATAATTGAATTCCGTCATTGTTGTATTAGGAGATGGAAAAAGAATGGAATTAGAACTTTCATAAAGAAGTGTGTTAAGTTTTCAAAGTGCAAAAAGCTGGCTCACTTGATATGTCCATGAGAAACATCTTACACACACACACACACGAGAAAAATCATAATCCTAGACTCCTAGTACAACAAAGTTGTTTGAAATTCCTGACTTTTAGTTCTTGGCTCTGTATAGTTTGCCCCACTTACCATTTGATGGAAAGTGATGCTCCTCTAATATTTTTTCTAGGGATGTTAGGGCATGTTTCACCAGCACGTTGAAATATAATAGGTATGTAATCATAGACCTTTATTGATGACCATAGTTATACAAATTTTAGTACAATGGAGTAGTTGAAAATGTCGATCGTGTCCTGACTTAGGGGTGCACTTCTTTTTTTTAACAATTGTTTACATAATTTGTTAGGACAAAATGGGCTTTTGCCCTTTTCAGGCAAAAATAACAGTTTTTTACCCCATTTCTCAAACTAATTAGAGAAATGCCCCTCTTTTGAAACTCGATTTGTGATAAATCAAGTTAGGCCCTATAGCGGCGTTTTTAAGGAGCCTATAATGACGTTTTCAGGACCTATAGTGACGTTTTGTAACTCGACCTATATGAAATCGAGTTATAGGTTAAAAAAAAAAATTGCCTATAACTCGATTTCATGGAGGTCGAGTTACAAAACGCCACTATAGGTTCTTAAAACGTCACTATAGATCCTTAAAAACGCTGCTATAGGGCTTCAAATTTTTTTTTTTTTTAATAACTCGATTTATCATAAATCGAGTTTCAAAAGAGGGGCATTTCCCTAATTAGTTTGAGAAAGATGGCAAAATGCTGGATTGTTTTTTTAAAAATGGCAAAAGCCAATTTTTTCCTAATTTGTTAAAATAATTTTTAAAATTTGTTTGGATTTAAGGGAGTGGTGTCTGAACATATCCAGTCCCTTTTTGTAAGTATCCCGAAAATCTTATCTTGAGTATTTATGTGGATGATGAAATTTGTGATCTTAGTTTATTGCAGCTCCTTCAAATCAATTGAATTTACTTGTCAATTATCAGTGACGAAACTAGACACAACGACTATTGCTTGGGTTTGTTAGTCACACATTCACACCACTTTTTCTTTTTTTAACACAAAAAATCAATTAGTCACTATACTTTTATTAGGCACTCACCGCAACGTATCATATAAATAATGTGTGTCGGCAGCACTACTACATTATTTTTTATCCCACAATACCATAAAGCTATGAACAGGAAATCAACATTGCTGTTGCACTACCAAGCTTTCCAGCTAAGAATTTTGGATTGAAATAGAACGAATGATTTGAAATGCTAATGCTAATATGATTCAATAGGAGCATATTATGCTTAAATATTTAGATTTCAAAATGTTTTTTGTGTTAGAACTCTTTTTTCCCTTTCTTGTGTGTGTTTTTTTCTATTAAAAAAAAAAACCTTTTAGATATTATATAGATATAACTTGAAGATTATACTAATATTTTAATTCCTTATATACTTCTCCATGAATTGATAAATACATTGGTCAATTTTTTTCTTACAAAACAGAGTGAGCAATAGAAACTTCATAAAATTAATAAAGCTTGCCATATAAACAATTTTAAAGAAAGTGTTTAGAAAACATTAAAATAATATAACCATAACATGATTTTGTTTATAACCTTTCCAAACGGATTTGCTTCTGCATCATTTGATGATTCAAAAATTTTTTTGATGAAAATTTGATAATTCAAATTGTAAAATAACTTCTGCACTGTTTTCATATTTTATAGTACACAACTTGAATTTTACAGGGGGAAAACTAGAAATGGATTGAGCAAACAAACAAACAAATTAGAAATGTAAATCCCAACTGTAAAAATAACAAATGGCAAACTACAAAGGAAAAATTGACATAGCCAACTGAAGAAGTAAAGGAAACTATGATTTCTTCGAATGTTATTTTCAATAACTTAATTTTGTTGATGTACAGATTACAGTAATTTGTTACTATTGTTACCAAAAAATAGGAGAAGAAAGGTAGACGGGTCAAATTAATTTCTACTTGCTTATCATTGCTACTTTAGTTTTTAATTTGGGCCAAAAACCTCAAATATTAAAGATTCAAAATCTGACTTCTCTACCCATTTGGATTCAATAATTAGGATAGGAAAGCTTGGCCATCCTTGCAACTTGGTTTGAAAAGTAGCGGAATTTCACTTATGTCAACTTTCCAGCTAAGAATTTTTGTCTTGACTCTTCAAAAAGACTTTAGAAGTTAAGGAAGAAGCGAATGAGTGGATGAAAAAAAAGAAAAGAAAAAAAGAGATACGTGGAAGACATGCATTCGGGTAAAAAAAAATGTGGAAGACAAAATAAAATTTTAAAGATAAAATTTTAAATTACAAAAGTTTAAAAGAAAAAAAATATAGCATTACAATTTATTTTATAACTTTTTTCTTACAATTATAATATGGCAGATTGGCAGTGTGTAAGTAGTAGAGAAAAAATTGTGGGTTTATGTATAAGTGGTAGCCTACAATACAATCAAGGAAAGAAAAAAAAACGACAAGTCGTGTTGCCAACTGGGTTCATACGACATGTCATTCATCATCTCCTCACAAGAACCGTAGCTATGCTACAAATCGTTAAATTTAGCCTTTGATTTCCACGGTGTCTTTTTTTTTTTTTTTTTTTTTTTTTTGGTATAGACTGAGTTAGTTGGTTTACCAGGTGTACTGATTTGATTAGTTGATCTGTCAGCCCTGTATATCGGCTAACTCTGTTTCTTCTTAGAGTGAGTGATATATACACCCAATGCATAGTATATTTTCTCACATACGAGTAAACCTCACAAGTGTGGCTTGGATTGTATATCAATGTACTAATCAAGATTCAAGAGCTAATAAGAAACCTCACGGTATCTTATTCATTCTCATAGCTTGCCTTTACTTTTAGCAAGGGTCTGCAATTAGTTTCAACTTTCAATAATTGTGAAACAAAATCATATATAAATTGCGTGTTTACCACTACAGTCATTTATTATTGGTCCCACTGGACTGGCGCCGACATTACGACGATTTATTTTTGGTCACATTGGACTGGTGAGGAAGTTAAAGATTGAATTTTTGCACCCCAAAATGTTCCTGCCAAGAATTTTCGCCTTCATTTCCAACTTCGAAGTCCCGCATGACATTGAGTCAACATAAAACAATTTCCTTTACCCTTCTGGACTATCCCCCTAAGAAAAAAACTTTGTAATTGTTGTACAAGTTCTAGTGTTTTACTCGCAAAGAAACGAAATAAGCAGATATGGCAGACACTTTCTGCCTGAGGGTCCCTTACTGTAACATCAAACGTGAAGAGGCCTTGCAACTTGTGTAACTTAGGTTAGCTTCAGAGGTATACATCAGACAGAGAGTATCAGTGTAATCATACAACCAAACAGATGTGTAATTGAAGGATATATGTTTTTTTTTTTTTTTTTTGGTTGATAGGGAAGGATATATGTTATGCAGCCCCCAACGTACACTAGAATTTTTATGTTCTATTGAAAGGTTATGATTATTGTGGCTATCATGTTTTGAATTTCTGAATCAATTACTTTAATGACACTGAGAATATAATTGTCATTTTCGGACAAAGCCTTTGTTTATTTTGGCATTAACGTTTTTTGGAAAATTATTCATTTTTCAGAGAGTATTTTTTGAAAAACTATCTCATTTTTCAATATTTGATAACAACCTTGAAAATGGGCTTGTGAATGTTTTCTGCTGTTTGGTATCCATAGTTTTTATAACATTTCTTGTATAATTTAAAACATTTATAATATGTGTATTGTGTAAACCCACCTAATGTAATCAATATAAATAAAAAAAAAAAAAAAAAACCAAGAATGAATTTGGTTTTCAAACTAAAATTTTGACAACAGATTTAATCAAAATTAGCTATCTAATTTTCATGATATCAAATACTCATCTTGCTCATGTATATGGACAGTGTAGGGGCCTTTTTTTTGTGTTGTGCGTTGGGCTGGGCTGCCCTCTGCGGTAATGGACTTGAGTATTCTGAGTAAGAGAGTTGAGACCAGTCCAACTGCAACTCAACTTGGGCTGGCTTGTGTACAAACAATGCCTCGTCTGTCAGGAATGTGCTTATGGCAGGCAGAGCTGTTTCAGATGAATTATGGCAAAAAAATATAATAATAATAACAAAACAGAGTTCTCTAACCTTTTAATAGATAATGACCGAATAATCCATATTTATGAAACATAATCACAATGATAACGATGACTTTTACAAAGAAGATAAAAGTGTAAATAATAATATGAGTTAATCAAGAAGAAATATGAATCAAGTCAAGTTTGGTCCACAGAAGCAAAAAACCAAAGAGGAAGAACGCTTCCTCTCAATGCAGCTAATCTCCCAGGAAAAGATCCTGTCGTGGAGATTAATGGCTTTGAGGGAACTGGACCTGAATAGTTAATGCCCAAAGGAATCCCTTTTACTTTTTTTTTTTTGGAAGAGAGTAGGATTTTGAGAGGGAGAGAGAGAAATCTACCTACTAGTGCATGCCCACCATATTAACTCTTTTTTTTTTTTTCTCTCTTATCTTTTTTCTTTCCCTTGTTTTTACTTTCTTTCTATTCTATTTCGTGATCTTCCCCTGTTTTTCGATCCCCTTTTCTGGGCACGGTAAAGGTCTTCTTATAGTGCCTGCCATGATCAGATTTTACTATTTTACCCTTTAACCACCTTTGTCTGGTCTGGGTGTACTTGTCGACCACCACTGGTTCGTCTGTGTTCCACTCCCCACCTCCAGACAAAGGAAGACTGTTTTATTTATTAGTCTGCCGTGGCACCCTTTCCTGCCACGGTGTAGGTGCTTTCTTTCTCTATCCCTCATGGCATGCACCTAACGGTTCCTCCCTCAACCTTGCTTCTTTTAGGTGGTCTGTCATCCCAGCAGGACGTACCTCTCAAAAGAGCTTGGGAATGAGCCGCAAAATAGGTCTTTTCCCCTTTCCCCACCACCAAACCATACCCCTTTACCTTTGACCCATGACCCCACCACGTCTCATATTGGCTGGGTACAGGCTGGTGGTGCCGGGGCCTTGCGCGTGCTTCCCTTTCATGTATGTCCAAAATTTGCCTGCTGCTCATGCGTTTGCCGCAGTCTGGAGACTTGCTTGCACAGTCTGCCGCCCTTCTTCGTCCTTTTATGTGGGCTGTTTTATAATTCCCTGCTCCCCTTAGGGGCTGGGCTTCATTTGATACTGGGCTTTACATTTCTTCCAGCCTATTTCTTGATTGTCATCATGTCCTGCCATATTACTCTGTCATTCCTGCTGTAATGACTTGATCCTGCCGGGCCTTTTTAGGCCTGCCGTGTATTCTTTCCCCAATGGCTTAGCATGACCATGGGTTTTCTTACTTATGGGCTCCTGTGTCCCTTTTGTTTTCCCTTGGGCATCCTCGGCCCATTTGCTTGCCTTGGGCTTCCTCGGCCCTTTTCCTAACTTTGTATTCCCATGGGCTTTTACTAACTTCATTGGGCTTCCCCGGCCCAATTACTTCATACTCATCCTTGGGGTTTGTGGGCCTGCCATCAATCCCCTACTCTCTTTGCTTGCATTGCTTTGAGCCTGCCACGACCCATTCTTACTTTTTCACATTATACACTACACATGGGTTTGCTATTTGCTATTTCTCTCTTTCCGGGTTCTTTTGAGCCTATTTGCTTTCTTAAGGCCCATTTATTTATTTTATGGACCTGTGATTCATTATTCCTGCCGCTTGGGCTTAATGCCTCTACTCTATGCTTGCCATTTCTTTGTTTCCCGTGTTGCTTGGTTAGGCTTCCTTCCTTCTATTTAGGTTTCACAAAAATGACCCTCAACAAACAGCAATGTACATAATATATATAATACTTCTCATTGTTCAAAATAACCATTATAACCTTAAATTCCATTTTAAATAGTTCAAAATGTCACATAGGCCAAATAGTTTTATTAGCAAACTAATCCAGTACAAATAGTTTGATAAATATACCAAAAATTGTTATAAAACCATTTACCTTTTTTATTATTATTATTTATTATCATTTTATTTACAACACCAAATACTTTTAATGAGTGGTTTTGACGTTGATCTTAATTGGAGAAAAATCATATTATAATATGTCATATTTTGTGTTGTTATCATATTTTAGTTTATTTGGAAAACAACAAGAAAATCTAGAAAAGCTGATGAAGAACAATTAGTGTAGTTGAAGACAATTGTCTTTGTACAATTTCTTTTCACTGTTTGTAAATATTATGTTTAATATATTAGCAACAAATTATTATAATAAAGACATAATATTATGTCATATTTTATATTGTTTTTCATCTTCTTTATTTCATTAGTGTGTTCTTTGAGATTTTTAAGAAAACAAATTATATTTTGAGTTTAAAATTATATATTTATCTATTCATTTTTCATATGTTAACATTAACACAATACTTCTTTTAAAAAAAAAAAAAACTTCTCTACTTTTTCTCCTTTGGAATTGTACTATTGTTTTTTTTTTTTTAAGGAAAAAGAGTTGCAATATTTTATTTTTATTTTTATTTTTTGAATTTTAGTTTTGTTGAGTTTTATTAATTTTTTAGATAAGTTTCTCGGTGATTTTGATTGTATGGTAGGAAATTTCTGGTTTGAGAAAGTTTGTTTAAAACTAAAAGAAAGAATTTCAGATTTTATATAATTTTTAATGATACACAATATTATAAATAAATTTTATTAAAAAATTAATATTTTCACTAACTTACCTTTTGAATTGGTATGACAAAAATAATATATATATATATATATATTACATTTGTGATTGTCCTTATAATAAATTAAAATATGATTATAAATTACATTACAATTTATTAAATTAGTCCAAAATGAAATAATGAATAAATTTAATGAGACCATCCTAAAAAAATTATCACGCACAACGCGCGGGGTCCACGACTAGTTGTAGAATAAGTTGCGAATATTTTTTTTTCCCTATCATTACTCGTGTACAGAATATCTAGAGGTTGCTATGTCTTCAAGATGACTCTTTGAAGACATTACTAGAAAGGGAATTTAGGGTATTGGTGAATTTTTCATCTGTATCCCCTAGCCAAGATATTCCCTGGAGAATTAAGGACATTTGCTATGATATTTCAGCTATACTCTCACAAACCCCTTTGTGCTCTGTTAACTAGATTCCCAGAGGGGCAAATGGCAAGGCTCGTGCCTTGGCCAAGTGGTTGTTATTGAACAATGTATTTGACTTTTTGATTTGAGTTGTGGCCCTCCTTGTTTTGAATCTTTAATCAGGGTGGAGGCCAGTAGACCCTCTTGTAATTCTTTTTTGTTATGAATAAAATTTTTCAGTTTATCAAAAAAAGAAATAGATTCCAATATACCAACGGTCCATTAGATTCAATAGACCGACTTCTAGTTGGTGTAAAAAGTATATCTCACATTAAGTTTAAACTTAAAAGTAAAAAATTGTTGCAAACAATGCCATTTTAATATATAGCTATTATCAAACTATCTTCTGTGGATATATTTTCAAGAGAAGTGTTACGTTTATAATTTTTCACAACAAATCATAAATAGTAAGTTGCTATCAGATTCCTCTGACCATCGCCCACTCTGGATCACTCTCACAGGTTTGGAGGTGGCTTGTAAGAAGAAAATTTTCAGATTTGAGGAGATGTGGCTATCCGACAATGGTTGCTTTGATACAGTAGAAGCCGGGTGGCTATCTAGTGATTCTGATTACTTTAACAATCGGATCCTTAGAAAACTTGAGAAGTGTGGTGTTGAACTTACTAAGTGGAGTCGTGAGAAGTTCGGTAATGTGAGGATTGAGCTGGAAAAAAAAGAGAAGACAATTAGCTGAGGTCGAAAGGGTAGCAATGAATTTTGGGCTGAACACTCGGGTGAGGGAATTGAAGAATGAAATTGAAATTCTCTTGGATAGAGAGAATCAAATGTGGCTGCAACGTTCTAAAACTCTTTGGGCAGTACAAGGAGACCGTAACACACGATTTTTTCATAGCAAAGCAATCAACAGGTACCGAAAAAATTTCATCCATAAGCTTAGAAATTCAAATGGCCAATGGAGTGCAAATAACGAGGAAGTGGCAGGCATCCTTATCCAATATTATAAAGAACTTTTCACCTCAACTAATCCCACGTTTCCTGAAGAAGTTTTGCTGAACATTAATACTCGGGTTAGTGCACAAATGAATAATAAGCTATCAGCAAATTTTAAGGCTTGGGAAGTACATGAAGCAGTGAAACAGATGGCCCTTCTCAAGGCACCAGGTCCGGATGGAATGCCTCCAATCTTTTTCCAACGCTTTTGGCCGCTGGTTGGTGATAAGGTAACAGCTTCTGTCTTACAATTCCTTAATACAACCACTTTCCCGTGTCATTTGAACCATACTTTCATCTCCCTAATTCCCAAAGTAAAAAACCCAGAGTTAGTTTCTGAATTTAGACCTATAAGCCTTTGTAACGTCCTATATAAGGTTTTTTCTAAAGTATTGGCTAATATGTTGAAGAAAGTTTTACCTACTCTCATTACGGAACATCAAAGTGCCTTTACAAAGAGTCGTCTTATCTTTGATAATATTTTGATTGCTTTTGAGAGTCTACATAGCATGCAGAATCACAAATCTAAGAAGGAGGGCAATATGGCAGTGAAGTTAGACATGAGTAAGGCATATGATAGAGTGGAATAGTCTTTCTTGGAAGCAGTTATGAGACGGATGGGTTTTACAGAAAGGTGGATCTAGTTGATGATGGTGGGTGTAAAAACAGTCTCCTATTCCATATTGGTGAATGGTGAGCCCAAAGGCATGATCAAGCCAACCCAAGGAATTAGGCAAAGAGATCCTCTCTTTCCTTTCCTATTTTTGTTGTGCACTGAAGGTCTACATGGTCTCATCTCACAAGCAGCCAGCCAAGGAGAACTACATGGCTATTCACTTTGCAAAAATGGCCCTAAACTAACCTATCTTTTCTTTGCAGATGATAGCTTGTTATTTTGTAGATCTACTCCTTAGGAATGTGACAAAGTTTTGGAACTTTTGGATACCTATAGTAAGTATTTAGGGCAACACATCAATAAAAACAAAACCACCATTTTCTTTAGCTAGTCCACCACTCCGAAGAGAAAGCAATACATCAAGAATGCCTTAGGATTTCCTGAAATTCGAAGCTATGAAAAGTATTTGGGGTTGCCCTTTTTGATTAGGAGAAAGAAAAAAGATAGTTTTGAATATATCAAGGAAAGAGTATGGAGAAAGCTCCAAGGGTGGCGGGAAAAGTTGCTTTTTCAAGCCGGGAGGGAAGTTCTCATTAAAGCCGTTGTCCAAGCAATCCTTACCTACACTATGAGTTGCTTTAAACTTCATGTGGGATTATGTAATGAAATTGAGGGCCTTATTCGAAAATTTTGGTAGGGATAAAGAGGAGATAGACGAAAGATTCATTGGGTAAAGTGGAGTACCATGTGTAAACCGAAAAGGGAGGGAGGCATGGGATTCAAAGACTTGGACATATTTAATGATGCTCTCCTAGCTAAACAGGCTTGGTGGCTTCTTCACAATGAAAATTTACTCTTCTATCAGGTTTTCAAAGCGAAGTTCTTCCTGAATTGCTTTATTTTGGAGGCCCCAGATTCTACCAAAGGGTCATATGCTTGGCGTAGCATATTGAAGGGTAAGGAGGTTTTGAAAAAAGGAGGGCGATGGAGGGTGGGTAATGGGGAGGATATCAGCATTTGGAGTAATGCTTGGCTGCCTTCTATATCTACCCCTAAGGTTAGTAATCCGATGGGGATTAAATTTCCAGAAGTGAGGGTTAATTCTTTGATCAATGCCCACACGCGAAACTGGGATGTGGACTTTCAACAAGCTTTGTTCAAGCCTGAAGAGGTTCAATTGATTCGTGGCATTTCACTAGGTGATGCTTCAGCCCGTGATAGAATGGTATGGCCTCACACACAATCAGGCACCTATACGGTGAAATCAGGTTATTATTTCTTGTCAAATGAGAAGGAATAATTAGACCCTCATACCAATACTCCTACCCCATCATAGAAGCTATGGAAGATCATTTGGAATCTCTTGGTACCACCAAAAGTTCGAAACTTTATGTGGAGGGCTGCCAAAAATGCAATTCCTATTAAAACTAATTTAGTCAAACGGCAGGTGCTTCAAGAAGCAAATTGTGATCATTGCCAATCACATTCAGAAGACGTGTTGCAAGCTTTGTGGCTGTGTCCGTGTTTGACCGAGGTATGGGAATTTGGTATAGGTTGGAGTTTCAGGAGCATAGACTGTTGGGTTGATTTTCAAAAGCTCATATTACATGTTGAAGAAGCGAGGCTTGATTTGGAATTGTTCTCCATGATTGTCTGGCTTTTATGGAAGTGGAGAAACCATATCAAAGTTGGAACTTCAGCCACTTCGCTTAGGTCAGATTGTTACTCGAGCTCGACAGTAGCAGCAAGATTACAAACGGGTGCAACCAGTGAAGCCAACGACTGAAACTGTTAATCTCCACATAGCAGCAACCTGGTCTCCTTCACAAGCTCATTTCCTGAAGATTAATTACGATGGGGCCGTATTTCGAGATTCCAACAGTGCAGGCATAGGAGTTGTGATCCGAGACAGTGAGGGTGGAGTGCTTGCCTCCTTAGTAGAGAAGATTCCTCTTCCTCAGACAGGGGCAGACGTGGAGGTAGCAGCTGAGAGAAGAGCCATCATGCTTGCCAAAGATCTTAATCTTAGCTCTATTATATTATAGGGAGATTCGGAGATCATCACCAAAGCAGTTCAAGAACAGGAGCAATCCCTAGCTTCTTATGGTAATCTCATTGAGGAGATTAGATTCCATGCAGACTCTTTTCTCAATTTTAGAGTTTCTCATGTTAAAAGGAAAGGGAATTCTATAGCTCGTAGCTTAGCTAGACATGCTAGACATGTTAGCGGTTTGGTGGTTTGGATGGAGGAGGTTCCCTCCCACATTTTACCTATACTTTTAGCTGATGCAAGCTAATTTTTCATTTAATAATAGCTGATTTAGTTTGATTCTCAAAAAAAAAAAAAAAAAAAAAAAATTTAAACATATATCTGAAATTATTTTTTAACCCACCAGTAACAACCAATAACAAAATATTACTTAATATTTGTTGTGAAAGCATTTTGAAAATATTGTGGACATAATATTTCTCTTTTTATAATGTTTAGAAATCATTTTGGAATTTGTGTGAATCAGGCATGAAAATGTAAAATTTTAACTCAAAATGCATTCTTTTTAGAGAAATGCTAACGAGTGCTCTTAGGTCCCTCGTTAAAAGTGGTATCAAAACTTTCCTAAAATAGATTATTAACAAGTGCTCTTAGGTCCCTCGTTAGCCTTTTTATCTACTTTTGGAATACTAATTATGATTCCAAAGTGGATTATGAATCGGAAATTGTTGTATTAGTAGAATAAAAAGAGTAGAATTCTTCCCCTAAGCAGATTAATTGAGCTTTGAGAAAGTGTGGTTGATTATGATTGGTAGTGAAAAAATTGTTACGGGTTTATATAAAAGTGATTTTCTAGCTCAGACAACTGTCTTTGAGAAGCATAATCACAATGCACAGGAGGGAGATCAAAGAAAATAAATTTTAGTACAATGGAGTAGTTGAAAACGTCGATCGTGTCCTGACTTAGGGGTGCACCTTTTTTTATTTTTTATTTTTTTTTATTTTTTTATTTTTAACAATTGTTCACATAATTTGTTATAATAATTTTTAAATTTTTTTTTTTTTTGGATTTAAGGTAGTGGTGTCTAAACATATCCACTCCCTTTTTGTGAGGTATCTCGAAAATCTTATCTTGATTATTTATGTGGATGATGAAATTTGTGACCTTAGTTGATTGCACCTCCTTCAAATCAATTGAATTTACTTGTCAATTATCACCGACGAAACTAGACACAATGATTATTGCTTGGGTTTGTTAGTCACACACTCACACCACTTTTTCTTTTTTTAATATGGAAAATCAATTAGTCACTACATTATTATTAGGCACTCACCGCAACATATCATATAAATAATGTGTGTCGGCAGCACTACTCCATTATTTTTGATCCCACAAGACCATAAAGCTATGAACAGGAAATCAACATTGCGGTTTGCACTACCAAGCTTTCCAGCTAAGAATTTTGGAAAATAGACACAATGATTATTGCTTGGGTTTGTTAGTCACACACTCACACCACTTTTTTTTTTTTTTTTTTTTTAATATGGAAAATCAATTAGTCACTCCACTTTTATTAGGCACTCACCGCAACATATCATATAAATAATGTGTGTCGGCAGCACTACTCCATTATTTTTGATCCCACAAGACCAGAAAGCTATGAACAGAAATCAACATTGCTGTCTGCACTACCAAGCTTTCCAGCTAAGAATTTTAGAAAATAGACACAATGACTATTGCTTGGGTTTGTTAGTCACGCACTCACACCACTTTTTTTTTTTTTTAATATGGAAAATCAATTAGTCACTCCACTTTTATTAGGCACTCACCGCAACATATCATATAAATAATGTGTGTCGGCAGCACTACTCCATTAGTTTTGATCCCACAAGACCACAGGAATCAACATTGCTGTTTGCACTACCAAACTTTCCAGCTAAGAATTTTGGATTGAAATAGACCGAAAGGAATGAAATACTATGCTAATATGATTCAATAGAAGCATACTACGCTTAAGCTTTTAGATTTCAATTTTTTTGTGTGTGTGTGTGTGTGTTAGAACTCATTTAACCTGAAGATGATACTAATATTTTAATTCCTTATATACTTCTCCATGAATTGATAAATACATTGGTCAATTTTTTTCTTACAAAAAAGAGTGAGCAATAGAAACTTCATAAAATTAATAAAGCTTGCCATATAAACAATTTTAAAGAAAGTGTCTAGAAAACATTAAAATAATACTAGCCTCTGAGCACGCGCTTATGTGCATGCTTAGAAACTCTTCTATTTTTATTTTTTTTGGATAAAAGTTAATAATTTGCATAAATTATAATTTGGGATTAATATATTTTGCAATCACAAAAAAAAAATTTAAAGGTGATGAGTGTTAAGAATTTGTGGTGAAATAATTTTATGTGATGTGAGTAGTTGCCGAGAGGCTAGTGTTTTTTAAATTTTATGTGATGTGAGTAGTTTAAAAAAAAAAAAAAATTTATGGAAGTTTTTTTATTTATTTATTGGAACCGTTGGTAGTTTTTACTTTTATTTTTATTTCTATAGGAGCCGTGGGTGGGTTGCCGTTCTTTCTTATTTTTGGTCAGAATCATGGGGTAATGGGGCTAGGAAGTGTGAGGGTAGTGGGAAAATTTTAGTTAATTTACCATCTTAACCTTATTTCTCTTTTTAAGAAATAAGAATAGATTAATTAAATTAAGGGTATTTTTGACAGTAAAAAAAGCAATAATTAATTTTTTTGAATCTTCTTAATATATACAGGTAACAATAACATGATTTTGTTGATAACTGCTCCAAACAGATTTGCTTCTGCATCATTTAACTATTCAAAAAAAAAATTTAATGAAAATTTACTAATTCAAATTGTAAAATAACTTCTGCACTGTTTTCATATTTTTATAGAACACAACTTGAATTTTACAGTCTGAAAACTAGAAATGGATTGAGCAAAACAAACAAACAAATTAGAAATATAAATCCCAACTGTAAAAATGACAAATGGCAAACTACAAAGGAAAAATTGACATATATATCCAACTGAAGAAGTATAGGAAACTATGATTTCTTTGAATGTTATTTTCAAAAACTTAATTATCCATTTGTTGATGTACAGAATACAGTAATTTGTTACTATTGTTACCCAAAAATAGAAGAAGAAAGGTAGACGGGTCAAATTAATTTCTACTTGCCTATCATTGCTACTTTAGATTTTAATTTGGGCCAAAAACCTCAAATATTGAAGATTCAAAATCTGACTTCTCTACCTCTTTGGATTCAATAATTAAGATAGGAAAGCGTGGCCATCTTTTCAACTTGGTTTGAAAAGTAACGTAATTTTACTTATGTAACCTTTCCAGCTAAGAATTTTTGTCTTCACTCTTCAAAGAGACTTTAGAAGATAAGGAAGAAGCGAATGAGTGGATGAGAAAAAGAAAAAAAAAAAAAAAAAAAAGGAGATATGTGGAAGACTTGCATTCAGGTAAAAAAAAAAAATGTAGATGACATGCACTGAAGTAAAAATTTTAAAGATAAAATTTTAAATTACAAAAATTTAAAAGGAAAAAAAATATAGTACTACAAATTATTTTACAATTTTTTTCTCACAAATTATACTGAGTGGTAGAGAAAATATTTTGGGTGTATGTAGAGGTGGTAGGCAATTACCAACAATATACCTCTAAATAATTATGATAAAAAAGCTATGAAATAGTTTGTAGTGCTGGAGTCACTCATTTAAAACATAAGTGTTAATGAAATTTTATTTTAAAAAGATTCATTTTACCAAAATTATTGGATTTTAACTTTTAAGATAATAATTTTGTATTATAAAAAATGATAAATCCACATACTTTTTAACAATTTTTTTTATTAAGAGAATAATTTATTATTATTGTGAAATCATTAATAATAATAAAACCACAAGTATGAATTTAAAAAAAAATAAATAAATAAAAGAACACAGATATATCAAACCATAATATTGATAAGTACTAATCAAACACTCAATTTTTTTAAAAATCACTTTCTGATAGTTTTTATCAAACATTTTGGTTAAAAAAAAAAAACACAATTTCATATCGCACTATTTAAAACTGCCACTTTTTCATAAAAACACATTTTAAAAAGCTAGCCTAAACTCACCCTCAGTTGTTTGGCCTATAAAATTTGTAAAGACAAGGTGCATTTTTTTTTTTTTTTTAACTATTGTTTATACAATATGTTAAAATTATTTTTTATTTGTATTTATTTATTTATTTTGGATTTAAGGGAACGGTGTCTCAATATTCACACTCCCTTCTTTGTGAGACATCCCAAAAATCTCACTGATTGTTAATGGATGATAAAATTGGAGATTTTAGTTTATTACATGTCCTTGAAATTAATTTAATTTACTTGTCAAATATCAAATCAATTAATCAAGCCACTTTTACTACCACAACATATCATAGTAAATAATGTGTGTAAAACGGATATTAATATAGTAATGTCTCTAACTAGCGAAAGAAAAAGGAAATGAAAGCAGCACTCATTATTATTGATCCCACAACAGATAAGATCAACAAGCCTATGAACAAGACATGAACAATGCTGTTTGCACTACCACACATTCCAGCTAAGAATTTTAGGCGTTAGAAATTAGGAAAAAGATTAGGAACCTTCCCTCCTCCTTTCCTTTCCAACTTCGAAGTCAACATGATTGATAGTCATCAACTCATCATAAAACACTTTCCTTCATCCTTCCGGACTTTCCTTTCCCAACAACCCTCTGCCCCCTGAGAAAAAAAAAAATCTGTAATTGTTGTACTAAGTTATAGTGTTTTACCCACAAAGGAGGGAAAATAATCAATCAGAAATGGCAGACAGTGTTGTTACTTTCCTGTTGCAGAACCTTACTCAGTTGCTTACCCAAGAATCAAACTTGCAAGGTGGCGTAAAGGATCAAGTCAGGTCACTTGAGAACGAGCTTTCACTGATCAACGTCTTCCTCAAAAATACTGAAGGGAAGCGACATGACAATTTGGTGAAGGAGGTAGTCAACCAAATCAGGGACGTAGCCTATGAGGCTGAGGATGTTATTGATACATACATCATTACTGTGACAGAGCACAGGAGAAGAAGCAAGCTGAGGAAGTTAATCCATTCATGTGACCGAGCAATTACGTTTCACGAGGTTGCAAGCAAGATAGAGAGCATCAAGATCATCAACAAGGAAATTAACGACAATAGGGGCAAGTACGGCATAGAAATAGCTGAATCATCCGGAGGAGATGTAGAAGCAGAGGAGATACTGCACAGGCGCAGGAAACATGTTGAGGAAGATCAAGTGGTGGGCTTCGCTCATGACATTGAGGCATTGGTGAAGCGGCTTATTGAAGGGAGTTTGCAACGGAATGTTGTTTCAATCATTGGCATGGGTGGCTTAGGTAAAACCACTCTAGCTAGGAAGATCTACAACAACAATGATGTCAAGAATTACTTTGATTTCCGTGGGTGGGTTTATGTGTCTCAAGAATATAGAATCAAAGAGTTGTTGCTTGGAATTTTGAAGGGACTGTCACCACTACCAAGAGTGATGTTGAGAGCTGAATTGAAAGAGAAATTACTCCGCGGTTTGGCTGCTATGTATAGCTCAAATAATGATAAATTGAAAGGGACACTAACTGAAGACTTGAAACGTTTCAAAGAAATGAATGATGAAGAATTCAGAAAGGCATGGTCTGAGTTCTTGGGAGGCATACAAGACCATAATGATTTGAAAAATTCGTTGTCAAATTTCGTGCAAGATTTTTA
Organism: Quercus aquifolioides; assembly: GCA_019022515.1. Taxonomy (NCBI): domain Eukaryota; kingdom Viridiplantae; phylum Streptophyta; class Magnoliopsida; order Fagales; family Fagaceae; genus Quercus; species Quercus aquifolioides. Next base: position 47,131,761 of record CM032332.1, on the reverse strand, counting down.
CAGCGATAATGGAGTAAAATTGGAAGATATGACTGAGGATGAATTGAAAAGTGTGCTGCTTGAAAGCTTAAAAGACAAGAGATACTTACTTGTGATGGATGACATCTGGAATATTGAAGTATGGAAGGAGGTAAGTACTGTCTTTCCTAATAACTTGAATAGGAGTAGAATATTGATCACTACCCGAATAAAAGAAGTATCATTACATGCAAGTAGTGTTAATAATAGTGTTCCTCCTATTCCCCCTTATGAACTCTCACTTCTTAAAGAAGATAAAAGTTGGGAACTCTTCTCTAAAAAGGTGTTTGGGGGATGTACATGTCCTCCAGAACTTGAAACTGTAGGGAAACAAATTGTGAAAAGTTGCCATGGTTTACCACTTGCTATTGTGGTATTGGGAGGTCTTTTGGCATGTAAGGAGAAAACAAATCGAATATGGTCAAAATATATTGGCCATGTCAATTCGTATCTGATTGAAGATAGATCAAGTTGCATGGACATATTGGCTCTAAGCTACAATCACTTACCCCAACGCTTGAAACCATGCTTTCTATATTTTGGTATCTACCCAGAAGACTTTGAGATACCAGTGAGGCAACTAATCCGACTTTGGATAGCTGAGGGTTTCATAGGGAAAGTTGGGAGTAGAAATATAGAGGATGTTGCTGAAGACTACTTGGAAGAACTCATTGATCGAAGCTTGATTCAAGTGGCAACGAAAAGGCTAGATGGAGGAGTCAAAAAATGTCGTATCCATGATCTTCTACGAGATTTATGTATATCGGAGAGTTCTAAAGAGAAGTTTCTTGAGGTTCGCTTAGATGTTAACCTTTCACCCATGAGCAAATCCCGTAGAATTTCCATCCACTATGCAAACTATCCATACATTTCTTCCAGCCTTTGTAAGCCTTCAAATAGTCGTTCTATAATAGGCTTTGGGGGTGTTGTCGAGCTCGAGAGTCCTCCTGATAACTGCTACTTGAAATGGATTTGCAAAAGTAACAAGTTTGTTCGGGTGGTAGAGCTCAGTAGTATGGGCAATTATTTGGTAATCTCCAAGGGGATTGAAAATCTGGTCCTTCTGAGGTACTTAAGTATTTCGTCGCGTCATGTCATTCTAAATTCCATATGCAACCTTTGGAATCTAGAGACGTTGGACATGAGAAATTCTACAGTGAAAATAAAATGCTTGCCCAAGGGGATATGGAAGTTACAAAGATTAAGACATTTGTACCTGTATGGGCCAACATCTTTTCCTAGAACTAAAAAAAATACAGTGGCTTTACCCAATCTTCATGTCCTTACTGGTATAGCTATAAATGAAGACACTGAGAGTCACTTTGCCAAGGCCAGATTTCCTAATCTAAGAAAATTAGGATTGTATTCTTTGAGAGGGGTAGAGTCAGGGATTTTGTCAAGCCTCCGTCCCTTGTGTCATCTACAAACTTTGAAGATTTATCAACTTTATGAGTTTTCAAGTCCAACTTCAATTTCGTTGACCCTCACAAAAATAACCTTAGTAGATGCAGACTTATCTCCAGCCATCATGAGAGTGTTGGGTAGCCTTACCAAACTTCGAATACTTAAAGTAAAAGGAGATGCTAGATGCGACCTTTCTGCCCTCTATTGCAATGTTCAAAGTTTTCAGCAACTTGAGGTCTTTAAAATGGCAAATCTGCGCGTTGAAGAATGGAATATGGGGGAAGGTGCAATGCCAAACCTTCAACGTTTGGTCATCGAAAGTTGCGAGTATGTTTTGATGCTCCCGGATGAACTATGGTGATTGAGTGCCTTGCGGGATGTGGAAGTTTTACATCCCAAGCCATATTTGGCTAAGAGGCTTCAACAGTTGCAGAAGAAGGATGGATGTAAGCTCCATGTCTATCCACCTCTCAATCCAACTAATTGAGAAAAAGTTGATCAGTTGTGCCATGCTTTGGTGCGGGGCAGGGTCCTGAGGGTCAATGGCCGTTTGCTTTGTCGTTCATTCGTGTTTTGATGGTATGATATGATATCACATGTACCTGTTACTTTTTTTTCTCTTAATCCCCTGATTTTAGCTTCTTTTTTTTTTTTTTTGGTTGTATAAAATAGTTTGTGAGAAACAAGTATTTTTTTTTTTTTCCTAATTATCCAGGCTTTTAAGCCTTTATTGCTATTGCTATTTTCTTTTTCTTTTCTTTTTTCTTTTTTTAAATCTTTCTTAATAATTTATTGTGTTTATGATTATATATTCATTTTGGTTTGAAGGAAGTTAATTAAAATGTTTAGTAAGTCTGTGTTTGGGCTTGATTATATTATGTGTTTGTTTAGGTGACTCACTAGGACTCACAAAAAAAAAAAATAAGTAATATGCTAGTTTACTTGTGCATCACAAACAGACATTATAGAAATATATATTATATCTAATATATAATCTAATCTCATCTAATGTCCCATAGAATCTAATTTAACTCCAATTTTTTCGTTATGTCCCAAAATTTCTCAATTTTTGTGTCAAAATGGGGTACCATGCCACGAATATTCATCCTGGTGAATAAATCATGTCTGGATTTCTCTCTGAAAAGCAAATAAAGACGGTAGAATTATCTTCTTCAATACACGTGTTCATCCTCAGCTAGATTCTAAAACTTAAGTAAATTAGAAACGTCTAGCGGGTTGAAAATTACAGTCCTACACAAGTAACGGTACATAATTTCAACAGTTGCAGATGAGGGATGGATGTAAGCTCCAAGTCTATCCACCTCTGAGCCTAACAACTAATTGAGATAAGTAGTTGATCTGTTGTGCTACGCTTTGGCCTGAGAAGTTAACCTAAGCCTTTACCGTTTTTGTTTTTGTTTTTGCTTTTTGTTCTGATAAATCGGTTTTGGTTTGGAGGAAGGTATAATCTTGGGATTGGGACACTACTAAATTGAAAAGCATAATTAGTCTTTGTTTGAATTCAATTATATTATATTAATTTCTTAAGTTTTTTTTTTTCATCTTATAGACTTCCATCTTTTTCTGTTCATTACAAGAAGTAGGAAAGGAAAGTTGAATCCAAGCGACAGACGTTGGTTCTGAAATAATGGGCACTGAACCTTTTTTTGTTTTTTGTTTTTTTTTTTTGTTTTTTTTTTTTAATTCAAGTAATGTTGCTTTAACTATAAAACGCTTGTGCAAACACAAACATTAAACATAATATCTAGACGCTGGTTTTGTCTTCAACGAATTGACCATATGTTTTGATAGTGAATTCTGCTTGTGATTGTACTCAAAGCTAGTAATTATAAGTAAACTGTTTTTTTTTTTTTTTTAAATGAACGTAATTACTAGTTAACTGGTGGAATCAGTCAAGTTACTTTGTCATAATGCTATTTTTATGGATGTCTATTATTGCACTATTTTCTTAGTTTTTTTTTTAAAACTTTTCAATGCTTAACAATCTTTTTTCTTATGTTATTATGTATACCAATGTCTAACACTTATTTCAGATGTGTGAACCAAATATGAAAATGTTCAATTGTAACTCACAAGGCTTCTTTCTATCTGCTTTTGGCTAAATAATTTATGAACCAAGTAGTTAATTACATTGTATGATTCCAAGAAAACTATCAAACGTGAATTGATAATTGAGCTCCGTCATTGCTGTATTAGGAGGAGGAAAAGAATGGAATTAGAACTTTCATAAAGTAGTGCAAAAAGCTTGCTCACTTGATATGTCCATGAGGAACATCTTAACACACACACACACAGAGAAAGGAGAAAATCCATAATTCTAGTACAACAAAGTTGTTGAAATTCCTGACTTTTAGTTCCTGGCTACCATATGATTGAAAGTGAAGGTCCTATAATTTTTTTTCCCTGAGGATGTTAGGGCATGTTTCACAAGCATGCTGAAATATAATAGGTATGTAATCACAGATCTTTATTGATGACCATATTGTTAACTTCTCAAGCATTACACAATCCTAAGTTGTTCTCCATTATCATTCACTAGGGCTACTTCTCATCTTTGTTTTGGCTCCAGAACTGGAAATCTGCTTATGCCTAAAGTTATTGTTTTTAATTATCCATTTGTGTAGACGTGTAGATTACAGTTAATTGTTAATTTTTTTTTAATTATTAAAGTAAATGGAACAAAGATAGAAAGAGGATTAAAAATTCGAGAGAATTACATGGAATTAACGTGCATGATTTGGTTTGATGGACTAATTACTTGCACTACAAAAATGGATTAGGTTTTTTATTACATGTAGCATTAGGATTCTTAGTAGAATGAACCTGAATTAGGATAATACAACATACTTCGGGCTTGACTAGATCATACAATGGGCTTGTGCACGTCTATGTTTAGTCCACAACTTCTCTGCAATTATCAAACTTTGGCCAGTTAGCACCCATCACTACTCAAGTACAAGCTTGTCACAACACCCATTGAAAAATGCTTAATTATCAAATATTAAAAATTATACGTTTGACTCCAATAACATAATTACTTAAAATGAGGAAAGAAATTTGTCAACTATCTGGCAATCAAAGATAGAAGTTATTGATAAAAAATAGGGCAGTGATAAAATCTCAGTCTTTTATAGTCTGAATTATCAAACATCGATCCCTTGAATAAACATTCCATTAGTTCTTGGGTCTATATAATTTGCACCACATATCATATGATGGAAAGTGATGGTCCTATATTGGGGCATGCTTTGAACAAGTGCTGAAATATAATAGGGATGTAATAACAGACCTTTATTGATGACCTTATATTTAACTTCTTAAGCTTTGCAATATCCTAAGTTGTTTCCCCATTGTTGTTTACTAGGGCCACTTCCCACTCAGTTTTGGCTCAAGAACTAGAAATCTGCTTCCACCAATGGTTATTAGTTTTAATTATCCTTTTGTGGAGTTGAGGATTAAATTAATTTTTCTATATGTACTCTTTATTTACCCAAAAATTGATAATGAGAGATAGACGGGGTCAAATTATTTTCATGAATTCAGTCACACCAAAAATACTTGCTTTTAAATTGTTAAGTAAGTGGGAAAAAAAAAAGAATGAAGAGAAATAAAGACTGCGCAGAAAGAATACATGGAATTAATGTAATTCAGCTTTTGTTGACTAAGTACTTGCACTGCAAAATGGGAATAGTATAGGTTTTTTGATATAAGTAACATTAGGATTCTTGGTATAATGAACCTGGATCAGGATAATACAATAGACTTGGGGCTTGACTAGATCATATAATTGGCTTGTACACGTCCGTTTTTAGTCCACAACTTTTCTGCAATTATCAACTTTGGCAAGTTAGCACCCATTACTACTCAAGTACAAGCTTGTCACAACACCCATTGGGAAATGGAAGTGATACTTCCCAAGGTCTTCAAAGCTAGATACTTCCCAAATGGGGACATTTTAAACTCAAAGCTGGGATGCAGCCCTTCATATACCTGGAGAAGTATTTTCAAGGGACTGGAAGTGATCCGGAAGGGTACTGGGTGGAGAGTAGGCAATGGAAGGCTTATCCATATTTGGGAAGACAAATGGCTTCCTACCCCAACAACTTACAAGGTAATATCTCCTCCCCAGCCTTTTGATGATTTCCCTATGGTTTCGGCTTTAATTGATGAGGATACTAAAAGATGGAAGGTTGACACTCTGAAGTCTTTATTCCTCCCTTTTGAGGTTGAAACCATTCTCAATATCCCGTTAAGCTATAGTCTTCCTGAGGACAAAATAATTTGGGTAGGAAACAAAAGGGGGGTATTCTCAGTGAAAAGTGCATACTATGTGGCCCTCTCTGTGATTAACTCATCAGATTGTGGGGAGAGCTCTCATGCCGACCCTAGAATTCCTCTTTGGAAGCAGATTTGGCAGTTAAAGATTCCTCCAAAAATAAGAATTTTCTGTTGGAAGGCTTGTGTTAATGCTCTACCAACCATGTTAAATTTAAGAAAAAGGGGAGTGAATACAGATGGAATGTGTCCAGTGTGTGGACTGGAGGTTGAATCTATTTACCATGCTCTTTTCAAGTGTGTTGGTGTCAAGAATATTTGGGATCTGTGGAAGGAGTGTCCAGTGATGATTGGGGCTGAAAACATGGATTTTTCGGATTTGGCATTGAAGTTGTTAGAGGTTGGAACTCCTAGAGACATGGAGGTGCTGGTAGTGGTGGCTTGGGCAATCTGATACAGTAGAAATTTGAGAGTATTTGAGGCGGTTTGGCAGGGGGCGGAGCAAGTCTGGAATCATGCTATCAGTATGCTCGCTGATTATAAAGAAGCTGTGAAGTTTTGTGGACTGCATCCCTTGCCTTGTGAGGTTTGCTGGATAAAGCCTCAAGCTGGAGTCTACAAGATAAACACGGATGGGGCTACAGGTGATGATGGTAGGAGGTCAAGTATAGGAGTGGTAATTAGGGACTCTAGTGGAGAGGTGGCTGCTGCTCTCTGTAGAGTTCTGCCTGGTTGCTACTTGGTGGTTGAGACTGAGGCGATGGCTGTCGAGGCGGGGATTTTGCTTGCAAAAGATTTGGACCTGCATCAAGTCATTGTGGAATCAGATTCTCTCTCAGTTGTTCAACGAATTTTGGCAAAAGATTTCAGTGGAGGCTTAGGCCATATTGTCCATGGTATTTGTGTTTTTCTTGAAGACTTCAGTAGTTGGCAAGTTCGGCACCTGAAAAGGGATTTCAACAGGGTTGCACACGAGTTGGCCCACTTTGCTAATTGTAATAATATAAACCAGGTGTGGAGGGGTGTGTCTCCCCCGGTTGTGAGAAACCTGGTTCATTTGGATGGTTTGTAGCAGGGCTGGTTCTTGCTCTCTGTTGTAGTTCAGTTTCTGGTTTAATTAAAGCATATCTCTTATAAAAAAAAAAAAAAAAAAAAAACACCCATTGGGAAATACTCAATTACCAACTACTTGAAAATAAACGTTTGACTACAATAACATTAGTAGTTAAAATGAGGTAAGAAAATTATCAACCATCTAGGCAACCAAAGATACCAGTTGATAATAAATATAGGGCTGCAATAAACTCTCAATCTTTTAGATTTTTTTTTTTTTTTTTTTTTTTTGGAGAAACCAATCTTTTAGATTCTGAATTATCAAATGACATCCCTTCAATAAGCAAAAAGAGTGTGACCTAGATATTGTATTCATGACATATTTTTTCAATGAAATAATTGGAGGATATGGAATTCAGTAAAGAAAAACCGTGAACTCTAAAGCTTGTGCCTCAAAGCCTGGCCCTGGAATCTGCAATATGTGCTGAAAAGGGCCTGCAACTATACATTTAAAAAGACAAATTGAACTTAATTCCGTGCCAAAGTTTAGTTCAATTAACTTGGGATGGAGTGGTGCCTTTGATTTGCTGAACTGGACATCAGATTGTATTAATTCAAGCCAACTCTTGACTTTACCTGAAAGTTCAAAATAGCATCTATCACCCCACTGCAAGTATTCTTTCTTCTTATGCCGCATTACCTAGCCGCTAATCTTATTTGGTTCTTTGGAACGAGATGATTAAACTATTTCTGGAACCCAATCAATCAAGTAATTCATCTCCTCAGAAAATTCAGCCTTTGCTCGGATAGTTTTTTCTTGCAACGATTACCGTCGTTGTTCCATCTTGTACGGCCCAAATCTTTTGGATGTTCAAGAACGAAAATAGTGGAACATTTGAGTACATATAAAATTGGAATCATGGTTTCGATTTTCAACCATGGCTACATCAAACTAAAATAGAATAATTAAATTTTAAAAAAAAAAAAAGCAATTTTAATTTTTTACACATTGGCCCCCCTTACAAGCTACAATGTGGAATAAATGTCGCAGGAAATACGATTTATAAATTTTGATTGCCATTCTTACGTCCAGAAAAACATTTGAATTTTGATTTCTTACTATTTTCTATGTTAAAGTGATAGTCCTGATTATTATAATAGATATCAGAATGTAAAAGCCAGATCAGTATGACCTTATATAACATTATTATGAACCTTAATCATTATTTTACCTGTGAACAGGGACGGACCCACGTTGAGCCCAAAGGGAGCCCGGGCCCCCCCCCGGGCCCAAAATTTTTTTTTTTGAGCAAGCAAAATTTAAAAAAAAAAAAAAAAAAAAAAAAAGGGCTTGGGCCCCCCTACGTTTTTTTGCTCGAGTCCCCCTCCCAAAAATCATCAACCCCCCTAGCCCATTTTCCGGCCAACCCAAGAGTCCATTTTCTGACCAGTCCCCGGCCCATCATCCGGCCAGTATATGTAAAAAAAATAAATAAATAAATTTAAAAAAAAAAAAAAAAAACAACACAACCCTCAGCTCTCACTAGTCCAACTCCAACACCAAACACCAAACAGAGAGCAAAAACACGAAGGAAAAAAAAGAAAAAAAAAAGAGAGAGAGAGGAAAGGGAGAGGCGATATAGTTTGTCGCCGGAGCCGAGAGTGCGAGACTGAGAGACCCACCGCCCACGCCGATGACGCCGCCGAGACCCACACCACACCGGCGGTTGCTCGTTCCTCGATCTGAGACTGAGAGAGCAGAGATCCACTCCCTCCACTCACCCATTTGGCCATTTTCTAATACCCACGCCGGCGAGAGTAGAGACCCACACCGGTGACTGGCGAGAGTCGCGAGTGACTCCAGTCCACTCACCCACACTAACGACGCCATTTGAGACTGAGACTCACCCATTTTTTTGATTTTCTAGTACCCACACCGAGGAGAGTCACGAGACCCACTTGCTGCCGCCCACGTCGGTTGCTCGATCTGCTCAGCCTAGCTTCGTCGCTCTAGCCTTTTCCTTCAACTTCAAAGTTCAAAACCTAATAAAATGTTTGTGACTTTGTGATCTAAGAATCTGAGATTGCCTTGTGGACTTGTGGTGTTTCATGTTTGTGTTTTTACTGATGATGAGTGATGAATTAAATGTTGGTGATTGTGAATTGAATATTTGAATCTGTGTTGCTACCTGTGGTTTTTTTTTTTTTTTTTTTTTTTTTTTTTGGCTTTGTGACTTTGTCTGTGTTTGTGACTCTCTCTCTTGTTTATATAGATAAGAGAGATAGAGAGAGACAGAGAGACAAAGAGTAGAGTTTGTAGAGATTAGTTTTCTCTTTGTTGACTGCTAGTTGGGCATAATAGGGACAAGTGAGGTTGGGCAATGGGCAAGTGACAGGAAAAAAAAAGGTAAAGTTAAAAACTTAAAGAAAAGTTCTTGTTAGTAGTGCAGGGAATAAATTTAGTGTTGGTGGTGGATTCATTAGGTTAGTGGGTCAGTGTCAAAAAGATAGAGACAACCCAAAGACATAAATTATAAATAAGGCAGACCAAACACAAAGACATAAATAGAGGCAGACCAAGCACCAAAAAAAAAAAAAATTCATATATTATTTAAAAAAATAATGGTGATTTTTATTTTATTTGTAGATCATGAAAAAATCAACTACAATGCTTGATTTTTTCAAAGAAAAGGTTCAAATTCTTCCGAAGTCATCGTGGGATTGCCAACAACTAATGTTGCTATTCCAATTCTAGAAAATGTGGATGCTCCAATTCTAGAAAATGTGGATGCTCCAATTCTAGAAAATGTGGAGGATGCTCCAATTCTAGAAAATGTGGATGCTCCAATTCTAGAAAATGTACATTTCTCAATTCCGGAAAATGTTGATGTTCCAATCTCTCAAACACAATTTCAAAGAGTTGATCTTGATTCTTTGGATTATGATCCCGGAACTCGCAAACAAATATGGGAATATCATGTTAATCAACGTGATGAAATTCGACAGGCTTACATTAAAAAAGGTCCGCACCAACTCCCTCTAAAGACATACCCAAAAAGTGGAAAGCGTAATCGTAGCTTTCAAGCTTCTTGGTTTGGATTTAATTCAACATGGCTTGAATATTCTCTTACCACAGATGCAGCTTATTATCTACCCTGCTTTGTCTTTAATAATCCAAATGGGGTTGTGGGACAAAATACATTCACTGTTGGTGGATTTAGGAATTGGAAAAGAGTTGGGGGCAAAGATTGTTCTTTTCAATGTCATATAGGAAAAGATCCTAATTCAGCTCATAGAGTTGCTGAGCAAAAGTGTAAGGATTTGATGAACCAATGGCAGCATTTACAAAGGGTAGTTGATCATTTCACTACTGAACAAATTGCAAATAATCAATTGCATCTGAAGGCCGTAATTTTTACTATTCGATATCTTGCCTTTCAAGCTATAGCTTTTAGAGGTCGAGATGAAAGTTGTAGTTCATTAAATTGTGGGAACTTTTTTGAATCATTGGGGATTGTGACTTTTTGGAATGAGAAGGTGGCTGAAATAATAGAAAAAGCTCCCAGAAATGCAACCTACACATCACCTAGGATTCAAAAGGAAATTCTACGTGTTTTCTCAGCTAAAGTGAAGAAGGCCATTCGGGAAGAAATTGGTGATGCAAAGTTTTGCATAATGGTTAATGAAGCTCGTGATGAGTCTATGAGAGAGCAAATGGCTGTGGTTTTTAGATATGTTGATGCAAAAGGCTTTGTCAAAGAACATTTTTTTGGGCTTATTCATGTTGCTGACACTGTGGCTTTGACTCTAAAGAAGGGGATATATTCTTTGTTATCTCAACATTGCTTAGATATACAAAATATTCGAGGGCAAGGATATGATGAAGCAAGCAACATGCGAGGTATGTGGAATGGATTACAAGCTTTGATTTTGAATGATTGCCCATATGCTTATTGCATCCATTGTTTTGCACATCGCTTACAATTGGCATTAGTAAAAGCATCAAAACAAATTAATGCCATTAGTCATTTTTTTCTTGCATTGCTCTTTCTGATCAAAATTGTTAATGCTTTATGCAAGCGCAATGAGCAATTGAAAGTTGCCAATGCTAATGAAATAGCACGTTTGATTGATCTTGAAGAGCTTGAGACTGGAAGTGGACTTAATCAAATTGGCAGTTTACAACGACCTGTAGAAACACGTTGGAGTTCACATTTTAGATCAGTTTCTAGCTTATTAAGGATGTTTACTTCAACTATTGAAGTTTTACAAAATATAATTGATGATGTAATTGATGGAGAACATCGGTTAGAAGCAGAGTCAGCTTATGAGGGTTTAACTTTATTTGAATTTGTCTTCATCTTGCATCTTGAGAAGGAAACTATGGAGATCACTGATAAACTTTGTCAAGCTTTGCAAAGCCAATCTCAAGACATTTTAAATGCCATGCATTTAGTTTCATCTACTAAAACACTTATCCAAAAATTTAGAGATGATGGATGGGATGGCTTACTCACCACTGTGATATCATTTTGTGAGAAGCATTGCATTGATGGCGAGGTCGAACTCATAATCAACAAGATAACGTTACAATTGAGCATCATTATTGAGTAAATATTTTCTATGCTACAATAGATTCTCAACTACAGGAACTAAATTATCGGTTTAATGAAGATGCAATGGAGTTACTTAGGCTTAGCTCAGCTTTAGAACCTCAAGAGGCATTAAAATCTTTCAGAAGTAGTGATCTTTGTTTGTTGGTAGAGAATTTCTATCCACAAGATTTCACAGATTATAACAAACAAGTGTTGAAGAAGGAGCTTTATCATTTTGAGCATAATGTAGTCCAGGATCCAGAGTTCAAAGAATTGAAAAGTTTATCTGAGTTGTCTCAATGGTTAGTGAGAACTAAAAATTCAGAACATTATAAAATTGTTTATAGAATAGTGAGACTTGTGCTTACTCTTCTAGTTTCTACTGCTACTACAGAGCGAGCATTTTCAGCCATGAAAGTTGTCAAAACTAACCTTCGAAACAAAATGGAAAATGATTTTTTGACGGACTCTTTGATGTTATACATTGAAAAGGATATAGCTTCGACATTTAGTTTGGATTCAATCGTAGATGATTTTGAAGATTTGAAAGAGCGTCGAGTTCCCTTTTCATAGATTATTGTATAAAGAAACAATAGTGTTTCGTGTCTTTTGTTTTTGTTAGTAGATGATTGTATCTTAATATATTAAGAAACAATGATTTTTGGGTATTTGTCTTGGTTAATAGTTTATTAATACTATATGGATGCGTATTTGAAATTTTTTTTTCCGCTTATCTCCGGCCCCCCCCCCCCCCCCAACTTAAAATCCTGCGTCCGTCCCTACTGATAGTTAAATAAGAGATCTGGGGTTCAATCTCCTCCTACACCAAAAATTCGATTGGTGTTTTGGTCTGATGATAAAGAGCTATCATTAGGAGCAGACATCATAGGTTGAAACTCTCTAAAATATATATATATATATATATATATATATATATCCACTTCCTTTTTGTGAGGTATCCCGAAAATCTTATTGATAGTTAATGTGGATGATGAAATTTGAGCTCTTAGTTTATTACACCTCCTTCAAATTAATTGAATTTACTTGTCAAATATCATTGATGAAAGACAATATGATTATTGTTGCATTTTTTTTTTTTTTTTTTTTTTTTGAGAAGGATTGCTTCGATTTGTTAGTCACACACTCTCGCCACATTTTTTTTTTTAATATGGGAAATCAATTAGTCACTCACTGCAGCATATCATATAAATAATGTGTGTGCGCAGCATTACTCAATTATTGTTAAAGAAAGCAGTACTTTTTTTGGTGAAAAGAAAAGCAGAGTACTCTGTACTCCATTATTATTGATCCCACAAGAACAACAAGCTATGAACAGGACATGAACACTGCTGTTTGCACTGCCAAACTATCCAACTAAGAATTTTTGTCTTCACTCTTCGAAGGAAAACGATTAGGAATTTTCCCTCTTCCCTTCATTTCCGACTACAAAGTCCAACAATCCTTCAGGACTTTCCCTTCCCAACAATCCCTCTCCCTCTGAGAAAATATCTTTAATTGTTGTACTATGTTTGGGTGTTATACCCACTAGGGAGGGAAAATAATTAAGCAGACATGGCAGATAGTGATGATGCTCTGATCGTCAGTCGAGATGTTCGTCCAGCTTAGGATCGTCCACAATTGCTCTGGACCCTGAAACACGACAAACTACAAAGAATGTGGTCACTGGTGTGGCGCCAGCCACAAAGCCTCTGATGCCAAAGTTAGAATGACTTGGAAACAAAAGAAAGTAATGTAGATGTATTAAGTGAGATTTTTTGTGTGTGTATGTGTACCTGTCTCGGATCTTGTTTATGGATATATATAGGGTATTTCCGTTCTTTTCTAGCTGTTGGTTTTGCAATAATGAAAGCATTATTGCAGAATTTGTAACGCCCGCGCAAGGTGTTAAGTTGACAGATACACCTTCAACAGTATTGGAATTCATTGCTATTTTTGTAACGTCTGGCCTTGATTGAAGGACAATGGTTAAGTCCTTGTCTGGCAATCCCCTCACCCTGTGCTGGCAGTGAGGTCGTCCTCATACTTCATCCATTTCATGTGGACGATTATATATATTTTTCGGGACTATCAGCTGCCCCCTCATTCCAAGGTTGTCCATAATTTGGACGGTCCTAGGAATGCGAAAGGTTTTTTTTTTTTTTTGAATGCTTGGGATGTGTTCTCCGCATTTACTGTCCTATGGCGGCATGGCACACATTGTGGCCACGTGTTTGATTCTGATCGGTGAGGAGACATTGTTTCCGACGAGTGCCTTTTCAGTTTCCCGCGATTTCCAAGGCAAACTTTTAACTTTTGCTTTTCTTTTTTTCTCATTTCTTTATCTTCATTTTCACTTGGCTTCTCTTGGCTTTTCTCTTTATCTTCTCTGTTTTTGGTTTTCTGAGTTTATTGCTGCTGCTGCCTAGCCTTTTCGATTTTCTTCCTTTTTTCAGATGCGTATCCCTTCTTTTACGCTCTTTTCCTTTTGCTGTTTTGTACTTCTTTGTTTACTTACCTTTTTCGAAATGCATACCCTTTCTTAATGGTGGATTATACTGAATTTAAGCATATTTTTCCTTCTGTTGCCTTTCTTTTTGCTCGCTTGGGGGGATTGTTAGAGTTTTCCGGTAACCGATACCCACAAATTGGGGATTTTGTGGTAGGGGGTAATGGCCTAGACTTAGCGTTGGGTGACCTCTATCCATTGTTACAACAGTCTCTTTCTTGGTTTAAATCCATTCGTGGGGTTCTTAGGAGGGAAAAAATTGGTTCCGTTGTGAGATCGAGTGGTCGGGAGAGGGGTTCGTCTTCTGGCGCTGCCATGGACGGGGTTGTTACGGACACAGCTACCTCCGTACCTCTTCCTTTGTCTATTCTTCCTTCGACTTTCGCTGTCGCTCCTCGTCCCTTCCATGCCCTTAAAGAAAAATGTGTTTTGAATGTAGACATCTTCAATAAATTTAGGGATAGGTTTCAATTCCCTGAGGAAACTAGGGTTCGTCTTCCCCGGAAAGGCGAAAAGGCTTACGCCTTCGCCCATGGTGAGGTTTGCTTCTATGAGGCAGCTTTCTTGTGTGGCCTGAGATTTCCCGTTCATCCATTCATTATGGAACTTCTAGATCACTTGCAGATCGCCCCCGGGCAGCTTATGCCCAATTCTTGGAGAATTGTCATAAGTTGTATGGTAATCTGGACGGCCATAGCGAACGAAGACATCACTCTAAATGAGCTTACCCATCTCTATCGCCTAAAAGAGTCCAAAGAATTTGGGTATTATGAACTTGTTCCCTGGGATAGGAGATCTCGTCTTATTGTTGACCTTCCCTCGTCCTTCTGTTACTGGAAGTCCAGATATTTTTTTGTGTTAGGCAATGGTTGGGAGACTTTATCCGATGACTTTTGGGGAAATGTCCTTAGGTTGCTGTGCCGGTAGGAGATCCCTTGTCTTGGTGCGTTTGCCTTTTATGCCTCTTCTTTCTAGCGTTGTGGCTGTTTTTGGTTGTCCTTCTAACCTTGTGTGACTCTTTTGTTGTGCAGTGAAGGAACATCCTGAACTTGAAAGCCAATTTAAGGGAAGGGTTCAGGAAGCAATTAAATACGCGAAGACAATTGACGACTTTGACGAGCTTGTTGATCCGCACACGTTGGCTCATCATTGTTTAGGGCTTGAGCCTTCACTCTACGTCCTCCAATTAATTGACCGCAGACAGAAAAAACGTAAGTAGCTTTGATATGCATGATTGTTCTCCTTTACTCTCCTATGTTAACTCTTTTACTTCTTGTTGTAGAAATGACGAGCAAATTTATTAAGGATATGTACGCGAAAATTAGGGGGAAGAAGAATGTACCCCTTTCAAGCATTGGCCAGAAAACTTTGAAGTTTACTGATAAAGAGAGGGCGAAAGAGAGAGAGAAAGAGACGGCTGAGAGGGGCTCATCCACCCCCACTCTGGACGAAAGGTGGACAGCTTCTCCTGCGATTTCAATTGAGGAGGTCCCTGCCCCTAAAAGACAAAAGACAGGGTATAAGGGTAAAGAGAAGATAGGTTCCGGCATTTGGGTTGATGTTGAGGCTGCAGTGGCTCGGGCGAACGAGTTTTTAACTTCTGAAGAGAGGAAAGAGATTTCCCTTGTGCCCTCCCATGAGATGGTGAACCACCATGTCCATAAGCTTGTGCAAGTAATATTTCCCTACCTTATCATCATTTTTTTTTTCTTTAATAATTCAAGTTTTTACTCTTAGGTGTTGGGGGAGACGATGCATCTTACTTCATAATTTTTGGTGAACGAGGAGAAGGCTGTCATGGCCACTTCGAAGGTAGAGGCTTTAGAGGTTGAGGCTTCGGGTTTGCAGAAAGACTTGATTGCAGCGATGGATGCACATAATACTTCCAAAGAGCAAGTCAAGGCCCTGGCTAAGCAACTTGAAGCTGAGAAGTTGTTGATAAAGTAGAAGGACGAGCTTCTCGCGTCAACAGGCCAGAGAATGAAAGCTGTCGTAGCCAAGGTCTTCCTTGCCTTCTAGACAACAGATGAATACAACACTATCCTGTTCCAGTGGTACTTCAAAAGCTTTAAATTATCAAGGAGGTATTTGGTTAAACATGGGCCAGGAGTTAATCTGGAAAACCTTGATTTTGAAGCTGTAGATAAAGAAATTGAGGCGGATGAGGTCGCCTTGGCGGCTCAGGATTCTATGGCTTCTGGCGAGGACCCCCCTGAAGCTGACAAGGGTGGTGATGACATTCCTTCAGCGTGATTATGTCGTACTTTCCAATTATTTTTTTTTATTTGCCCTATGTGTTTTGGGGCTTTCAGATGAACACTCTTTTTGGTCCCCGTATGTTTTGGGTTTTTCGAACAATTTGCATCTTCAAACATATATATATTTGTTGTCATTTTCCTTGTTCATTCCAACATTTTCCTTAGTGGACTTAGAAAAATTTGTGTTGAAGTTACATTTTCCTCTTGCAAGGAATTTATTTCTTCGTCTTTTTGTGGACTTAGTTGATTTTTGTTGAAGTATCCTTGGACGGTGTACATCCTTTGAAGGAATTGTACCGTCTTTTTGATCTGGACGATTCCATCATCTTTTTGATCTGGACGATGTACATCTTTTGAAGGAATTTTATCGTCTTTTCGATCTGGACGATATCATCGTCTTTTTTATTTGGACGATGTACATCTTTTGAAGGAATTTTATCGTCTTTTCGATCTAGACGATGTACACCCTTTGAGGGAATTTTATCATCTGTTCGATCAGGACGACGTACATCCTTTAAAGGAATTTTATCGTCTTTTTGATCGGGATGAATGGCCGTTTTAGGTTTTTGAACAGAAATAATTAGGACACAAGAATTGCTGAATGATGCCAATGAAATGCTGAATGATCACTTAGGCAATCCTGAATAATTACTTATGCAATTCTGAATAATCACTTACTTGAATACATAACTTGTATTAGAGAGCATAGAATCAAATTACGCTAATAGAAATTATGGAATCGAATTATGTTAATTGCTTACAATCAGACCCTAGATCCTTCTTCGTTATACTTCTTTAAATGCTCAACATTCCATGGACGAGGTAGCTTATTTCCCTCCAGGTCTTCTAGGTGGTAACTTCCTTGTCTTGAATAGTGGACGACCAGGTAGGGTCCCTCCCAGGTTGGACCTAGTTTGCCTTGTGCAGGATCCTTTGTTATAGGAGTCACTTTCCGGAGGACGAGATCTCTGATGCTAAATCTTTTCAATTTCACTCTTTGATTGTAGTATTCTGCCATCTTCTGCTGGTACTTAGCCATTCTTTGGAAGGCTTGGTCTCTAACTTCGTCCAGGCAATTCAAGTTCAGCCTTAGTTGGTCGTCATTGATTTGTTCATCAAAAAACTCCCTCCTAAGGCTAGTGAACCCTATTTCGACTAGGATGATTGCTTCTGCGCCGTATGTTAAATTGGGTATCCTTGCCGTAGTCCTGTAAGCCCATAGGACACCTAGTAGCTCTTTGGGCCATGCTCCCTTTGCCCCTACTAACTGAGACTTAATGATCTTGAGTAAGGTTCGATTTGTTACTTCCGTCTGTCCATTGGCCTGAGGATGTCCTGGTGACAAGTACTTGTTTTTGATACCTAGGCTCGAACAAAATGACCTGAACCCTTAACAATCAACTGAAGACCATTGTCTAAGATGATTGTCCTTGGAATCCCGAACCTACAAACAATATTTTCCATACAAAATTTTGTACCTTGGCTTCTGTGATCGTTGCAAGAGCTTCTGCTTTGACCCATTTCGTGAAGTAATCAATTGCGACAAGTAGGAACTTCACTTGTCTCTTTCCCTGTAGTAGGGGGCCCATAATGTCGATCCCCCACTGTGTAAATGGCCAAGGTGAGGAAATGGTCGTCATCATTTCCCCAAGGACTTGCTGAACATTCCCATATCTTTGACAACTGTCACATTTCTTCACAAAGTTTGCTGCGTCTTGCTGTATCGTGGGCCAGAAGTAACCTGCCTTCATAATCTTCCTAACGAGGGACTTTGACCCCATATGATCTCCACAAACTCCTCCGTGCGCCTCCTCAAGTACATATCTAGCTTCTCCTTCTTCCATACACCTTAAGTAAGGTTGGGACAATCCTCTTCTATAAAGTTGGTCATTCACTATGGTGAATCATGTAGCTCGTTTTTGGATTCTCTTGGCTTCGTTAGGATTTGGTTGTCCATCTCTGAGAAAAGACAAAATTGGACTCGTCCATCCCGGGTGGGTGTACCCAGCGAAGGTTTGAAACTCTTTGTTGCTGGGGAGGTTTTGTTCTTCTAGTCTCCAATCATTTATCTTATCATGGTCATCTGCTGATGCGCTCCGTGCTACTTCATCTACTTCTGCATTTTGAACCCATGGAATCTGAATAAACTCTACACGGCTGAAGTTGCTTACTAAATGATTCATCAATTTGAGGTATTTTTGCATCCTTGTTTCCTTTGCTTCAAAATCTCCTCTGGCCTATCCTATGACGAGCTGTGAGTCGCTCTTAAGCACAATATTTTTAGCTCCTAGTGCCTGAGCTAGTCTTAGCCCTGTTAACAGAGCTTCATACTCTGCTTCGTTATTGGTTATAGAGAGTTTTATCTGGACCCCATATTTGAGAACATCTTCTTGAGGGGAGGTAATAACGACACTTGCCTCACCTCCTTTTTGGGTGGACGATCCATCTGTGTTGATTGTCCAAACTTCTTCCTGGTCATCTACCTGCTCGTTAATGGTGAATTCTACTATAAAATCTGTCAATGCTTGAGCTTTTATGGCTGTTCGTGGGCGGTATTCAATATCAAATTGGCTAAGTTCGACTGCCCATTGCACCATTCGTCCAGCGGCCTCGGGTTTGTTCATCGCTTTCTTGATGGGCTGGTCCGTCATTACTTTGATAGGATTAGCTTGGAAGTATGGACGAAGTTTTCTTGAGGCCACTATTAGGGCGAAGGTGATCTTTTCCATGCACGAATATCGAGCCTCAGCTCCTTGGAAGGCCTAACTGATATAGTACACAGGAAGTTGTATCTTGTTTTCTTCCCTGATTAAAGCTGCACTCACTGCTGTGACAGATATCGCCAAGTATAAGAACAAGTCTTCGCCTTCCTTGGATGGACTCAAGAGTGGGGGATTGCTCAGGTAGCGCTTCAATTCTTGAAATGCTGTCTCGCATTCCTCCATCCAAGCAAATGCCTTCTTTAGGGTCTTGAAGAAAGGAAGGCATTTGTATGTTGCCCTTGAGACGAACCTATTGAGGGCTGCTACTCTTCCTGTGAGTGATTGTACTTCTTTAACCGTCCTTGGTGAAGACATCTCGAGGATAGCCCTCACTTTTCCGTGACACCATAAACCCAAGGAACTTCCCTGAGGAAACTCCAAAAGCATATTTGGATGGGTTTAACTTCATGTTGTACTGTCTGAGTGTGTTGAATGTCTCCTTGAGGTCGTCCAGGTGATCCTCTTCTTCTTTGCTCTTGACAAGCATATTAACAACGTATACCTCTACGTTTCTCCCAATTTGTTTATTGAACATCTGATTTACCAATCTTTGGTACGTGGCCCCTGCATTCTTCAAACCAAAGGACATGACCCTGTAGCAATAGAGTCCTTAGCTAGTGATGAAAGCAATTTTTTCTTGATCTTCCTCGGCCATCTGTATCTGGTTATACCCCGAAAATGCGTCCATGAAAGTGAGAAGTTTGTGTCCGGCGGTAAAGTCTACTAGCTGATTAATTCTGGGTAAGGGAAAACTATCTTTCGGGTAGGCTTGGTTTAGATTCGTGAAGTCGACGCACATTCTCCACTTTCCATTTGCCTTTTTGACCATGACAACGTTGGCCAACCACTCAGGATAGTAAACTTCTCGAATAAAATTTGCAGCAAGCAGTTTGTTTACTTCGTCCATCACTGCTTTGTTTCGTTCAGGGGCAAAGATCCTTCTTCTCTGTTGGACGGGCTTCTTCTCTAGGTCTACATTCAAGCGATGTTGGATGATGTTTGCTGGGATCCCTGGCATATCCTCGTGGCTCCAAGCAAATACATCAAGGTTATTCTTCAGGAAGTTGATGATTTCTTCCTTCGTCTTTGTGCTTAGATTCGTCCCTACTTGGGTCGTCTTTGCTGGATCTCCTTCGACCAACTCTATTGTTTCTAGCTTCTCGACGATCTTGGGTGTCTTATCTTCGATTACCCACGTGTGGTTCTCCTTCGAGGCCAGGACGGCCTGGTAACACTCTTTTGCCAACACTTGATCTCCTTTTATTTCTCCGACCCCTTGTTCTGTTGGAAACTTCACCTTCAGACAGTATGTGGAAGTGGCAGCTTTCCAGCGGTTGAGGGTAGGTCGTCCTATGATCACATTGTAAGACGAGGGTGAATCTACTACCAAAAAATTGTGTTTGTTGGTTACCTGGAGGGGGTATGAACCAGCCATGACCGTCAACGTCACTATTCCACGAGGATACACCTTGTCTCCACTGAAGCTGACGAGGGGTGACTCGAAAGGACAAAGCCCTTTTGGGTCTACCTTTAATTGTTGGAAGGCGGAAAGGTAAATAATATTTGTCGAGCTCCCATTATCTATTAGAACCCTCCTTGTATTGAACCCTCGATCATGATCATAATGACCAGTGGGTCATCATGAGGTTGCTTTACCCTTCTGGCATCTTCTTTTGAGAAGTACATGTCTTGGTTCGTCCATCTTTGCTTCAGAGGAGGTAGGCTATGAACACTGTTCACTTGCCTTTGATGTGATTTTTTGAGGGATCGGAACGACCCTCCTGTAGTTGGTCCTCCTGTGATGGTTTTTATCTCCCCTATTGCACTCTGTGGATGAGGTGGTGGGTGATCTTCAACTCTCTGGGAATGTCCATGTTGGTCCTTCTTACTGTATTTGCTAGTTTCTTCCCTTTTTAGATACCTTTGAAGTTTCCCTTTCTGGATAATCTTCCATTTATTCTTTGAGATCCCAGCAATCCTTTGTGTAATGCTCGTAGTTTTTGTGGAAACGACAATATTTCCTTTTGTCACACACGCTAGACGGTGATTGAAGTGGCCTGGGCCATTTAAGAAACTAATGGTGTGAACTTCGTTGCCCGAGAATTTTTATCATCTCTTCATCTATTTCCGTCGTCATACCATTGGTCAACTCGATCTTTCTTCTGTCCCCTTTGATCGTCTTCTTTTTCCTTCTTTTTCTCCCTTGGTTTTTCTGCTCCATCTGTGGCTGCTAGAGCATCTTCAGCGTTCATATATTTCTGCGCATTCAATAGCGCTTCTGCGATCGTCTTGGGAGGATTCTTTGCCAAGGAAACCATAAAATCTCTGGACTTCAATCCTGCCTTAAAAGTCGTAAGCTGCACCTTATCGTCCGATTCATTTACCTCCAGCATTCCTCACGTGAAGCACGTCACATAGGACCTCAAAGTTTCCTTTTCTCCTTGTTTGATTGTGAGCAAATGATCAGCTGTCCTTTTTAGGTGTTGTCCACCAACAAACTGACGAACAAACGAGCTACTTAACTGCTCAAAGTTATCAATGGACGATGTTGGCAGTTTGGTGAACCATTCCCGAGCTGCCCCTTTAAGGGTAGTGGGAAAGGAGCGGCACAGAATCTCATCAGGGGGCTGTTGAAGACCCAAAGTTGTCTTGAAAGTATTCAGATGATCTAATGGATCTTTTAATCTGTCAAAGGGCTCGAGCTGGGGTAGGCGGAACTTGGAGGGTACTGGGCACTCTTGGACGGCTGCAGTGAAAGGTGAATCTATCTTTCTGACAATTCTGTCCAATCCTTGATCCGTCTTTCCCTTAATAGCGTTTCTCAATTCGTCCATCTCCTTCCTCATCTCCCTAAGGAAATCCGAGTTTGGCTCTTCTGGAGTGCTAGTTCGTCTCCTGTGACTGTCTTCATCATCATCTCTGTTGATTTCTAGGCGGTTATCTCCTTGTCGCAACCGTTGTCTCATCTCCTGATTTTGCTTGGTGAGTTCCTCCACCATGGCTGCAAGTGCCTGAATTTGTAGGGCCAATGCAGCAAGGTCTGGGTTAGTGCTGGACTCCATTTCCACTTATAATTTGGAATGGAACAGTGTCCTTGAACTGGGTGCTCAAGAATCTTTCGTCCTCACAAACGGCGCCAAACTGATGATGCTCAGATCATCAGTAGAGATGTTCGTCCAGAGTGGGATCGTCCACAGTTGCTCTAGACCCTGGGACACGTCAAACTGCAAAGAATGTGGTCACCGGTGTGGCGCCAGCCACAGAGCCTCCGATGCCAAAGTTGGAATAGCTTGAAACAAAAGAAAGTAATGTAGACGTATTAAGTGAGATTTTTTGTGTGTGTATGCGTACCTCTCTCGGGTCTTGTCTATGGATATATATAGGTTATTTCCTTTCTCTTCTAGCCGTTGGTTCTACAATAATGAGAGCATTATTGCAGAATCTGTAACGCCCGTGCAGGGTGTTAAGTTGACAGATACACCTCCAACAGTATTGAAATTCATTGCTATCTTTGTAACGTCTTGTCTTGATTGAAGGACGACGGTTAAGTCGTTGTCAGGCGATCCTCTCGCACTATGCTGGCATTGAGGTCGTCCTTGTACCTCGTCCTTCTCATATGGACGATTATTTATTTTTCTTGGGACTATTAGATATTAAGCCAAATCAGGGACGTAGTTTATGAGGCTGAGGATGTTATTGATACATTCATCATGACTGTGATAAAGCATGGGTCTGCAATTAGTTTCAACTTTCAATAATTGTGAAACAAAATCATAAATAAATTGTGTGTTTACCGCTACAGTCATCTATTATTGGTCCCACTGGACTGGTGCCGACATTATCGCGGTTTATTTTTGGTCCCACTAGACTGGTGAGGAACCTATAGACAGAAGAGCACTGGCAAGTAGCAACAGTAGTGTTAAATAGTTATAGAGCTATTTTTAACACTACTAAATATTAAAATATATCCTGCCTAGAGCCAAATTTATATTTTTTTACTCTACAGCTACAGTGCACAGCCAAAAGTAGCTGTGCACGGTAGCTGAAAGGTAGGAAAAAAAATTATTTTTTAATTTTGCATTCACACTACTTTTGTCTCTCTCCTCACTACCTCTTCCTATCTCTCCCAATGTTCACCATGCATTCACATTGCTTGCTTTTTTCTCGGTCTCTCTCCCAATGTCCATCATGGGTTCACACTGCTTTTGTCTCTCTCCTCACTACCTCTCCGTGTCTCTCCCATGTTACCATGCGTTCACACTACTTTTGGTTGTAGTTGTGTTTTGGTAGTTGAATGAAATATTATTTTATTATAGTGTTTATATTATTTTATTGTGTTAAAATTTAAAATAAAACCACTGTTATTAGATGTGAGAAAGTAAAATAGATAAAATGACTTTTTGTTATGTTAAAAAGCTAAAAAATTGTGGTTCTAAAATAGATTGAATTTTTGCACCACAAAATGTTCCTGCTAGGAATTTTCGCCTTCATTTCCAACTTCGAAGTCCTGCATGACATTGAGTCAACGTAAAACAATTTCCTTTACCCTTATGGACTATCCCCCTAAGAAAAAAAAATTTGTAATTATTCTACAAGTTTTAGTGTTTTTACTCACAAAGAAACGAATTAAGCAGATATAGTATACACTTTCTGACAGAGGGTCCCTTAACAATTGGTGTAATATCTGGTGCAGGGGCGGCCAATAAACTTTGAGACTTAAGGCGATATATTTAAATGGGGCTTTTTTATTATTAATTAAATAATATATAACTAGTTTCAATATCATAATTTTTATATTACAAAAATGCATTCTTTTTATCTTGTAATATGTTTTTTTTTTTTTTTTGAAAAAATGCTAAAACTATAACAAATTTTACCAAAAAAAAAACTTACAAATGTTATAGCAATGAATGTAATTAATAACACTTCAGGAAAATAATAAACAAGCATTTGAATGAATGATGTTAGGGATATTATAAATTTTACAATATGATACTTATAAAGATGTATCACTAAGTAATTTAAAAATTCATTTAATAAGTTGTTGGCGTCTACAAATTATATTAATTGTCACATCAATTTATATAAAGGTTTTAAAGTAAAATTTATAGTATTTTTCTATCTAAATTATTTCTTGTAATTAGTGACACATAATTGTAAGCCTTATGTATTTAAAGTTGTATTATCTCTAACATTACTCAATTATTTGGTACTTCTTAAAAGTAGAAGAAAAATATAAAACTAATTTTTTTTTCCTATATCTCAAAAAAAAAAATTAAAAATATATATATTTCAATTTTTGCCCCAAAATTTGGGGGCTTTTATCTAGTAGGGGACCCTAGGCGATTGCGTAAGTGGCCTAAGCCTAGGGCCGGCCCTGATCTGGTGCTTCTAATCCAGATATTGTAATTTTCTTCCCGTTGAAGAATGTTGCTTTTATCATGGAAGTCCTTTGTCATTAGCTAGGGTATTTGCTAACCATTATACGCCATTATGAATTTTTAATGATATTAGCTATAGAAGTAATACAATCTTGTCCTTCTGGATTTTAACTAGGTTGTTGAGGATGTCCTAATCAAAGAGTTCGACATCAAAGGGGCCTGGCAACTTGTGTTACTTAGGTTAGCTTTAGATGTATACATCTATCAATGTAATTTTACAACTAAACAGATGTGTAAAGTGTAATTGAAGGATATATGTTATGCAGCCCCAATGTACCCTAGAATTTTTGTGTTCAATTGAAAGGTTATGGTTATTGTGGCCAGCTAGTTTAAATTTCTAAATCAATAAGTTTAATGACACTAAGAAAATAATTTTCACAACTACTAAGGTGATATGTTGTGATTAATGATTAATGCACGATAATGATGTTGCACCACTCATAACACCATTGCAAATTGTAAAATAAGTTGCTAAAAAAATTGTCCCAATCATTACTCGTGTATAGAATATCTAGAGGTTGTTATGTATTTAAGATGATTCTTTGAAGACATTACTAGATAGGGAAGTTTAGGGTAATTGTGAAGTTTTCATCTATATACCCTAGCCAAGATATTTCCTAGAGAATTAAGGGCATTTGCTGTGATATTTCTGCTATACTCTCATAAACCCCTCTGTGCTACGTTATTGAACAATGTAATTTGGCTCTTTTGATTTGGGTTGTGGCCCTCCCTACTTTGAATTTCTAATTAGGGTGGAGGCCAACAGACCCCCCTTGTAATTCTCCTTCTTTGTGAATAAAATTTTCCAGTTTATCACAAAAAGTAACCAATTTCAAATTTCAATATACCAACGGTCCATTAGGTTCAATAGACGTACTTTCTTCTGGTGTAAACAGTATATCTCACATTAAGTTTAAAGTAAAAATTTAGTCAAAACTGTTGTGAACAATAGTGTTACACTATGATACCGCCATTTTAATCGATAGATATTATAAGACTATTTTCTGTGGATATTTTTTTCAATGTTTAGCAATCATTTTGAAATTTGTAAAATGTACAATTTTAACTCAAAATGTATTCTCTCTATTTACTTCTGGAATAAGAATTATGATTCCAAAACGCATTATGAATTAGGAATTGTTGTATTAGCAGAAGAAAAAGAATAGAATTCTTCCCCCAAGCAGATTACTTTGAGAAAGTGTGGTTAATCGTGAGTGGTAGTAAAAAAAAATGTGATAAGCATATGTGAAAGTGATTCTCCGTCACTCAGTTTATCATTTCAACAAGTTGTAATAAATGGTGTAAACTTAGAAGAACTCGTGAACTTTAGCCAACTTTTTAGAAAGAAGTACAGAAATAAGCTTAGGTGATGGTACTAGCTAAGACAAACATTGTCCACGAGAAGCATAATCTCAATACACATGAGAGAGATTAGAGAAAGAATAATTTTTTATTCTTTATTTTTTGGATTTAAGGGAATGTTGTCTCAATATATACACTCCCTTCTTGTGAGACATCCCAAACTTATTGATTGTTAATGTGGATGATAAAATTGGAGATTTTAGTTTATTACATGTCCTTCAAATTAATTTAATTTACTTGTCAAATATCAAATCAATTAGTCAAGCCACTTTTATTAGGCACTCACCACAACATATCATCTATATATTTCTAAAAGCTGAAGCATAGCATTTATTGTTATTACGCTCCAGTTGTGCCATATTAGCATCAATATCATTATATTTTCTTCTTTCCAATTTTCCTATAATTGTTTTTAACATGTGTTTTTTTAATATTTATACTTCTTCAGCCTTTCTCCCTCTCTTACATTTTCATCTCCCCACTACTTCTCCAACCTTTCTCCCTTCCTTACTTTTACATCTCCCCACTACCCTCTAAATTAATATCATATATCTTCCTTTTTCCCTTCATCTTCCTTTATTTTTGTCTTTTCTTATTCACACCTTCTTACTATAAAGTTGTCGCTATCTCTTCCATTCTATGCATAGTTTCCCTCATAATAAAAATGACGTTTCTCTCTCTCTCTCTCTCTCTCTCTCTCTCAAATCTTTGGTGTATTATTTTTATTTTTCTTGCATATCTACTTTAGGTTGATAATTTTTTATATTCTTTAAAACTCTACTTTGGGTTAATGTGATTTAGTTTTTTTTTTTTTTTAATTTTTTTTTTTTTTTGTTCTCTTTGATTGTTAATTGCTATCCTATTGCGTTATATAGAATTAACTATGGTATATAAAAATATAATATTATTCTATTATATAGCATGATTTTTTATAGTGCTCAATTTAGATGTTAAACTATGAGACTTTACTAATCGTTGTTTATTCTTTAATCTTTTATGGTAAACAAAGTACTCTTAATAGCTGTATTAGAAGTACACTATAATGCCATTTATTTGAAGAAAAGCAAAGGTTAACCAAACGAAAATAATCGAATGGGCGACAAATTTTAGCTTTTCCAATTTTATTTTATTTATTATTATTTTATAATAATTCATATATAGAAATTTAATTCTTAGATTTTGCTAATAATTGTTTATTTGATAATATGTTTTCGGTTGATGTAATTACAAAAAATTGTTTTTCTAATTGATCCAATTAATCATTGTTAAGTCTTATTAATTTTCTTAATTACATTTTGGTGTTTTGGATTGTAGGCAGAAAAAATAAGGTTTGAGAAAGTTTGTTTAAAACTAAAAGAATAATTTCCAAATTTTATATTCTTTTTAATGATTCACAAAGTGTTATAAATAAATTTTATTAAAAAATGAATATTTTCATTAACTTGTCTTTTGAATTTCAGAGAAAAAATGTATTAATTTCATTTTGGTATGACAAAATTTACATTTGTGATTGTTCCTATATTACATTTATGATTATTCCTATAATAAATAAATATATGATTACGAAATACATTACCTTTTATTAAATTAGTTTAAATTTTAAAAAAATTAGTTAATAAAATCATCCTAAGAAAACTATTACGTGCAACACATGAGGTTCGTAGCTAGTATAAATAATATCTGTCGGTAGCATTGTAAAACGGATATTAATGTAGTAATGTCTCTAACCAATGAAAAAACAAGGAAAAGATAGCAGTACTCCATTATTAGGAACCTTCCCTCCTCCCTTCATTTCCAACTTCAAAGTCCACATGAAAGTCAACAAAAAAACATTTTCCTTCATCCTTCCAGACTGTCCTTTCCCAACAACCCTCTGCCCCCTGAGAAAAAAAATCTGAAATTGTTGTACTAAGTTTTAGGGTTTTACCCACAAAGGAGGGAAACTAATCAATCAGACATGGCAGACAGTGTTGTTACTTTCCTGTTGCAGAACCTGACTCAGTTGCTTAGCCAAGAATCTAAATTGCTTGGTGGAGTGGGGGATCAAGTCAGATTACTTCAGAATGAGTTGTCTCTGATCAACGTCTTCCTCCAAAATACTAAAGGGAAACGACATGACAATGAGTTGGTGAAGAAGTGGTAAGCCAAATCAGGGACGCAGCTTATGAGGCTGAGGATGTTATTGATACGTTCATCATGACAGTGACAAAGCACAAGAGAAGATGCAAGCTGACGAAGCTAATCCATTCTTGTGACCAAGTGTGAGAGTGCTTTTTTTCTTAGCACATAGGCCCAAGTAGAGACAAGGATCCCGGGCCCAAATACTTGTTGTTTTGGTGTACTGGGCTTGGTTCACCGCAGCTAAATGGGACTGATTACGAACCAAGTTGTGCGCAAGTCACATAAAGCTCCTCAAGACGAAAAATGCAATTCCTCCTAAGCAATAAAATTTCATTATAAGTGTTTTAGTCTCGTAAAATGACCATTTACTCTTACGAAATAAGTAAAATAAGTGTTCATAATATTCACAATGAGAAGAAGATTGAAATAGAGTATTTAAGGCTTCTCTTTTATTGTATAAACATTTAAAAGAGTTCCTTCACTTGGGACCCCGGGCATACTGTCGTGGGATCCCGGGAATACTGTCATGGGATCCTAGGGCGTATTAGGGTTGTAAGAACCCAAAATGTTGGTTCTCTGAACTATATGATCTTTCTCCATGTTTATTATGCAATAGAGTTTTGTCCTTTCCCTTTACCTCTATAGGTGCTACATAAAACACACTATACAATACACATATCTTCAAATAATTGTTAGTTTCTTAGATTATGATATACATTTTAATACATATACATATATGTAAATGAATTTCATGAGAATGATTCAGCCACGAGGATCCTGGCCCCAATTCTCACAGACTTAGTGCTTTTGCACAAGACTGTTGGGATTTGGAACTCAAGTCCGAGTGGCTTTGCTTGGGTTTTGCCTTCCAAGATAGTTAGGTGAGAAGGATTTTTGTGGGAGAGAGTGATATTTGATGTGTGCATGTTTTGACATATATTTCTTTGGAGGCTAAGTGTGTCCAAGGCCCAAGTTGAAGTGTGGATTACAATATGCTCACTAAGATGTGATACAAGTTCCAATAAGCTCAAAAATTACAAACTTAGATGGCTAATAAGCCTTTAAGACTTGCAAAGTTTGAATCATTTTGAATCCAAGTATGTACTAGTGGCTGTTTCTGGGATACCGGGAGCTGCTTTTTCCTTTCTTTGAGTTTTAGACCGTGTTTTCTCAAAGATTCTGCTATGATTTTTTGTTTTTGCATAATGCCTCTTAATATTGGCTACTTCCCCCTTTTTATAGTATCATTTTAGAGTTTGGATACCATTAATTCTTCCCCCTTAGCTCCCTGGGTACCAAAGCCCCTGTTATGCCAGCCATTCTGACCGTTGATTCTATCTCTGTTTCTCATAGTTTTCATCTTCTAGTCCTATTTTCCTAAAAGCCACTTACCGACTTTCCATTTTGGATAGCTGACATTTATCCTCTCTTCTTTCAAGGCCTTTTACCTCTTAGACTTAGCTTTTTGGTTGTCCTCCTTGTTGTCATTTTTCCTAAGTGAGTAGAATACATTCCTGCTGGGTTGAAGGTTTTCCCAGCCACTTCCCTTTATAGTTCTCCATTCTGGGTTCCCGGGGTACCAGCCTTTTGTTCATGAATTGTCACTCTCCAAGCTTTCTGATTCTTTGCTGCACCATTGGGTGTTTGAGAGGGACATATCTGTTCTTCATTTCTTGTATTTCGTGGTACTCCTTTTGAGCTGTTTCAGTCCCACTTTAGCTGTGCTGCACGTCCTGAGGATCCCGAGCCTCTAGGGATCCCGGCCCAATTCTTTCAATGGATTTTGCTGGACTTTTTAATGGCAGTTTTTGCTGGAAATCTGAACATACATAGGACCTTGATGTCGATTCTTCTTGTTGCATGAATTAGGCCTTCTTTATTTTTAATGGAATGAGCTTTGTTGTGAAATTTTGGACCTCAACATCGAGCAATGTTGTTTCACGAGGTTGCAAGCAAGATAGAGAGAATCAATAATGTCATCAAGGAAATTTACAACAATAGGAGCAAGTACGGCATAGAAATAGCTAAATCATCTGGAGGAGATACGGAAGCAGAGGCGAAACTACACAGGCGCAAGAGAGATGTAGAGAAAGATTGCATAGTGGGATTTGCTCATGACACAGAGGCATTGCTGAAGCAGCTTATTAACAGGAGTTTGCAACAGAATGTTGTTTCAATCATTGGCATGGGTGGTGATGATGCCGAAAAAAATCACCAGTGAGCCACACGGTTTTCGCATGCTCGAAACAGCACCTGCACAACACAAAAGCTGAAGACCTTAAGAGGAGTACCGGTGTGGTACCGGCCAAATACCCTCCGAAGGTCAAGTTAGAACTTCTTACAACTCTAAAGTGCTAGAGCAGGGTCAATTATGCGTACCTTGGTTTGTGAGGGTATTGGGGCTTTTATAGTAGTAGAGGGTTGACCTCTCTTCCTTAGGCTAGAAGTCTTTTCCTTATAGGAATCCTCATGAGCGTATATTGCAAAATCCTTTCCTTGTAGGAGACTAACACTAAGCGTGGGATACAAGACATTTCCTTATATACTCATGCGTGGTGATCAAGGCAAACCACGTTAGGGTCGTCAGCTTTGCCTACTCCCTTCAGCTCTATTAGCGTTAGCTACCCATCTTAATTGCCTAAGGTCAACTCGTCGGCTATGCGGTGAGCTTCGTGAACTCCCTAACATTGTCACTTATTAATGGATCCCGACGGAGGTTTGCTTACCCTCTTCAGCTTGTTCTCATCAGCTTCCTCTTATGCTTACTGTCTTCAGCTTACTCTTCAACTTACTATCTTCAGCTTACTGCCTTCAGCTTACTCTTCAGTTTACTATCTTTAGCTTACTCTTCAGCTTACTGCCTTTAGCTTACTCTTCAGCTTACTGTCTTCAGCTTACTCTTCAGCTTACTCTTCAACTTACTATCTTCAGCTTTCCATTTATGACAAGTTAGCCTCGTCTTCCTAAAGCTATAGACGTCCTGAAGCTATTTAACTGCCATTTATGATAAGAGAGGCCGACGAGTCTATTTTGAACGTCGCTTCATGATACTATATTTATGAGTATTCACATTCACAATTTTACCCTTATCAGCTGCCCCCCACTCCATGATCTCGTCAGCTTAAACTGACAGGTTTATGGAGTTTAAGTCCTTTTCATTTGGACAATTCCAACTCATCTCTTCAATAGACTTGTTCATCTCGTTATCTTTTATGTTAAAACCGCCGTCTTGTAATATTAGTCATAGCCTCTGGTGGACGAACTCGTCAGCTTTATGGGCTTGTCCACTTTGGGGACTTGGCGCGATCGTCCATTTCATGGGTATTACTAACTAACTCGTCCAATCTGTAGACTTAAAGATAAACTCGTCCACTTTGTAGACTTCATAATTTTTCACTCTTAGGATGAGGTCGTCCACTTTGGACTTATCAATGTCGACCATTTTGTGGATTTAATAGGGTCGTCCACCTTGTGGACTTAATAAGGTCGTCCAGCTTGTGGACTTAATAACACATGGTTGTCCACTTTGTGTCCATTTTATGGACTTCATAATTTTTTCATCCTCCTGGGTTGCAATCGTTCATCTTGTGGACTTAATAAGATTGTCCATTTTATAGACTTGATAACATTTCATCCTTTTGAGATGAGGTCGTCCACTTGATGGATTGCATATTAGGGTCGTCTACATTGTAGACTTGGATTCCTCCACTTTGTGGATCTGTTGAGATGACTAAATGTTGGTACCTCGTCACCTTGTGAGTCATCCACTTGGGGTCGTGGACTAATTAAGGTAACTAAACTTTGGTGCCCTGTCACCTTTTTGATCGTCTACTTATGGGCGACTTAGTTTGGTGATCATCCACCCATAGTCGACTTCGGTCATGCGTCTACCCATAGGTGACTTAACGTAGTGACCGTTCACCCGTCGGCAACTTTGGCCACGTGTCTACCCGTAGGTGACTTAACGTAGTGACCGTCCACCTATAGGCGACTTTAGCCACGTGTCTACCCATAGGTAACTTATCATAGTGGCCGTCCACCCGTAGGCGACTTTGGCCATGTCTAAATAAACTCTTCTTATTATAATAAACCATGCATTCGTAGAAAAAGTAGTTCTTAAAAAGAAAACGAAGACCTGCCCTTTGGGCTTTAAAATAGTTATTGTAGCAAAAACTAAAGTAAATAGAAAAACTAAGGAGTATAACTAAAATTCACTAAGGTAAACTAGAAATAAAAGGGTGCTGCTCTTCATGCCACCCTTTTTACTGGTAGTACTTCCGTAGGTGCTTGGTGTTCCACGGGTGGTGTAGCTTCTGTCTGTCCAGCATCTCCAGTTCTTGCCATCTTCCGCCCTTTGTCCTGTTGTGTATCCTCCTGCCTTTCTCTCTTTTCTCGAGTCAGAAGCGCGTCTTTAGCATTCATGTACTTGGACGCCCTGTAAAGCATGTCCGACATAGTCTTCGGGTCATTCTTGTATAGTGAAAATAGGAACTTACCCTTCCGCAGCCCATTTGTGAAAGCGGCTATAAGTATCTTGTCATCAGCTTCATCGATTGAAAGCACCTCTTTGTTAAAGCGTGCTGTGTAAGACCTTAGCGTCTCATCTTCCCGCTATTTGATGCTTATCAAGCATGCTGTAGACTTCTTATACTTGTGTCCCCCGATGAAGTGCGAAGCAAACTGGGCACTTAGCTCCTTGAAAGTACTGATGGAGCTAGGCGTCAACCTACTAAACCATATCCTTGCGGGACTCTTCAGCGTGGTGGGGAAAGCTCTGCACATGATCTCGTCGGGTACCCCCTGAAGGTGCATCAAGGTCTTGAAAGACTCCAAATGATCTAGAGAGTCTTTGTTTCCGTCGTAGTTTTCCACCTGCAGCATACGGAACTTTAGTGAAAGGGGGCAGGAGTTGACGGACGCGGTGAACGGCGAATCAGTTCGGTGGACCAAATCGTCGAGGTCGCTGGACACCCGTCCTTTGAGGGCGTTCATCATAAGGTCCATCCTTTCCTTCATTAACTGCATCTCTGAGACCATGTAAGGGGGGGCTGTATCTAAGTCGAAGGGACGACTGGTATCCTATCGTTCTTGTCGGCTTAGGGTGTTACTGCCTTCATGTCCCTCTTGGTTCCTTCTTTCAGTGCTGGTTCCTTCTTGATCTTCTCTTTGGTTATTCGGTGTTGCATTTTTCTGGCGCAGCTGTTCTTGCAAGTCATGGTTTTGTTTGGTGAGGCGTTCCACTACAGCGGCGAGTTTGAACCTGTCTCTCGAGGGCAGTCGTGGGTGGTTCTTCTTCTTGAATATCGTTAGTGGTTGCCATCGAGCAAGTGAGTACCATGAAACTCTTTTGTCTGGGAAGCGATAATATGGCTTACAAATTGCAAGTGTTTCCCACAGACGGCACCAACTGATGATGCCAAAAAAAATCGCCAGTGAACCACACAGTTCTCGTATGCTCGAAACAGCACCTACACAACACAAAAGCTGAAGACCTTAAGAGGAGTACCGGTGTGGTACCAGCCAAATACCCTCCGAATGTCAAGTTAGAACTTCTCACAACTCTAAAGTGCTAGAGCGGGGTCAATTATGCGTACCTTGGTTTGTGAGGGTATTGGGGCTTTTATAGTAGTAGAGGGTTGACCTCTCTTCCTTGGGCTAGAAGTCTTTTCCTTATAGGAATCCTCATGAGCGTATATTGCGGAATCCTTTCCTTGTAGGAGACTAGCACTAAGCGTGGGATACAAGACATTTCCTTATATACTCATGCATGGTGATCAAGACAAACCACGTTAGGGTCGTTAACTTCGCCTACTCCCTTCAGCTTTATTAGCGTCGGCTACCCATCTTCATTGCCTAGGGTCAACTCGTCAGCTATGCTATGAGCTTCGTGGACTCCCTAACATTGTCACTTACTAATGGATCCCGACGAAGGTTTGCTTACCCTCTTTAGCTTGTTCTCATCAGCTTCCTCTTATGCTTACTGTCTTCAGCTTACTATCTTTAGCTTACTATCTTCAGCTTACTATCTTCAGCTTACTCTTCAGCTTTCCATTTATGACAAGTTAACCTCGTCTTCCTAAAGCTATAGACGTCTTGAAGCAATTTGACTGCCATTTATGATAAGTGAGGCCGATGGGTCTATTTTGAACGTCGCTTCATGATACTATATTCATGAGTATTCACATTCACAATTTTACCCTTATTAGGTGGCTTAGGCAAAACCACTCTTGCTAGGAAGATCTACAACAGCAATCATGTCAAGAAGCACTTTGATTTCCATGGGTGGGTGTATGTCTCTCAAGAATATAAAATCAGAGACCTGTTGCTTGAAATTTTGAAGGGTGTTTCACCAATGCCAAAACTAAGAAAATTTATCTTGAAAGCAGAATTGAAAGAGGAATTACTTCACGGTCTGGAAGTTAACTATAGCTCGAACAAAGATAAATTGAAAGGGACACTAATTGAAGACTTGAACGGTATCAGGGAAATGAATGATGAAGATTGCAAGAGGGAATTGTTTGTGTTCTTGGAACACATACGAGACCATAAGTTGAAAAAATCGTCGTCAGGTTTAATGGAAAGTATTTACAAAAAGAATGGTGAAAGATGGCAAGATATGGATGATGATGAATTGAAAAGTGTGTTGTTCAAATGCTTGGAAGACAAGAGGTACCTAATTGTCATGGACGACATGTGGGAAATTGAAGCATGGAATGAGGTAAGTGTTGCCTTTCCTACTAACTCCAATGGAAGTAGGGTATTGATCACTAGCCGAATAAAAGAAGTGGCATCACATGCGAGTAGACTTAATAATAGTATTCCTCATATTCCCCCTTATGAACTCCAATTTCTTGATGAAGATAAAAGTTGGGAGCTCTTCTCTAAGAAAGTGTTTGGGGGAGGTACATGTCCTCTAGAACTTGAAACTCTAGGGAGAGAAATTGTGAAAAGTTGCCATGGTTTACCACTTGCTATTGTGGTATTGGGCGGTCTTTTGGCCAATAAGGAGAAAACGCATCGAACATGGTCGAAATATGTTGGCCATGTCAATTCGTATTTAACTGAGGATAGATCAAGTTGCATGGACATATTGGCTCTAAGCTACAATCACTTACCCCGACGCTTGAAACCATACTTTATATATTTTGGTATCTACTCAGAAGACTTTGAGATACCAGTGAGGCAACTTCTCCAACTTTGGATAGCCGAGGGATTCGTTAAACAAATCGGGAATAGAAATATCGAGGATGTTGCTGAAGACTACTTGGAGGAACTTATTGATTGGAGCTTGATTCAAGTGGCAACAAAAAGGCTAGACGGAGGAGTCAAAACATGTCAAATTCATGATCTTTTACGAGACCTTTGTATATCGGAAAGTGCGGAAGAGAAGTTTCTTGAGGTTTGTTCAGATACTAAGCTTTCACCCATGAGCAAATGTCGTAGAATTTCCATTCATTTTGCCAACCATCCATATATTTCTTCCAACCCTTGTGAGTCTTCAAATATTCGTTCTGTAATGGGCTTTGGGGGGGGGGGGGGGTTGTCGGGCTTGAGAGTCCTCTTGACAAAGGCTACTACTTGAAATGGCTATGTGAAAGTAACAAGTTGGTTCGGGTGGTAGAGCTTAGTAATATGGCCATTTGTTGCGTAATCCCCAAAAGGATTGAAAACCTGGTTCTTTTGAGGTACTAGAGCATTTCTTCTGGTGTGCGTCATGTCATTCCAAATTCTATATGCAACCTTTGGAATCTTGAGACGTTGGATATGAGAAATTCTAAAATTAAATGCTTGCCCAAGGGGATATGGAAGTTACAAAATTTGAGATATTTATACTTAAATGGGCCAACATCTCTACCTAGAACTGACAATAAAGCGGGTTTACCCAATCTTCAAGTCCTTACTAGTATAGATTTAAATCTCAACTGTATTCGTCTCTTTGCCAGGGCCAGATTTCCTAACCTAAGAAAATTAGGATTGCGTCTCTCAGGAGGGTCGATAGACTCAGTGGTTTCGTCATTGTCATTGTCAAGCATCCATCCCTTGCGTCATCTACAGACTTTGAAGTGTTGTAAATTAATTATTGCTCTCTCAAATAAAATTTCACTCCAGTTAACAAAGATAACCTTGCTGGATTTAAAAGGTTGTGAGCCATCTACCTAGAGAGTGTTGGGTAGCCTTACCAACCTTCGGATACTCAAAAGTAGTTGGATGTGGCATGTTCACACTCGATTGCAATGAAAGTAGTTTTTGTCAACTCGAAGTCCTCAAAATGGCAAAAGTAATTGTTTCAGAATGGACTATGGAGAAAGGTGCAATGCCAAGGCTACAACGTTTGGTCATCGAGCGTTGCAACTTTAAAACGATGCCCCTGGACGAACTATGGTGCTTGAGTGCTTTGAGGGATGTGGAAGTTTTACATCCCGATCCAGAATTGGCAAATATGCTTCGACAGTTGCAAATGAGGGATGGATGTAAGCTCCAAGTCTATCCACCTCTGAATCCATTCCCAACAACTAAATGAGAAAAGTAGTTGATCTGTTGTGCTATGCTTTGGCCTAAGTGGTCATTGTTTCACTCTGCCCTGATCATCCTAGCTGTTTAAGCCTTTACTGTTTTGTTTTTGTTTTTATTTTTGTTCTTGTCTATGGACCTATGGTGATAAATCCGTTTTGGTTTGGGGGAAGGTATAATCTTGAGACTGGGACAATACTATATTGAATAGCATAATTAATCTGTGTTTGAATTCAATTATGTTGTATTAATTTCCTTTTTTTTTTCCCCGGATAGATTTCCATCTTTTTTTATTTTATTTTTTACATCAAGTAGGAAAGGAAAGTTGAATCCAAGTAATAGAAATTGGTTCTGAAATAATGGGCACTGAACCTTCTGTGCCAGAGTTCAGGGGCGGCGCTAGTCTATATTCAGGGGGTTCAAATGAACCCCCTGACTTCCAAAAAAAAAGAAAATTATATATATAAAATTTTTTTTTTTGTTAGTTTAATACTTTAATTTATTTTTAAAAATATTTTTGCACACTCTGAATTAAATTTTGCACATCTTTATTACAAGTATTTCAAACTCTAAAAATAAAAAGTAAGTGTTTGTGAATTGTAAGTGTCACTCTTTTTTATAAATTTATATTATGTGTGTGAGTGTGTCTAATATTGATTGTGTGCATTACTTTTTATTATAATGCTATTTGTGTGAATTATGATGTGTGTGGACGTTTGTGTGTACAATATAAATATAATATAAATTTATATAATTTAATAATTAGGAAATAGAAATGGTTTGTTACATGTGTGTGTATTGTTATCATGTTATAATAACTTTTTATTATAAAGTTAGTAAAATTTAAGAAAAAAATTGTAAAGTTAGTGTTTGTCCAAGCATTTGATTGGTTAAGTAAACACGTAGTGTATAATTTTATATATAAATGAATGTGGTTGTGTGTGTCAATAATTAATACAAAGCTAATGAGTTTAGTTTAGTCATTTAGTTTAAAATATTTTTATAAAAAAAATAACAAATAGATAATAACAATTGCATAAAAATAAAAATGTTAGATAAACTTAACAAAATAAAATAGTCATAGGCTCATAACTATCTACATTGGCAACAGATACTCATAATGAACTATCATATAACAATTAAAAATTTGAGAATTTGTAGAAGAAAATTGTATAACTTCATGTATTAATTTTTTTTGTCGATAACTCAATATATTCAAGTTCTTTTTTTTATTAAAATTTTTTAATGACCCCCCTAAACAAAATTCCTGGAGCCGCCACTGCCAGAGTTTAGTTCAATTAGGATGGAGTGGTGTCCTTAATTTGTGAGCCGGACGTCAGATTGTATTCAAGCCACCTCTCTGCTATACTTCAAAGTTTAAAATTGCATCTCTCATCCCACTACAAGTGTTCCTTCTTCCCATCTAAATGCCTCATAACCTAGCCACTAACTTTATCAGGTTCCATGGAACGAGATGATTCAACTATTTCTGGAACCTGATCGATCAAGCAAGCGGTCCATCTCCTCTGGAAATTCAGCCTTTGCTCGATTAGTTTTTCCTCCAACGATAACCATAGTTCCATCTTGTAAGGCCCAAATCTTTTGGATGTTCAAGAAAGAAATTAGTGGAACAGATAAGTATGTATTAAATTGGAATCATGGTTTCAACAATGGCAATATCAAACCAAAATGAAATTATTAATTGAAAAGAAAATGAGCAATTTAACACATCTGTGCACCCTTACAGTGTAAAAGTACCGATGCTGGAAATACTCTTTATTAATTTTTATAACCATTCTTAAGTCCATAACCTCAGTATACAACTTCGAAAATTATTAAAGATGTCATTTTTTAAATGTAAAAACAAAAGTCATGATTGTTATAATAGGTGCTAGAACGTAAATTATCTTTAGTGAGAATAGCGAGATCAGTTACTCAGTATGACCAAATATAACATTATTATGAATATTGATCAAAATTCAGGTATTATGTTTTTTTTTTTTTTGAAAACTCATAATTCAGATATACAGGTATAGCCAACCTCTATCAAGTAAAAAAAAAACAGTTTTACCTATGAATGAGATAGAAAAGAAAACTGATGCAAGTTGTGAACATTCGAGAACAAAATCCAGCATAAACAATCGGCACCCTGGGATCAGTCTGGGAAAAAACCATGATTAGTTCCAACACTAACAAAAATAAGCAGTCAAAGAAAATCCTATATTTTATTAGTACAGCTGTTATTTTTAGTCATCACCTTCAGGTCAAGGCCACTGGGCCTATTCCATCTACAATAACTTGTACCATCTGTGTCATTTGGGTGTTTAGTGACAATTTATTATAGATCACAAGCAAGCAATGATCTGGATTTCCAAATGGAAAAGTGAAAAGGAAATTAGAATGAAGGGAAAATACTAGAAAGGAAAAACACACTAACATAGTAACATGTCTTTTTCCTTATCCTCCTCGTTGGCCGTCCTACAATACCTTCAAGGAAAGCAAAAAAACTACAAGTCGTGTAGCCAACTGGGTATTTATGACATGTCATTCATCATCTTCTCACAAGAACTGGAGCTGTGCTACAAGTCGTTACATTTAGTCTTTGATCTCCACCGTGTCATTTTTTGTATGGAGTATAGACACGAGTTTTTTTTTTTTTTTTTTTTTTGAGAGAAACGATAGAGTATAGACAGAGTTAGTTGGTTTACCACGTGTACCTATTTGATTAGGAAAAATGCTATGTCCAAACATTTTCACCACACTTCAACAACAAATCTTAAACCGCAAGTTGTTATTAACTATTACTAGTGGACAAAAAAATAAATTCAATGGTGTGTTTAAATTAGAACCAATAGCAACTTATTATCTTAAATTTGTAGTGAAAATATTGTGAAGGTAGCGCTTCTCATTTGATTAGTTAGTTAGGAGGTTAGTGTTGTTAGTTGTTAGTTGGTAATCTGTCAGCATTGTATATCAATGTAATCAAGAATTAATAAGAAACCTCACAGTGTCTCCTTCATTCTCATAGCGTGCCTTTACTTTTAGCGCGGGTCTGCAATTATTTTCAACTTTCAACAATTGTGAAACAAAATCATAGCAAATTGCGTGTCTATCATAAGCAAATTGGTCCCACAGGTGACAGGACATAATTGAATTTGCACCACAAAATGTTCCTGCCAAGAATTTTCATCTTCACTCCAACCCTTCATTTCCAACTTCGAAGTCCACATGACATTGAGTCAACATGAATAAAACACTTTCCTTCACCCTTCCGGATTATCCCCCTAAGGAAAAAAAAATCTGTAGTTCTTGTACAAGTTCTAGTGTTTTACTCACAAAGAAACGAAATAAGCAGATATGGCAGACGCTGTTGTGACTTTCCTGTTGCAGAACCTGACTCAGTTGCTTTCCCAAGAATCAAACTTGCTAGCTGGAGTAGAGGATCAAGTCAAATTACTTAAGAACGAGCTGTCTCTGGTCAACGTCTTTGTTAGGTTCTAAGGTCTTAGGATTTTATGTATTTAGAACTCTAATTTGTAATGTTGGCAAACCATGATCAAAACATTGTATTTAATCTTGTTTAGACTTGCTCAAAGTTGGTTTATTATTGTACAGTTGGAATCGAGTGGCTGCAGAAGTACTTGGGACTTTTGGGCTGGCTCGATCGATCGATGAATAGACTCGATCGATCGAAAATCGCACAGGTTGATTATTCTGCAGAATTTCCAACTCAGCCCTACCTCATTAAACGTTTAGGGTTTTATGTTTTTACCCTAGGTATATAAACTAAACCCTAGCCACGTTTTTGGAGGGTTGTCCATATTGCTTTGTTGCTCATACATTGCTGTTTTGTGTGAATCTCTTGTGAGATCTTTGAGGAGCTTTCCTTTACACAAAACTTAGGGTTTTCATGGTAGAGATGATTTCAACATCTTGAAGATCATTATAGTTGCAACCATTGGAACTTAAAAGAAAAGCAAGCGGGGAGCTTGTAGCTGATTGAGGAATTCAAGAAAGAAGTAGTCCGTGGACTCGGAGCCTGCGCGTGGTCGTGTCAGGAAGTTTTACTGGTGGGTAGCATTAGGAAGTCGAGCGGGAGCTTGTAGTCCTTTTGTAAGAACTTCAATTCTTTCATAGTGAATTCTGTTATGCCTTGAGGATCGGTGGGTCAAATCCTCCCCAGGTTTTTACCGTGTGGTTTCCTGGGTGATCATATCATTGTATTCTTTATTATTTCCGCTGCTTTATTTGTTTTATATACATGATATGATTATTTGATTGTTTTAACCTAGAATTGCATAATTTGACTAAGTAACAACTTGACTAATTAATCTAGGCTACGCAATCTGGTTGTTTAAGGGGTCTAAATTCCTATCAGTCTTCCTCCAAAATACTGAAGGGAAGCGAC
This sequence comes from Quercus aquifolioides, assembly GCA_019022515.1. NCBI lineage: Eukaryota > Viridiplantae > Streptophyta > Magnoliopsida > Fagales > Fagaceae > Quercus > Quercus aquifolioides. The sequence goes on along the minus strand of CM032332.1, from coordinate 47,091,026 downwards.
ATGACAGTGGCTTGGTGAAGGAGTTGGTCAACCAAATCAGGGACGTAGCCTACGAGGCTGAGGATGTTATTGATACATTCATCTTGACAATGACCAAGCACAGGAAAAGAAGCAAGCCGAGGAAGGTAATCCATTTCTTTGACAGAGCAATCGCGCTTCATGAGGTAGCACACAAGATAGAGAGCATCAAGAACTTGATCAAGGAAACTTACAACAATAGGAGCAAGTATGGCATAGAAATAGCTGAATCATCTGGAGGAGATGCAGAAGCCGAGGAGATACTGCACAGGCGCAGGATATATGTAGAGGAAGATCATGTGGTGGGCTTTGGTCATGACACAGAGGCATTGGTGAAGCAGCTTATTGAAGGGAATTTGCAACATAACGTTGTTTCAATCATTGGCATGGGTGGTCTAGGTAAGACCACTCTTGCTAGGAAGATCTACAACAATAATAATGTCAAGAACTACTTTGATGTCCAAGGTTGGGTTTATGTCTCTCAAGAATATAGAATCAGAGACCTGTTGCTTGAAATTTTGAAGGATGTGACACCAATGCCAAAACTGAAAAAATTTATGTTGAAAGTCAAATTGAAAGAAGAATTACTCCATGGTTTGGAAACTTAAGTATAGCCTAAACAAGGATAAACTGAAAGGGACGCTGGTTGAAGACTTGAAAGGTACCGTGGAAATGAATGATGAAGAATTTAGAAAGGCATTGTTTGAGTTCTTGGAACACATACAAGACCATACATTGAGAAATTCCTTGTCAGATTTCGTGCAAGGTATTTACAGAAAGAATGGTGAAGGATTGCAAGATTTGAATGACAATGAATTGAAAAGTGCGTTGTCCCATTACTTGAAAGACAAGAGGTACCACTTGTCATGGACGACATCTGGAAAACTGAAGTATGGAATGAGGTAAGTACTGCCTTTCCTAAAAACTTGAATGGAAGTAGAATATTGATTACTAGCAGAATAAAGGAAGTAGCATTACATGCAAGTAGTCATAATAATAGTATTTATATTCCCCCTTATGAACTCCAATTACTTGACCAAGATAAAAGTTGGGAGCTCTTCTCTAAGAAGGTGTTTCGGGGAGATACATGTCCTCCGGAACTTGAAACTCTAGGGAGACAAATTGTAGAAAGTTGCCATGGTTTACCACTTGCAATTGTGGTATTGGGAGGTTTTTTGGCAAATAAGGAGAAAACACATCGAACATGGTTGAAATTGATTGGCCATGTCAGTTGGTATCTGGATCAAAATAGATCATTTTGCAGAGACATATTGGCTTTAAGCTACAACCACCTATCCCAACACTTGAAACCGTGCTTTCTATATTTTGGTATCTACCCAAAAGACTTTGAGATACCAGTGATGCAACTAATCCGACTTTGGATAGCTGAGGGATTCATACAGCAAACTGGGAGTAGAAATATGGAGGATGTTGCTGAGGACTACTTGGAGGAACTCATTGATCAAAGCTTGATTCAAATAGCAACGAAGAGGCTTGATGGAGGAGTCAAAACATGTTATATCCATGATCTTCTACGACACCTCTGTATATCGGTGAGTGCTGAAGAGAAGTTTCTTGAGGTTCGTTCAAATGTTAACCTTTCACCCATGAGCAAATCCCGTAGAATTTCCATCCACAGTGCCAACCATCCAGACATTTCTTCCAACCCTTGTGAGCCTTCAAATAGTCGTTCTTTCATAGGCTTTGGGGAGGTTGGCAAGCTCGAGAGTCCTCTTGATAAAAGCAACTACTTGAAATGGCTATGTGAAACTAACAAGTTGGTTCGGATGGTAGAGCTTAGTAATATGGGCATTTGTTGTTTGATCCCCAACAAAATTGAAAACCTGATCCTTTTGAGGTACTTGAGCATTCAATCTGGAGAGCTTCATGTCATTCCAGATTCCATATGCAGCCTTTGGAATCTAGAGACGTTGGACCTGAGAAATTCTGAAAGGACAAATTACAAAATAAAATGCTTGCCTAAGGGGATATGGAAGTTACAAAAATTAAGACATTTGTACTTGGATGGGCCAACATCTCTACCGAGAACTGACAATACAGTGACTTTACCGAATCTTCAAGTCCTTACTGGTATAGCTATAAATGAAGACATTGAGAGTCTCTTTGCCAAGGCCAGATTTCCTAATGTACGAAAATTAGAATTGCATTCTATAAGATGGACGGAGTCAGGACTTTTGTCAAGCCTCCATCCCCTGCGGCATTTGCAGACTCTGAAGATTTATCAACTTTTTTTTCTTTCAAGTCCAACTTCATTCCACTTGACACTCACAAAGATAACCATATTTGTAGGCGCAAACTTATTTGGCGGTGGCGTGATGAGAGTGTTGGGTAGCCTTACAAACCTTCGAATACTCAAAGTAGTAGGAGATGGCCATCATCAGATCACCCTCGATTGTGATGAAAGTAGTTTTTGTCAACTTGAAGTCTTTAAAATGGCAAAAATGCAAGTTGTACATTGCTCTATGGGGAAAGGTGAAATGCCAAGGCTTCAACGTTTGATCATCGAGTGTTGTGATTTTTTTTTTATGCCCCCTGAAGAACTACGTTGGTTGACTGCCATTTGGAATGTGGAAGTTTTATATCCTGGTCCAACATTGGCAAAGATGGTTCAACAGTTGCAGAATCAGATGAGGGATGGATGCAAGCTCCAAGTCTATCCACCTCTCGACCCAACTTACCGAGAGAGTAGAAGTTGAGAGGCTTCATTTGTTGTGCTATGCTTTGGCGGGGGGCAGAGGCCTGAAGGGGGTCAATGCTCCTCTGTTTCGTCCGTTCGTTCACATTTTGCTGGTATGATATGCTGTGTACTTGTTACTTTTTCTACATCCCTAATTATCCTAGCTTTTAAATCTTTACTGCTACTTAAAAATATAAAATAAACTTTCTAATAATTTATTATGTTTATGATGATAAATTCATTTTGGTTTGGAGCACTGACAGCTCCACATGCATGCCAGGGGTGGTCACAGGACCACCCTGACTTGTAAAAAAATGTATATATACACTTGCTAAAAAAATATTATATGCTAAATTAACCTATTGTGACCACTCGGATAAAAATGTTAAATACCCTGACTTGAGAATTACAAAAATTTGGGTTCAACAAAAATAAGAGTAATGTTATATTCACAACATTTTTACAATAATTTCACAACAAAGTCAATGTAGTAAGCTGTTACTAATTCTAATTTAACCCAAATACCGATATTATTTTTTTACCCACCAATAACAATTTTTGCATAAGATTTATTGTAAAAATGTTGTAAACATAGCATTACTCCAAAATTAATTCTGCCCCCCAAACATAATCCTTAATCCCTTTTATAATTTTTTTTTTTAAAAATCTTAAATAACAACAATAAATATTATCCCAAATAACAACAAACATAAACCAAACAAAAACAAGATAAGGCCAAACAACAACAAGTGAACAAATTGTTCAACCAAAAAGCATATTATGAAACAAAAAGATAAAAATCGCTAATCATTTAAATTTGTAGATCATTCAACCTATTCAATAAAATAATCTCTAATTTCATTTTTCCATAAAAAATGGTACTATGAAAAATATTGTGGTTGTGAGTTCTCTTTGATAGTGACGATAGTTATACTCTTTTTGGTTTTGCAATCGCAACAATTTTGCTCTCCTTAGTGATTTGACTCGCAATTGTAGCAAATATTCAAATTATTGCTTTATTAGATTTTGTATAATTTAAATTTCTTAGTGACCACCTTAAAAAAAATTCCTAGAGCCGCCACACTTTGGAGGAAGGTATCTTAGGACACTACTTAAAAAGTCTGTGATTGGGATCAATTATCTTATATTGATTTCTTAAGGTTCTTTTTTTTTTTTTTTTTACAAGTTAGGTGGGAGATTTGAATCTTGATTTTTCTACAAGTGAGACTGAATAATATTACTAAGCCACAAACATACACATATAAGGGAGAGAGAATGAGGTTCTAAATTGGTATTCTAAACTTAAGTTTACTGATGTGACAGCCTTTGGTTTTTAAATAATGAACATGGAATATAATATCTAGCCGTTAGTTTTTTCTTCAAAGATATCATGGAAAGGAGGCATTTACGAATTTGTTATCACTTTTGGCAGTAAATTCTGCTGTGATTGTACTCAAAAGTAGTTATCATCGTTACATGCATCAGTATATCACATGAGTTTAGAATAAAAATTTAGTTAAATGGTGGAATGATGGAATCAGTCAAGTTACTCTGCCATAATACTATTTTTATGGATAGTTGTTATTGCACTATTTTCTTAGTCCTGTTTGTTCTTTCTCTTTTCAATGCTTAACAATCTTTTTTCTATCTGCAATTGGTTAAATAATTTGATTACCAAGTAGTTAATTACTTTGTATGATTCCATGAAGATTATCAATTGGGAATTAATAATTGAGCTACGTCATTGTTGTATTAGGAGATGAAAAAAAGAATGGAATTAGAAGTTTCATAAAGAAGAGCAAAATGGCTCAGTTGATAGTTCCAACCAGGACAATTACACAAGCTGCCAATGAGAAACATCTTAACACACACACAGGAGAAAAATCATAATTCTAGCACAACAGAGTTGTTGAAATTCTTGACTTATAGTTCTTGGGTTATATAATTTGCCCCACTCACCATATGATGGAAAGTGATGGTCCTCTATTTTTTTGACGATGTTAGGGAATATTTCACATGCATGCTGAAATATAGTAGGTATGTAATCACACACCTTTTTTGAGGATGTTAGGGCATGTTTCAAGCTTTGCATAATCTTAAGTTTTTTCCCAATTGTTGTTCACTAAAGGCCACTTCTCATCTTAGTTCTGGCTCAAGAACTAGAAATCTGCTTCTACCTCGAGTTATTGTTTTAATTACCCCTTTGTGTGGATTTGTAGATTACAGTAATTTGTCAATATGAACACTTTCAATTACCCAAAAATAGTTCAGCAAAAAAAAAAGTTACCCAAAAATAGATGATGAGAGATAGACCAGGAATTACAATTTATAAATTTGTATCACCTACAAGTATAAGTGCTTGCGGAGTGTGGAGAGCAAGGGCCGGGATTCAAGTTTCTAAGAGGGAGCTTCACACACATATACACTTAGATTAGACTAGAGTAGAAAAACATTCCAACTTTGGTTTTTTACTAAAGATATAATAAAAGTGAGAGTCCTGATTATTATGACAGGCATCAAAATGTAAATTGTAATCATAGCCTGATTAGTATGACCAACTATAACACTATTATGAACCTTGATAAAGATTCAGGAATATAATTACAAGTTTCAAAACATATACAGCAAACCTCTATCAAGTAAAGAAGTTTGACCTGTGAATATGATAACAACTGATGCAAGTTGTGAGCATTAGAGCCCCAAATCCAGCATAATTTGGCACCCCGGGATCAGTCTCAGAAAAAAACATCTTTAGTTCCAACACAAACAAAAACAAGTAATCAAAGAAAATCCTATCTTTAGTTCCAACCACTGCTGCCTATTGCATCTACAATAACAATTTTTGTACCATCTATTTCATTTGGGAGCTTAGAGCCAGGCCATCAAACTCCAGAAAATTTTCCTTCCCGATTGTATATGAAAATTAATTGTAGATCATGGGCAAGCATTGATCTGAATCCAAATGGAAAAGGGAAAATGAAAATAGAAGGAAGGGAAAATATTGAAAAGGAAATATACGTGGCTATGCCTACAATATACGTTTTTCCCATAACCTTAAGATAATGTGCATATATATGAAGAATAATGCTAGAGATACAAACTATTTTACAAAAAATTTTACAAACTGCTGATGTGGTAGAGAAATAAATACATTCCTTTTACATTAGGAAATTCAGCATTTCCAACTGGTAAGAAGGTCCCAAAAAGCTTCTTGTCTCCATTGGTAACTAGGGGTGCCATAGCCAGATTAAAAGGTCCATCATCCTTAAGTATTTGCAGTACCGAAAAACTCCAGTCTGTCTAGTATGTGACAAAATCATGAGTCCTTTTGGATTTTAACTAGCTAGTTGAGGATATCGTTATCAAAGTGTTTGACATCCAACATGAAGAGGCCTTGCAACTTGTGTACTCTGACCTAAACTGATGTATAATTGAATTATATGTTATGCAGCCCCAATTTATCATAGAATTTTTATGTTGTATCGATAGTTTATGGTTGTTTTGGCTCGCGTGTTTGGAATTTATGAATCAATAAGTTTAGTGACACAAAAAATTTTCGTAACTGCTGAGGTGGTATGCGGTGATTGCTACACTATAAAAATGATGTCAGTGGTGGGCCATGTGAAAGTGATGTTGCAGTACTCACAACTTGACACCTCAACAATTTGTGAAATAAATTATTAAAAAAACTAGCATTACTTGTGTACAAAATATCTAGAGGTTGTTATGTCTTCAAGATGATTCTTTGAAGACATTCAGGAAAGGGAAAGTAGAGCATTGTTGAATTTGTCATCTGTCTTGACAGTGAACTCTGCTTGTTGGCGAACTTGAAACTTAGGTTTAATACACCTACTTTCACCTGCTGTAAATAGTAGATCCATTGTTGAGTTTCTAGCAAAAATTAATTTTTTCTTGCTTATCATTGCTTTATATAATTTTTTTTAGGTGATATGCTAATTCTCTTTTTTTGAAGTACTGTGATATGCTACTTTAGATTTTAATTTGGGTCAAAAACCTCAAATATTAAAGATTCAAAATCTGACTCTACCCATCTGGATTCAATAGTAAAGATAGGAAAGCAGGGCCATCTTTATGATTTGGATTGTGTTGTCTTCATCTTTATGTAACATTGCTTTTTCTTATTTCTTTTTATAAAGTGAAAGACGCAACTAAAAGATACTCTGCCTGAGAGAGAGAGGACCTTGGAGACTAATAATAATGTAGCCCCTTGCCTTGCAAGTTGCAATTCACATAATGTTGGAGAACCTAACTCAATTGCTTACCCAAGTTTGAGTGCCTTGAGGGATCGAGAATCAGCAGAGATGCTCCAACAGTTGCAGATGAAGGATGGGTGTAAGCTCCAAGTCTATCCACCTCTGGACCCATTGCCAACAACTAATTGAGAAAAGTAGTTCATCTGTTGTGCTATGCTTTGGCCTGAGGGGTCAATGTTCCTCTCTTCCCTGATTATCCTAGCTGTAAACTTAAGCCTTCACTGTTTTTTTGTTTTTTGTTTATGGACCTGTGGTGATAAATCCGTTTTGGTTTGGAGGAGGGTATAATCTTGGGATTAGATACTGGAACACTACTAAATTGAAAAGCTTAATTAGTCTCTGGTTGAATTCAATTATATTATATTAATTTCTTCCTCCTTTTTTTCATTTTTTTTTACCTTTTTTTTTTTGCTTTAATCATAAAACGCTTGGACAAACACAAACATTAAACTTAATATCTAGGCGTTAGTTTTGTCTTCAAGATGAGTCTTCAAAGATATCATGAAAAGGGAATGCAATGCATCAACAAAATTTTCATATGTTTTGATAGTTAACTGGTGGAATCAGTGAAGTTACTTTTGCTATTTTTATGGATGTTTATTATTGTACTATTTTCTTAGTCCTCTTTTTTTCAATACTTATCAATATTTTTTCTTATGTTACTATGTATATCAATGTCTAACACTCATTTCAGATGTGTGAAGCAAGCATGAAAATGTTCAATTGTAACTCACAAGGCTTGTTTCTATCTGCTCTTGATTAAAATAATTTATGAACCAAGTAGTTAATTACATTGTATGATTCCCAAAAAATTATCAAACGAGATTTGATAATTGAGCTCCGTCATTGTTGTATTAGGAGATGAAAAAGAATGGAATTAGAACTTCCATAAAGAAGTGCAAAAGGCTAGCTCACTTGATATGTCCATGAGAAACATCTTAAGCGTGCGCGCACACATGAGAAAAATCATGTACAATAAAGTTTTTTGAAATTACTGACTTTTAGCTCTTGGCTCTATACAATTTGCCCCACTTACCATTTGATGGAAAGTGATGCTCCTCTTTTTTTTCTTTTTCTTTTTTTTCTTTTTTCTTTTTTTCTGAGGATGTTAAGGCATGTTTCACAAGCATGCTGAAATATAGTAAGCATGTAATTAAAGACCTTTATTGATGACCTTAGTTAACTTCTAAAGCTTTGCATAATCCTGAGTTGTTCCCCATTCTTGTTTACTAGGGCCACTTCTCATTTTAGTTCTGGCTCCAAAATTAGAAATCTGCTTCTGCCGAAAGTTATTATTTACAACTAGTTGTAAATCCGCACGTTGCGCATGATAATTTTTTTATGGTAATCTCATTAAATTTTTATTTTTATTTTTTTGCAATTTAGTTTAATTTAATAAGAATAATGTATTTCATAATCATGTTTTCATTTATTATAGGAACAATAAAAAATGTAATATATAGAATTTATATCATACCAAAATGAGAACAATACAATTTTTTTAGGAATTCAAAGGCAATTTAGTGAACATGTTTATTTTTTAATAAAATTCATTTATAACATTTTTTGTATCATTGAAAAGTATATAAAATTTGGAAATTATTCTTTTAGTTTTAAACAAACTTTCTCAAACCCTATTTTTTCTACCCTTTAATTCAAAACTCCGAAAAACGTATCTAAAAAATTAATAAAGCTTAACTGATGATGTACAAAAATCGTCAGTGAGTTGATCTTCCAAACACGCAACGATAAGGTACCTGAAGAATAAAAAGGATGAAGAACCTACAAAGAACACCAGTGGGGTGCCGACCAAAGACCCTCCGAAAGTTAAGTCAGTGATAGAAAAATCTCTAAGAATTCAAGGATGCAAGAGTTGGGAGAAATTTCACATACCTTAAGGAAAGGGAGGTTTGGTGCTTATATAGTGGTGTATAGCTTGACAAAGATCCCATGAATGCAAGAGCTTTCCTTGTAGAGAAGATCTGGAGTTTAAGGTTCCGAGTTCTTGGGCTTCTCTTCCCATATAGGGAAGATACGAACGCGTAGTAGGGTCTTTGGACGCAGTGTGCAAGTTATTTCCATGTAGGGATACGTGAGTGAGGAATACATAAATATTTGTGAGACCCAGCAGGTTCAACCATCAATGTGCCCATCCATTCGTCAGGATGATGAATCATCCTATCCAAACAACATGCAAGCCACCCGTTGGGCACATACAAGAGCTACCCGATGGGTCTTTGATTGTGGTCCCATTGGGAGTGACATCTACCCAGACGGGTCCACATGTGCTAACAACCTTGACGGACGAAAATACCCCTATCATTAACAATGATTAACTGGACCAATTAGGAAAACAATTTGTTGTTGATAATTTATTGAGGTTATTTTCTTTGTGGAAATTACAAATTCATCCACCAAAAAAGATTATCAAATAAACAATTAGAATTAAGTTTCTATATATGCATAGTTGTAAAATAATAATAATAATAATAATGAAATATAATTGCAAAAGCTAAAATATGTCATCATCCGATTATTTTCATTTGACTAACCTTTACTTTTCATTGAATAAATGGCATTATAAATTACTTTTAATACAACTATTAAGAATACTTTCTCTACAAAAACTACAAAATTTTTTCAGCCAAAAAAATTAAAAAATAAACAAAATTTAGTAAAGTCTCATAATTTAACCTTTAAATGGATCACTAAAAAAAATCAAATTCTAACTTGCAAAACAACTAATTATTAACCCAAATCAAATCAAACCAATGAGATAAAGAAAAAAAAAAACTTGTGATCAAGAATTGGAATACCAAAATAACTAAATATGCATAAAAGTCTATACAAATTATCCAAAAAAGAAACAAATGTGATGTGACAATTAAGTCGACAATAACAAAAAGAACCTTTAGTAGAAAATATACCAAAAAAAAAAAAAAAACTCCAGATATTTGATATCTTTTTCTTTGAATGAGATCTCAATTTCAGCGCAGATTTCATTATTAGATATCTTACAACTAGAATCCTAAAAATAAGTGGTTGGAAAAAAAAAATCCACCGATAGAGGAACAAAATTGGAGAGAGAGAGAGAGAGAGAGAGAGTATTGACCTATTTTGTCGTGGACAACTTGGAAGGAATAAAGGAGAGGAGTGGAAATGAAATAGTCAAAAATTTATATAAAAGTTAAGATGGAAGAGGAATGGTGGAAGTAGATGAAAGGTTTCACAAAACTATAGAGTTTAAGAAGATATAAATAAGAAAATTTAAAAATCTATAGAGAGAATCAAATGATTTTTTTTTTCTTTAAATGATTAGAGGAGATGAAAGATTGAATTAATAAGACAATAGTTGAAGAAAATGAAAAGTTGAACAAAGTAAAAATTGAAAAAAAAAAAAAAAAAAAAAAGATGCTAAAAATAGTAAATAAAATACTAATAGTAAAAACCGTGACTAAAAATAAGGAGATTACATACATGAGTTTAGTTGTATATTGCATATATAGCTTAGGCCTTGGACCCTAAGGTCAACTTTGATACTAAATAAAATACTAATAGTAAAAACCGTGACTAAAAATAAGGAGATTACATACATGAGTTTAGTTGTATATTGCATATATAGCTTAGGCCTTGGACCCTAAGGTCAACTTTAATTCTCTTCCCACATACCCTCGGCTCTATATATTCAATTATGACTCCCATGTGCGTGTATAACTCTTTTGGTGCTAAGTTTTAGAACTAAGTTAACCACGCAACACAACACTCCCTTATTTTAAAATGAACAATTGCGAAATGTGTTTTTCATATTAGATTCAAATTTGTTATTCTCTCACTCATTCTACACATTACAAATATTGTCTATTTAAAAAAAAAAATTGATTTATACAGCTATTTTTTATCTTTTTATCTTTATAAATATATCATTCCTTTTTTTTTATTAATATTTTTTTAAGGTGAACCTTATTCTTCTAACTTCTATTGTAGTGTGTTATATTTGCCTAATATACAACTAAACTTTATAAATTTCAAATTTATTATTCAAATTTCTCATCTCTTAAGGAATAATGAAATTATAATAATAATCAAAACTCATAACAAAATTAAAATGTTATCTTAACCAAAATTAAAATGAAACCAAAGGAATAAAATATAGACTTAATAATAATTTATTACTCAAATAATTGGTAAGAATATTCAAATTCATAGCCATGTAGATTGTGTTTTGATATAATTTCAAATTCTTATTTCAAAAAAAAATCTAAGTATTAACCAAAACCAAAATTCAATCAAAGTTATAAAAGGGAAAGAGAAGACTTTTTTGATGGGAAATAAAAAATAAATAAAAAAATAAAAAACACACACACAATACCAAAACACATATTAAAAAAAAGGGAACCATCAACCTTAATTAGAGTTACAATGAAGAACAAGAATCCACCAAAAGAAAGGAGAGAGAGAGAGAGAGAGTATTCACATTTTTGTGTGGGAAAAATATGGTTTGAGTTTGAATGGAAGAAATGATATCAAATTTATACATAATAAAATAGAGAGAAGAAGAGTCAAAATATAAGAAAGATAAAAGGATGAAGGAAGTGTAACGGTAAAGCATAAAGTAGTGGAAAGATAAAGAAGCAAAAAGGGAGGAGAAAAGTTGGAAGAAGTGTAACAATAGATGTGAACTAATGAGAAAAAGAGTTTTTTTTTTTTTTTTTTGGAGAATTGGGAGAAGAAAAGTTTAAAAAGAGAAAAGAAAAGATAAAAAAAAAAGTGGATGATGTGACTCAACAGCAACGTAACAACAATAAATGTTTTGCTTTAACTTTTATATAAATATATATATATATATTATCCTTTTATGTGGATTTGAAAATTACAATTATTTGTCAATATGAACACTTCAGTTACCCAAAAATAGATGATGAGAGATCGATTGATCAAATTAATTTGATAAATTTAGTCGACGCTAAATACTTGCTTTTTAATTGTTAAAGTAAATGGAAAAAATATACGAAGAGAATCAAAAATTCAAGAGAAATACATGGAATTAACGTGATTTGGTTTAATGGACTTATTACTTGCACTGCAAAAATGGATTAGGTTTTTTAATACAAGTAACATTAGGATTTTTATTTCTTAGTAGAAAGAACCTGAATAAGTATAATACAACATACTTGGGATTGACTAGATCATACAGTGGGCTTGTACACGTCTATTTTTAGTCCACAACTTCTCTGCAATTATCAAACTTCGGCTAGTTAGCACCCAGTACTACTCAAGTACAAGCTCGTCACAACTCCAATTGGAAAATACAAATTACCAAATACTAGAAACTATATGTTTGACTCCAATATCATGAGTACTTAAAATGAAGAAAGAAATTTATCAACCATCTGCAATCAAAGACAAAAGTTATTGTAATAAAAATAGGGCAGTGACAAACTCTCAATCTTTAGAGTCTGAATTATCAAACAACATGAATCACAAAAAATAATGGAATGTAGACCTAGACAGTAAAGAATGATATTGTATTTATGATATTTTTTCGGTCAAAAATTTACATCTTGTATGGTGAGTGAAATAATTGGAGGATAAGCAATTCAGCAGAAAAAGACTGTAAAATTTGTGTCTCAAAACCTGGCTGTGGATTCTGCAACTATACATTTGGAAAGATAAATTCACCTTCTGTGCCAAAGTTTAGTTCAATTGGGATGGAGCGGTGCCCTTAATTAGAGAGCTGGATGTCTGATTGTATTCAAGCCACCTCTCTGCTTTACTTCTAAGTTTAAAATTGCATCTATCAACCCACTACAAGTGTTCTCTCTTTCAATCTAAAACGCCTCATAAACTAGCCACTAACATTATCAGGTTCCTTGGAACGAGATGATTCGACTATTTCTGGAACTCGATCAAGCAAGCGGTCCATCTCCTCTGGAAATTCAGCCTTTGCTCGATTAGTTTTTCCTCCAACGACAACCATAGTTCCATCTTGTAAGGCCCAAATCTTTTGGATGTTCAAGGAAAAAAGTATGGGAAAAGATGAGTATGTATTAAATTGGTATCATGGTTTCAATTATGGCAATATCAAACCAAAAATAGAATTATTAATAAAAAGAAAAACAGAAATTTTAACACATTGCACCCTTACAGTGTAAAAGTAATGATGCAAGAAATTCAATTTATTAATTTTGTTATTACAATTCTTAAGTCCAGAACCACATTCAAATTTTGATATATATTCTTAAGTAACAACACCAATCGATTTTTGGTTTAGGCGGGGTTCAAACTCCAAATCTCTTATTCGACGATAAGAGCCTTTATCAGTTGAGTTAATTGGAACCCACTCAATTTATATATATGTAAATTGTAACTATAGCCAGATCAGTATGACCAAATACAACATTATTATGAACCATTATAATTCAGGTATATAATTACTATTTTTGAAACATATACAGCCAACCTCTATCATGTAAAAAGATGTTTTACCCGTGAATGAGATAGAAAACTGATGCAAGTTGTGAGCATTAGAGCACCAAATCCAGCATAAACAATTGGCACCCCAGGATCAGTCTGAGAAAAAACCATGTTTAGTTCCAACACAAATACAAATAAGTAGTCAAAGAAAATCCTATATTGTTAGTATAGCAGTTAATTTGAGTCATCACCTTCAGGTCAAGGCCACTGCTGCCTATTGCATCTATGATAACAATTCTTGAACCATCTATGTCAATTGGGAGCTTAGAGCCAGGCCGTCGAACTCCAGAAAATTTTCCTTCCAGATCATATATGACAATTGATTGTAGATCACGAGCAAGCATTGATCTGAATCCAAATAAAAAAGGGAAAAGGATATTAGAATGAAGGGAAAATACTGAAAAGACAAAATACAGGGCTATATGGACAACATACTTTTTTCCCATAACCTTAAGAGAATGAGCATATATAATTGGAATACATATATCTTATATCGAGTGTGTGTAGTGGTGGAAAAATACATACATTCCTTTTACATTAGGCGATTCGGCATCTCCAACTGGTAAGAAAGTCCCAAAAAGCTTCTTGTCTCCATTGATCTTTAGGGGTGCCATTGCCAGATTAAAAGGTCCTTCATCATCCTTAAGTATTTGCAGTGCTGAAAAACTCCAATCTGTCTGGTATATAGTGATTCCACCATACCTTAAAGGATCATTTACGCTAATTGTTTTCCTCATTATCTCCTTCCCATCAAGGTCAAAGAGCGAAAGATCAGTGTAAAACTGGGACACCTATAAATCCAAAGAAAGAACACAAAAAATGTCTAGCAATGAGTAAGAAAAGTGAGAGGGACCATCACTATAGAGATTACTAAAGGAACATATTTCAAATCAGCTATAGGGATCCCAATTGATGAGCTCATGAAGACTTACTCTCATCCATTGGATTAACGACTTAAGGAAGGGTCCCATTGAAAAATACAGTCAAGAGAAAAAAAATGAATTTTTTCCAATAAAAATTTGACAGGAAGTGTTCGATCAAATTAAGAATTTGATGCAAAACTAATAAACTCGTAATAAGGTTTTTCCCCTTATGGTTTTTCACTGATGTCAAAACAAAATCAACATCTACCTCTCCACTGTCATAGTAATCCATGTAGAATCTGTTAATATGAACCTCAGTATTGAAAGCATCAGTGGGAGTAGAGAGAAACCCAGTCGGGCCTAATACATCTCCAACAACAAAATTCAGTCCCTGCGGAACTGTGACTGAACCTCTGAAGCTCCCAGCTGCACTAAGAGTTCCACCGGCCATTATGAGAAGCATTGCTAAATGTACTCCAATAGGGGCAAACCGACCAGCAAGCCCCTTAAAGGCATATAAAGATGGTCCTTTCAGGAATACCTACAGCAACCAAACAACAGATTGCACGCAGGACATCATTAGTAAAAACTACCATCAGAATTTCATACCTTGAGCAGGTAAAATGCAAGCCTAGCCAAAAGAACAGGCATCAAATTTTGTTTTAAGTGTAGAAGAGGGATGAATGTATGGAAACAAAAACTTACACTACTGAATTTAAGGAAAAAAGAAACATACATGTGCACACATACACAAAATGAGAATGAGAAAGAAAATAAAGCAAGCAATAATAAGATTGTATGACCTCATATCCTGCTCCCATCAGAAGAACACCTAAATCTTGAACTGATGCTCTAGGTAGAGTGTCTGAATATTCCTGCTTGCGGATAGCCTCAGAAGAGTCTAAGAAATTCCATCTGCATATATAAATATCAACCAAGTTCTGTGATTGAAAGGTTTCTCCAACTCATTCTTAGCCAAAGAGGACCTAAATATGAGAAAGCAAAATAATAAATAATAATAACAATCATTCAATTAGACCTTCTTGCGACCTTAACCAGGGGTATCTGTGTTGTGTAAGTGCAGGCCATGAGCGATGCACCCAGGAGAACTAATGTTCCAAGAAAAACGGGAGATGAGTACATGTGGTCAAACCCAAGGGTGAGAACCCATCTCCAAGTGAAAAATCCCAATACAGGATTGTCTTCAGGGTACTTTTGAAAATAGAAGTCTGGAGCTTCACCTTGATCAATGAAAGTACCTGTAGAAGCATCACATAAATACAAGACCAATTTCTAATTATAACACATCAGGGCAAAATTACAGACAATACTTTATGAAGCTAAAGCAGTTTGACAACATGGCTATCCCTTTATGTCGTAAAATCTCATCACCTAGGTCCTTTTGTTGGAAATTATAATTCACTGTCCAATTATTGAAGACCAAATCAAGTTATTAATTGCCAGAGAATATAATGGGATTGGTTAATAAATGAAGAAATTGTTTGCTATAGAATATCATGAGATTTATGCAATCAATACGCAATTCAAATTTAAATTGACATTGTCATTTGTGTATACTCTTCATTATAAATAAGGATTCCATGGTAATGTATTATCAAGAAAGATGTATGAGAAAATGTAGCGTTTTGGACTCTTGTCCCATGGATGTAGGCCACAAGACCGAACCACGTAAACTATCATGTTTTCTCCCCTCTCTTTTCTTTCTCAAAACACAAATTTCTACACTTTTAAGACCTAGTGTCATAATCTTTGAACTCTATCAGTGGCAATTTTGTGTACAAGTAAAGAGTATGAAAGTTAATTTTTTCGAGTACTAAACCATGCTACTAACATTACACAATTATCAATCTATGTATTCAAAAACCAGAGGAAATCTAAACAAATTTCTCAGCTTCTAACTAACACACACCCCAACTGTACCCAATTGCCAAAAAGAGAAAAGAACAAATACCAACACAACATACCAAGGGCCATTAGAGCAGCAACAGCGAACATTTCTCCAATAGCCAAAGGCAGATTAGACAAAACCCCCAGAACCTTTCTGGGGAACCTCTTCACCAACCTCATCAAATTACCTCCTGACTTTGCTTTAACCTCCCCATTTCCATTGCCTTCACCACCACCACCACCACCACCTTTCTCCGCCAGTGACGGTGCTGCCTCTGACAACACAATCTTCTTGGATATGTTCTTGTCCTTGTTCTTGATATCTTGAGGTGACTTCAGCTTGCAAGTAACTAAGTTGAATGAGAGAAACCTCGAACTGTGGAGACTCTGAGTTTTGGTACTGTATGGATTAATGAAGTGGGGTTTGAAGGTGGAGTGAAGAAGATGGGAATTGAGGAAAAGGGTTTTTGTGGGACTCAGAGTTAAAGCCACCATTGTTGGAAATTATGGAACTTGTGGTCTCTCAGTTTCGGAACTGAGGTGTGAAGTGAAGTGTAACAACCATAGCTGTCTGTTACTTTATCCAAAAACCAGATATTTTGTATATCTCGTGCAAAGGTCGGCGCTACGCTTCGTTTTATCAGTTGACGTGGGTTTAGATATGAGATCATCTAATTACACAATTACTGTGAAACAACTTTAATTTCTCACTAAGACTTTTTTTTTATTTTGAATTTAATATATTTTTTAATTTAAATTTATTTATTAAAAACTAAATTTTGTAAGGATGTAATGTAAAATTCATATTTTACCTTTTCAATTTTAACACGCCACATCATCTTATCACTTATTTAAGGATAAGCACCACTATATTCAATTAATTCTAATATCTATATATAAATTCAACCAAATTGAGAATTTATTAAGATGTTATTTAGTGTGGTAGGATGTATTGAATTTTAAGTAAAATGTTGATATGGCAATTATTTATACATCCTTATCAAATTCAAACTCTATTTTTTAGGAAAAAAAAAATTAGGAAAAAAATTTCTCTAGTAGTTTTTTTTTTTTTTTTTAATTTTGTTAAATTACAATTTTAACCCTATTTTTTATTTTTTAAGAATAAAAATTATCTAATTAGATTAGAAGTATTTTTGACATTTTTTGACGTTATAACTAATTTTCTGAATCCTCTTAATATATACAAATGACTCTAATGTAACAGATTGGAAATAGTGACAAAAAAAATTACTGATTCATGTGAAAATAACAGACAACTAGTTACAATATGATATATAAATAGTTGTGAAAAATGGAATGATAAATTTTATAGTCTTACAATAAGTCTTTAGATATAGATACTAGTTCGTGTCTTTGGGAGATGCATTTTAAAATATAAGAAACCTAAAGCAATGGGCCTAAATTAGATTTATATTCTAACAACCTCTCTCAAATTTATGTTAGGTGAACGGAGTGCGACTTAAGTTTGGAAACCAATACGCGAAAGCATTTCGGTGAAAGAGGTATGAGGAATGGCTCCACAATGAGAGCTCAAATGTAAAAATGGCTTCAAAAATGAAATTAGAATGCGAAAATTACAACGCAATTTTACATTATACAAACCAAACAACCCAATAGAGAATCAAATTCAATTATATTACATGTCATCGGCAAAAACCTAGTGACTGACACTTCTTAATGTTTCTAATGTCTAAATATAGAATTTAAATTATCTTTCTTTGAAATATGATTACTAGCTAGTTGGCCTAATTTCCTTTGGGTCAAGTTGTTCAGGTCAAACATCAATAAAAATAAAAAAATAAAAAGAAGAGAGAGAAATCACCACTATAAAAAACAAAATCCCACTTTTTATTTCACGAAAAAAAAAATCAAATGATTATTAAAAGACTTGTTAACGAATGCAAAATATATCTGAAATAGTATCCAGACCAATAAATGCAAGCTAACTAATACAATAATTAACTTGTTCAAATTAAACTATTTAATCTTGGAGGTCGAATCAGGTAATATTGATCAGGATAACCAGCAAAAGTTGTGACATAATATGCTTTTTCACTACTATAAGATTTATCGCTCACAAAGCTACAAATATATGTACCTGAGATTATCAAGAAAATGCAAATTAGAGTAACCAATGTCATATAGCCAAGATTATTAGGAGGTGTGGCAGTTGGGGGTCTTGGGCCAATTGGGCGATTGGGAATGGACTTTTCAGAATTTGGGTACGTACTCCAAATCTTTTGCTTCTTTTCCCCGTGATTCAATTCCATATAGGGGAACCAATCTGTGTTCCTTGATGACTGCTCGACAAACTGGGCATTCCCTGTATTTAGAGTAATATCGTCCCCAACTGTATAGACAAGACCAGCAATAGAGGTGTCCACACTCCACACTGAGTGACAATAGGTTCTTCAGATCAGCAAATTGCCAACAAATTTTGCAATAAAACAAACTGCTAGCAACTTCAGTGCAATCTTTTGAACAAGAGCAGGATTCAGCGGACCCAATATCCATATCCATTTTGGAATATCAAGTTCCTAGTTCCTACACGTATGTAAAATTAAGTGCAAATATGATTTATCAAGCGTAATAATATGAGTCTGGTTAAACGAGTACATTAATCATCAATTTTAGAATACTTTTTTATGAGAAATTGAAAAAGTTGTGAAAAAAGTTGGTCTTCTTTTTATTTTCTCATAAAAAAACTTCTTAGAATGATTTATAAATGGATACTTTAGTAAAACCTTGACAATATATATCAATTTTGGCTTGTAAAATTATATATATATGAAGGCTAGCAACACCCTCAATAGTCAACACTTTAAACAAAACAAAATAAATATACTCCTTGATGAATAGGAGAACCAATTTGCCAAAAGAAATCCTTTCTTTTTCTTTTTTTAATGAATATTGGCACCAGAAATCTTAGCATGGATGGATCCAATATTCTATTCAAATTCTATAATTTGCAACAAAACATAATAAATATCACCATCATCATCATTATTATTAGTAACCCTTATTGTTATTATTATTCAAAACATGAAACCGGAAAAACAAATATTAAACATTAAAGATTTAGTGTTTAAATGTTATTTATGTTCCTCAACTATCTCAAATATTTAACAAAAAGAACTCAAAATTAAGAAAGAAATTTGATTCATAAAAGACATATAAACATATATTTATGTTTGCATAATATATTCAAGGTTGAGAGACCCAACAAGTATGATACTCCATAATAATGACGGAAAGTTACTATGGTCGCCCCCTTTTTACCCTTTTTTATTATCAAGAATTATATCATGAGTGTGTTTTACTAGAAATTCAACAGAGTCTTATCCAAAAAAAGAAAGAAATTAAACCGTAGAGACCGACTAAGAAAATAGAAACACACTAGGGAGCAACTAAGGCCATAATCTCATAACACTAGGGCTTTTGAAATCGATTACAAAAACACATAATAGAGAGACAGAATTGACAAACCTTGATAATTGCTTGGTGAGTTGGATGCATGAGTCTCTTTTGCTCTCTTTACAAATGAATAAAGAAAATTGGGAATTTCATTGTAATTGACTAAATCAGTATTATAATGAAATTAGTATTTTTTTTTTTATTTTTTTTTTTATTATGAGAAGAATGAAATTAGCATTCTAGTAAATTGTTGATGACTCCCACTCAAAATCAATCTTTTATCCAAATGGGTATTCTAGTAGATTTTAACTAGCCTACTTAACTAGTTAATTAAGTTACAACATGTCCGAGACTTCTACATGACGATAATGCAGTTACGTGATTGCATCTGAAAATTGGTAAATGTTCTTTCACACACCCTTTTTTACCCTTTTTAACATATTTCCAACAACCCAAAAAAAAAAAATACACACAAACACAAACAGATGGTCACTACCCCTATTATCCCAAAGCATCCAAAATATAATTCTCATAATAAAAAACAAGTTTTTCCCAAAATAAAAAGGTTGGAAGTTTTATGGACTTGTTCAAAGAGTGAGCTCGAAACCCCACCCAGCTTACGATAACCACGTCATGGTTCACAACCCACGACTCACATTGCCACGCAATCGACCCATGTCTCGCTGCATGTTCTCCCGCAATCGATCCATGTCCTCGCGCAATTGAGACATGTCTCGCTGCACGTCCTCTTGCAATCGCTGCATGTCCTCTCGCAACTGAACCATGTCTTCATGTAAACAAAGCGTGGCACGCTGCACGTCCTTCATCAACATAACCAATCTAGCAGCCTCCTCTACTCGGGAACGATGCGCGTCCTCCATCAACATAAACAATCTAGCAGCCTCCTCTATTCGGGAACGATGCACGTCCTTCATCAACATAACCAATCTAGCAGCATCCTCTACTCGAAAACGATTCTTCCGTTTGTTTTGTGTATTAGCAATAGCAAGATCTTCTTTAGGCACTATAACCAAAAAAAATAATAATAATAATTAGTAAAATAAATTAAATTATAGACTTGATTGTTCAAATTGAAACACAAAATTATATACCTTCATAGGCTTGATTGTTCTCTATATCAAAAGATATGCAGCTTCCCTCATCAAATTCCTTCGGGTCCTGAAACCTGCAAACGCAAACATACATAAAAGATGCGGTTTAGTTTTATGTGGAGTTAGTTTTCTAGGCTTTCTAACACGAACCAACCAAATGGTATAAGAGATGGAGGGAAAACGTCTGCATGCTTCACTGTCACTGTTGGGGAAGACAATAATATACAGCCCTGTGGAAGGAGTTTTATATAGTTACCTATGTCCACGAATGGGAGTTTATATGATTGGCTACTATAGAGACTAGGGGATAGACTCTCACTTGCTTCCAAATCTACAGTTTTTTTATCCTAATAGATCCTTCTTTTTCAAGCCATAGTAGCCAATCTCAACCCTAAAGCAGCCCATCACAAACTAAAACTACTATCTTGTAAATAATTATTAGTCTATATATCACATGGCATAATTTATAATATTCTTCATTAAAAAAAATTAAATAAATAAATAATTAAATAATAGAAGAAGAGGAAGAATGAAGGATTACTCACATTGTTATGTACTCACGTGGCATAATTTATAATATTCTTCATTAAAAAAAAAAAAAAAAAGAAGAGGAAGAATGAAGGATTACTCACATTGTTATGATTTTCTTGGTAGCAATAGCGCAAACTGAAAATTATGATTTTCTTGGTAGCGATAGCGCAAACTACGAAAATTATAGAGATGACTTCCTTAGTAAGAGATTAGGAGTCTAAAGTCTAAACCCACTAAGAGAGAATTTTGTGGGAGAGATGTGTGTGTGGATTTTCTTTTTATAGACAAACGAATAGGATTTCTACCGAGAGGGAGAGACGTGACGGAGAGAGACGTGTGTGAAGATAAACAAATAGAATTCCGAATTATTTGATAGATGATAGAGTTTTTACGTAAGTTAAAAATTATCCATAAATCAATTTGATTTGAGAAAATATTTCTAATACAATTAACTATTAATAATAAGAAAAACTAATTTAAGAAATTGAAGTGTTGGTAATCTACAATTAATTAAATTTTTGTGTCTATCTAAAGAATTGATAAAGCCGTGGAGGAAAAATTGATAAGATAAAATTATATATACCCACTTTTATATTAGAAATTTTTTATGGTAAGAAATTAGATTTCTAATCAACTTAGGAATAAGAGAGAGAAAAAATAACATTGTTATTTTTAAAAGGATCGGAACAAGATGTAAAAATTTCATAAAGTTGAAATGAAAAAAAAAATTGTTTACCTATAAAATACGACAAAATAATAATAATAAAAAGAAGAAGTTGATACGAAAAATAATGTTTAAGTAAAAATCAAATATGAAACATTTAAAAAAAAAAAAAAGTGATAAAACAACAAGGAATTTCATCTTTAAAAAATTACTTCAATTTATAATTTAGTGCAACCACAGATTTTCAATTCAATTTATAATCAAAGAGAGAATTATTGATATGAACAAAATCCCGGCTACAAAAGAAATTAAAAAATCTTTTACTAAAAATTTGATAACAACAATTCAATAAATCATATATTTTTTAAATGATGTGTGTTGATGCTCATTTTGGAAAAGCTCAATAGCAGGAAGAAGCCCAACAATATGGGCAGAAAATAGTTAGTAAATTGAGAGAAAAACCATTAAACCCGAATGGCAGGAATGATGAATCATAAGCCCATAAAATGATAAACGGGCCTCGAAGAAAGCAAGCGAGCCTAAAGGAGCCCAGAGAAAGAAGTAGTAAACCCATGGGTAGTAGAAAAGTAAGAATGGGCTAAAACAGGCCCGAAGTAATGGAGTAAGTGAGTAAGAGGTTGATGGAAAGTCCATAAACCCCAAGGGTAAAGGATATGGCAATTGGGCTAGGAAAGCCCAAAAGAGTCAGCAAAAGCCCATGGGAATGCAGAATTAGAATGGGCCGGGGATGCCCAAGGAAAGAAAATGGACCAAAGATGCTCAAGAAGGAAGAAATGGGCTGAGGAAGCCCGTAAGTAATGGAATGGGTCAAGGAAGCCCAAGTAGCATGAATGCAGACCCAATGACAATGCTAGGTCACTGTAATCAAGTAAAAGAAAAGCATACAGCAGGCTCAAAAGAGGCCAAGCAAGCACGGGTCAAATAACACCACAGCAGGAATAACAGTGGCATGGCAGGAATGCTAGCAGGTTTACGGAAGGAGCAAAGAGTGGGCTAAAGAGAGAAAATGCCACAATCAAGAAAGGCCTAGCCCTTGAACGAAGCAAGCCATAAAGAAAGGAAGATCAAAAAGCAGTTCACACCAAAAAAGGTCAAGGATGAGCGGCAAAATGCACAAATGAGCCTCCAAACCATGGCAAACGCATGAGCAGCAGACAAGCTTTGGACATACACGGAAGTGGAGCACACACAAGGCCCAAGCACCACCAACCTGTACCCAGCCAATACAAGAGTGATGGGTCATAGGTCAGAGGTAAGTGAGGGTATGGTCTGGCAGTGGGGAGAAGGGGGAGACTATTCTAGGGTTTCCGCTCAAACTCTTTTAAGGGAAATGTCTTGCTGGGATGACATACCACCCAAAAGAGGGAAGTGTGAGTTGGAACCACTAGGTGCATGCCATGAGAGATGGTGAAAAAGGATACTCACACTATTGCTAATAGGAATGCCACGGTAAACAAGCAAACAAAATAGATTTCTTTGTCTGGTAATGGGGAGTGGCACGGTCAGCACAGGTAAGTGGTAGTGGCTAAGTAGCTGACAAATCAATGGGTGGTCTGGAAGGACACCCACACCCAGACAAAAGTGGTTAAGGGGTAAAATGATAAAAACCTGTTGCGGCAAGTAGTATATAAGGAACCTCTGTCGTGCATAGAAAGGAGAGGAGGGAGCAACAATCATAACGAGAGATTCACATCATTACAACAACAATAGTCACCACTATAACACACGAGTAAGAACTAGAAAGAAAAGAGGGGAAAAGCAGAGTAACAAAATGGGAAAAAAAGAAAGAGGAAGTTAGGAAGAAAAAATAGAGAGAGAATAGAATAACAGACATGCACCAATAAGCTAACCCCTTCTCTCCTTCTAAAAGCCTACCCTCTGTTAAGGATTGAGGATTTTCTAGGCATAAGCCATTTAGGCCTGTTCTCTCAAAGTGGGTAATTTTTATAGTAGGATCTTCCTGTGAGGTTATTCACATTGAGGGAGTGGTTCCCTCCTTGGTCTTAGTTTCGTAATGCAACTAAGCACGGCATACTAACCATTCCTTTTTGCTTTTATTAATTAAGTACCAATATTATTTCTCTTTTGCCTTTGCCATTTCATTTATAATGTATTTCTTGGTGGTGTGTCGTCCCTTTCCTTTATTTTGTTTGAGAATCCTTTACTTATTCTGTCTAACAGCAAGTATATTTCTTTTATTGTTGTCATATTTTTGCCTGCCATAATTCTCTTGTAACAGTCTCATCTGTCATGGGCATGTGACCAAAATTTCAACAAAGGGGCTTTAGTTTGCACACAAGCCGATCTAAGGTGAGTTGCAATTGGATCGGTCCTGACTTTCCTGCCCAGAACCTTTGGGTTGTCGTGTGGCAAGAGGCAGCCCAGCCCACAATCTCATAAAGGCCCACCACAATGTGGAAATATATTAAACAACATTTCATCGGCACCACAAATGCCATGATGAAATCTCAAAATCAAAGGTTTTTTTTTTTTTTTTTTGAGAAACTAAAATCAAAGGTTAATAACTCTGATTGTACAAGCTCTTCTTCATGTTGTATCTATGACTTTTTCTAATTAATGAAGTTTTTGTTTGTTAATTATCACCCAAAAAAAAAAATCAAAGGTTAATAACTCTGATTGTACTATGCCGAAATGAATTAAAGTTAGTAAGGAGAAAATGAGCATTTGCCCTTTTTGCCAAAACTTTTCAGCAAAATGCCTCATATCTGAAACTATTTAGGGAAATACCCCTATTTCAAAACTCGATTTTCTAAAAATCGATTTTCAATTTAAAACTCGATTTTTGGACAATCGAGTTATAGCAAACTGAAAATTAATAAATAAATAAATAAAAAATTCTAGAACTCAAGTTCATGGAACTCGAGTTCCATGTGAAGTACTTGAGTTCATGGAACTCGAGTTCCAAAAAAAAATTCTAAGTCCACGTTCGCTATAACTTGATGTTTCAGAAATCAAGTTTCAAAACGGGGGCATTTCCCTAATTAGTTTCAGACATAGGGCATTTTGCTAGAAAGTTTGTGAGAAAGGGGTAAAAGCCCATTTTGGCCAAGTTAGTAATCCAATTGGTTTGACACACACAGATGCCATAATCTATTAGTAGTCTTTTGTTTTGTAAAAGTTACTATGCTCACCCCCCTTTTACCCTATTTTATTGTCAAAGAATTATATCATGAGTGTGTTTTACTAGAAATTAAACATTAGGGTCTTGTCCAAAAAAAGAAAGAAATTAAACCGTGGAGACCGACTAAGAAAAAAGAAACACACTAGGGAGCAACTAAGGCCATAATCTCATAAGAATAGGGCTTTTGAAATCAATTACAAAACACATAATAGAGAGAAAGAATTGACAAATCTTGATAATCGCTTGGCGAGTTGGATGCACAAGTCTCTTTTGCTCTCTTTACAAATGAATAAAAAAAACTGGGAATTTCATTATAATTGACTAAGTGTGCGTTTGGATACCACTTATTTTGCTGAAAATTGAAAACTTGTTGCTGAAAACAATAAAAAAATAATTTCTAGGTTGTTGTTCATTGCTGAAAACACTGTAATTTTTTCTTAATGCACTGTTCATGTCCCATGAACAGTGCAAGAGGCGCTAGTCAGGAAAAAAAAAAAATGACACGTGAATGTGGAACGCAATCCAAACGGGGCTTTAATCAATATTATAATGAAATTAATATTCTAGTAAATTAATGTTGATGACTCCCACTCCAAATCAATCTTCTATCCAAACGGGTGTTCTAGAAGATTTTAACAAGCCTACATAACCAGTTAATTAAGTTACAACATGTCCAAGACTTCTACATGACATTAATACAATTACGTGATTGCATCTAAAAATTGGTAAATGTTCTTTCACTCACCATTTTTTACCCAATATTTATAATGGATGCCCTTAATTATGTGCACATTTTTAAAAAAGAACAATTGATGTAAAAAGTTTATAAATTGTGTGAGAGTATGATTATTATTTTCGGATTTAGATTTCAAGCAATTATTATACGGTGAAATTATAACTTTTGTTTGTGAGATATAAAGTTTAAAAAGAAGCATACAAAGATGGCAAATAAGAGCTCAAGGATCACACTAAAGAATTTAATCCACAAAAACAGTGCACCATACTCTAATACCAATTGTGAGATAAGCTTAATCCAATCTAGGTATTGATTTAGACCCCAAGTTTTAAATTACGGCTTATACAATTTTAGACTAATCTAATAATTAGCACAAATTATAAGTGATTAAGCACGGCTGACAACATAAGAATGCATAACCAAATTAAAGCATATAAAATGGACTACCCCAACAAAAGACTACATTTTTTATTCTAGTCATTGACTTGGAAAACCGGTTGGGTTGGGTTACGGGACAGATTGGGTTTGGTTTAGGAAAAAAAAAAAGGTAATTTTAAATGGGTTGCAGGTAGGTCAAGTCAATTAAGTTATATGTTAACCCGTATTTTATCACATGCACGGAAATAATAATAATAATAATATTATTATTATTATTATTATTATTATTATTATTATTATCTTTGTCTTCATTTTAATACTAATAGAAGAACGAACAACAAATATTCAAACATGAAATTTAGATAATATATAAATTCTTAAGTTTATGTACCCCATAATTCACTAATGATATTATCAATTTATCACTATAAACGAAAGAATAAAAAAAATACTAAATGTTATGGACCTTAAATTGTTAAGGTATATCATCACCATAAATGGTAAATGTCATGGACCTATACTAAAAGGTTTTTTTTTTTTTTGAGAAGGAATTCAAAAAGCTAATTGTAATTAGAAAATACAAGTTAACCGGATCGAGTCCAATTTTGTCAAGTCTAATTCTAAGAGAATGGTCAACCACAATTCCGACTAAGCACTACTAGCAAACCCACACTATTCGGAAAATTAGAAAATTTGACCGAAATGAATGAGATTGAGAATTAGTCCATAGAAATGAAAATTATAAAAAATTGATGAAATTAAGAATCAGTATAGGATGATATTTTTTTTTTTTTTTTTGGTGGGTCAATCAATAAAACTGTGACACAACCTGAGAAGAAAAAAGTGAGCCTGAATAAACTTTATTCATCTATAGTTCTGTTTAACAAAAAAGAGAATCAATGTTCCCAAAAAAAAAAATCCAATTTCCCACTCCTTATATCATGAAAAAATAAAATCAAAAAAACATTAAAGCCTCATATGTTAATGCCTCTATCACATGAGTAAGCAGACTTCCATCTACTGATACCAACCCCGTTGTACCATTACTGATCCCTAGGATATTGAAGTACCTTTCCTTTAAAGGTTGTCGATCTTCACAAAAACGTTGCCCCAAAATCCTTATTTCTGGCACCATAGCAGGATCCCAAAAACCTTTTTTTTTCCTTAAACCTTGTACCACCATAGCACCAAGTGGGAGGAAAGGTGTTTCTATCCATCTTGGAGGTCGAATTTGGTAATAAAGAGGAGGATTACAAGAAGTACTTATGGCGGGGTACACTTCTGTATTAGCATAAGACTTGTTCTTCACAAAGCTAATTATGAAAAAAACAATTAGAGTAGCCAATATTATATAGCCTAGCAATTCTATAAAAAAATATATTATATAGCCTAGACTATTAAGAAGTTCTGACATAAAACTCGTACTGTTAAGGTCCTCATCATCCTCAGAAAAATCATCCTCATCCTCAGGAAAATAGTCTTCATTATTAGGAAGTGTGGCAGTTTGGGGTCTTGGGGCAATTGGGCGATTGGGAATGGACTTTTCAGAATTTGGGTCCAAATCTTTTGCTTCTTTTCTCTCTGATTCAGTTCCATATAGAGGAACTAATTTGTCTTCCTCAATGATTGCTCGACAAACTGGGCATTCCTTGCATTTACTGAAAGATTTTAGCCAACTGCATAGACAAAACCAGCAAAAAAGGTGTCCACACTGAGTGACAACAGGGTCTTCAGCTAATTGCCAACAAATTTTGCAATTAAACAAACTGCTAGCATCTTCAGTGCAATTTTTTGAACAAGAGCTGGATTCAGTGGCCTCAGTATCCATTTTTAATTAGGAATACCAAGTTCCTGCATATCATCATCATGTAATTAAGTGCAAATATCGTCAATTATCAACCATAACAATATATATATATATATATATATATCAATTCTGGCTTGTGAAAAATTATATATATCAGGGCTAGCTACACCCTAAACAGTCAACACTTTAAACATAACAAAATAAATATACTCCTAGATGAATAGGAGAATCAATTTGCCAAAAAGAAGTCCTTTCTTTTTCTTTTTTAGTTAATATTGCCAACGGAAATCATAGCATGGGTGGATGCAATATTCTGTTCAAATTCTATAGTTTGTAACAAAGCACAATAAATAACATCATCATCATCATTATTATTACTATTATTCAAAACATTGAACCGAAAAAACAAATCATAAAAAATAAAGATTTAGTATTTAAATGTTATTTATGTTCCTCAACTATCTCAAAAAGTAGGAAAATAATTATGAATTTAAAAAAAGTATATATTTAACAGACAAACAAACAAAAAACTAAAAGAAATTCAATTCAGGAATCGGCATACAAACATATATTTATGTGTATATAATATGTTCATGGGGTTGAGTGACCTAGCTAATGGATATGGTACTACTATGGTAATGCTGGAAAGCTACTATAGTCGCCCTCTTCTACCTTTTTTATCATAAAAAATATATACTATTTGTATGTTTTACTAGAAATTAAATGGTAAGGACTAGGGTCTTGTTAAGTAAAAAAAAAAAAATACTAGGAGCGACTAAGGACTTAAGACATAAACTCAGAGTTTTGGGCTATTAATTAAGTACATAATAGAGAGAATATTGACAAACCTTGATAATCACTTGAGAATTGAAAATCCTTGATAATCACTTGGTGAGTTGGATGCACGTACGAGACTCGATCTTTTGCTTTCTTTAATTACAATGAAAAAACAACATTGGCCTTTGGAGGATTATATATATCAGCAATTCCACCGTAAATTAATCTGTATTTGATGAAATTAGTATTCTAGTACATTGTTTACTCTCACTCCAAATCACCTATTTTATCCAAATAGGTGTTGTAGTAGATTTTAACTAGCCTACTTAACTAGTTAAGTTACAACATGTCCAAGACTTCTAAGAATATCTAGGAATTCTTCCTGAAGTTAATGCAATTATTACGTGCTTGCATCTAAAAATCGGTAAATAATGTTCTTTCACCACCTTTGCGAGAGTATGATTACTATTTTCGAACTTAGATCAAATTGTGAGATATAAAATTTAAAAAGGTAAAAAATAAATAAAAAATAAAGTAAAGAATTGAAAGTTTAAAAAGTGAATTTTTAATTTTTACAATATTGCATGATATAATAACCCTAATTATTACATGATATAAGACCTGTTATTTTCTCCATAATAATGTTTTTTTTTTTTTTTAAGTTCAAATTTGCACTGATTCATGAAGGTATATATATATATATATGCCCCACCAATCATATATCTTCCTTATCCTCCTCAGAACAAAAGGTCCAAAACCTCCCATAATACGTTCGTTACATTATTTGCCTCTAAAACCCCAAAGCCAAAAACACAATGCTTCACAAACCCTAACAAAATCCCTTCCTCTCCTCTAGACCTCAAGCTCCATGCATCCCACCATGACAACCTTCGCAACCTCAAAGCCCTTAGAATCATTCACAAACCCAACAACAAGCTTCCATCCATCAACACTGACTCTAACACCATTGTCCATTGACAAGGTCCTTCCCATGGTTGATTTCTTCAAATCCAAGGGCTTTACAGAGCCTGACTTCCCAAGACTTGCGTACCTTTGCCCCCACAAGTCTTCTCTACCAATTTTGACCCAACTGACTTCACCCCAGTTTTTGTTTTCTTGGCCACCGAAGAATCACTCGAGTTCTGTCTCCAGCCAACTATGGATTATCTAAGGCAGCTGGGGATGGAGAATTTGAGCTCGCCAAGTAATCTTAGTGCGTATCTTTTGAACACACGAGCTGAGAGGCTGAGGGAGAAGATTGGGTTCTTGAAGAGTATTGGTTTTTCTCATGAGGAGGCTGCAAGGGCTTGTTTTAGATTTTGCCTGCGATGTTTGGTTATAGCATTGATAATAACATGTGGTCAAAGTTTAAGTACTTGGTGGATAAGAGGAAGATAGGAGTGTGGAAGAATTGAAGTTTCCGCTGTATTTTGGGTTTAGTTTAGAGAAGCGAATAGTGCCAAGGCATTTGCATTTTGTTAACAATATAAAGTGTGAGAGAATAACTGAATAGTGCCTTATATAAGCTAGGTATGTGTGCAGTACAAAAAACATAAGTGCAGTACAAGTAATATACTGGGCTAAGCCCAATAGGCTAATCTAGCTTAATCTATACACTAACACATTTGAAGGAAATGAATGTTCAGATTAATTCCATTGAATAGAATGATATTGTGCATGAAGCGACCAAAATTTTCATTTTAGAACACTTGCATTTGAAGGAGAGGAATGTTCAAATTCCTAAATTTTTATTATGGTCATTTTTTGGTGTCGTAGACATATTTTAGTCTTTTTAAAGATATTTGAGGTATTTTGATCATTTTACTAATATTAGGTATATATTTTTCGCTTAATTTCAAAACCCTAAGCCTTTATTCAACACTCAACATTAAGAGGATCCCAATTCCAACCACACCACATGTAACACCATCAAATATGTTAGATATCCAACAGTAGGTAGCCAAGCGAACCCTATCGACATTATCCACATTAGCAAAGAAGACGTTGAGATGACAACGAAAAAGATGATGTGGTCATCGGTTCCTTCTCAACACTTCTTCTACGTTGTCGCTTGTCATAGATTATAGTAAAAATGATAATGACAAAAACTATATCCTTTGCGTTTCTCAAATCTCAAACGAAAAGAGTTTTGGTGGTAATGCAAAGATCTTTATAAAAATGGAGATTTTCTTTTGGAGCTGCACCAATCTAATTGAAAGAACTTTTAAGAAAGAGTAGATTTAAGGGGGACAAAGTTTCTTTTGTACGTTTTGCCTAAAAGAGAAAACAACTGGTTTTCACTTTTATTTGAAAAATTATTAGACACTTCTAGAATATGGTAACATGGTGTTTTTTCTTATCATATTTATAATAAAGTTTATTGAATAAATTTATGGTGGAATCTACAATAAATATAAGAAAAATGAGCATCATGCCACCATACTTCTAGGGTACCAAATAATTACTCCCTTTGTTTGATACCAATGAAGCAAACATGCTCTTTTGGCTTAAAGAGTATGGTGACAGGCTAAGAGTTCTCGCTTATTTCTTAATAATAATACTAAAAGGAATCCAAACCAATATTGAAGTTTTTGGTGGATCAAATAGAAGTGGTTTGCGACGGTCTTTATTCACTATGGTTAGTTTTTTTTTTTTTTTTTTTTTTTTGGGGGGGGGGGGGGGGCTAAAGTTTTGGGATAGATTTTTGGGGAATTCCTCTATAGCCAAACAAAGAATTTTAAAAATGATAGGGATGTAAATACCATCATTTTAAAAGTCTAAGTATTTAATTAATTCTTCATCCAAACATACACTTAAAGACCTTGTCATCAACAATTTTAAAATCACCCATAAAATTATGTAAAACATCATCACAAGCATGAGAATAATCATAAATAGAGAGTCAATAAAATCACATGCAATATGCAAAAAAGCACACAAACTTTATCCATGGCAAATAAGAGGTCAAGGATCACACTAAGGAATTTAATCCACAAAACTAAGTCCACCATGATTTAATTCAAATTGTGAGATAAACCTAATCCAGCCTAGATATTGATTTAGACCCCAAATTTTAAGTTACAAGTTATTCAATTTTAGACTTATCTAACAATCCGCACCAAAGTATAAGTTATTAGCGAGTTGAAGCATATAAAATGGACTACTCCAAGAAATTAAAGACACAATACTAAAGATAATATCAGATGTGTTATCAAAGAGAAAATCCGAGAACGAGTTGAAAAACGGACCTCTCTACAGCAAATCATCAAAGTCTAGTACTATCTATGTACTCAAGCCCTCCAAGTTATCGCTATCAACCAATTTCACCGAGTCCTTTCTTCAATCTAGTTGTCAAATCTGCAATTGAGCTCCAATTATCTAATTACAGTTTCCAAGTCTCCTTGGCTGAATTGTAGTGGCTCCAATGGTTCCCTTGTCTTAAACAACACAAAATCGTTGAAGTATGTTTTGTGTGTGAAGGATTCAACCTCCGCTCAAAGTGTAAGGCTTAAAGAGAGGGAGAAAGCAGAGAAAAATGGGTATATGCACTAGGGTTTTTCTTAACTATTTAACACTTCAATTCTGAATATTTGGGTGTCAAATTTTGAGGAAAATGAGGCTTGAATAGATGGGCAAAAGGCTGGCATAGCAGGTAACAAATTTCCCGTAGGTTCTAACACTTTCACTTGACAAAGTTGAAAAGCATTCTCTTTTTAACTTCAACTTGAACCCAATACAAAAATACAACTCATTCAAGAATTAAAATAAAATCAATTGATTAAAAATTACATAGAAAGTTGTCATGGAGTTAACCAACAATTTAAAAATCCTAGTGTCTACATTCAAAGCAGTCTAGATTAGGGATGGTAATGGGGCAGGGTGGGATCAAAGGATGGGGTCTTCACATCTGTCTTGCATAGTTTTTTCTTACCTCATTCCTGCCTCTTAAGGCCCCGCGAAGCCTTACCCCCCCCCCCCCCCCCCCCCCGCGGGCGGTAAAACTCTACTTCTTGTTGATTTCCCCCACAATTATTACAAATTTTTTTAATAAAAACCCATTTCATTATAAAAATTTATTTGAAATCACAATTAAATTTATCTCATTGAATCAAACTAATTTTTATTAAAACTAAATAATATTATTTAAGTGTTTAACAAGACAATATCACAACAAAAACAAAAATCTCATAGTATAACACATAAGAAAATAATCCAAACTTCTAAGATATAACAAAATAAAAATTACCTAATTCTTCAAAAATAATTTCCATAGATCAAATAAGTTAAAATTGGTATGTTTGTTTAAATAATAGAGTCTTAGGATATGAGAAAATTACAATTATAACCCCATTAACACGGAGTGGGTGAGTCTAAAAAGTATAAACTCATTCTCGTCCTGCCCTGTAGTGCGAGTTTAAAATTTCGTCCCATTTCCACCTCACCACCTTTGAGAGGTAGGAAAAACCCATATGGAGCGATGTGGAGAGTGGCAGGTCAAGTGGAATGGGCCAAAATTGTTATCCATAGTCCAAATGAAAATGAGAAAACACAATATAAGAACTAATTGCACAATAACTGCAAGAGCCGTTTTGAGCCTGGGCCTGGGCCTAAGCCTGGGTGCAAGAGGAGCCATGGCAGTCTCTGGTCTTGGGCCAGCTGGGCGTTTGGGAATGGACTTTTGAGAATTTGGGTCCAACTCTTTTGCTTCTTTTCTTTTCCCTCTGATCCAATTCCATACAGAGGAACTAAATTGTGTTTCTCAATGATAGCCTCACAAACTGGGCATCCCTGGAGTTTCGTGTGAAAATGTAGCCAACTGTCTAGACAAGTCCAGCAGTATAGGTGGCCACACTGTGTGACAATAGGGTCTTTACGTAATTGCCAGCGAATGTTGCAATCAAACAAATTGCTAGCTCTCTCTCTTTCAGTGCTTTTTTTTGAACAAGCGCTGGACTCACTCTCAACATCCATATCCAATTAGGAATACCACCATACATATAGTATTATAGTGGACTATATAAGTATATATAATTAAGTGCATTTTCAAATGAAACACTAGGGTCAATTCAGCCTAAAAAAACACTGTTGAATTTAATTGAATTGAAGAATACGTAAAAAAAAAAATTTAAATTAAAAGAGAGAGAGAGAGAGAGAGAGAGAGAGAGAGAGCAATAACCCATCTTTCGGGAAAAATTGAAGTTTGGATGACCATTTGTAATGATCTAAGGAGAAGTGTTAGTCATGTTTACACTATAGCCACTAATCTATTCATCACAATTAAGATTCTTTACAGTTGTTTATAAATTTAGTATGTGGGACTTAGAAGAAGTTTTTAATGAGAAAAGAAAAAAGCAATTAATTGTTTTGACGACTTTTTATTTTTCACATAAAAGTAGTATCAAAATTTTCTTAAAATTATTTATTGATAATTGCCTTAAGAGCATCCAAAACCCTATATTATTATTATTCAATACATTGAACCTAAAATGTCAGGAAAAATATTTTAAAAATAAAAAACTCGAAATTAAAAATTTAAAAAAAAAAAGATTCATGATTGTACATACAAAATATATTTATGTATTTATAATATATTTGTGGGGCTAGAACCAATTCCCCTGCTTGCCCAAAAAAA
The DNA here is from genome assembly GCA_019022515.1 of Quercus aquifolioides. Lineage (NCBI taxonomy): Eukaryota > Viridiplantae > Streptophyta > Magnoliopsida > Fagales > Fagaceae > Quercus > Quercus aquifolioides. The sequence goes on along the minus strand of CM032332.1, from coordinate 47,056,556 downwards.
AAAAAGGATCTAAGGCGACTAAGAACATAATCTGACAGACTTGGCTTTTGAAATTGATTAAAAAAACGTAGAGAGGGGAGAATTGACAAACCTTTTGATCAATCACTTGCTGGGCAGCTGGGGTTGAATGTGCGAGACTTCTTTTGCTGTCTTTATAAAAATGCTCTTTGTCTTTGGTTGAAATTAGTCAAGGAATTCCATAATTTTTAGCAGCCAAGTATTTTAATCAAATTAGTATTCTAGTAGATTGTTGACTCCACTCCAAATCAGTATACTATTTTATCCAAATCAGTATCTTATGTTAATCAAATTAGCACCTTTGTACATTGTTCACTTTCACTCCAAAGCAGTATTCTATTTTATCCAAATCAGTATTCTATTTTATTCAAATTAGTATTCTAGTAAATTGCTGATTCCCACCCCCAAATCAGTATTGTAGTATATTTTAACTACCATGCTTAACCAGTTAAGTTACAACATATTACTTCTAAGAATTGTATTTGTATCTACAATTTTTGTTTTTTTTATGAGTTGTATCTACAACTTTTTACGTTCCTTTAGAACATGAAAATTTGACTTAAAAAATTCTATAACTTGTATGAGAATATGGTAACCATTATCTCCATTAAAAATTTAAAAATAAAACAATAATAAAAAAAGACGTATTCAAATTTTGCACTGACCATTGTTTCGAGTATGGCCCCACCAATCATCTTCCTTATCCTCCTCAAAACAGAAGAACAACCACAAAACACAAACTCCTTTCCTTTCCCCATAATACGTTCATTACATTTGCCTCTAAAACCCCAAAACACACACATACATACACAAATGACAAAACACAATGCTTCACACTCTCTCACTCCCAACCCTTTCTTGCTCCTCCATTCCCACCAAAACCTCAAAACCCAACAGAACCCCTTCATCTCCTCTATACATCAAGTTCCATACATCCCACCGTGACAACCTCCGCTACCTCAAAGCCCTTGGCATCATTCACAACAAGAAGCCCCCCTCAATCAACACAGACACTAACACCATCGACCATGTCCTTGCCACAGTTGAGTTCTTCAAATCCAAGGGCTTCACAGAGCCTGACTTCCCTAGACTGGCTTACCTTTGCCCACAACTCTTCACCACAAACTGTGACCCCACTGACTTCGCTCCAGTTTTTGATTTCCTGGCCACCAAGTTACCTGCCACCACCGAAGAATCACGCAGCTTAATCCTCCACTGCCCTCGCCTTCTCTTTTCAGACGTCGAGTTCTGTCTCCAGCCCACTCTGGATTATCTAAGGCAGCTGGGGATGGAGAATTTGAGCTCGCCTAGTAGTCTTAACGCGCATCTTTTGAACACGCGAGCTAATAAGCTGAGAGAAAAGATTGGGTTCTTGAGGAGCATTGGTTTTTCTCAGGAGGAGGCTGAAAGGGCTTGTGTTAGATTGCCTGCGATGTTTGGTTATAGTATTGATAATAACTTGTGGCCAAAGTTTAAGTATTTGGTGGATAAGATGGAAAGGAGTGTGGAGGAATTGAAGAAGTTTCCTCAGTATTTTGGGTTTAGTTTGGAGAAGCGGATAGTGCCGAGGCATTTGCATTTGAAGGAGAGGAATGTTCAGATTCCATTGAATAGAATGTTGTTATGGAGTGACCAAAAGTTTTATGCCAAGTGGAAATGAACTTTTGGCATGGTTCTTTATGATTCCCTTCTTTTGGGTTCGCTAAACTTATGGTCTGTGTTTTATTAACAAGAAAGGCTTTGCATGTAAATATGTAAACCACACATTGTAACAAAGATTTAGTTTGTTCTCTGTTGTATTCTAAAAAATTAGAAAGAAGAAAAGTTGGTTGTGGAACTTATGTTATATGGTTGATCAATTAGACAATTAGTGTACCCTTTAGGAAAGTTTAGTTATTGCTTAAACTTTGATATTTCCAAGTAATGCTACAGATACAAACTATTTTACAATATTTTTACAAATTGCCGATGTAGCTTTAGTAATTTTCAAATAATTATTGGTAAATATAAATGTGATATTAGTAGTGGATTCATATTAGAACTAATAAGAATTTGTCACATCTAGTTTGTAAAAATATTGTAAATCAGTTTGTGATTCTTTTAGTACTATTAAATTCAGTGAACAAGTAGAAAACGTAAAACGGAGCCTCAAGTGCTCTGTCCCTTCCAATAAACTAGGTGCACTATCTTCTGAATATCTTTTTTCTTAAAAAATTACCAATGTACTGAGCAAGTCGGTGGTAGTGTCGAACTATAAAGCCGTGTGGACATTTTATACTGCTTCATTCACTAAACTAACTTGCATAGACTATGCAAAATAATCTGCTAATCTATTTTTAATGAAGCAAACTCAATGCAGCAAGCAAAACAATAAGTAAACATGTTTAAGCTGGTGAAAATAGCCAAATACCACGTTTTGGCAAAATTTGTGCCAAACTAGCACTGTTTCGAAAATATTTAGCAATTTACCTTTTTTAGTACTCGAGTTTCACAAAATCAAATTCTAAATAGTACTCGAGTTTCGTAAACTCGAGTTCCTAGGTGAGTCGTCAACGTAGCACTGCTAACCTAGAATAAAAAGGCAATATGGTACTCGATATTATGAAAAGCGAGTACCTCTTTCTAGTACTCGAGCATCACAAAGTCGAGTACCTTGTTTTTCTTTTTCTTTTTTCCTACTTTTTGTTTCATACAAAACTTTCATGAACTAAGTACCTACAGATTTTTTCTATGCTCTATTGCATTAAGTGTAAAAAGAAGCTGCAGATTTTTAGGCTTTTGGGTTCGGTTCTGCACAAGTTACCAAAGTGTGGATTTGGGTGAATAGGAAGGAAAATTCTTAAGTAGTCCCGGAGTATAGTGAAATGGTGCTCCCTCCTCTCACATTCATGGTGAAACCCACCATGAATTTAATAAGTAGACCCATCTATGAATGTGAGAGAAGGGAGCACCATTCTCCGTATTCCGAGAGTACCTAAGAATTACTCGAATAGGAAAGGTCAAATAGAATGACAAGTTCTCAAATATCACATGTGGTGTTGTCCTCATGTCAAACGGAAATTAATGGTAGAAGGTGGCAGAAAAAAGAAAAGAAGACCATATAGAAGAAGATAGGTCTAGGATGGATCTTCAGGAAATTCTAGAGCAGTGCCAGCCTTAAACCTTGTTAGGAAGCCAGATGCAAAATGGCCCTTAAGCCTAGTCTATTTGACCTTTCCTATTCACCACATGTGATATTTGAAAACTTGTCAGGCCTCAAGCCTAGTCTATTTGACCTTTCTTATTCACCCAAATCCACACTTTGATAACTTGTGCAGAACCGAACCCAAAAGCCTAAAAATCTACAGCCTCTTTTTACACTTAACACAATAGAGCATAGAAAAAATCTGTAGGTACTTAGCTTACAAAAGGTTTTTACGAGGAAAAAAAAAGAAAAAGAAAAAAAAAGAAAAGAAAAGAAGGCCCTCAACTTTGTGAAACTCAAGTACTATAAAGAGGTACTCGATTTTCATAATACTGAGTACTATATTGCCTTTTTAATTACACAAATTACACCAGGTCAGCAATGACACGCTAGCGACTCACCTAAGAACTTGAATTTACAAAACTCAAGTACTATTTAGAACTCGATCTTGTGAAATTCAAGTACTAAAAATGTGGTAAATTGCTAAATATTTCTGAAACAGTGCTAATTTGCCACAAATTTTGCCAAAACATGATATTTGGCTATTTTCACCTGTTTAAGCTTATATAACCAAGCTGAATGACAGGTTACTCTATGGTGGTGGTAATCCTTTCGTGCTTAAATTTTAACCTACAAAAGGAAACATCAACTTTCCTGCTACCGTTACATCTTCACCATGATTACATCTACAGAGAGCGCAACCACACATACATAAAGAACAGGCCATAGATATCCAGAAATGCCGGCCATTCAGCTACATTTTTTTAATGGCAATTCAGCTACATTCTCTATCTATTTGAAAAACGTTCCATCAATGGTCAACAAATATGGTACAACTGGGACCCCGGAACACAAGAAAAATCAATTGCTGCACCATTTGGTACCATAAAGAAATTCCTTGGGCCCAACACAAATTGTTAACTAAATTTTGACTTTCAAGTCATGTTTTTTTTTTTTTACTAACCCAAGAAAAAAACATCCCTGTATCTTCATCGATCGAAGGATCCTTTTTGGCATGTTAGTATTCCGCGTGTGCACCCAGTAGACAGAGGCCCAGTTCTTCACTGTGATTTCTGTGAACTCTAAGGTCCAATCAACCTTCCAGAATGTTCATCTTCTATTTTAGATTCACTTCAAGTTGTCATTATTTATTCAAACCTGGCGAAAGAGGAAAATTAAGAATCATCAACATATACTAAACTCAACATAATAGGCTTTTAAGTTAAATCCCAAATTAGTTGGGGTTGGCCTCAAGAATTCCTCCCCGCCATTTTGATCTATATACGACCATCTTATTCATTCAATCTTAGCCACATTGACCATGTATGACTGTGCGTACATATAGAGAGTAGTGTCATCGTAGGAAGCTTCCAACAAAATCCCCCAGAAATAGTTAAACAACTTAAGGCTCTAAGTTTCTTCCATCCCCATTCTATTATTGTACATTAAGTTGTTAAACAGAATGGCTTGCCAACACAGGGTGGGGGTGTATTGCATCTTATCATGTTCAGCTGACACTTAGATCAGTTGATGCAATTGATAATACATGTCTGCGTATGACAAAATCACAAAAAGCTAGAGACCATCATTAATTGCTAAGCATCGCATTTTAAAAATTGCTAAGCATCACACTATTAGAGAAGATGAAATACAAGAAACCACAGGGTGGAAGCTACCTAATAGATACCCATATGGGTAGAACCCACCCTCGAAAACCAGCTTGCAAGGGGAGGGTGCCCAAGAGCTACACATGGTTAAGCTTACACTTAATCAATGTGGGACACTAGGATCATAACACTATCCAATGGAACTATGTGTGTTCAGCATTTTTTGTGTGCTTGTAAATCACACACATGCACACTAATGCATCTCCCAGTCTACTTACATGTGATATGCATTTCAAATTATTTTTTTTTAACACTAAAATAAAATTTTCACTTATAAAAAGAAAATGGGGCGAGGCCCAAGTACACTGGGAGTACACTACACCTTTAGGACACTTACCAAAAATTTATATTAAAAATAAATAAATAAATAAAAGATAAAATAAACATGTCAACAAAGATTAAAAATAAATTAATTAAAAAAAAAATTATAGGTAATAAGACTTTTATTGAAAGAACTGAACATCGTGCTCACGATGGTGAACACTCTGAACAAGCAACAAAGATACAAAATATCCAGAGAAAACTGTTTAGTTACCAGGGACTTGAGAGATTCAACTCTGTTTAGTTAACAGTTCAATGTCAGCCCCAACTTCAGCAATTTTGGTGTCTTTAGAGGCCTTTGCTGCTTTGGCAATGTCCTCAACATCAAGGTCCAAGGCAATTTTTCTCACAAGACCATCAAGCATCTGTATTATGAAACACAGCAATTAAATTACTAATTAATCCAATTGGCCAGTTCAAAGGTAAAATATTATACAAATACATATTTGATACCAAAAATTTATTTCAGTGCAGTAAGTCTATGCTTCAGTCAATTTTGTTGAGTCTTTCTCACTGAATTCCAAACCCTTACCCAGTTCGTGCTTAACATCACATCCAGCTTAATGAACCCATGACATCATATACAATATTATATTTTGCTTTACATTTCCTCTTGCATGCATAGGAAACTTTGCTCAGGGCAATGAGTTTTGGTGTTGCCAAAAAAAGGCGTTATATTTCCCAGATCTCACTACATATTAGTGTGCACCATTGAGCATCCTTGTTTCAAGCATGACACCAATATTTCACCAACAAATATGAGATGAAGAAAAGAGAAAAATAAATAAATAAAAAATCTTGGCCCACTCCTTCAGTGATTACATTTTATCTAACATAATGGTTAGGCTTGGACAGAAGATTTTTATAAAGCAGTGAGTGAGCATCGATGGCCTATTTTTGTTAATTTTTTCACAATTGTTTTAGCATTCACAAAAAGAATTATGAAATGCCAGCACAAAACTTTGGCTTCAATGTACAGCTCAAGCTTTATCTAGCACACTCAAAATTACAAGTTTGACCATTTTCAAGTGAGAAATATCAAATCATTTTCCCTCTGGACCAATCAATTCATATATAAAAAATCTGTATTCCAAAAATGAAAGCATACTTTTAAAAGTCTAAAAATTATATGGCCAAATCTCCAGTGAATTGACCTACTATTCAGCATAAACATAAACAGATCAACCAACAGATACGAGTGAACAAGACCAAAACAAAAAGATACCAGTGATCCAATGGCAACTAAAACACGGAATTTCGAATCAACTTCTAGATTTTCCTCTTCCACAATCTGTTAAAAGACAAAAAAAAGTACTATGATGCATGAATATGAAGATTGACATTTCTTGAGAACATCAAGAAACAATGTAATCCATCTAAAACAAAAGGCTAAGCATTTGGCTGGTAATGTAATCAAAACATACCACAAGAGCTGCTGAAAGAACTTGAGATTGACCTTCTTGATCCTTCTTTTCAATTAAAAGCACAGCGTAACTGTCAAGCTCACCAGAGAACTAAACGTTAGGCAACTTGACTAACAAGGTAGTTTAAAAAAATGTGCCTAACTTCTACCTTCCTTTACTCTTTGAATGACTATAATACTACAATATGCATAAAAAAGACCACCTATGCCACTCGAACCAATAGGTCGAAAATGATTTGTGACAAAGGTGTTAAATGATCTATTCTATCAAAGGTGAGGGCTGTCCCACGTGGAGAAAAAATCCTCTCCTTTTACTCATGATCACACCTGCTTGACCCAATCATGACGTGAAAGGATGGGACCTTTTCAAAGTCAGACCAAGCTGGTTGAACAGAAAGAGAATCTGTAAATGATAGTGCAGTTTGTTTCCAAAATTTTTGTAAGCGGATGGAAAAACACATAAATTCTCTCAATATTGAAAACTGGACTAACAAGATAATAAGTGGTTGTAGTGAAAAGTACAACAATAAGGAGATGACAATAAATTAATTGTGAAAACATAAATTCCAGGAATCACAAAACAAATTCTAAAGAGCCTTTGACCAACTCCACTTTTCACTGTTGCTCAAGAATCCACTAAAAGAAACACTATGCTGGCAAAATTACAGTAAAATAATTACTTACTTGAGTATTAAAGTGGAGTAAGACAACTGCAAATTCTTATTTGGAGATGAATAACAGCTTGAAAACGCATCAAGAATCTGCAAAATCAGTTAAATAAATAAATACGAGAAGCAATTGAATATACAAACCAAAAACATGCTCAGTGTGACAAGCTGTGCAGTTATTGCCTTAACAATCATCCAAGTAAAAGGCCTGAAAAAAGGGAAATGTTTTCTCTAACTGACTTATCAAGTACCCGTTACATTTCTACCCAACAAGAGATGTGTAACAAAATACTCCAGGGATTTTTTAAACTAAGCGAGTATATCTTTTTTTTAATTAATAATAATAATAATAATGAAATTATCAAAGAAAAAATATTTGGAACATCAATATACAAGCTAGCATTCTTCTAGAAACAAGAAGGCTTAGTGAAGAAAAGGTCAAAGCCAGTTATTAAACATGAGATTTCCAATGTAATCCTGAGAAAGGTTTCAAGGGAACAATAAATTAGCACATAAAGTATAAAAAGCACAGGTAAAAACTATATAATGTAGAGCACATTAAGTGCTTGTCAGCAACAATGTTAATACCATATATCCATACCATATCTAATAGACACAGATACCAACACCCACCCACTGCACATAGAGAGCACACAGTGCTCAAAACCACATTCAAACTAAGGCCATTGCTTGGCACGCATGATCAAACTCAGAAAATAACAATGAAGAAGTGAGTACCAACCTCACTACGATGCTTTTGTAACCAGTTGTAGAAACATGAATTTTTGAATAGATTAGTTACAGCACGGATACTCGTTAAAAGGTTTGCAGGAATAGCTGGGTTTGTTGTGACTTTCTTGATTATTTCCGATAGTACACCTGTGTTGAGCACACAAGGTCAACAGTCAAGATAGAATTTGGTAAAAAACTATCCATAAAGAAAGAAGCATGCCTCATAACAAAAGCTTTGCCTGTAAGCCTCAACAACCAGTTCATTTAAGAATTTAGGATTATAACTCTTTTAATATATATATATATATATATATATAATTTGAGGATATTTCCTCATATGATGTAAGTAAATAGGAAATTAAAAATGATCAGATATATTTTCAGAAATAAAAAATATTTAGGTCTCATCTTTAACTTCAATACCATTTTCAGCTTCAACATGCTTGAGAAGTACGGTCGCCCCATCTGGGTGCAGGACAGTCATCCTCAAAATATCAATAACTGCAAATTGACAGTATAACATTAACCAAGTGAGTGAAACTATTTTCCTGGAACCGTAATGTTACTCATTTTTTTAAAAAGAAAAAAAGCATGATACTGTAAAATGATCACACTCCAATACAATCCAAGAATAAGTGAAAATCAATGCATTCAGAATTTACATAAACAGCATATTAATTTATCAATAAAACTAAATAGTACCTACAGTTAGTGTGCCACAATTGCATCTGAGTACAGAACTCAGTATAGCATTGATGCAAGGAGCACAACCAAAGTTATTTTGAAATTTAGTATTCAGATTTTCATTTGTCTTTATGGGATTGGATTATTTCAAATTTTTCATTTTTTTTATTTTGGATTCAGATTGGGATAAGATTTCAGATTATTTTTTAGTTGAGAGTTTTATGGGATGTAAACTTTTGTAATCCTAGAAGCACTATAAAAATGATAAAGGTGGTTTTTTTATATTATTGAATAAAATTTTCTTAGTGAGAAATTTCTTTATCTGCTTGTTGGTGATTCCAAGCAACCCCAAGGATGTGAAGCCTAAGGTTTTCAAGCTGCTATAGGTGGTGAAGCCTAGACTGTCCTGCATCAAGCATAGAGCTCTGTAATATACATAAAAGTTTTGGCCCCAAGGGGACCTCTTTAATTCTTATACAAAAGTAAATTCCATGGCACTTCAAAGCTTAAATCTCATAAAATTGAAAAGATCTTTTTATTGATAAGTATCAGATGTTCTAAGAACAAAACAGGAATACCCATATATATCAGATAATTCAGGCATCAAATAATTCATTAAGAGAAAATGTCGTCTCTGGGAGACATTAAGATATATTGGGAAAAGATTAAAACAGATCTAAGAAAACCTTTTTTGGTAGGTAAAGAAGAACCAGGGAACAGCCATTAATATCATTTAGAAAGCTCCTTGCTAAGTTTTAAACTACAAATATGATACTAATGGGAATCCAGAATCCTATAATTTATGCAGAAGCCAGGGAATTTTGGCATGCTAACCTGGAAATATCATTGCCAGAGGCCATGAATTTAGCAATTTCAGTAACAAAGCTATATCAACATCTGCTAATTTGCTACTATGATAGTGTGACGTGTCCTTCAGAACTTTAATAATGGCACCAAGTCTGGAAAACTCAAGCTCTGTCAAAGATAAATTTTTATTTTCCTACAACAGATTGTCAATAAATCCAAGTTAATCAGGAGTTTACTTCGCGGTAGATTAGAAATTATTCAGGAGCTCAGTCAAAGATAAGTTCTACTTTTCCTGACAAAGTAGAATTTACTTTGTGATTTATCCTTCAAGATGAACATACCGAGTCAGAGAGTAGAGCATTGTTAAACTCTGTAATCTTTTTGAGGATCCCATCAAACTGTGCCACATCAAAAACAAGCACTCCTTTCTGGAAACAAAATGATAGACAAAGAATGACAAGTAAATGACAGGGTGAAAAGAGACACCAAAGTACTTGAGAGAGGTAAAGAAGGAGCATGCATCTTTTAAAGTCACCCAATTGACGAACCCAACCAGCAATATATCAGATACTCAAACAACGACCCCTATAGAGATATAGTCCTGGAATACAGAAATAGAAAATCAAAATACACAGCCCAAATTTCTCAAGGGGGTAAAACTCGCCTCAAAACAGCCATAGAGCCCAATTACATGACATATCTACCAAACAACAAACAGCGAAAAAAAATGTGCAAAAGAATGAAAACACAATCAGCACAGTGAGAAACTTCTATAGACAACAACAAAAAAACCCTCATAATTCCCTCGTACAACTGAGGATCAATACCAAAGAGAAAAGTTTCATAAAATACCAGAGGGTATAAATACAAGCATAACATTCTAACAGAAATACAATAAAAAGAGTAATAAACATATAATTATTTAAGAGGAAAATAAAAACCTAGAAGTAATTAAAAAATCAGTCTACAATAGGTGTCAATCCCAACCACAATGGAGTAGAGCCATAATAGTCAAGTAGGGAAGCCAAAGAGCCTCTTTTGGCTGGAGGATTACAGAAAACAGTTCTAAAAAAGTACATTGCATTCACTAGGTAATATTTCATGTGAAACAAATAAAATATAATACATGAGCTTTTACAATCACTCAATATATACTTTTTTACAAGTTCCCTAAGAATGGACATGCAATTCCTGGAGATGCATCTTAAACCCCTTGACTGATATATCCAAACCTATTAACACACACTGTAACAGCATACCTTAGGAATGTGCTTGAAAGTGGGTTTTGCTGAAACAGCTGCTAAATAAACAAGAATGTGAAAAAACATTAGAGCCAGAGTCTTATATTGGAGGTTGTGAAGTAAGTCAGGCATTCAATACATATTAGCATATGCAAGAGAAAGTAATATACAGTAACAGCAATTTTTAATTTTTAACTAATACAAATACGTACCAGACATACTAGAAGTTGCTCCAGGTATATAAGCACTAGCTGAAATAAAGAACAGAAAACATTAGACAAGCAAAAAGGAAGCGACTACATCAATTATCTCAGTTGTTCATGCCATAGTTACATAAAAATATTGTACTTACAGCCAGTATAGGGATCACGAAATGATGAATCCAGGGTGAAGTCCTTTTGTCCAGAATTTTGGAGTATAAACTCTACAATTTGTTGTCGGTAGGAAAGAGGTAGATTCTCCTTGAGAAGCCATTTGTCAGCAGTATCATAAGGATTATCTGAAAATATCAAATTTTATGTCATTGTTTTTTGAATTAACAATTACATTCATGATTCATTAGATGTCAATGATGTAGTAAGTTAAACAAACAACAATTAAGGCCTAATATCATCAAGGGAGATGAGTGCCTTCATTTATTTGATACTAGAGTAAGACATGAACATCATACTGAGTAAATTGGGACCACAAAATTACAATTATAATGCAACAAGGTGGAAAGCCAGTGAACTCTTCTAGCTCAAGTGCCATGCCCTTGTAAAACTAAACTAAGGTGGATGGTGAAGTCATGGTTCAAGACCCATCAGGTGTGTGTGTGTATGTGTGTGTGTGTGTGTGTGGTGGAAAGGAAAATGAAGAGCAACAGATATTGCAATTATAATCAACCACAGGAAAACAGGACCAAGAAAAAAATACCTGATCGATTGTAGGGCAACTTACGAATAGGCTCCCCATCTCCAATATCGACATCAAATACTGAGTAACAACAGAATAAAAGACTGAATCATTGCTTATTACCCAAAAAAAAATAAAAATTTTAGTGATATAGACAAATGGTCAACCATATTAAAGTTGTCAAAGAACACAAGATTCTGACCATAGTCATATTCAATCCCATCAAGAACAGGACGCCTCAGGTTATCATCTGGTCCATCAACAACTTCACCAATCTTAAAAAAAATATATAAAAAAAAAACATAAGACTAATTAAAAACAAAAAAAACAAAAAACAAATATTAGAGAGAGAGAGAGAGAACTACAGTGCAAACAAAAACCGCAAATGTAAAGGTACTCGGAAAACAAACTAAATGCACTAACATATAAAATTAAATGCATAAATCTTTAATGGTCCAGTTCAAAACTCATTCCAAATGTCAATTTAAACATGTGTTAAAAGAGGGGAATTCAACATAAATAAGTAGAATAGGAATAAGGACAATATTAAAGCCATTTGCATGAAAGTGCAAGACACCTCACTCAACAAGTATAAGTCAAGACTACTAGATAGAGCACATTTTTAGAATCCCGCAATCTGAGAGATTGCATTAAAAAGACTCCCCATAAACTTCACTACCATCCATAAAATTAAGTAAATGGGTGATGAAAATACAAACACCATAACGAAGTCAGAGATAGGGGGGAAATTTTGGTGAAGAGGGACATAGGCAGTGGCTGTAAATATCACACAGCAAATTGGACCTGTAACCTTTCTATCCACTTCCTAGTTTTTTATTCACAATTGAGGGGAAAAAAACAAAAATTTTCCTGTCACAGTCATCTGCTATACAAGAGATTAAAATTTTTAAGAAAAATGAACAAACTTGCAGAGCATAGGATTCTAAGAAACAACACAGAAAAGAAAGGAAGAAAAGGAAAAGAGTATATCAAGCGCCAGAGAGGCAACCACTTAATGTTGCATCGCAAATAAAACCATAAATCTAACTGTTGATATAGTTGTTAGAATGGAATTGTAAATTACCTTATCCCACTTCTGTTCCCTCAAGTTCCAAGCATATGCCACACCATTGTCCCCCTCTCTGACGACTTTTGTCTGCCCATCACTCGTCCCTGATATGGAAGAAAAGAAAATACAATTTATATTAAGCAGCATACAACAGCAATCAGGTGCAACATATCAATCCTGTATGAACATCCGTACACTGATTTTTTTAATACATATGGGGAAAAAGGAGTCAACATGGCAACCTGGCAATATTCATGGAAGCTCATTTGCTTCTTATTATGTACATTAAATATATTTCAGAAACTCTGAAAAGAAAAAGGCGAAGGCAAAGCCCAGTCGCATGCAAACTACACAAGGAATAAATGTTTCCTATTCTTTACTGACAGCATTTTATTTTTGGCTGAAGAAAATCAGACTTTGAATTAAACAATATGACTCACTGAAAACGTATTTGAAAAGGAGAAATCTCTGATACAACAATTATAATACAAGAAAACTTGTCATCCACAACTTGAGATGGATAATAACTGAGAAACTGAACTGAAAGATCTTTAGTAAATTTAACTAAGATACCATTCAGCTAAATGTACAATTAGAATCACACCTGAAACCTGTAAAGCCTCCAGCCCTGGTAAATCATCCAGTTTTAATCCTCCAACCCTCTTCCTAACACAAACAAGTCCCAACATGAAAATAAGTCAAAGTTGACAAGTAATGTTGATCCAAATGGAAATTACAGGTGATAAAATCATAAAATCCATCCAAAGAATTTCTGGAAATCAGAAATATATTCATAATTAGAAATAAGTCGAGAACTTCAGAATTCAAACAAAATTTAAGATAATCATGTAATGAGATTTCAAGTGGGAAAAAGAAGTGAAGAGGTCCATTGTATAGTACTATTTTTAAAAGAAAGGCAAAAAGAAGGATGTCCCCAAGAACCTAATATATTGAGCCTAGTTGGATGATTATCTAAATTGCATTGATTCCAAATTTGCAAAAAAAAAAAACCATTCAAGTCATCATGGATGATAATACCTGCTTCGCTTGTATTGAGAAAGTTGGGAAGCATATGACTCAAGTTCCAGTGAGTCAGCCAACCTATCCTGATGAACTGTCCAAATACGAATAACTCCATCTGAACATCCTGTCACGATATCACCATTGTCCAAGAATTTGGCATCCCAAACGCAACCAGGATGCTCTATGGTCTGAACACAAACTCCATCTGAAACATGACATGATTACCAGGTAAACATTTCAATTTAAAGCAATATAGGACATATTACATAGCAAGAACCAAAATTTAACATACCCAAATATGAAGCTTTTGTTAATAACTTGTCCATTAGACAAGAATGTTTACAATCCACAACAGAAGTCATCACATGACATCCACGTCTTTTTTTTTTTTTTTTCTTTTTTTTATAGGTAGACATCCACGTCTTTTTATGTTAAGAAATTCCATAACCGTAAAATGTATAAATGGGCATTTAATATTGAAAGTGAAGAAAATGAACAAAAATTACTGAAGTTTCCTCTTTTCTTTTCTTACATTTTTTTTTTTTTTTTGGGGGGGGGGGGGGAAGGGGGGATTGAATTTGAAATGTAAGAAATAGTATGGGTCAAAACAGCCAATCTGAAAAGGTTCTCCCAAAACTCTATAAACCTTATTGAGCATGGGGCCACCGATGATCAGTCTGTGGTTGACAAATGCACAAAATAAATCTGAGCCAGGCAACAACACAGATCAATTACTATTTCAGCTTGAACAAGAATCAAATGTGCAAATCCAAGCACAAATAACTTCTCCAAAAAGAGGATGAAAACCAGAAATAACTACCTTTCCATATCTTTGCAGAACAATCTTCACTACCACTGACAATAAGTCCAGAGACATGTGAATCAACTGAATAGACAATGGAAGTATGACCAACCATCTCCATTAATACTTCACCACTTAATGCCCATAATCTTATGGAACTGTAGCAATGAAAACAAATTAAAAATTAGGGACACCTATTACACAAAACAAATGTGGGCAAGATTAATTTGAACATTCAAATGAGGAATTGAAAAAAAAAAAAAAATTAGGACAAAAATTTTTAAAGTAAAAAATTAAATAAGAACAAAATTTCCAAGAGACAACAAAGAAGCTTGCATTATCAACAAATATCTGCAACCAGTTAAAAGACCAAGTATGACATCTAGTTCAGTTGACCTGGAAGACCCTTTGCTAGCATTATGCTCTAAATATCACAGAAGCAGGTATGTAATTCTATAATCACAGAACTACTATCCAGTCAAAGAACTCAACCTTTTTTTTGCAACATGTATGATCAATCATGAAAAGAAGAAAACAATGAAGTCTGTAATTTGAAAACTTCAAGACTTGGTGGGGACCATAATCAATGTCAAAACTGCTAGCTGTTTGTTTCCCTTGCCATCAAACTAAATCCAATATGTTGGTAATGTTTTGTTCTTATTCTGAAAGTTACTGTTTGTTTTGACTGTATTACCTTTCACTTTAACCACTTATCCCTAAGGCATGCTCTTCATGCAAATGTACATTAAAAACAAAAATCCCAGATAGAACCGATCAAATCATTATAAACAGAAAAATTATTGCAGCAACAGCTACCTGTCATGTGATGCAGAAAGGATTCCCAGATCAGACATCACTGCCAAACCTCGAACAGTATCTGCAAATCCACAAAGTGCAGAAGCACATGCTTAAGATAACAAATTAATAACTGCCCTATTTTAATACTAAAATGTTGAGCAACAAAAGTATAAAAGTGCATTAACCAATGTCATCCTTTACATTTAAAACATACAACTAAACCTACAAAAGTACCCACTTGAAAAAAACTTCCTCAGATTTGCAATTCATGGGAGAAACCAAGTATTTTTCTAATTTTAATATCAATCCTCATAGGTCAGCTAATGTTGTCTTATCAATTGTAACAAGCTTTTGGCTGTTATCATCACCACTAATAATATACATTGTGTCAAGCATACCATACATTTCTCCCATCACACTCAACTCAAGCCGTTATTATTACATTTATGCCCTAAGAAAAATCAATTACTCTTTCCATATCCAATTCAAATGTCTTGTTTTCCTTTTAGGGACATCCTATTAAAATGCGTGTTTACTTTCTAAAAAAGGAAATTATTGCCTCTCTAATTTCTTCCTTACCTTTTTTAAAAGGAAATAAACAATACAAAAACAAAAACAAACAAACAATATTATTCTTCAAGGGCAAAAGTAATGTACAGTTCTTACGGTGCAGTATATTATGTTTCCCAATCAAATTCAAACACAAGGTTGCATTGAACAATGAAGTACAAACAGTGTTATTGTTTAAACAGTGTTACCATTTAAACAGTGTTATTGTTTCCAAGGACAATTAAATTCAATGCAACCCGTGTTTGAATTTGATTGGGAAACCTAACATAATGCACCTAAGGAATTGTATCTAAGTTTTTACATTTTATTAAAATTCCTGCCACCTCAAATATAAAGTAAAGGAAATTTTAGAAAGTCTCTATTTTTACCTTTTTATTAATGATTGTGCCACTCAAAACAAGAGCGGGATGGAATGAGTATAATGACATACACCAATGCCACATGTAGTCCGATTAATCCTAAGAACTATTTTAAGTACCTACAGCATGAGAGGAAGAAGAGGGAACAAGGTAAAGATATAAGGTGCATAGAGCCACTTCACAAATTTGAGACTTTGAGTCTAACTCTAGACTAGAGAAGATCTCGAAATTTGAGGCTCACTTTTTTCTTTTTTCTTTTCTTTTTTTTAAATAAGGTTCTCACACTTTTTTTTAAACAATACTCACCTAATGTGTTTAGAACCCACAATCTCATTCTTCATTCTGTTCTTATAAGGAAAGGAGGTTCCTTTTGCGCTAGAGCTCATTGGCAAGACTCCCATTTTTTTAAAAGAAAAAAAATATTATAAAGAATTTTTTTTTTTTTTTTTAAAAGGTAATGATTACCCGGAACAACAACAATCTCATCACACGATTCACACTGAGTAAAAGCAACATCATGTCTACATTTTTTTTTTTTTTTTGAAAAGAGATTACTAAATACTTTTTTTTATATAGGTAATAGAATCTTTATTGATAAGAAAAGAACAATGAGTTTATGATAGTAAACTCACTGCAAAAAAAACGGATACAAACAAATCAATGGGAAAAGCTAACAAAATTAAGGAAATCAGACAAAGAGGTACAATGCGTAAAACCCCAAATACAAGACCACTCAAACAAAGTCCTAGTTAGTAGAGACTTCAATAGGTCCACAGTTCTTTCAGTGTCCTCAAATGTTCGGGCAATGCTTTTCTTCCAAGTTAACCACATAAGACACACTGGTACCATATTCCAAACATTTGAAGAATGAATGCCCATCCAATTCCACCATGCAGAAAGGAGAGAGACTACTGTCTTCGGCATCACCCACTGAACCCCAAACAAGTAAAAGAATTCACTCCACAAGGTATGGACAAACTTGCAATGGAGTAATAAATGATCCACAATTTAAACATCACACCGACATAGGCAACACCAATTAAAAAGAGGCAAGTTCTTCTTAACAAGGTTATCTATTGTGAGAATCCCACCCCTAGCAGCTGTCCATAAGAAAAAAGACACCCTTCTAGGAACCTTAACACTCCAAATGCATTGCCAAGGGAAAAAAAACCACAGAGCTTTCAATAATGATTTATAAAAAGAACGCACATCAAAGACATCACTACGATTCAATTGCCAAACCATGGTATCATCACCCACCCCCCCTAGGTATTTTGGATGAGATATGTGCACAGAAAGCATAAAACCTTGCCGTCTCCCAATCCTGAAACTCACAGGCAGTGTGCTGAGGGACCAACAAAAAGCCAAATCATAAAGCAAGTTACAACTATCAAGCAAATCAGCCAAAGAAATAAAAGTAAAAACACCCAAAGCATTAGTCCACTTAGATAAAGTGCAGAAGAGCAACTTCAAATCAAGAATCAATCTCTCACTTACATCAAAAGTGCAAGCATTCCTTTCCCACCAAATACTCCACAGGAGACAAAGAGAGATCATCATGTCTAAATTTTTTAGCAATCAAACCATGTAAAGCACTAAACATATGAGGATTACCCATGTCAACAGTTTGATCAATTAAACCATGTAGATCAGAAGTCTTATTAAATGCTTCTTCCACTTCTAACTTATAGGAAGCTCAAAGAAAATATGTTTGATGATCACCAAACAGATATGTAAGAAGAAAATTTTACAGCATCGTTAGTTTGCAAAATCTACAATTATTTTCATTCCCACATGATTTCAACACATCGCATATAAAGCACAATGAAGGCAAATAAATGGAAAAAATACCTGTATGCCCAACAAAAGTATGTGTACATTTGCTTCCTCTCCAAAGTTTTAAAGTTGTATCACTTGAACCTAAAATGGTGATAGCATAAAAATGAACCCCATAAGTTCATAGTGAAAGACATAGTTGGATCTATGCATTCCAATCTGATATAACCAGTTCCAACTACCAACAAAAACTAAAACAATATCTAGCAGAACAGTCATCTACTGAATCATATTATACCTGTAACAAGCTCGCCTGAAGGCAGCTTTATGACTGCTTGGATTGCTGCCTTATGAGCCTCCCAGGATTCTGTAGGTTGGCCATTTCTCCAACGTCTCAATGTGCTGTAGTGAAGGAGACAAATTAGATACTAACCGAAAATTATTGAGAAAATATGCATATACCTTTGTAAGCATAGATAATAATTCAAACCCAACAAACGGCAATACACAAACAATAAAAGTAACATTCAAACAGTATGCAAATTTTTTAAATACACATTTATTACAGGGAAGGGGGGATTCGAACACTATATGTCTCCATCGGAAATACCAAGAAATACCATTTGACCTAAAAGTCATTAGCTAAACAGTACGGATAATATAGGGGAAGAAAATTGTATAGGGTTTAGGGTTTGCTAAGTAAACCCTAAACCCTAGCTTTTTTAAAGCTCACTTTTTCTAGATAAAACTTTCTCAAACAACCCCATTATAAAAAATAAAAAAGTGAAAAATGAGCTATACGAAATGGGCACGTAGTCCCCTTATCTTCATTTTTCTGTGCTTGGGTGTGCAATACAAACGAGATTTTGAAATGCGTAGACAGCTACATAAATGGTCTAAACGAGATTTTGCTTTGACACGCTCTCCATTTTTGTGAACAGCATACCTGTCTGCTCTCCTTTCCATTTTATTGCTTCTTTAATTTTTTTCATTTTTCTTTTTTCTTTTGGATTTGGTTAGTCTATGCTAATGTAGTTGGGTTATGCTTCCTCAGCACTTGTCTAATACATTCTAACTAATTCCAAAATAGTAATAATAAAATATCAACACTAATGAATTAATATTATGTCAATATGTAAAGATTGAACCAGCTCAACTTTTATATAGAGTAAAAAAATTCATTTCAGATTGTTAAGTTACACGTACACATAATGAGTTTATATATACAGACACGATAAGATTTAAACATATGGTTTCCTCCCCATATTCCATTTTGATTGTCCTTATCATCAAGCCAAGACACCATCCTCATCCTCCACACAGTGAACTAAATGTAACCCACTACACACACTTGAGTTTTGAACCCACAACCTCCTCCCCCACCTTCTTGTGGAAGGAAGAAGCGCCACATTAGCAAAAACACATTGCCTATATACTAAATAACGAAATCCATCGAAATGAGAACAAGCTCAAAATAACCTTGAAAACAACAATTCATCAACATAATGATATCAAACACAAACAACAGTAACAGCACTTAACAACCATCAAAAAATTCAGCTTTAAATTACACACACAAAAAAAACACTCACCAATCAACCGAAGCCGACACAATGTCCCCGCCATCCAACGCCACACCAGTCACCTGCAACTGGTGACCTTTCAAGGTCTGCACTTTCTCACCAGTCCTCAAGTCCCAAACCAGAACAAGCGTGTCCATGCCGCCGGACACGACACCGCCCTCCGGAAACTCCTCATTCGGCGAAATCCACGCCAGCGGGCCCACGAAACTCGTGTGCCCTAGCAGAATCCTCGACGCCGCGTACTTTTGCCCCTCCAGGGACCACAACCGCACCGTCCGGTCCCTGGATGACGTGGCAATGCCGGCATTTCCACACACGCAGATTCCTCGAACCTAGAAACGAAATTTGAATAATTTTTTCACTCAACACTATCAAATTCAAGCTCGTAGCAATTGAAATTTGAAACTATCAGAGAAATCAATATCAGCGAGAATGATCAAAAAATCAAAGTACTGGTTTTTTATTTTTGACAATAATTGAAATTTTTATCAATATTTAAGAGTGTGAGAGAGAGAGAGAGATTAGGAATCTGACATCGTCTTCGTGGCCTCGGAGTTCAGAGCTCAATTTGTATTCGTTGAAATCGATCTCCATGTTCGAGTTCAGAGAGAGAGTCTGTGAAGCTATGCTTTGCTTTGATTTGCTTTTTTTTTTTTTTTTTTTGGGATGGTTTTTCTTTTCTTGCAGAGTGGGTTTTCCTTTCTTCGAGTAGTAGCAAGGTGACAGGAAAACATGACTACTTGTAGTAGTATCAATCGTTTACTTTGGGCCTTGAGGCCTGCTTTGCTGCTTGAAATAGAGTTTTTGGGCCCAAATGATTCATCTCATATTCTCATTCCTATTCTACTCCATTTTTTATAGCTCATACAAATCATGGTTTTAAAAAACCGTCCAAATTAGGGTTCAGTTCCGATCCAACCAGTCAGTCCAGTTTGGTTCGGTTTTACAAATTACACAAAAATTTGAATGCTAGCCATGGTTTTAAAAACGCACCGGTAGGATTAATAAAAAATTGAACATTTTCAAACCTTAGACCAGTCTTTTAAAAAGGTAAAAGATGGTGATTCAACCCATAAAAACTAAAAATCAAACTTTTTTTTGGTATTTGACTGATTTGGTTTTTAAAACCATGCTACTACCTTAAATTTTTATTATTTATTTATATATAGCTCAATTGATAATGTTTATTGTTGTTGAATAAGGATTTTGAGGTAGAATTCCACTAACACCAAAAACCAATTTGTGTTTTAACTTGATAATAATCATCATGGAACGAATATCATGGGTTCAAAATTTATCAAATATATCTATTTATATAACTGCTAAAATTACTTCTATGTCATCTTTTATTAAAAATATTTTTTTTAAAGTGTTGATATTCTTTGCCTTAACGACTAACCCATTTGACATAATAAGAAGTTATTAATCAAATTTACTTAAATATTAATAAAAACTTCTTTGCTTAATTAACTTCTGACTATATTTGATTTTCCTAGATTATGATTTTTAATTAAATAGTTTAATTTTTTTTTTAATAAAAAGTAATATATGGTCAATAGTCTTGTACTTTAGTGGCATGACTTCTCTTTACATTATGAGAAGAATTAAGGTTCAAACTTCAAATTCTTCAACCAAAAAGTTGTTATTATTGAATTACAAAAATAAAGAAAATAAAAGTAACGCATAATAATTCCGACAATTACGTGTTTAAGACACATTCTCAACAAACAAACAAAAAAAAAAGACACATTCTTTAAAATTTTGAATTAAATATGTAAGGACCAGATTTGAGTCTCTAGCCCAAAAGGTGGATGGACTCAGACCCAAAAAACCCAAAATAATGAATTTGTAGAGAATGGGTTGAAAAACTGGGTTTTAATGAGTCAAACAAACACCAGGGTAGATTCAAATGACAATGGAATGAAGATAGACAGATTTATGCCAAAGAAAATCGTCCTCGGCAAAGTCCGAGGAGATTTGTTCTTATATATTGCTCTTAGATTTAATTACAAGATTGGTTCCTGATTGCTACAGTGTTTTCCTCTTTTTTCCCGATCCCCTAGTCTCGTTGCCTCCTTCTTCTTTTATACTGTCTTTCCTTTTCAGCTCCACCTTCCACGTGCATGCCAGATAGTTGGTGTTGATACTTGTCATATTAGCACCTCTCATAAGTCTTCATGTAGTAGCTGTAAGGCTGAAAGCCACTGTTCAGGTATCACCTCCACATTAATGCGGCCAGAGAGTTAGCTGCAGAGTATTTAATGCGGTGGAAGCAGTTTTCTCCTAAGATATTTTATGACACTTCCCTGTCCTGAGTTCCCATAGTGTTTATCTGTATCAACTGAGTGTTCCTGGGACGTTCCCCCGGACGACAGACCACCTCTTTGGACCTCGGTCTTGGTTAGCCGAGGAGGCTCTCATCCTCGGCACAACCCCCTGGGCCGTTATGATCAAAACTGACTTCTCCGCTTGCCAACATGGGCTCTTTTGACAACATTTACCCTCCTCAGACACCTTCAGTCCTCGGCTTGGGCCTTAAGTCCATTATATACATAAATAATGGGCTCCGGGGCCCAATGCCCCTACAAAATAAAAACAACATGAATATTTCCATATCAACATATATTAAATACAATTATATCTTAAAGTGTGTTTTTAAAAAATTATAAACTAATAAATCTGATTCAAATCACGAATAGATCAAGTGAAAGTGTAATTGACACCCCTCCAAGTCAATTTGTAGAAATATTATTCAACCTATTACGTGATGAGTAGGTGTTCATCATATGATTTAAACAACTAATGTAAGCATTAAATATATCATGATTTTGTTTTTAGGAAACAATGCAGCATGACTATTATTTGATAGCTAATAAATCAGTAACACGAAGTTAAAAAGATAAATATATTATCACATGAATCATTGCGTAGAGCATTCACATAAGATGTAAGATAAATTGCAACGAATATGGAGTGAATTTAAGAGATGAGAGATTAAAGTACCTTCTTTTTTATTTTAATTTGATAATTGTGAGAGGGGGATTTGAAACTAAACACATTCATTAGAAACATATTAAGTTATGAGACCCTTGGTGACTAAAGTACATATTTTGCTTTTAAAGTTTGAGATTGTTTTTATTTTAGTCATTTATATTTCAAAATTTCCATTTTAACCCTTTATATTGACTCAATTGTTCATTTTTATTAATAGTTTGGCAGTTAAGTACCAGATAAGTAGCATCCATTAAGCCATCTCATCACCCATATATTGTCATATTTTACCAAATTATTAATAGAAATTAATTTGAAAAAATAAACAAATAAAAATTTTAAACTGTAAAATATCAAAATGAAAAAAACATCAAACTTTAAAAAGTGAAATGGTACTGTAGGGTCAAGATTTGTGGCCCAAGCCCAAAAGATATGGGAGGTGAGCCCAATAAACCCAATACAATGAATTTGTAGAGAGTGAGTGAAAGAACTAGACTGTTTGTGAACTAAACAACAGTTAATCAAGATTTTAAAAGATGAACCAGTACAAAAACACACTTGAAACTTGAATAAACTAATGTCCGAGGAGATAAATTATTGCTTGAAAGGCTAATACAATTTTTGGAGCTACAGTAAATATTCCTTCTTCTTCTTTTTCTCTTTTTTTGATCCCCCCACCTCATCAGAGATCTCTTACATTTATATAGTTTTCTTTTAAACCATCTTCATCGTACACTTGTTCTTCATCTATGCATTCACTTGAGTACATGTCCCATTAGGTATCTTCTTTGGTTCTCCATGAGTGGTGGCAGCTGAGGTTGCACTGTTCAGGGGTCTTCTCCACATAAATGCGGCCAGAAAAGTTGTTGCAGTGCATTAAATGCGGTGGTAGCAGCTTTTCCTTTAGGTATTTCTTTATTCTCATTATCTTTATACATGCATGAAGTTCATCCTTATCACTGGAATTTCTTGAAAGTTCACTCAAATTGCCCAGGTATTTGCTTGATCGATATTCTTCAAATCCGAGGAGGATGCACTCCTCGGATTATATTCTTTTATCCTTTCCTTACGTGATTCTCCACTCTGGGGCCTTTCATAATCTTTTACTCCTCCTCGGACGTACCCACACCTTCAAATAGGGCCCAAGGGCTAATATACGAATTTGGGCTTTTACCCCCACATTAGCCCCTCAAAATTTTAATTTTTCCCTCGCATCTGAGGAGAAAAAGTAGGATTTTGATTTGACTTAGAAATGAGGGATGAAAAATGCAAAACAAATCTAAGATTACACGTGTGGGAGCATAGTTTTAGGCGCTTCATCATTACAACTGACGTTTCGGCATTCGCAAAGCGTCATTAATTACTCCAAGCAGCGCTATGTCCCTGGCATCCTACGGTGAAACGTTGATCCAACGGATGACATTTTCCCTCAAGTTTTGGGCAGGATAACTCTCACCCACTTTCTACCCCCTATATAAAGCCTCAAAGGAGATCTTCTCCTCTTTACTTTATCACTTCCCATACGCTCCAGCGAATTTCAACCTCACAGCGAACTCAAGCCTTAAAGCGTCCCACAAAACCAGTTAAATCATCGCACTCTTATTTCCTTAGAAACCTTTGAGAATTTTCCTAAAAATTTCAAGGACCATCCTTCACCTTAGTTCGTGTAAGTTCTTATTTCCTTGAGTCTTTTTTACCTCCTCGGCCCTCAAATTCTAATTTTCTTCGTTACTACTGTTGGTATCTTCCCTTTTAATTTGTCTGGGATGGGTAGATTTAAGTCTTTAGTGGACAGTCCTGCCCAGATAGAGATATTTAAATAAACATATAACATACCCCCGGAGGTCGCCCTACGATATTGTTCCCCGGAAGAAATAGAAACTGACCGAGAAGTAGGAGAGGTTATAATCCCTGTTATAGCCTTCATAGAAGGAGGAATGACCCTTCCCATGGGTGAAATTACCAGGGACTACCTTCGTAACCATAGGATTTGTCCCCACCAATGTGCACCAAATCTCTTTAGGATCCTAGGTCATGTCAATGCTTTGAATCGGCATCTAAGACTGGGGCTCACGTGGCACGACGTAGTCCACATGTACGAGTGCCAGGTGGGATATCGTAGATTTAGGTTCGCTAACCATTAGATTTAGGCCCCTCGGCCTCGACCTTGTTCTGTTTCTGCCTTAAAGTTTTATTATTTGTTTGTATGATCCCTTTTTCTATTAAAATAGTGTATCTTAGGTTTCTGACAATGATTAATTCTTTTATGGTATTAACAAATAAAAGGCACGTAACTCCTTGGCTCAACTTAACGAACGTTAGAGCGCTTAACTACTTGTTAAGGTCTCAAATTTTCGTAAGTGAAGACGGACAACTCCGGGCGGTCCATCTAATCTTGGACTTCAAACCTCTCTCGGATACATATCAAG
The DNA here is from genome assembly GCA_019022515.1 of Quercus aquifolioides. Lineage (NCBI taxonomy): Eukaryota > Viridiplantae > Streptophyta > Magnoliopsida > Fagales > Fagaceae > Quercus > Quercus aquifolioides. The sequence goes on along the minus strand of CM032332.1, from coordinate 47,031,517 downwards.
AGGTCAGCCACGCAATAAGAGCGGGTGACCAACGAATCAACCAGATAGACATATCTCGGCCCCACTTTTTAGCTCTCCACAATCTTCCACCTGTACCACACCTCTTCCCAGAGGGTGTTCCTCTGGTCATCCCACCAATTCACCAGGTTCCCTTCGGAGTAGCAGCAGCCGAAGAAGGTGTTGCCTCTTCCAGCTCCTCACTTGAAGAAGAAATTGACAAATTTCAATTTGAAGAAGAGGAAGCACAGGAGGTAGGAGCAATTGTAGTGTCGGAGGTAGACGAGGAACCAAATAGATATTCAAGTGTTCAGGCTCCTGCCCCTGTAATCACTTGCTTGGGGGACTTCTCGGACGAAGAAGTAGAAGAGATGGCTCCAAAACCGGACGGCAAGAGTTTAAAGGAGCTCTTGAGGGGGAGGAATAAAGGGCCTGCCCCCCAAGAAACTAATAAGTCCACACTTCCAGTGAACCTTCCCCCTCCTCCTCCTCCTCTCCTCAGCTCCCTGCCGACTTAGGACTAAAACCAAACCCCAAGCTGAGGAGGAAAAGACAACATGAAGCCCTCGAAGAAGGTGAATTAGGCCCTTCGAAGGGAAATAAACAACAAAAAGTTACTAAGGATCAGCAAGGCAAAAGGTCCTCCTCTATCGATAGCCGAGATGATTTTCTCGATGCTGAGGTGCGTTGAGTACCACGTATATGGTCCCCTAAGCTGGATCTAGATGGCGCCCCCCTCGCTTGGGATACTTCGGTGAGGAACTATCAAGGAGGGAAGGCAGGCCACATTGCTGAAGTCCTGGAGCAGCCACTTCTCCTACCCGAAGATATGGAGTCTTACAGTCGCTTCAATCAACAGGAACTCTTCCTATCCCTCAAGAGGGATTTGGCTATGGTAAGTGACTCAATCCACCTTTCTAAGTGAACACTCAATCATTTTTATTTATTCCTCTTCTTCGTCTTACATAAAGGTTTTTTTTTTTACCTGTTGCGTAGATTACTCAACAAATTTATGTGGCCGAAGAATAGGTCAAGGATGCCCGTAACGAGGCAAAGGCGGAGGCCTATCATCGGTCCGAGGCAAAGAAAACCTTGGGTAGCCTCAAGGAAGACCAGGCCAAGCTTGCTGAAAAGCTCAAAGAGGCCATTCAACAGAGGGACAGTGCTAATGCTAGCCTCAAGAGGGCGGAGAGGCAGGCCGAAGATCAGCGCAAGCAACTGCATTTTACTGAAATCAACCTCGCTACAAAGAGGCAGTTTGTGAAAGATCTTCGCGCTGAGCTTCAAAGGGTCAAAGAGGATGCTCAACTGGCCAAGGAGGCGGCTGAGGCTGAGAAGCAGGCAGCATACCAGCTTGGGGTGGAGGAGACTCAAACCAGGCTCACAGAGGAGCTCTATGTGGTATGCAGGGACTACTGCGACATCTCTTGGGGTAAAGCCCTTGATGCCGCAGGAGTTCCTGCAGAGTCTGTTTTGAGACGACCTGAGAGCATCTACTACGATCCTGAGATCTGAGAGCTCCTAAGTCCTGACTCCTCCCACTCCGAGCATGCTCTAGGGGTATCCGAACAGCCACAAATGGACCAAGCCCCTCATGTTCCCCTTGAGGCATCCAAGAAATCAATCCAAGCTGAGGGACAGGAGCAGGGAGTCGAGGCCATCCAAGGTCAAAGCAAGGGTCAAGAGAAGATGAAAATTCATTCCATATCCCAGGACCAAGTCCAAGATGCTGCTGCCTCCTTGCCAAGTCAAACTGTTGGCCCTCTTGGCCCCAGGACAAAGCCCTAGATACTAGGATCCTTATTGTCATTTTTGTTTTATTGTGGCCCCTTTTTTTTATATAAGAAGATGTAAAACATTCCTTTTCTTATTAATGAAAGCATTTTATTTTTATTTTCTATGCCTTTACTACGCATACTGTTTGATTCATAGTCATTACAGATAGTATTGACTTCTCGTTGCTTTAATTTGAGCAGAATCAATAACACCACCTTGTTAACGATGCCATTAAACTTAGTGAACCATGGAAAAGCAAGATTTTTTTTTATGCTCTTCAATGCCCAAGTGATTCATTAAGGACTCTACTTCATTCGGAATCATTAGTCTAGAAATTTAATAACTTAATAACTTTACCTGGGTTGGGCTATGTCTAGTGTTTGCAAAGAACACCGCTGAGGGCTAATTTCACTTAAATACTTGGTCCGAGAGAATTACACAATTCAAGATCCCTTTAAACACTCATATCATTTTATCCAAGGACTTTAGGTTCAAACACTTATGAAACCTGTAATGAAGTGTTAACTAACATATATCATCTGGTCCGAGGACTTCAGGCATAATTGGATTTAAGTTTAAACACTTATGAAAACTGAAATGGAGTGTTAACTAACCCATATCATCTGGTCCGAAGACTTCAGGCATGATTGGATTTAAGTTTAAACACTTATGAATATTGGAATGGAGTGTTAACTAACCCATATCATCTGGTCCGAGGACTTCAGGCATGATTGGATTTAAGTTTAAACACTTATGAAAATTGGAATGGAGTATTAACTAACCCATATCATCTGGTCCGAGGACTTCAGGCATGATTGGATTTAAGTTTAAACACTTATGAAAATTGGAATGGCCATAGAAAACATAAAAACCTTAATATAACAGATAAGCATACCGACGCAAGAAAATTCGTTCAATAATAATACCTTTTAAGGTTGTTTACATTCCACGGCCGTGATATTACATGTCCATCTAAGTCTTCCAAAAAATATGCCCCTATGCCAGCCCCTGAAGTGATACGGAATAGTCCTTCCCAATTGGGTCCTAACTTCCCCCAAGCTGGGCTCTTTGCAGTGCCCACAACTTTCCTTAGCACCAGATCACCAGGTGATAAAGGCATTACTTTTACGTTGGCGTCATAACCTTGTCTGAGCTTTTGTTGGTAATATGCCAATTGGACCATTGCATTTTCCCTCTTTTCTTCAATCAAGTCCAAATTCTTCTCTAGCTGCTTGTCGTTGCTACTCGGACTGTATGAACTAGTTCTTAACATTGGGAAACTAGATTCCAGAGGGATGACAGCCTCAGCCCCATAAGTCATTGAGAAAAGGGTTTCCCCAGTAGACCTACGAGGCGTAGTCCTGTACGTCCAGAGGACATGTGGTAGTTCTTCCACCTATTTGCCTTTTGCATCATCCAGCCTTTTCTTTAGTCCATTTACTACGACCTTGTTAACAACTTCCGCCTGTCCGTTTCCCTGGGGATAAGCAGGAGTAGAGTATCTGTTTGTGATCCCCAACTCACAACAATAGCTTCTAAACGCTTTGCTGTCAAACTGAAGGCCATTGTCCGAGATGAGTGTATAAGGAATCCCAAACCGTGTAACAATATTTTTCCAGACAAATCTCTTTACGTCCACATCTCTAATATTAGCTAGAGGTTCGGCTTCAACCCATTTGGTAAAATAATCTGTGCCGACTAGCAGATACCTCTTGTTTCCTACTGCCTTAAGGAATGGACCCATAATATCCAAGCCCCACTGAGCAAATAGCCATGGGCTAGATAATGGGTTAAGGACTCCCCCAGGTTGGTGCATGTTTGGCGTGAACCGTTAGCACTGATCGCATTTTTTCACATATTCTTGGGCCTCCTTTTGCATGCTTGGCCACCAATAGCCTTGGGTAATAGCTCTATGTGACAAGGACCTACCCCCCGTATGGCTTCCGCAAATTCCTTCGTGTAATTCTTCAAGGATTAATTCAGTTGTCTCAGGATGTATACACAGTAAATATGGTCCTGAAAATGAACGTTTGTATAACTTCTGGTTCTCGAACAGCCAGAACCTAGTGGCCTTCCTCCGTACTTTATCGGCTTCTGACTTCTCTTCAGGCAAAACATCCCTCTTCAAGAATTGAATTATAGGGTCCATCCAACTTGGCCCCGCTCTGATCTGATGAACTAAGACTGTCTCAACTCTCATGCCCATGGGTTTGTACAAGTCCTCAACAAGGATGACCCGTGGCAGATTCTGCGCCGAGGATGTTGCAAGCATGGCTAAGGAATCAGCATGCGTATTTCCACTCCTTGGGATATGTTGCAAGTTGAAAGACTCAAATTCTGATTGCAGGCGTCTGACTTGACTCAAGTACTCTTGCATTCTTTCATCCTTCACTTCAAATTCTCGAGTCACCTGGTCGACGACTAACTTTGAATCCGAGAAAATACTTATTGGCTTTCCACCCATTTTTTGAACCATGGTCATTCCCATCAACAAAGCTTCATATTCGGCCTCATTTTTTATAGCCGAGAAGTCTAGCCTTAATGACTTTTCAATGATGATTTTCTCAGGGGATACCAACACTAGCCCCACTCCGGAACTTTTTTGATTCGCTGCACCGTCCACGTATACTTCCCAAGATAAGTGACCTTGTTGAGAAATCATGTCAACCGATTTTCCATCCATGTTCTGTGTTGGATTCCATTCTTCTAATGGAGGTTCGGTGAACTCGGCCACCAGATTTGCGAGTACTTGACCCTTTATGGAAGTGCGAGGCATATACTTGATGTCAAAATCCCTTAGAACTGTACCCCATTTAGCTATCCTTCATGTGTAGTCAGCACTTCAGAGTACTGCTTTAAGCGGGAGTTGGGTGAGGACGACGACCGTATGTGCTTGGAAATAATGAGGCAACTTCCGTGTACCAAGTACTACTGTCAGGATGGCTTTCTCCAGTGGCAGATAACGAATCTCAGCTTCATGCAGTGACTTGCTTACGTAATAGACTGGCTTTTGTACACCGCTATCAGCTCTTATCAACACTAAACTTACTGCAAAAGGAGCCACAACAATGTAGGCAAAAAGGACCTCATCGGGCTCAAGGCTGGACATGATGGGTGGCCGAGCGAGATAGTCTTTAAGTTGCTGAAAAGCTAAGGCACACTCTTCATTCCACTCAAACTCTTTCCACTTATTAACCAACAAGAAAAAAGGTCTACACCTGTCCGCTAACCGGGAGATAAATCGGTTCAGAGCAGCGGCCATTCCAGTCAGCTTCTGGACCTCCCTAAGATTCTGAGGTGGTTGCAAATTATTTATAGCCTTTATCTAGTTGGGGTTGACCTCGATCCCCCGATGAGTGACCATGTACCCTAAGAACTTGCTTGATCCCACGCCAAACGAACATTTGGAGGCGTTCAAACGCAACTTGTACTTTCTAAGGACTTCAAAAATGTTCATAAGGTCGCCCACATGTTTCGAGACTACCTTGCTTTTCACCACCATGTCATCTATGTAAACCTCAATGTTCTTGCCCAACTGTGGTTCAAACATCCTCGTCATCATCCTTTGGTATGTAGATCCTGCATTTTTCAAATCAAATGGCATCGCCTTATAGTGGTAGTTCCTAATGAGGGTAACAAAAGCAGTCTTTTCTTGATCGTCCAGGGCCAGGGGTATTTGGTGATAGCCTTGGAAGGCATCTAGGAAGCTCATTCGAGGATGGCCTACCATTGCATCCACTAGCTGATCTATCTTAGGCATAGGAAATGGATTTTTCGGACACGCCTTATTGAGGTCTGTGAAATCCACGCACACTCTCCACTTCCCACTCTTCTTCTTCACCACTACAGTATTAGCTAGCCATTCAAGATAAAACACCTCCTTAATAGTTCCAGCCTACTTGAGCTTCGTTACTTCCTCTCGTACCACATCAGCGTGTTCCTTGGATGGGCGCCGAGGAGGCTGTTTCCTAGGGATGACCAGTGGGTTGACATTCAGGTGATGACAGATAAACTCTGGATCCACTCCTAGGGCTTCATAGGCGTTCCAAGCAAATACATCCATGTTCCTTCTAAAGAATTCTACTAATTCTGCCTTCTCTTGAGGTGGCAACTGTGAGCCGATTTGAAAAAACTTCTCTGGATCATCTCCAATAGTGACTTTTACCAAATCTTCACATTTTGTCTCCTCGGCTGGTTTATCGATAGGCGCCGCTGGGTGCTTTAACTGCTATAAGTCTTCTCTTGGATGGGCCGAGGACTCAGTTTCGGGTTTGTGTTGTATGACAACCACCAAGCATCTTCTGGCCACAGATTGATCTCCCAAAATTTCCTGAACCCTGCCTTCAGATGGATACTTAATCTTCTGGTGCAGAGTAAAAGGAACGGCCCCTAGTGCATGAAGCCAGGATCTGGCCATGATTGCTGTAAAGGGTGAATATGCATCTACAACAATGAAATTCACTTCCACTATCTCTGGACCAGTTTGCATGGGTAATCGTATTTGACCCCTCGGGACAACAATCTTTCCGTCAAAACCCATCAGAGGGGAACTATAGGGAGTTAAGTCCTCAGGTTTTAAGTTCAGCCCATTGTAAAGGTCAGGGTACATTATCTCAGCTCCATTGCCTTGGTCCACCATCACCCTCTTCACATCATACCCTCCAATCCTGAGAGTAACCACCAAAGCGTCATCATAGGGTTGGATAGTCCCCACCTTATCCTCATTCGAGAAGCCCAGGATTAGTGGAATTTCTCTTTTAGCCCGCTTCTGATCCTGGTCAACGTCTCCTGTGGGTAGATGGGCCACGGACATTATCCTAGATGGTCAGGATCCTGTTCTCTCCGGTGCGGCAAAGATGACGTTGATAGTTCCCAAAGAGGGTCTTAAAGAATCATTTCTTCAGGGCTCCGAGCTCGCCTGGCTTCCTCGGCCACTGGAATGATGCAAGAGTTGTTTCAATTTACCCTCGCAAACAAGTTGGTCCAAGTGATCCCACAGACTCCTGCAATCCTTTATGGTGTGCCCATGATCCTAATAGTACTGGCAATAGAGATTATGATTACGCCTTTCAGGGTTTCCCACCACATTATTCGGCCACTTGAAGAACGGCTTATTCTTAATCTTTTCCAAAACTTGATGCACTGGCTCTCTGAATACCGCATTGACTGCTAGAGGGTTTGCTGATCCTGACTGCCCAGCAAAATCCCTATGCTGCTTGTTATTATCCGACCTGAAATCCCTCCTCCCTTGAGGGATAACCTTGTCCTTTCCCTTCCCTTGTTGCTAGTCCTCTTCAACTTTTTTATACTTGTCAATTCGGTCCATGAGTTGGCGCACGTTGGTGACGAGTTTACCAGTCAAGGATTTCCTTAAACCATGCTCGGATGGAAGGCCGAGCTTAAATATACTGATGGCCACATCATCAAAGTCGCCTTCAATCTCGTTAAACAACTCCCAATATCTGTCGGAGTATGTTTTAAGATTCTCACCCTCTTGCATGCTCAAGGATAGGAGGGAAGCTAACGACCTGGGAACTCTCCTGCAGGTCACAAACCGTGAACCAAATGCTTGAGTGAGCTCGTGGAAAGAATTTATGGATTCTGCCCTTAGGCCATCAAACCACCTCATCGTAATGGATCCGAGATTGGATGGAAAGACTTTGCACATCAATGCCTCGTCCTTGGAATAAACAGCCATTCTCTGGTTGAAATGACTCACATGCTCAACAGGATCAGTTCGCCTGTTGTAAATGGTGAATGTTGGCTGATGAAAATGTCGGGGAAGTCTCGCCCCCTCAATCCTGCGTGTGAAAGGCGACTTAGAGATTTGGTCCAGGGCTCTACTCATAGCGTCATTTCCTACGCCCCTGCGTGGTGAGCTTTTAAACTTCCGCTCGTTATAGAGCTCTTCTTCGTAAGAGAAAGACTCACTGGGTGAAGTTCGAGACTTCCGTCGGTAACTAGTGTCTCTTTCATCATCAGAAGAGACGTCACTGTCAGGGGATGCTCGCTTCCTTTTTGCATGGCGTAACTCCCTCTTTAACCGGTCAATCTCCAGCTGCATGCCCCTGTTGTTCTGTGCATGGGAGACATGACTACCACCTCGTGACTGGCTCCTCTCAGCATGTATGGTGTGTACACTTCCTTCACGATCACCCATTTGTTCGAGGTTGAGGAAAGGATCACCATGTTGGGATGCCCTGGATTCCGCTGGTTGTTGACCTGGTTCAGCCATCGTCAACTGTTGCTTTCACTCCGGCTCAAGCTCTCCCCACAGACGGCGCCAATTGTAGGGTTAAGATTTATGGCCCAAGCCCAAAAAATATGAGAGGTGAGCCCAATAAACCTAATACAATGAATTTGTGGAGAGTAGGTGAAAAAACTGGGCTGTTTGTGAACTAAACAACAGTTAATCAAGATTTTAAAAGATGAACCAGTACAAAAACACACTTGAAACTTGAATAAACTGATGTCCGAGGAGATAAATTATTGCTTGAAAGGCTAATACAATTTTTGGAGCTATGGTAAATTTTCCTTCTTCTTCTTTTTCTCTTTTTTCGATCCCTCCCGCCTTATCAAAGGTCTCTTACATTTATATAGTTTTCTTTTAAACCATCTTCATTGTACACTTGTTCTTCATCTAAGCATTCACTTGAGTACATGTCCCATCATGTATCTTCTTTTGTTCTTCATGAGTGGTAGCAGCTGAAGTTGCACTATTCAGGGGTCTTCTCCACATAAATGTGGCCAGAAAAGTTGCTGCAATGCATTAAATGCGGTGGTAGCAGCTTTTCCTTTAGATATTTCTCTATTCTCATCATCTTTATACGTGCATGAAGTTCATCCTTATCGCTGGAATTTCTTGGAAGTTCACCCAAATTGCCCAGGTATTTGCTTGATCAATATTCTTCAAATCCGAGGAGGATGCACTCCTCGGATTATATTCCTTTATCCTTTCCTTACATGATTCTCCACTCTAGGGCCTTTCTCAATCCTTTACTCCTCCTCGGACGTACCCACACCTTTAAATAGGGCCCAAGGCCCAATATACGAATTTGGGCTTTTAGACCCTTTAAACTAGATTGTTTTACCTAATATATTAACCAAGTTATTACTTAGATTAATTATTCAGATCTAGGTTAAACACAAATAAATCATATCATGCAAAGCAGAGGAAAATAAATAACACCACGATATGATGGCTCAAGAAAACTAATGAAACGAACCGTTTCAAGGTAAAAATATGGAGAAGATTTGACCTAACTATCCTCAAGGTAAACCAAATCCACTATAAGAGAATTAAAGTTTTTACAAAAGATTTAACCCTAAATCTAATGTACCTCCAGTAGTAACTTACTGACATGACCATGTGTAAGTTCTGAATCCACAGACTCCTTCTCTTCTTGGATTTACAACAACACAAGCCGCCTTTCTTTTGACTTTGAGATTCCACTCAAAGGTTTCAGATCACCCTCAGTAATGACCTTGATGCAGCAACTATGTTCTACCAATGCTTGATTGTAGTTTTGGCTCCAGTAGATTCTTGTGTAGTTAGATGGTACAAAGCCTCTCAAATCTCACAAAGAGTAACACACAAGTCTTCTTCAGCTCTATCAAAACGTGGCTAGGGTTTCCCTTTTATATGTAGAAGTGTTTCACTTGAAACCCAAAACGTTTAACCAGAGTTTGGGCTGAAATAGAATTCTATAGAAATTTCATGTTTGCGATTTTCGATCGGTCAGATTTCATTGAATTCGAATTCTTCTTTCTGCGGCTTGTATGTTCTTGTGTTCTGACTTGTAACACCTTGAGTATTATCTAATAAACTCTATAGACTCTAAGATCTATACCTAGACAAGTTTGTGCTTACAATTTGTCAATTGTTCTAAACTTTTAGAACCTAACACTATTATTATTATTTTTTTTAAATGTGAATATTTGGTTTTTTTTTTTGGGTAGAAATACCCACAATAAAGATATCCAATGTTCAAATCCTTTCTCCCCATTGTAATTATCCAATTATCAAAAACAAACAAATCCTAGCACTTCCTCTAGATTTTTCAATAATTTTTTCAACCATATAGTTTTATCCAATTATCAAAAACAAACAAACCTTGTGCACTTCCTTTAAATTTGTTAATAATATATTTCAACCATATAGTTTTATTGACCGTTGTAGTAATAAAATAAAAATTATCATTTTTTTTAAGGACAATTAATTCAACAATGTAGTTCAATGCAACCACATCATCAAACTTTTGAGATTCTAAAAAAAAATCTTCAAACTTTTATATTTATGTCAAAATATTAATTCATTATCAATTAATTAATGTATAAAAATAAATGCATCTACCAATTAAACTCGTTATAATAAATTAATACTTCGAGATAATGCAAAGGTGTGGTTTGTAAAAGGCTAAATAAAGAGAATTACCAAAAATAGATGTGCTCAATTGGCATAAACTTATATCACGATGGCTAAAGTTCATGCTTTTAACACATAATAATGAATTAGTACTTTAACAAAAATGCAAAGGATTAAGATAATTACTAAGCAGTGTGCCACTTGGCATATTAAGGTTAAATAAAGAGAACTACCAAATAAAGAATTTTAGACAGTTATGATTTTGGTTATATATTGATACAAATTTTAGGGCTATAAAAGTATAAATGAACCAAACTATTTATGAACCGTTTGAGCTCGACTTGCAAAAAAAAAAAAAAAAACTTTTGTTTATCTAGTTTTCTTCATTTGTTTAGGAAACAAGCCAAATATGTGTTGTGAATACAAGACTTGATTTAATTATATATAATCTTATATTTTCATATATATAATTGTCCAAAAATATACTTATATAGACACAAAATTGGATTGTATAAGTTTATAAATAGGTTCACATGTATAAATAGTCCATTTGTAGTAAAAATGTAAAAAAAAAAAAAATGTATTAATAATTTACAATAAAAAAGATTAAATTGATCATATAGCATGTGAACAAACTTAAACTTGTTCGACAAGATAACGAACATAACATACGAAATAAAATTAAATAAATAAATATAATTTTTAATACTTGACTCGACTGGTTTACACCACAAATATTACCGCTTGTTTACAGCTGTAAATATTACATTTTGGTGGCTTCAACCCTACAAGTTGGTCCCGTTCCAAATAAAAACTTCTCCCCAAAAAAGAAGGAAAAAGAAGGAAAAAAGGTAAAGTCCTTGTCTGAAAACAAAGAAAAAACAATCTGGCACCAAATTTGTGGCAAAACTCTTAAAATTTCAGGTACCTCAGTCAGATTAGAGCCTCCTTAAGTGTGTCTAGAAGTAGTTGTTGGAGTATTGTACTATTATCTCTCTCTGTTTTTTTTTTTTTTTTGAGTGCAACTGTGAAGCTGTACCTTGCTCTAATTCACAGCCTCATAATACATAGCTCCACAGTCTCTCAAAGTCTATTGCTGAAGCACAAAAAAAAAACGCATACTTTTTTTTCTCCTTCACAAAATTTGATCCATCAAAAGCCCATATCTACTTTGTAAGCCATTTCTCTCTCTCTCTCTCTCTCTCTCTCTCTCTCTCTCATTCCTATTTCAAACAGTTCCATTCACTGTTTAGTTTAAAACCTTGTTTGGTTGCTGAGAATCAAAGAAACCCAATTCTTCCAATCTTCAGTACATTGCACAGAACCTCCAGCTGATCCAAAAAGTTACTCTCTTTTCATCGTTTTGGGTAAGTAAAAGTGACTCAAAACTCAATGCCTCATCTGGGTTTTCCATGTTTTCTAGCACTTCACTTTTTTTTTCTCTGTTTTCTTAGCAACCAAACAAGGTTTTTTCTCACGTGCCATTCACATGTTTGTTATTACATCTGGTTCAGATCCGTTGTTTTCGATTGATACCACGTTGTTCTTTGGTTTAGGATTGATGTTGTACACTTGCATTAACTGCGTTAGGTACATGAGTTTAATAATAGAAGTAATCTTTGTTATCTATTTTAGGAATGTATTTCTTGTGCGGTTTCTTGGTATTGGAGTTAATATATATTTATAGTTGTTTAAAACGTGTCTTTTATTTGATAAGATAATTGGGTATATTTTTTATCTTTTAAATGAAGGTTTGGATGCCTTGTGGTTTTGGAAACAAAGGGATTAATTAATTGACAATTGAGTGTGAATCTCTAATAGCTTTGTCTTTTATTAATTAGTTTTGGGTCCCATTAGGATTAGATATCCAATTTGATTTGCCTTTGTAGCTTATTCAATACTTCAATGTGTAGTAATACTAGCTTTTGTCATGGGCTTGGCCTTCTTGTTGGGAAGTGGCACTTCTCCATAAATGTGTTACTCGAGGATAATTGATGGAGCACAATGGTCTTCAATTTTTTTATAGACTTGTTGCAATTCATAGGAAGAAAAATGCACCAATACACTGTCCTACTTGGAATCAAAATGTAAACCAAAACTTAATTCGACACTCCTTTATACTATATCATGTTTTTTTGTCTCGTGCACTTGCTTTAGTACCTCCTAGTCTCTAGAATAACCCAATCCAAAAGGGGTTACTGCCAGGGATGGGAAGTATGCACCATTTTACCATTAGAATAGTTCTAAGACCTGCTTCTTCATTTTCACTAAACTTCCTCTTCCATAAAACTGGCTATGTAGTTTTAGTAATTTATTAATTTTGCGACTCACATTCCCTTGAGTTTATTTGTATAAAATCTATACATAAGCAAATGTTCTTGCTGCCATTTTATGCTAATGAATTTCTCAGTTTTTCTGCATATCATTGCACGTGATATAGGCTCTGTTAACATTTTTTTTTTCCTGACCTTACCACACATATTTATGTTAAATGACATGTGATTGCTGAGTCTCTTCCTGGCTCTCTTTCTGCAGGGTAAACTTATAGTGTTCTGATTCCTCCAGTTCCACAGATAACTTTCTTACGTGCATTTGTTGTGCTGATGCGGTAGCGAACTTTTTCAGGAATTCGCCTCCTGTGAGGAATTTTACATTAGCTAAGTCACCGCTAGGAACATCTTAACTAGGTAAGTTATCTAAGACTTGTGGTGCACCCACATTGGACAGGGAGGTTGTAGCTAAGTTTGAGACCACATGGAATATCAAAACCATCTAGGTACAAGTGAGGGAAGAAGGCACCGTGATTTAACTCCACTAAGGATGTGTAGAGGTTTAATGTGTTTACTGGTGCTGCTCTCAACAGCATTCATGATGTTAGTGTATTTTGGCTTTATGGGTGCTGTTATGTTGCGACTTTTTAGCATACATTACAGCAGGAAAACAACATCCTTTTTCTTTGGTGCTTGGCTAGCTTTGTGGCCTTTTCTCTTTGAAAAGATAAACAAGACAAAAGTTTTCTTTTCTGGGGAAACTGTTCCTGCAAGGGAACGTGTTTTGCTTATTGCAAACCATAGAACTGAGGTTGATTGGATGTACTTGTGGGACCTTGCATTGCGGAAGGGACGCCAGGGATACATAAAATATATTCTTAAGAGCAGTTTGATGAAACTACCAGTGTTTGGTTGGGGATTTCACATATTGGAGTTCATCTCAGTGGAGAGGAAGTGGGAGGTTGATGAATCTACCATGCGCCAAATGCTTTCAACATTTAAAGATCCTCAAGATCCCCTCTGGCTTGCTCTTTTCCCAGAAGGCACAGATTACACGTAATACTTTGATTTCTTATTCTTTCGCCTTTTGATGTTTACATGAGAGCCAATATTATCAGTAAATGATCAGCAAGATGCATGTTGTGTGTGTACGAAGATTTTGTGGATATTCTAGGGATGTTTAATTGTTTATGCTGTGGAACTGACTATCGATTGTGCATTCCATGTGTATATGGCAACTTCATCCTTTTTGGGCCAACAGTATAAAATGTTTCATGATGGAAATTGTGCTTCCTGAGTCCTATCATCTTCTAATGTCTGGTATCCTCCAACTCTTTTGTGCAGTGAACAGAAATGCATTCGAAATCAAAAATATGCTGCTGAAAATGGCTTACCCATCCTTAAAAATGTGTTGCTTCCAAGAGCAAAGGGTTTCTGTGCCTGCTTGGAAGAGTTGAGGGGCAGTTTGGATGCAGGTTGTCTTATTTGTCCATATCTATGCTGGTTGCATCCACTTTTTACTTGTTATAATTCTCCATATTTGAGCAAAAGTCATATGTTATTTTGCTGGCCTTGCGTTTGGGTGATCTATCATGTTTTCATTCCTAGTCCATGAAATAATTCATAGTGTTGCTACTAGTTCCTGAAAGTTTGTTTGTTTGTTTTTTTTTAAAAATTTTTGCTTTCAAACGTGTAATAGGCGTAAAAGTACTTACAAAATCTAGAGGTTCTAAAGCAAATGATGTGGATCTTGTTGATTACAATTGGCAGGAGTGAATAAAAAAATGCGAGAAGCATAGGTTCTAAAGCATGATCTTCCTGAATTTTTTTTTTTGTAACATTTGAAATGATGCGCTCAGTATGCAACAATATTTGAAATTCTCAACATTACAAGATCCATGCATACTTTGTGGTGGTTGCGCTTTATATGTGTTTTTGGGATCAATTTTCAGCAATTATTAAGCTTATTGAACGCTATCACTTTCATGGTGGTATTTTTTCCCTGTTAAAAATGAAGGATTAATGGAAATTACAATATTGAAGTGAAAATAAATGGTTTTGTATGTTATTTACTCTAATCTAAAACCAGGGTTTTTTTTGGAGGTGAGGGGTTGAATACTCACTTATGTCAGCATTCCATATGAAAGAAAACTACTAACAATTTGAACTCTTAGGGTCCGTTTGGATGTCGCTTATTTTGCTAAAAACTGAAAATTGAAAATATTGTAGCAAAATAATTTTTAAATGTGTGAATAGTGTCGTGGGACCCATTTTTAATGAAAGTTTTGTTAAAAAAGAGGTTTGTGGGTCCTGTGAACAGTGCACGGGACCCACTGGAACCCAGTTAATGCTCTTCTCAAAAAAAAAAAAAAAAGAAGGTGAAACGCAGACGCAATATCCAAACGGGTACTTACTCACTTGATTCTAAGAGAGAGGGGGAGGGGGGAGGTTTGAATACTCACTCATGTCAGCATTCCATATGAAAGGTCACTACTACCAATTTGAACTCTTACCCACATGATTCTTAATTTAGCAATTCATCCTTGTTGACTTTCATGTAGTAACTGTTTCTTATCTTAATGTATTTGTGTTTACTGCAGTTTATGATGTAACCATTGGCTACAAGCATCGCTGTCCAACTTTCATGGACAATGTCTATGGAGTAGACCCTTCTGAAGTTCATATTCATGTTAGACGCATCCGTCTTGATGATATCCCTACATCTGAAGATGAGATTTCCAGTTGGCTGATGGATACATATCGTCTCAAGGACCAGTTGCTTTCAAATTTTTATACTGAAGGCCATTTTCCTCATCAAGGAACAGAAGGGGACCTCTCCACAGTGAAGTGCCTTGTTAATTGTGTGGCGGTAATTGCCTTGATCAGCTTTTGTATGTACCTCACCTTTTTCACATCCTTCTTCTTCAAAATGTATGTATCTTTGGTGTGTGCTTATCTGGCATCTGCAACCTACTTCAATATTCGACCATTGCCAATTGTTGGCCTTTTGAAAGCTTAGTTTACTTGTAACTTACATATGCATTGAGCAGGCACTGTCAACAAGTTCCAAATTGAGATCTGTTGTTTTAATATTATGATAGGGCTTGGGCCCATAGGTTAAGGTTTTTCTTCTCAAGTCTAGTTGGTGGACAGCCTTTGTTAAAGGTGATTCTATCACTAAGGGTTCACAAATTGATGTTCTTCTTCAGATGCATATGTGAAAAACTGTATGTGACCAAAGCCAGAGTCACTTAATGATCATACATTTTTGTCCCTGAATTGAACTATTAGTGATTGAATTTATATTCATCACCTTGATTCCACAGTGCATGCATTATGTAATATTTTGGGCAGAAGATTCAGCAAACACTTTACTTTGAGCTTCCCAATGGGAAATGTAAAACTTTATCTGTAATGATTTGTTGCACCTACATGTATTCTTGCTTTCACTAAAGTTTTGGTTTGATGAGTTTAGCAAATTGGGGCCCATAAAATAATGCTAATTATTAAACAATACAATAATTACATTTGGATGTCAAGTAGAATAAAAACGTGGGAAAAGAAAGAGCACAGCCGTAGGACAAGAAATCTTCTTTTTTAATTAATTGAATGCTTGAACAATATTTTTCCTCTACACAACCATTAATATAGTTTATAGTAGAACAAAGTTGAGGGTTATGGTTCATGGACGGGGTCTACATGGATATTTCTCAACGATGACTTTCTTGAACTGAATTTTCAATCAAATGTCAGGAGCTTTCACTGAAATTTATTAACTTATTTTTGGACTGAAACCTGAAACAATTAGCTCGAGGTCATTTAAAGACGAGAGGAATAAAGTTATAAACAAAGAACTTATAAGTTATAACTATTGCTTATAATCTTGTTCTCCACCATGGTAACAACTGAATGCAATTTGATTTGAAACTTAGTCTTTATTTCTGTTTGAATTCCTAGAAAATGAAGAAAAAAAAAATGAAAGAATAGAAAAGAAAAAAAGAATGTTGGCTTTTTGGGTTTTACTTTTTCTTTTACCTTAAGGCTACTCTTTGTTTTCCTATGGTGTTCCAATATTGAGCTAGCTCCTGAGAGACCATTTTTCATCCTGTCTCCTTAGGAGACCTTTTCAGGTTCAACATGATAACAAAGGATGTTCGTCGTTTTGGCTGGGTGACAAGGAAGAAATTTGTAACTTTTCAAAACACATCAATCCAATTTCCTTTCATTGTCTAATTACATTTACAGATTCACCAGGACAATGAAGCCAGAAACTAAAATTTCACATAAATTGAATCTGTAATCTTGTATTGAATGACTAGATTGAAAACAATGGAACATTGGTGACATCAATAAAATTAAAAAAAAAGAAAGAAAAAGAAATTCAATACCAGAAAGAAATTAATGTCTTGAACACGAATCCAATTGCATGGATTCATGATACAATCTATAAGAATGAAGGAATATATCATCATTATCATTGTCACGAAACATAAAATGTATCAAACAGTTTTCTAACATAAAAGCAATCACCAGCAGGCAGAAAGCGCACCAAGGATCATATTTAGTTGTTGGGATGTTTTATGATCCTTTGCAAAACCACAGTTCTTGCCCTCCGAATGTCCCGGCTGCAAATATCAGCTTGCACCCCCAAATCCTCAACATTTTTCATAAACGCTCCCAACTTCTTCTTAATCTCTTGTATTGCAATCTTCACAGCATCTTCTTCAATGGCAAAATCTGCACTCTGCAGAAGTGCCTCAATCTCAATTTCCAACCGGTCAATGAGAACTCGGATATTGTCCAAGTCCTTAATGGCAACATAGGTACCAACTTGCATTGAGCTAATTACATCCTTCTGTTTTCTCAAAGCATCTTCATAGTTCTTCCACAAAGAGTCAATCCACTTTCCCATTGAGCCAACTGGGATAGAAGTAGCAGCAGCCAAAGCCGCTGCAACAGGTGGAGCAGCCATAGCTGCAGCTACAACTGAGCAAATCAACACAGCAGTGAAGGTAGCAGCAAATATTATACTTGAAACCTTCCTCCAAGCATGAATGTACTTAAGCTTTTTATCAAGCTTATTCTTTCGCAGTTGCAACTTCTCAAGCATTAGCATCTGCTGCTTATACACAGACTCAAAGATTTGGAAGAATTCTAGAGTGAAAGGGTCACCAGCAGCCTTGAAATTCTTCAACTCCTGCAAAGTCCTCACATACCTATTCCCTCCCAATTCAGTTTCCTCCTCAAATTGTTGAAGTGCGACAAGAATAAGCAATTGGCTATCCCGAGCTCGCTTTAGGCACTTCTCCAATGCTGTACAGAAATCTAGAGTTTTCAAGCTATTCTCAAAGTACTCCTCCACAAGCTCAAACAGTTCTGGATTCTTCCAAATATCTTTCTTGCATTCCAAGATAACTTTAACAACCTCTTGATTCATTTCCAAGAGACATTCTGTGACTTCCTTCAAAGAATCAAAGGAAAGGGCTCGAACTTCAACCCCAACTGCAAGAGTGTTGATGACATGGTTAGTACGTTCTTGGAGGGTGGTGTCAAAGGACTGCAAGTCTGCATCAAGCCTGCAAGCAGCTTCATAAGAATTCAATTCGGTTTTGTACTGTAAGTTGGTATTGAGATTGATAGCAGAGGATGTTTCAGGGGTCTTCTTGCTCATATGGCCTCCCATACCTTCAGCTTAAAGCTAAACAATAACAACAACAATCAAGTCTTAGTCTCAAAATTTTGGGGTCAGCTAACTCAGAGCTAAACGAACCAAGAAAAAGAACAAAACCAGATTCAATATAGAAACTTTGCCAATCCTTGAAGTTGTTTTCTAAAACCCCTTGTATTTAATCCTTAAAAGCAACAAGCTTTTTACCTTTCTTTCTTTGCAGGAGAAACTTCTATGTAAAAGACATGAACTTGTCAAACAAATTCCTTGGCAAGAGAGAAAATAAAAACCCAATTTCGAGTGCAGTTCTATGAAAAGATATATGGTGAGATATTTTAATCCTACCCCAGCTTTCCTTCTAATATATACAATATGTATTCAGATTAGAACAAACCCAATTCACCAAACTATAAAAATTTGTAGACTTGATTCACAGGACCTTCATAGTAGGTTGGCAACTTTATCACCCCAAAAGACCTTCACAAGATTCGAAAGACTTTGAAACTGACCAGAATGGATAAGACCCAGAGAGAATTAGGAACTTGGGCAAGTAATTAAAGTAGAAAAGTCTTAGTACCAAGGAAGAAAATGATTGAAATAGATAAGTGATGGGGTTGGTTTTTTGTTTGAAAGAAATATATATAAAATAAAATAAAAAAGCTAGCAAGGCGTGGAAGAACTTGAGGTGAATGAAGAATGAAGAAGCTTAAAGAGAATTAAAACTGTTAAGGACCAATGAATATGTGGGGGGTGGTGGAGTTGGAGACTCTTTAAGCATAGCTTGCACGCATGAGAAAATTGAGAGAGAGAGAGAGAGAGTTGGACATTGTAAAACGCGGGAAGCAATCTATGTGTCTTTCTCTCTCTAGAAGAACACCCTCTCTCTCCCTCTCTGCCTTCACAGTTTTAACGCGCAAAGCAACGGTTACCAAAGAGATATAGGGAGAGGTGGTGCAAAGAGAGAAAAAGGTAAAGGTGGTAAAAGACTTCTGCCCCAAGACTTTGGATAGTATAGAAGGATACAAACGCGTTGATATGAGTAAAACATAGTTATTAATGAAAGGATAAATTATTACAGGCAGTGGTCATTAAAGATAAATAGCAGCGTGCACATTCTTGTAAAGTAGGAAATAAAAGTCTGAGATTCAAATCTTCAAAAGAGTGCTTCACACACATAAGTTTAAACTAGAATAAAATTTTTATATAAATTAAAAGGAAATAAATGTCCCACATCCTATTTTTTTTTTTCATGTATAAAAAAGAATGGTACTTTCCAAACTTCCAGTTAGCTACAATGGAACTATTTGCCCACTTTAAGATGATTTCTATTTTCTATTTAGTATTATACAAAATGCTAATGGGTTTCTTCTTTTGGTATAGATGTGATTGGAAGCCAATAATGTTATTTGATAAGAAATGTCTTTATAAGTTAAGTTAAAGTGGAATCCACAAAAACAATCGTCATGATGTAGGCACTATTTAAATGCTATTGTATCTAAATAAAAAAAGCATAATAGTAATAAATTTATTTCACTTGAAAAGCTTAGGTGAATCAATTATTACAAAAAAGTTATGATTATTTATGATATAACTCATTGAATTTGTACTTCTCAATGTTCTCATAAATAATTATTTATGATATAACTACAAGATGTTTAAAACTGACTAAATTGGTGGTAAAAAGAGAGGACTAAATTGAAATAAAAGTTTGCCGCTTTAACGTAATAATTATTATCCTATGGACTTTTGTTGAAACGTAGTCTTTATCATAATTCCGTAAATGAATGAATTGTCAATTAAGTCAATCAGTTAGGGGGCCCAGTTTGATAGGCTGTAAAAGGTTGTGTCAGATTACCAAAATACCAATTGCATTGCTCTGTAGTCTGAACACAAAGATTTATTTAATTTTGCAAATGGTGAGTGAAGAGGAGTTCACACAAATCAAGCTTTTTGATATTGTTTTTATGGAACACTTATTGTGAAGCTTTGAAGAAACAAATAGGTGAAGATTCAGAAGGCTTCAAGGGATTGATAAAAGATATTTGCAAGAAATACCTTAATGTTCTATAGCTTCACAAGCATTGTCTTTTTAAAAAAAAAATTACATGTTTTTAACTTTAAAATGATACTAAGATGGTTGAAAACCAAACCCCATAATTTTTTATTTAGTTTTAATTAAAAAAAAAAAAACACACTAACAGAAAACCAAGTAGCTTCATGTAGCATGATTGCATGAATGTTCTAAGAAGAAATCATATGGAAAATTAAAAATGGAGATTGGTATATGGTATATACAATGAACGATATATGCTGGTTATTGTGCAAGAAAAATGATGAGAAATTATATATTACCTGATTGAGATTGTAGTTCTTGAAGTTTGGTAATCAAAGTAACTCAATAGCACTCAGCAAACTCACCACCTGAAAGGAACAATTTGACTGCCTAGCTAGAGAGTTGAATGTTTGTAGCTGAATTATGAATTATCTGACTCTATTTATACTTATCTTGAAACTCAAATAGTTACTTGGTTGCCAAGAAATCATTTTGCACATACAGGCTATAACTGTAAGTATCTTTTTATCAAATTACAATAATACACATGATTAACGTACGAAATACGTTTGGTTTCAAATTTGTCAAAAAAAAAAAAAAGGGTATAACATATGTATAAAACAACTGTATTTTAGTAGAAGTTGTCATTTCTAATACCAAATTTACCATAATAATATCTGTTTATTGGTGAGTATACGAGTGACATACGTAACAGAGAGATAAAACCAATTCTATATATTCATATTTATGTATGTATACATGTGTGCATATAAAGCAAATTTAATAGTTTTTTTTTTTTTTTGAGAAGAGAGCAAATTTAATAGTAGTGTTGAGATTACCTAATATTCATATGACAAGAAGTAAGTAATAAAGTTTTAAAATTTGCCGAAAACATATCTAAACTTCCTTTTTAAAGAATTTATATAATATAGCTAGAATGAGAAGATAGTCATATGGTCCTCCTAAGATCAAACATATTTCTTATCAATAGCTATTTTTAAGGAGTACACATAGAGCCTAAAACTTACAAAGATTTACTTGTATTGGTTGGAATAACCATGTATTCAACCCAATGGGAAAACTAAATAATTTTTTTTCCTTAAATAGTTTATTATTATTATTTCCAAAAAATAAAAGATTTTTCTTCTTAGTGGGTCAAGTGGTCCTATACATTAGATTTTAGACCAATTAGAAAAGTGACACGTATCCGTATCCTAATAGATTCAATTCACATAGCATTAGATCCAAGCCTTACTCCTTTTTTCATAATTGTTTAAAATTGTTTTCAATTCTATACAAAATTATAAACAAACAAACAAAATGTGATATTGTTTATGTTTTTGTCATTTTGGGTTTTATGAGCCATTCTCACTTTTATCAACACCTTATAATAAACACAAAAAGAATAAATAAATAAAACAAATCTCTTAAAACAAAAAGGAAATTAAAAAAAAAATGAGTTAAGCTTCAATCCAATGCATCAAATGCACTAAACTCGATACCATACAACCGATGTCTATTTTCACATGTCTATATCATATTGGTCCCACACACTATTGCACTCAACCGGATACGATATAAACACGTGTATTAAATACTTTCATTGCACTAATACACTCGACCAAAGCCGTGTCCTTATAAAATAATGGCCATTTTGTAATATAGGTTAAAGCAAGGTGTGTTTTTGGTAGTGGGGATTCCTTGGAGGACTAGGAAAAACAAAGCTGCTAGTCGTTTTCTGAAGACAGGATGAGCTCAGCTGACAGCATGCAGTACCCGCGTGGTGGTCCGACCCACTGGCGTTGCGGAGTCTCGGGACTGCTACAATCACCAGCCTACAGCTGACACGTATTGCCAAAACTATACGTGTCGGTGACTCATTGGTGGCCGGCTGAAAATGATTCCACGCTACGTCAAAAGAGTTTTTCCCGTCACGTGCTTTATAACGCTCCCCGATTATGTTGCTTTCCTAAACAAGACACTCACGAATTTTTCAAACCTTTGATATGATTATCTTTCATTAATTTCCGTGAACTTTATTTACTTCTTCTTCTTTTGGTTTTTTTTTTTTTGGTCCCAATCACGTGAAAAATGATCTACTCTACTTTATGGTGGGTTTTGATTGAATACGTGGCAATTATTTAGGTTTTAATGATAAGCATGGACTTTGAATTTTGAAGTTTGAACTCAAAATGAGATTTTCTCTACGTCAAACACTCTAGAAAATGATGAGTAATGATATGATTACAATTTTTATCGCACTTTTGATATAACTTACTGTAAGTCGTGAATTCACTTCTTTTATTTTATTACTCATAACTTACTATATGAGTAAGTTGTGATAAAAATTATGATTTTAGCATTTTTTAGAAAATTATTTCTTTCTCTAGTAAAAACTTTTAGCAAGTTATCCAAAATTTTTTTTTGAACTCTTTGAACTTATTTAGATGTGTTTAATGTGAAAAGAAAAAAAGAAAGAAAAAATTTTGCCGACAAATTCTTTAAGGCTGTGGTTAAGATGCTTTAGTTTTTTATTAAATAATGTTTTATACAATTATTTTTAAAAAGTCAAACGGTATAATTAAAAAGACATATAATTCCGATGAATTTACGCATGTAAATCAATTAATTATTAACCATTTAACATGTATATTTTATATTTTGAAAAGTGTGCATTACATCTCATAAGTGAGTATTTGTTAATTTTTAACCCATGCCCTTATGACACTCATAAACAAAGACCCAATCGCCCAAATAAAAATATCATTTTTTCTACCATACCTTCAACAAATCGCATTGTAATGCACATTTGGTGTATAATTGATATTTAAATTCCTTAAGCTTTTTTTCCCAAAAATAAAAAAAGGAAAAAAGAAACACATAAGATATGTTTTAACCATAAAGGAAATAAATGTTTGACTTATAATAACAAAAATGGTAGTAATATCAATTTATAATTTGGTGTTATAACTTGTCACACTCTCCCTTAAAAATTACTATTACTTTTTAGTGGAGTTATAGTGTGTCTTTGTATTAGAACGTCGTCTTTTCTTCTCTTTTGTTTTTGTTTGTTTCTCCAAAAAAAAAAAAAAAATCTATAATTTGGTATATTAAGAAAATTCTCATTAAAAAAAAAAAGATCTCCTTAGATGTAGCCATTTAAATTTTGTTCTTTAACTGGGGAACAAAAAAAATGCCTCATGTCTTTTCTTTTTCATTGACGAAACAAAAAGTGGTGCACTTTTTAGAGAACGAAATCAAAAACAAAAACCTAGAGAAAAAAATTAAGGATTTTTTAGGTCTTATTTATTATAGTAGACCAACTACAGGAAAATGTTGTTGTATTAGGCCTTTGACTGATAACGTAATCGTTGTGTATCAAGATAATGACAGTTTACAACTTTAACAAGATACGCCACATAAAATTAAGTGGCTGAGGATCATGAAAACGATTAATTTTGTCCATAAGAAAACTATAATTATTTTCATGACATCCCAATAATTCGAAGAAATAATGACAAATTACATGTTCACAACGTTTTCAAAATATTTTCACAAAAAATACTAAGTGACACGTTATTATCGGTGAGCAAAAAGATAATCAAATTATAACTGGTAATAATAATTTACCACCTAATATTTGTAATGAAAATATTATAAAAATATTATAAACATAATTGTTCTCGTAAATAAATATAAGCAACATCGATAATTCAACATGGAGCCCCATCAAAAACTCCGATGTCTTAACGTGGTGTTTGGGAGTTAAGGACTGTCAGACTCAGAGGGTATCCAGTGCTATTGTGCTTCTCTATGCTTTTGTTATCCTGATATGTTGTTTTTATTAGGCTTTGCTTTGCTGTGGATTTATGAGGATTTAATAATTTGAATCGAGCTGTCCAATTTACTGAAATGGGGATGACAACTTCGTATCACATTTTCTAAAATATTATTAAGAATCATATTTGTAATAATTCGATAGTTACAACATGATTTTTTTTTTTTTTGAATAATAAATGTTTTTGTTGAAAACACAAAGAGATATGAGTTAAGTTAGAAGAGTACTCTTAACAAAATCAGGAATTATTTTAACTTTATACATTATATAAACTATTGGAAGGGGCCAACATAACAATTTGAAGATGTTAGTTTAATAGTTAAATCTTTAACGGGTCAATTAATGAACAAATTTAGACTTTTATTTTTTAATTTCAAAAAAATTAGACGAGTTAAACACAATAAGATCATATATATATATATTTCAGTTTTTTCATATAAAGCTGCTGCTTGTGCAGGCCGGTGTTAAAGATATGCTTAATTATTGACTTAATGAGTTAAAAACATTTATTTAAATTAAGGTTGAAGCTTAATTGATGAAATTAAAAAGCATTTCTTGTTATAAAGAAAAACAAATATTTTTCTGATATTTTATTTTATTTTTCCCTTGATGCATTGGATAATGTGAACCTTTTAAGCATTTTGTCTGCAAATTTTTTTTTTTTTTTAATTATTGAAATGATAAAAATTCTACTTCATTTCTATAAATGTAGTACATCTCCGACAATATTTCTTTCAATGAAATAGGGAATTTCCTCCAACCAAATCTCTAATAATATATGTTAGGTTTAGGCTCCTTATAAAGCTAAGACATTTGCTACTTTGTTACACCCTTAACTTGTACATTATAAATTTATAACACCACCCCTCCTAAAGTATTTGGCGTCCTATTATGGTTCCTTGTGCAAGTGACCTACTAGATCTGGAGAGGTTAGGCTTTTCCGAAATGTGTGCTGAATAATAGTTGATGAATCTTGCAATCTATTTCTCTTGAAAAACTTATTGCCTTGTTGACAGCTTTTGCTTCCTCATTGTCCCTTCCCACGGGTATTTGGCTTAAAGCGGCTACAAGTCTGTGTTAAAAAAATAGGTTTAGGCCCAAGTAAGGTTAATCCTAACCCTTATATATGTACTTTACTAGGGTTCTTTCTAACACACAATTGAGCATAGTGAAAATGTTGCATCTAAAGACTTTCTCTCTGAACATAGTTTATCAAGCTGAACCACATAACTCTTGTATTCATTTTATCTTACTTCTATTTTTTCTCAATCTTTACAATTCTCTCTTTATCTTTGAAAGTTTACTTAGTGTATAAAATACTAATGAATGTTTAGACTCTCAATTTTAAATATAACAAACACAAGCTTATACTTAAACAGTAAATGTGCGGAATAATAAGTACAAGCAAAAACCCAAACAGATAAACAACTCTACACCATAATTAATCACAACACAACAACAATTAAAAGGCAAGAGTAAGGGTTAGAGAGATGCAAACACAAAGATAATACCGGCACGTATTATCGAAAAGTAAACCGAAGAACTCAGCGAAAAACCTCTCCGCTGCCCTCCAAGCGGTAAAATGATCCACTAAAGAATAAAGTTGTGATACATGAATAGTAGTAGACCCTCCAAGCCTAATTTATCCAATGCACCTAAGCCCTTCAAGCTTCTTGCTCCAACAGGGTTAAGCCTAACCATGTCTTCTTTAGCTTCCCGGATCCCGCAATAAGCCCATTGCATCAACCAAATGAATTGACCATCTCCGAATTGCTTCCCAAGCACCAAAATACCTCCTCACTAATATGGGTATGGTGAGATAAAGATTTGGCAAATGAGCCTCTCAAGAATATGTCAATGAAGAGGGTGAGAGTAGAGGAATTTGGAGAATCAAATGTTTAAGATTGTGGATGAGTCAATCTTGGTTTTCTCTAGGGTTTCTCTATCAAAATTCTCTCTGGAAGCTCTCTACATTTCATGGGTATAAGGGTATTTATAGTAGGGTACGTGAGGAGCGTGAAAAGTCATTTTTCTGCAAAACAGGACATTCTGGCGACTCAGTCTCACGAGTGGGATGAGTTGCCAGTTTGAGTTGCGAGTTAACTGCCAGGCCAGACTGTCAATTTTTGTCCTGTAGTGTTCTAGCTATCGTGACTCTTTAGCTTCCTGCATGCTTCACATGTGTGGCATTTGGCGAGTTGCCAGTCACGAGTCACTCGCGAGATCCAATCGTGAGAAACCTCTTGAATGCTCACACACTTGAATTCTTCACACTCTTCTCACACACAACCCTTACATCATTCCCACCTAAATACAGGGTATCTAATTGCTAAAATACAAGCAAATTTGGCACGAAATAAAATCAACACATGATTGAATAAATTCAACATTACAATCTTACAGTATTTTACTCTATGACATTGCTAAATGATCAAGCACAACTGCGAGAATACCCCAATGCCAACAACATTGATTCCCCCATACTTAGCACCATCAAATTGTACTTTGCAATTTGATGTTATATCATACTTATAACTTGGTCACTCTGTACATAGATTATCTAGAACCTTAAAGCAACTCATAAAATAAGTTAGGATTGCATGAGCTATAACTTTACTCAATACCTCACGCCTTTCTTGGGATAATAATTTCTCCTTCTAGTCTTGCAACTTTGTCCACACTCTCTTTTATTTTCGAGGTATTCTTGATTAAAAACAACACTATATCCGCTGAATATTTAGAATGCCATGGCATTCCCCCATACATAGCAATCCTGCAAAAAAGAAGCTTATTAGCTACAAACGGGAGATTAATTAGTTCAAGACTTTCCCCATGTATTACTACCCTAAATTATCCTTTTAGGTTTAGCCTTTCTCAGTAGTTTTATTTGTCCCTCTAGAGGGAAGAAGAAAAAAAGAAGAGGAAGGTATTGGATCTTTGATGCAATATAGTCCATTATTTGTTTAGATGGCCCCATTCAAATTGATAATATATCTTGCTCATTTTCAATTTTAGAAACATCTGGCTAGTTTTACCCTTCCTTTTATCCAATTTCGACAACCACTACCTTATTTTTTATGTGATTTAAGTAAGATATGATATAATTTCTTAAGGGTAATGATTATATATGTATGTAAACACAGGCTTTTTTTTTCAAAATAACACTAAAACTCAAACAATTTCATTAGTTAGCACATTTTCAAAACTATTTAGCACATTTTCAAAACTATTTAGCAAATTAACATCTCGAGGGTAGGGAACTCGATTTTGTAGCGCTAAATCGAGCATTACAGACTCGAGTTCCGTAAAGAGATCAAACGAAGCTATAATAAGGAAACACGAACTACACGAAGAAGAACCAGAAGGAAGAAACCCAGAAACCCAGACCAAACGAATAAGAAAAACAAACAAGAAACAAGAAGATTCGAAGAAACCAAACAAGAAACACGAAGAAACAACAAACCCAGATCTTCCTAATCCAATCCGTTTGACTCAGACTGAACCTAGGCAACGGCGGCAAAGACGAAGCTCTAGGCGAATGTTTTCCTCTAATTCCTTCATTTTCTTCTCTGGGTCATTCATTTTCTTCTCTAGAACGGTGTTTGATGATGTTTCGTTGAGTCTGGGTCTTTGGTTTGAAGATGTTCCATTGGATATCTCAGGGAAATCGAGCCTTGAAGACTCGAGTTCCATGGAACTCGACTTCGTTACACTCAATTTACCACAACAAAATCGAGTCCCTTCTGCTTGAGATGTTAGTTTGCTAAATTGTTTTGAAAACGTGTTGACTAACGAAATTGTTTGAGATTCAGTGTTATTTTGAAAAAAAATCTGTAAACACATGTTGAATTCTTGTTTTGAAAACACAATTTTACAAGTTGTGTGTACGGCTATTGGTAACTAGCTATGTGCAACATTAATTAACATTTTGTTAATACTATACTACTTAATAATTTTTTATTATATGTATTTTTAACAAATTCATTATTAGATTGCATTATGTCTTGTGCAGTTGTGCTAAAAAGCTCTACCGTTATACTTAAAATAGATAAAAATAAAAATTATTAAAAATTAATAAACATCTTATCACATATTTACATTTCAAAGTTGTAGGGATAAGGGCCCAAAATCATATATTGGGCCTTGGGCTTGATCTGAAGACATTAAGTGGTCCGAGAAGGGACAAATATTTATGAGGGTTTCAAATTTTAAAGTCTCATAAGTAAGGAATGAATGGAGGGTGGTCCAAGGAGGAACTCCTCATCGGATATGATGAATGCAACTCAAATCTGTATTCCAACAATCAAGGTGACCTTCTAGGAGGCCCCAGCGATAAGGACATGCATCATACATGTAAAAGAGTGATGGGAACTCAGATATATCTAAGGAAAAACTGCTACCACCGCATTAAATGAGCTGCAGCTACTTTTCTGGCCGCATTTATGTGGAGAAGACCCCTGAACAGTGCTGTCTTGGCTACCACGACTCACAGAAAGCCAAAGGGTGTGTCTGATGGGATAGACACTTAAGTAAGGGCTCAGATGATCAACAAGTGTAGGATCAAAATGGTCCAAAGGGACCTATATGATGTGCGAGACCCTCCATGAGAGAGGGATCGAAAAAATGGAGAAAGAATACTGTAGCAATAAAAATTGTATTTGTACCCCACTGTTATTGATTTATATAAAAAATATCTCCTCGGACAATGAACAGATTCAGCTCTATCTTCCTTGTTTTTGTTTGATCATCTTTTAAATCCATACTAGCCGTTGTCAAATTGATTAGGGTCTAGTTCTTCAACCCACTATCTACAAATTTATTGTACTGGACTCACTGGGCCAAGATCTCATACATCTTGAGCTTGGGATGCAAATTGTGTCCTTACAAAAGTTTTTAGCAACAAAAAGGACAATTGCACAACTTATCAAGTATGGAATTCCACCTAGTTTTCAATTTCATTGGCTTGTATACGTTCTTGTTCCAAGTAACACTTCATCACCAAACTTTCCCATAAAAAAAATGAAAAAGGCACATGCATGGTTTTATCGCTTTAAAGGTTCACATGCCATCCTACAAAAAAACCTTCCATAAACTATAGTACTTAAACAACTAAATCCCGATATAAGTTCTCTCCAGTCCCTTTTCACCACACCAAGGTATGCCCGTGACTCGGCCCATGGTATTTGCCAATTCTTGCCAACTCCTAGAGTTCTCTGTGAGACTCTGTGATCACGAGCCTTAAACTCTTTTTTAGTAACAATGATAATGACAATTCAGCAAAAAGAAAATAAATAAAACCATTATAAAAGGAAAAAAAATATATTATATATAATTAATAATTTAATGAAGTGAGGAGTTACTATTAATACAATATCACTTTTATGTAAATTAATCACTTTTGTTTTACTACCTCTATATTTCTTAAAAAGCGAGATATATATATATATATATATATATATATATATATATATTATTTAATGTTATTAATTAGACTTGTTAATTTTGCTGCCTTAATTAGAAGCCCTCATTCACAATTTTCCAATACTTGCCTCAACACTAAAGAACATAATTAGACGTATTGTTTATCGTGATTCTTCAAATAAAGTTGACAAATTGTGATTTGTGTAATTATTTTTAAGTAAATTTAATACTTTTATTGTATATCAATTACAACATGCCATCTCAGTATTTGTAAAAAAAAAAAAAAAAAAAATTATTTAGTAGTTTCCAAAACCATTCAAATTCACAATTCCATCGGGCAAAGGCAGAAATTTTGGAAACCATGTATTTAGGTTATGCTCACCTAACCCACTATATATAGCCAACGTACCCATCACTCTCCAAACCCAAACAAAGAGTCAGCAATTACTATTGAGGGAAATGGAAGCATACAAAAAGCTTGTCCTTGTGTCATTGTTGTTGGCTCTTTCCATCAGGTCTGAGACAATAATGTTAGCCAATGGTGATAATCAGGGCTTATGCCATATGACCAAAGCGGGTCTTAAGGCTTGCCAGCCATCAGTGAGTGGCCAAAACCCTGTTCCTCCCTCAGCTTCATGTTGCTCAGCTCTCTCCAACGCTGACTTTCAATGCCTTTGCGTTTTCAAGAACTCCAATCTGTTGAATTTCTATGGAATCAACTCCACCCTTGCCATGGAGCTCCCAGCTAAATGCAATCAAGCTCAGCCCCATTGCTAAAATGTGTTACAAGTTAACACGTAATGTGTTTGCATGGATAATGTGTCTGTAGTTTTTATTTTGGGGTTTTGTTTGTGTTTTATTTTGGTGTACTACTTATGTTGCTTTCAGCTTTTTTGTTTCTCTCGTTTGGGGTTATGTGTTGCTTTTACGTTGTGATGTAATAATTGTTAATGTTAAATAAGCTGTTTGCTTTCTTTGAATCTTCATATGGGCTCCAAAGTCCAAACTACTGAAATGCAACTATCGAATCTCAGTGTTAAATTTGAAGATTAGTCATTTTGAGCTACATACTCTTTCCATAAGATAGATCTGTAGAGTGTGTATGATTCTATTCAATATTCAAATTTAATATGATAGGTACTTAAATTCAAGAAATAAGTCATAAATGAAAGAAACATATTGAATTTGAATCATAGTGAAGCTTCAAAGAGTTCAATTTTAATGTTGTAAATGAATCGAAACATTTATCACCAAATTTGACTTATGTAAAAACAAATTTATATTCGTTTATTTTGCAAATGAATTAAGTTTAATTCCAAATGTAGGATTGACTATTAGAATTAAGTTCAAATTAACATTATTATATGTTTGTGATCAAACTCATCATTAGCTTGTGAGTATTAATCATGATTTAAAAGTTTAAATATATATAACACTAAAATTTTACAAGAATAAATAGTTATAAACAAAGTGATTTATTATTCCGCTTAATCTCTCTAAAATACAGGTATTCGCATAAAAGTATATGTAGTTAGAACTTAGAAGTAATTATTATAGTGCAAAAAAAAAAAAAAAAAAAAAAGAGAGAGAGGAATATATGGGGTTTGTATTGTATTTTAAATTTTAAATGTGACATAAAATTTAGGTGTTTGGAATACAGTGTTTTTCCTATTTGATCCTATTAAGTAATTTGAACGTATTATGATTAATGTGTGATTGTATTTTTTTTTTTTTTAATTTTTTGATACAAAATAGAAATTCTACTCTAACCTAATTTAAGTGTATATGTGTGTGAAACTCCCTTTTGGAGACTTGAATTATATTCTCTTAATAATAGTAGATTTTATGTTTATATTAAAAATATAGTTACATAGACTTGAGATAGGATTGTGCAAGTTTTTAAATAAATTATACGATATCACATTATTATTTGTAATTTATTAATAATATAAATAGCCCATTTCATTGTAAAACTAAAAATTATATAATAATTTTCAACCATCCAAGTTTGACGGCATTTGCAGGTCCATAAACGAAATGGATTATAAAAATTTTATAAAAAAAAAATTGCAAGTGGCGCATGAGACATGAGTAGGATGAATTTTAACTAAAAATTTAAATATTAAATTAAGTGATTGACATGTGAACTTAAGAAAGAGATGCCAAGATAGTTTCAAAAAAAAAAAAAAAAAAAAGAGATGCCAAGACAACTTGCATTACCTTTTATTGCGCATCCTATTTTCGTCTGTCATGTTATCATATCATACTTAAATAAAAAAGTATATATATATATATATATATATAAACAAAAAAAAAACAAAAACTATTAAAATCCTTTTTTTTATTATTTATAAAAAAGATAAGTAGATAATTGAAGAAGTAGAGTTTGAACCTTAGAACATCATAAAGAATACCTTACTACGTATTGCGCTAGCACTTGAACCCTTACTAAAATTCGATTATAAGGTGAGTTGAAGAAAGCTTATGAGATGTAGTTTTCATAATATTATACTGCCGTGTGAAAAAAAGAAAAAGAAAAAGAAAAAAAAGTTGTTGATATTTATAAAAAGATCAATTAAAATTGGTCAAAGAAAGAAGGATAAAACGAAATTTAAAAATTAATTTTCCAGGCTATAAACCATTGTCTTACTTTGCATATCATTATTCAAATGGTTGTGTAGGTAAGGCAGCTAGATGAGTAAGAAGAGCCCAAAGGAATCTCAACAGTTTCTCCAGCGGTTACTGGGCCCAGCCGAAAAGGATAAAAACTTTTGATCTTTTCTATTTACATAGACACTAGTTGGTCGATCAGATGGACTAAATTTGCAGTGGGCTCATATTGTGACGCTACTTCAACGTAAATTACAACAAGTACTACATATTTTGTGTGAAAAACTTATGTTACTAAATATTTCAATCTTTGTTATTGTCTTGTGACAGTGGTACTTTATTCAATCTGATTATAGAGGAAAAAAAATTCACATGAAATAATAGGATATCATTTCTGAACCCCGAAATTATGAAGGGTTTTACCAATGTATGCCTTAAGGCATATATTAGTAAATTAAAAAAGCTATCAAACTTTTTGATAGTTTTTTCAAATTTTGATAAAAATTTTCCTAAAATAAATTGTTAATATATACCCTAAAGGCATATATTAACCGAACCCAATATGAATATGTTTTAAGTGATAGACTTAGATTAGGTCTAGTGTCCAATTGCACTGGACCCATGACACGTCCAACAATAGACACATGGCATCATCCAGATAGGTCCAATGCAACTGGACACTGAATCCAATCCTTACCCACGACACATTAAAAATTTTAAGTGATACACTAAATTTAAAAAAAAAAAAAATTGTACTGCAAAACTTACTCTATAGAGACACCCAACGATCAAGGAAAGGGAAGGGATCATAAAATACTACTATGGATTACAATTGGCCTTCCAATTTATGTCACATAATTGGACTACTATTTAACAGATTGAACTGAAAATTCAGAATGGTTTGAATAAAAAATTTAAGTGAGAATAATAGCTTCTTTTCAAGAGCTTGAAATGTATACAATCTAAAAACAAATTCCATAAATGGAAAGAGAGCTTAAAGAGATATGAAGACTTAGCCATTAAATGACCAATAATAAGAATTACAACAAATTCTAGTCTTAACTAACATTGTCATTTGAATACAACTTTGTTGCCATGACATCCTTGAATGCTGGCTACATTGACATATCTGTATTTCTCCTACAATGGCTGTAACATGATGTTTCGAACCCACCTTCATTAAATTACAACCGTCATCTGCCCTAGTCATGTACAATTTTTTTAAAAATCATGGGTTTCAAGTACACTCAGTATATACAACAAACTGCCTTTCCGGACACAATGTCATTCCAAAATCTCGAATTTTACTAATCAATCTTGGAGTTTGTAATATAATTTAAACACTGCTAGCACTAATAATGCTTTTTTCCCATTCATATACACCAGATCTCTCCACATCTAGAGGTGATAAAACCTGCAAATCTAATGGTTTCCTTCTAAGTCCATTTGCAAAAATTACTAAAAGAGTTTGACAAGCATGAAGTTCATCCATCTTCTGTAAATCGGTGAGTTCCAATGCAGGTTCCTTCCACGGCTCGTAAAAGGACCTGTACAAAGAACATGCTAGGTCAGAATAGTTAAAGTAATAGAGTCCCCAGCCTTGGCAAGAAAATATAATAGCATTGCTGTAATGCAAAAACAGCCAACAAGCAAGAGATTAAGGAGCATGGCTTACAAAAACAAAGCTAGTAAAGATTTCAAAAAATCTTGAGCTAAAATTGTAAGTTCTATTACTAAGCCTTCAACCTGCTAGTTAGACAAAGCTTTTTTAATTTCTCACTGATGAAACTATATAAAATGTCAAAGATGCCCAATATCGGATTAGCTTTCTTTTAAGAATTATCACAAACATGGCAAAGTCAGCAACAAACAGATCTATGCACTTGAATCAGAAAGAAATCATTTAAACAGGATAATCACCTTGGATCATACAGGTTAACAAGCATCAGTTAAATACCATGTTCATTCCTTTATAAGTAAATACCACGTTTACTTCCAAAGTAATTATCAAATACCCTTCATTCCACAATCCACATCTTGTTCAAAGAGCAGGGAAAAAGAAAAAATAGAAGAGATGATGTATTACCATCTCCAGGCAGGATTAGCTTCAGCAGGGCAATGTATCTTCGAACACAGAGACGCCACCAGGGTCTTATGACCTTGGAAGATATCTGATATGGATTCTACAAAAATATAATATTAAGAGATTCAGCAAATTTATATTTTCACAAAATGAAAAATAAATAAATATTTATTCATAAAAATATTTGCGTATATAACATTTAATTACATCAAACTCATCCACTTCAAATTTTTATCATTTGCTTTTGGAAGAGAACGTCAAAGCCTATAACTTCAGTGGACATGAACGCCAACCTTAATAATTACCAAGCCTGTTAAGCCACACTAAGGCTGTGTTTGGTTCATGTAAAATATTTTCCGGAAATGCTATTTTCGGAAAAGGAAAATATTTTCAAGTATTTGGTTGCATTTCAAAAAATGCTTTGGAAAATATTTTCTAGCGTTTGGTTGTGTTCTGAAAATTCTAGTTTTTCACATTTTCTCATCTATTTTCTCAGCTACCAAACAAATTTTATAATAAAAAATTTTAATATATAAACTTAAAAAAACAAAAATCAAAACAACAACATTCAGTTAAACTCCACAATCCGGTCAAACTGAGAGAGGGAGGAGATCGGTCTGGGCGATGAGATCGAGACGACGAGATCATTGGTGCGATGAGAACGAGACGACGAGATCGGCAGCGCCGATGAGCACTGGGTCGAGAACGAGAACAGGATCGGTAATGTCGGCGCCGATGAGATCGGTCTTGGGTGGTGACGATCTAGATGGCGGCGCTGGTCCTAGGGTGCGATCTAGATGGCGGCGCCGGTGCTGGGGTGCGATTGGTAACTCTCTTCTCTCTCTCTCTCTCTCTCTCTCTCTCTTTGCGCGTCTGATACCCGAAAATGGATTGAAGTGAAAATAGAAATGTAAACCAATTTCCGGGTCAAAGCCATAAAACACACGGTCAAAGGAAACCAATTTCCAGAAAATTTTATTTTCCATGCGCAACCAAACACACGTAGAGGTGTAAAATCATTTCAGGAAATGATTTTACGCCAAAACAAACGCAACCTAAGAGATTAAGTAATATTGGATTTTATGTATATGTCAGTATAGTAGACATTTTATAATAACTCATCTTATTCTCATCCCAGCTATAAGGGTTTGGCTAGACCTAGGAACTTAAAAAACATTGGCAGTTACTAGAATTAGATCATCTATTATTACTCAACTCATCTTATTCTCATCCAAGCTATAAGGGTTTGGCTAGACCTAAGAACTTAAAAAACATTGGCAGTTACTAGAATTAGATCATCTATTATTCACTCACCGCACAGATTCAAATTCAATTTACGGTCCTCATCCTTGGAAGTGCAAAACAAAAAGATATATTTGACACAACAAAAATATCTATTACTCTCTCTTCTTTGTCCTCAAACACATACATAGGGTTAGAACTTTCTTGTTTTGTCAAGAATCCCTCGTAACATTCTCGAAATATCCATACTATTAACACACTGATTCTCAACAGCCAAGCAAATTTGCACCATATACACCATCAGTCCTGGAAACCCTCCAATCTTCACTTCATCTATCCCACATTAATTAGCAACATTCTATGCAATTTTCCCTCTTCAAGGCCAATCACTTCACAAAAACAAGATGCTTAGCATCTATCTTCAACATTTCTCAACTCCTTTTTTTTAATGGTAAGTTACATATTAGGTGAGTCTTGAACCCACAACCTCACCCTTACTTTTACAAGAAGATGTGTCATTTGAGCTTAGAGCTCATTGGCAACATTTCTCAATTTTTTATTTACACCAATATAAAATATATATATATATATATGTATATATTAATATAGACTAGGAAGCTCGGACACTTCATTAGAAATGCCGTACCCGTGTCAAATACGGGACATGTTTGGGACACTTCTGCACACGTGAACTAGCCACATCCTTTTTTGTTTTTGTTTGAAACATTATGGGATACAGCGGACATGGGAGGGACACTTATCTTTTATTTATTTTTAGTTTCAATCTTCAACACTTATCTAGTTATCTTTTATTTACTCTTATGGATCTTATTCTTGATTTGTATTCTAATTTCTAAACATCATTTACTAGTCATGAATTCACTTTATTATCCATTGTTTCTCTTAAATTAATATATGTTTAATATTATATGAAAAATTAATGCTTAACAATATCTAAAAATATATTTAATAATTAATTAATATGCATATTCCCACCGTGTCATATCCTAATATTTCAAAAATGGCCGTGTTGTACCCGTGTCCGTGTCCATGTTTGTGCTTCCTAGTCTATAGTCAACATATGCTTAAATCTCTTGATGCCAAAGTAGCTAACAAAGGTATGCCACAGCTACCAAAAACAAAGTCAACATAGAAAATAGACCATGCAACTTAGACCAGTCCACAGTCCCATTCAATGGCAAATAGGCCCAACAGGTGTCTAAGGACCAAAATGAAAAACTTAGACCATGCTACATGAGTTCATTCCTGACAAATTTCCAAATTAATAGTAAGAGCTAAATGCTGATCCTTAATGTTGACCTACTGTAATCTCTCCTTTGATTGTTACATGTCCTCAATCACCACCCCAATCCCCAAATCAAGTGGC
Organism: Quercus aquifolioides; assembly: GCA_019022515.1. Taxonomy (NCBI): domain Eukaryota; kingdom Viridiplantae; phylum Streptophyta; class Magnoliopsida; order Fagales; family Fagaceae; genus Quercus; species Quercus aquifolioides. Next base: position 46,994,807 of record CM032332.1, on the reverse strand, counting down.
TGCCTCTCAAAATTTATTGTCACGACTTATTATGTCAGTCAGAAGTCTACAAGCATGACCACCCTATTCAGATCAACCAAGCCACATGCCTGCATTGGTTTCCACTGAAACTATGTTCTAGGATCAGTTTAACATTCCCCGCCAATTACTAAGATTCCCTGCTTGGCGAAGTATAGTGCCTAAAGTAGAATACCCAAGACCTTATTCAAAGTCTAGATTTGAATCTTTCCAGAACCCAAGTCCAAAATCCCTAACTCCAGCACTCAACACAACATGCCAAACAACTAACCGACAACTAATCAAAATAGCTTACCTGCAGGACCGGAGGCAGAGAAAAGAAGACACAATGCAGATATAACTGAGGGGAGCACTTGACAATGGATGCCATGAAGCTGTTGAAGGTAGATTATGACAGCAGCCAATAAATCCTCACAGCCAAATCTATTTTTGACGCTTTCATCACGTTCATTTTCAATAAGATCCAATAAAGATTGCAGAGTTCCTGATTTAAATAGGTTTGAAATCTTGGGATCAACATCAGTATTTTTCCAAGAAAGCTTCCCAAGAATAATAGCAGCAGTTAGCCATCGTAAAAGTCTAGGTATCAAAGAATCCTCAAGGATCTCTTCCTCTGAAGAAATGGTGAAATGCGAATGAGATTCTTGAAGCTGAAGCATTTGTGCAGAGTCAGCTTTCAATGCAGTGGAAATTGCCCACATAAGAAAACCAGAAAGCTTTTCTCTATTCTGTGAAAATACACCAAATCAAGATTTCAATATATATAGTCAAACTAAAAGGCAAAAATTGATTTGGCACCAAAAATAAAAACCGAACTAAAAAGAGAAATGAACAAGAATCACTGTAACAACTTAACACCAAAATATATTACTCAATTCTGTCAGCAAAGAGTTTGATATACTAGACAACCCCAAGGAAAAACGGGTACATTTATCCACGAGTCTAACTATGCAACATTTTTGACTGTATGAGGAAGAAGATAGACCCTAGGATGGCTGAGCAAAAATTTTCACTTCGAAAACCAAAGCCAACAAAGAATGCACAGGAAATATAGGGAGAGCATAATATCGATTCCCCAAGGTTAACCAGCCACACAAGGGACAAATGCAAAAGTGCAGCCAGCTTTAAAAGTCTATTTGGATGCTTCCAGCATCTTACATTGGAGATTCAGTAAAATAAAATTTTCAAAAAGTAGGATGTCAAGTAATAGATGTTTCAGCATGGTAGAATTACTTAGCTTTGAAACATTTCAGAGCAAGCAGTTTACAAGCAATGAGCTTAGAAATAACTTATAGGATTTGCTTCATCATCAAGTATTTTTGATGGCACAACCATAACATGTTTAGGAAAATAATATCCCAAGAATTAGTGTCCATAGTAGTCAATTAGATTTTTATATTTCATTTGGTTAAATTCTGAAGTCAAGCATATTTTATTAATTTTGCAATTTTGGGTATGGGCTATAGTTGTGGGTCTTGGTTTTTCTTTTATCAAAAAATCTTATTTAGTTTGTGGATCTTTATATGTGGGCTTTGATTCAATTCAATTAGATTCTGGTCTACTAGCCAAAGTAGGAGTCCTAGTTCTACTAAGAGAAGTAAAGATTTAGGGTCTATATAAATGTGTTATTGTACTCCAACAATAAAATATCAAGTGTTTTGAGTAACCCCCCCCCCCCCCCCCCCCCCCCCTTTTCCTATTGCTAAGTTACATATACATCTGATGGGTCTTGAACCAATGACCCCATCCTCCACCTAGCACTTAAAAGAGAAGGAGGTACCAATTAAGCTAGAGTTAAATAGAAAAATCGTTCTAGTGAACTCATTCATTCTTGAATCCTAACTATTCTTCTTAAAGGTTTAAATCCAAAATCTACAAATCCTCTTAAACACTAAGCCTCTATTTGGATTGCGTTTTGAAGTCTGCGTTTGCTAAAAAAATTGGGTCCCACACGGCACTATTCACGGACCCACAAAACCATCCAAACACAAATTTCAATATAAATTTGGGTCCCACAGCACTATTCACACATTTAAAAATTATTTTGCTACAATGTTTTTAGTTTTCAGTTTTTAGCAAATAAGTGATATCCAAACACACCCTAAAGCACACAGACAAACTGGAGTTGATTTTAAGCAATTATATTGCAACACATTGCTTCCCTATGAAATGAGTTTATATAAAAGCATGTATGCTTTACTGTCCTAGTGATAATAAGAATGGATCATAGTTTGATTTTTTTTTTGGCTAGAGTTATTAGCATAACCTTCCTATGAGTCTCATCTTTTGTTCTTCCCCTAATATGGATCTTTATGAATAGAGTCTATAGGATACTTTATGATTTCCCCAATCACAAAAACTTTCCCAGATTTTTTTTATTGGTGAGGTAAACATGCACCCAATTGTTTTGAACCCATGACCTTAGCTTCCACCAGAACAAGGAAAGGGGAGTCATTTAAGCTAAAACTCATTGGCAACTATGTAAGATCCTTTCTTTTCTTTCTATCCGCTACAACGTCACATCCATTTTCTCCAACTGCTCTCTCACCAGATCCTGGACAGCCCCCTAATACCAAATATACCAGGGCTGCCCAGGATCAGGACCGCACTATGAGGTATCCGAAAACAAATAAATTAGGGAAATTGTAGCATCACTAGATCCTATTGCTTTTTTAATGATAGGTAGAGAGTGGGTAGGGAGAGGTGAGGTTCAAACCACAGACATGGGACTCAACAAAACATGTCATTACCATTGGGTTATCACTTGAACCTCATTAGATCTTGTTGCTCTTTAATTCAAATTTTAATTTTAAGCTATTTCAGGAGACAATGTGAAGATACCAAATATCACAGAGAGAGAAAGAGAGAGAGAGAGAGAGAGAGAGATACCATGTGGAAAATATCAACTGGAGGTGTACCCATAAGTATAGCTTTGAGCCCAACCTCTGCACAAGGGTAAGAGCCCGCATAATTATATACACTAACAGCCTGATATATTTGATATAAACCCTCAACTGACAGAGTAAAATGTGGCTGGTATATTTCCCTTTTCTGGGATATTTTCACTGTTGATATCATTATTTGCAAAAATAGATTAACCAATGCAACATTTCCTTTTTTGAATGTCAAACCACCAATTAACACTTGGTACAGATGCGAACAAAGTTCCATGAGCTGCTCAAGGGCATCTTTCTGCAACCACTCAGTAATGTTTTGGGATGAAATAGCATCATTGGCAACCTGATTTTCAAACAAAACAAAAAGTCAATAGAATGGGAAAAAGAAGACTACTGTTGACAATTTCTACTGACATTTTATTCGTTCACAGAGCACAGACTGTAGTCAAGCTTAAATAAACAGGAATATTGTAGTTTGATTGAGCTATTAAGATAGAATTATGGCGTGGAGATGGATATGCAATTATTTTGTAAAATAATCATATATAAACACATGAACAGAAAAGATCAAATTTATGGTTATGATAATGATAATAAAAATAAAATTAACAGAGTTAGACAAAGTTCAAGTTGTCACCCTTGGAACTTCACAAGAAACCTGTTTCTACAGGTTACAGCAGAGATCGTTATTAAATTTCATAGGCTACTTGACATATTATGCAATATCACATACAATATCTGTTAACTACTAGCTTATTAGACAGGATTTCTAAGTTAAATTGCAAGAGAATGAAATAAATGAGAACATGTTATTTGCACTGATGTGTGTGTGTGTAAGAAAGGTGTACAGGGGAGGCTTGACATTGAGAAAGCTTATGATCATGTGAATTGGGAGGCTTTACTAGATCTATTGAAGAGAATGGGCTTTGGGGAGAAGTGGTGTAGATGGATTCGCACTTGTATATCAACAGTCCAGTTCTCTATTTTGGTTAATGGGGCTCCAACTAATTGTTTTGGGAGCACAAGGGGACTAAGACAAGGGGACCCGCTATCTCCTATGTTGTTTTTGGTTATGATGAAGGTTTTTAGCAGGATGTTGAAAAGAGTTGAAGGTGCTGCCCTGATCAGTGGTTTTAAAGCTGATGGTAGACGGGGTGAAGGGGAATGTGTCTCACATCTTTTGTTTGCGGATGATACTATTCTGTTTTGTGATGCGGATGTGGAGCAAATCCTACATGTTCGGATGCTACTACTTTGTTTTCAAGCTGTGATAGGTTTGAAGGTTAATGTCTTGAAGAGTGAGATGGTTCCAATAGGGTAGGTTAATAATGTGTATGCCTTGGCAAATATTTTGGGTTGTAGGATTAGGACTTTGCCTATGACCTATCTTGGTATGCCGTTGGGGGCTTCCTACAAGTCCCCTACTATTTGGAATTCTATCTTGGAGAAAATTGAGCGAAAGTTGGCTGGGTGGAAGAAGTTGTATTTGTCAAAAGGTGGAAGACTGTCGTTGCTTAAGAGTACGTTATCTAGTCTTCCTACTTGCTATTTATCTCTTTTTACCATCCTTTCGCATGTGGCTAATAAGATTGAGAAGTTGCAAAGGGATTTTTTGTGGGGGGATTCGAAGGCACATTTGGTGAGGTGGGATAAGGTGTGTGCACCTATGGCGAATGATGGTTTGGGAGTATGGAAATTAACTACTTTTAATAAAGCCTTACTAGAAAAATGGTTATGGCGGTTTGGGGTTGGGAGACACGTCTTTGGAGAAGGCCAGTAGCTTTGAAGTTTGGGGAAGAGTGGCGGGGATGGTCCTCCAAGCTAGGTAGGGGTGAACATGGGTGTGGTTTATGAAGAAGTATCCGGAAAGGTTTGGAGGTTTTTAGCAAAAATATCCGGTTTGAGGTAGGGGTGGGGGATAGAGTGAAGTTTTCGACAAATCGGTGGTATGGGGATTTACCACTCCAATTGTCCTTCCAAGCAGTGTATGGGATTGCTACTAATAGAGAGGCATCTATGGCCTCGTCTCTTGATCGGTTGGGGATAGAGACACGGAGAAGTTGAAATGTTCGTTTAATTAGGGAACCAAATGATTGGAAGTTGGGTGTTGTGGATGAATTCCTTCGTACCTTGGGATCTAATTTACCTCAAACTGAGAATGGAGACCGCGTGAGATGGAAGTTGACGAAGAATGGGGGTTTTGACATCCGCTCGTTCTATAATAAGCTACGAGGTCCCTTGCCTATTATCTTTCCTTGGAAAGGTATTTGGAAGGTCAAGGCTCCTTGGCGCGTTTCTTTCTTTGTTTGGACTGCAACTTGGGATAAGATTCTTACAGGCAACAATTTGCGGGGTAGAGGCCTTGATTTTGTTGACTGGTGCATTATGTGTCGTTGTAATGGGGAGACGGTGGATCATTTGCTACTCCATTGTGAAAAAGTTTATTAGTTGTGGAGCTTGGTTTTTAGATCTTTTGGAATTTCATAGGTCTTGCCAAGATCGGTTGCAGATACTCTTTTTGGTTGGTGGAATTGGTTTGGAAAGCACTCTTCTAGCATTTGGAATTTAGCTCTGTTGTGCCTAATGTGGTGTATTTGGAGGGAGTGAAATTGGTGAACTTTTGAGGACATGGACAAATCCGATGACCAGTTGCTTGCTTTTTTTAGTGGTTCTCTTTTTGAATGGTCTAGGGCTTGGGGACTCACCTCTAGTGATTCTCTCCCTTTGTTCCTTAGTTTTCTCCTTTGTACTTAGTTTTTTCTGTCTGTTTGTTTCTTTTTCTGTACTCTTTGTTCTGCTGTTTTTTTTCTGATGAGGTAGCTTTTTGAATATACATCTTTCTTACTTATCAAAAAAAAAAAAAAAAAAGAGTGTTGAGCATCTCTCTGAAGCATATACTAGTACCTACTTTGTTGACATAGGGTAATCACAACACTAGAATCTCAGTTTTTGGATAATGCAAATCTAAATCATACCGTTCTTTTCAACAAGTCTTGAAGATTCCTTACCAAACCTGAATTATTCCAATATAAACTCCTAGTGGTCTCTTTACTAAAATGCTAACTGCACCATTAAGCTGAAGAACACAAATTATGTTTTTTATATAATAACTTAAGCAACCCCTCCCCCCCCAAAAAAAAATAAATAAATAAATAAGGGAAAGAAGATAATTTAAAAAAAAAAGCCCTTCCAGCTGACAACAAAAAGAAGGGGGCGGACAAGATACCACCATTCCAAAATGCTAGAATAATTATTAAATAATTAAATTCATCATTCCTCAATAGCTTAATCTTCTGAGACAATCAGTAATTTATTTTAGTATCAGATTAGGTGGTCTTGAGTTTGAATTTTGTCTCCATTGTACATCTCATTTAAAAAGTTATAAATCCCATGTGTTAGGCCCCACTGTTAACGGGGAGTTTGGACCCACGCATGAGGGGAATTATTAGAGTAGTTAAATGGTTAAATTTATGATATCCTAACAACTTAACCTTTAAGAGAATTAGTAATTTTCAAAAAATAAAATATTTATACAAGAATAAAGGATGACAAAAAACGTAAGTTAAAAGCTCTTGAGCCAAGAGGGAATTAGAAAATTACCTCTAATACCACAAGCAATTGCTTTAAGGAAAAACCTTTTTCATCTTCAAAGAGCCTTCCGCTAGAAAATGAGATAACAGACGACAACCATGAAAACAGACCACAGCGTTCAACTAGATAACGAGCCGTCTTATGCAATTTGACCGCCTTCTTCACTACCTGCAGTGTAAATAAAGATTAAAAAAAGCAAGGTCAAAGCAACAGTGTTTTAGATCAGGTTTGCAAACAACAGCACAAGATTTAGAAATAATGCCTCAACAAAACGTTTGCTATGTATGTACATTGTCAGTTGTAAAATTCCAAGGTGACACATTATTTTAAAAACTGGACCCAACCAGCTAGTCCGGCCGGTTCATCGTACAAGACTACAAGTAGGCAAAAACAAATTAATATTTTTTTGATAAGTAAAAATAATAATTATAATAAATACATACATTGTACATACCTATACCAGACCAGTGATTACCCTAAAACTGAAAATATTCAAAAACCAGTCAAAATCAGTAAATAGGAGGTTCAATCTCCAAAACTGTGTACCAGAACTGGTTTTGGCCGGTTTTGATTTTTTTTTTTTCTCTATTTTTTTTATAACTTACCATAAAACTTTTTGACCATTCCTTTTTTTTTTTTTTTTAAGTATGCTTACAGCATTACTTATTTCATTGGGAATAAATGGACCACGTAACAAATTCAACATTGAACTAAAGAATATTAGACCCACACAAAAGCCAGCCCGTCATTTAGTGCCTGGAATTCCTAATGAAGTGTGGTGTTTATAGAAGAAGTATAGCATCCCCTTTCATTTTCCAACGTGGGACTTACATTAAGTTTCTATTACAAAACAGCATGTCCTACATTGAAACAATAAAAGATATTGAGAATGTTTTCAAAGATAAATGAGCCCTCTTCTCTTTTACCTTTCATTCTTAAGGTATAAAAGTCCCACACTGGTAATTTACATAATAATGACTAAAAAGTTTTTATAAATCCCTCTCCTCAGTTCAAAATGGAAAATAATCTCTAAAAATATTTGGACTCACAAACTAATAAATTGAGAAACATATATCTAATTAAAAAATTTTATTGTTTATGAGATGATACAACCATTGATCAAACTCTGATCCGACCACAAAACCAGAAATCACTCTGTCTGGTTCTTTGTTCAGAATGGTTTTAAAACAATGTGACAGCCAAAACTCATACCCAATTCTTTGTAACTGCCTCAGTTATGCATCAAAACTTTAAGCTGAGACTACCAACTAAACAATTCAGAAACAAACAGAAAGCATGAGATTTTCCTCAACAAAGCCTTTGTCCCACGTATTTGATCAGTTTAATGAAATGCATTTAGTCATTCCATCTAGAAAGCACCAACACAAAACATGGAACACAAGTATGATAAGATATGGACACAGTATAGGCAGTTCTTCAAAAACTAGGAGAGGATATTGTGGGGAAGTGACAATTAACTATTTTAGGTCTACTTTATGTTAATTTTAGGATTAGAAACAAACAAATATCAAAATATTTGACAATATTTCAGAAACAAAATCAAAAGCAACAATAAATATAAGACAGTCCAACTTGTGTAATTGATTTGTGTGGTTGTTTTCTTCTTCTTCCACAGAGTTATATATCATATGATATCAAACCATCCTGCTGAGAATTCTTAAGTCAACACGTTTCTTTTCTTTTTCTTTTTTTGGCATAATTTTGGGTTAAATTTTACCAATTGGCTTTATTCTTAAAAACTAGCCAATACCAAAGACTAATGGTCTGATTGGTTACTCCAGCCACCAACCTCTAGAAATGACACAGCAAATAAGACCATCCTTGAAAATCTAAGGGCACAAAACTGCACAAGAAATTAAAAATAGCTAGCTGCTAGAGAAAGTAACACACATATGGAAAGAAAATCATGATGAAGTAAACATAAAAATAGAAAGACATTAAATAAGCAAACTAAACTTAGGAAGACAAGGTATTCTGGAAGAATTCTTCTAAAGGCAACGCAGATCTCTCAAAGACAAGCAGAAAGAACTCAAAAAATGGCCACATAAACACTCCCAAAATATATATACAATATATGTAACCACTCTTTGAATAAACCTTTCCTCAGAAATATCATTTCAAAGTCTTATTTCACATCTGAATCCAACATGCCCATAGGAAATATATATATATATATATATAATTCCAAAATATTTGGAAGAAACATCATTTTATTAACGGGGACTAAAAGTTGATTAGCAAAAAGAAAGCAGTTTTTCTAGCATTTCAAACAAATTACACAAAATCAACAGAAGTCAAGTCACAACAAGATTGGAAATTACCTGAAGAATCAGTTCCTTTGAATCTGTGTCCGAAAGAGGAGAGACATAAAAACTTAATAGAGTCTCAAAAATGGAGTTCCTCGTATATATTTGAGCATCAATGTCCAAATTCAGCCCTACATATAGCAAGCGAAGTATCCACAACCTTTCTGCTCTGAAATTCACAGAGCTACTCCAGAAACAATTGTTAAACAATGGTATACCCTGCACACATATTTACAAAAAATATATATATCATTAACAAAAAAAAAAAAAAAAGGAAGTAGCATAAGAAAGAAGAAAGCAATATAATCTATATATAATCTAACTTATACAAATACAAATTTATAAATTAAACACTTTAAATCATTAAATTTGTTTGAGTCATTGTACATTTACCAGCAGATTTACCCTAGAAGACTGCATCAAAAGCTTTCTTATGGTTGCATAATGGTCATGCGAAGGATCTAACAAAATCAAAGATGTTTCTGCAGCAAAAAGAGCAATAACAGAAGGGATTTTCTGCCATGGTTCTTCTATACCATTTTGCACATAAGTCAACAGAAGCCTAAGTTGCATTAGATCCTTCCTCTTTTGGCACTTCTGCACATAATAGTTTGAACTTTTATTAAAAATTAACATTACAAATGCTTCATGCAGAAAGGAAAATTACAAACCAGCACAGAAGGGAGGATGAAATATAATCGGCCAATGTGAAGTAAGCCTAGCAAATAAAAAATTCAAAAATCCTGCTGCGCATCTATCATCTATGTAAATAAGGCTCTAGAACCTGAATTCCAAACAAGCATGCCATTACAAAATATTCCAGAACTTTTGAATTTCATCTACTGCACAGCAGCTAATCAAGAATAACCATCCAAAATCCAGAGGAGAATGCCAATTTTAAACAAATTAAACATAAAAACACTTTTGAACATTGATTAACATCAAAACCAAGTTTAACTACTTAATTTCATATTTTCTACTGTCTTTCGTATTTCACCTAGGGGGTTGAGGGCAGACGAGCAAGTGTGGTGTTGTTCCAATGTTTCACACTGACACAAAATTAAGCTGTCAAGGTTTGCTTATGTTTTCCCTATATAAAGGTTTGCTTTTCAAGGTCATGAAAAAGGCCATATGAAAATTGCTTTAAAAACTTTGACAACATGGACACATGCATATACACAAGCTCAAGGAACTATAAATTGGAGAAGGGAAAGAAGTAAGAGACTATTCTGCTGCATACAATGAATATGAACATAAATCATGTGATAGAAACATGCAATTATACAGAACACAACCTCCATCGCATGCTTAAATATCGCAAGAGCCTCATAACCCAATTTTCTTATCCTCTCATCTGATGAAGAAAGACTAACAAATGCAACTGCAAGCAAGCCTAAACCAGCAAACTCCAAAGGTTCAATATAGCCCAACGACAGACTATGAATTGAAAAATGCAAGATAAAGACGGGATCATAGCGTTCTACATTTTCAACAATAGGAGAACATGCCTGCACAAAGTTCAAAGATGATATTAGTTGATAATCTTGAGAATCACATTAGAGACAACAATAAACTGAAAGTAAAAACCCAGACCACCCAAAAGCTTAACCACAATGGGATTAGTGCAAGATAATGGTTGAACCTTGTTCCAGGATAAGGGTTCATCACTTGCAGTAGCATCATAAGGAAAATACAGCACTGTTGATGCACATATTTTTGGGTCAATCGAAAGGTTTTCTCTAAATTGACTTTTCCGATGTTCTTCAACTGCTTCAGCATCTGTCATGATATCCAAAGATATATCCTGCTCAAGAGCCCGTTCTTTTTTAACTTTTAAAGCGGCACTTCCCCATAGGTAATCCATGTCAGCACTATTCACAGAGTCTGATCCATTTATAGACTCAATTTCAAGCATTAAATTGTATATCTCCAAGTCAACTTCACTGAGTGTTGCACCATAAGAAGACAGAAGTAGCAAATGCAACTCTTTTAAATTAATGCCAAAATCTTTTTCAGAATCAAAAGCACGTTGAAGAGCCTTGACTGGAAAGAGTGTGTGGAATAATTTAATAACTTCCAACTGCTTTGTGTACGGTTCAGTTGTTTCTGAATCTTGCTTGCCACTAAATGCATCTTGTTTCCTAGAAGGGATAACAAGTGATCTCAGAATGCTGGACATGGGCCTTAAAAATGCACCAATAGGAGAACAACCAGATGCTTTGGAGACTGAATGAATAGTACGGGCAAATTGAGAGTGGGCAAGCAGCAGCTGTAGATATAGGGCACGTGAAAATTTTCCATCAGACAACGACTTTAGGATACCTCGGAGTGCTGTCAGAGTTGTGGGGTCCTCAAACCTATATAAAAGAGCTGATCTCATCAATTGCTCCAGGAAGGAAACACATTGCAATTGGACTAGACCATCATGCAATTCTGTGGTTATTTCAAAAATACAATTCAATATGAAGACTTCCAAGTATTTGTACAGGGTAGAACTGTCTATGCTCTTTCCTTTTGCAGAACTATTGGTGACTAAAGGAAATTTCTTAACCACCAATTGCCAAATACTGACCAGATTGTTTATAAACCGCATTCTTGATGAGTCTAAATTTGATACCATTTCCAAAGGAACTTCCTTCAAGTTGCCATCTGCTTCCTTTGGCTTAGAATGAATCTGACTATTTTCCAGATATAATAAAATCTTACCAAAAGATATCTTTGCAACAACTCTATTTATATGGTTTAATGACTGATTAAGTGAATGAGAATCCATCTCACCAACATCACAATCTAGCAGATCATTGTGTGAAGTAGATTGTTGGAAAATTTTATCAAATAGTTTCAATCGCTTCTTCAATTTCATTGGAACTCCACTTAAGGCTAAGTGATACCGCAACATATGAATAGATTTTCCTAGGAGACTACCATCAACAAGTCTGACAAATTCTGGGGTAGATGATGGCAAAAGCTCGCCATATTCTTCCTCAAATATATCTCTAGAGACAAAATTCTTCCAGTGAAGGAAACCATTTAAAAGAATCCTTGAATATAAAGAAGGTATGCTTCCAAAATGACTATGGTGTTGCTTTCCGAATTTTATAAAAATTGAGTTCAGGTAAGACAAAGCAGCAGGCAGAAGCATCATAAAGTCCTCATCTGAAAGAGCAAGGCCACAATTTTCTTGCATCAAATTGCCCTGGTGAGGCAAATCTTTGTTCAGAATACCCAAAAATAAGTGCCCAAAGGTTGACAAATGTATGGAGCTTGTCTCAATAAGAAGGAACAATAATTTAGCTTTCGTCTTGCTTGTCTTGTAAATGCAATGAGAAAGCACTTCCACAGGAGTTATCATTATAACCCTGGACATTAGCAAACTTAATGGATGAATACTATGCTGTTGCATGTATTTCTGTCTGTAACCAACATTAACAGCCGCCAGCAAGCATGTATCTGCAAATTCTGGATCAAAATGCAAGGCAAACGTAACTACTTTAAAATAGATCTCCTCAACTATGCTGATGTTGATATTCTCTTCTTCTATTTCCCATAACAAATTGTATGGTACTCTCTTTGTAACCTGCTGCTCTGAATAACCAGACAGAGTTTTGAAAGCACCAGCAGCAATACAAAATCCAATAGAGGGAGCAGATATCTTTGATGTTTTGCAAACTATCAATTCATCCATGCCAACCCTATTAAACATCCATTGTGCTAATTCAAGAAGTTCAAAAGGGGATATAAACCGTAGGAGAGCATGTAAAGCATAAAAGGTCGGAAGGATGGGCATCATGTCTTTAGTACAAATGCACAGATCAAACTTTTCCCTGGCTTCCAGAAATAGCCTCTGTACCAGGGAATTAAAGGCCCCCACAAGTTGCTTATAAGAACTTTTATTATCTTTGGGTACAGAGTTTTGGACATTGCATAAGGTCAACAAGTACTCAGAAGTTGTTGTTAATATATTCAAGAGATGAAGATCCAACATATGAACCCTCTGCCTGGATAAACTAATCAACATATCCAAAGTGCCCACCACATCTTCAAATGCTAACTCTTCTTTACAATCCAAAGGACAGGATAATGATGTTACCACTGCAGGATGACAGAAGATAGATTGAACCACTTCTTGAATATCTGGTCCTGAGAAAGGAACCCCAGGTTTTCTGGAACAAGCAGAATCAGATTTCAAAACCAATAGTTGAGCTAACAAGTGCTTTACGAGATTAAAGCAAATCTCTGCAAGTTGTTGGAGTTCAACTAATGGTTTAATTCTATAAGATGATTGTATTTGATGGATCCAAAATAGCACCAGCCGCAGATAAGTAGTTCTGTGGCAATCTGTTATTGAGTCAGATAGTTTAGCCAGAAGCATGTCTTGTATCTTCAAGGGCTCCAGCAAGTAGGGACCACTGATGTTCATAATTGCAGGAAATAGCACATGGAAAGGTGCCAGCTTCAAAAATAAACTAAATGCTGCAGCAGCAGATTCACTTGCATCAAGATCTCCATCGTAAATAATTTCCTGAGAATCCAAAGAACGACAAGAAACTGCACTGGCATCATCTCCTTTGACTTCACAATGAACAACAGAAAGAGTTGTTTCCAGACCAGGGAAGAACATGTCAGGCCATAACTTAGAAATGCTGGTAAGAAGACTTTGTTCAAGAAAGAATACTGATGATAAGATTGACATAGGAACTCCAAGAAGGTTGTGTGAAATAGTCATAACTGATGGAAAATTTTTCAATATCTCATCAGGTGACGTGCAAATAATTGAGGAAGAAAATGCCTTGGTTATGCCAGATATATTGCCACTATCCCCAGCCCTTAAAAGTTGTTTAACATCATCAAGTGTACTAGCAAAAGAACTATCAATAGGACTAGCTTTTCTATCAGTAGAAAAAATGCATGAAGTTTGTTGATGTGAAATGCTCCGTGAAAAAAGCAGTAAGTTATTTAATGGCCTCCACTCACAGAAGGAATCCCCAGAATCATCTACTACAGAACGGTCACCAAGTCTCTCAGACAAGACTGATTCAACCAAAGCAGATAGCAACCCAGCATCTACCTATCAAATGCAGTCCATAGATTAGATTGTCTAGAAACTGCAAGCAGTAATGAAGCTGAAACACGAGATATTTACCTGAGTTTGCATTAGATATTTCAGTGTATTGCATACATATAATGATATGATTGACTTCTCAGGCAATGTAAAGCTTCCAGATTCAGAAGTTAGCAACCTTAGACATTTCTGCAAGACACATATTACAAGAGGGCTGAAAGTAGGTGATACATCTGCCAGAAAAAAGAGGGAAAAAATTAGAAAGAACAGAATAGCCATCACCAGCAAAAAGATAGGAAGTACTCGAATTAATGATAAAAATATACTTCTTTTCTTTTTTTCAGGCATAGAGAAAGGATAGAACAGCCCAGCAATTTGATGACTAGTTAAGAATCCAGCAAAAGAAAAAATTACACAGCAATTCAATGACTAAGGATAGATCTCTCAACACAACTGTTGAGAGATCTCATGTCACATTATGATTAGCCTAAATTTTTTTTTAATCGGTATGTCACATTATGATTAGCCTAAAGAGAATTACATCCTTAAGCCTTTAATTTCTTACCATATGGTTTGAGCGAATGATAGATGACTACTTTTGTATTAAATTAAACCAAGGAAGCAGCATATTCGTTCACACCTTATTAGAATTTAGAATCACTCAACTAATCAGCAGATAAATATAATATCAAGGTCAAACCTTTACTATGTAGTAAAAATTCTACCTGATTACAAGAACCACTCACCACCAAAAGGTTTTTTTAATTTATTGGTAAGTTACCCACGCACCCAATGGGCCTAGAACCCATGACCTCAACCTCCACCTAGCACTTAAACGGGGAGGACGTATCAATTGAGCAAGAGCTCAATGGCCACTCACCACCAAAAATTTCCAAAGAAAATTCTCATCATGCCATATAAAAGTTGGAGATTCTTGAAATGAGCAAATTAATATAATATCAAGTTCAAACCTAGACTAAGTAGAAATTATCCTACCAAAAAGAGAGAAAAGATAATGCAAGAGATGGGGAGAGCATCAACACATAAAAATTTTTCTTAGTTTCACAGAATAAGCATAAAACATATAGGAAGCATCAATTACCTTTAGCACCTTTCGAATGGAATGCATTATGCTTAACAATTTCCCAATACTTGAATAAATTATTCCCAATAGTTGATATGGCATCACATAAAAATGAGATAACAACTGGAGACAGGCTCTGCAACATATCCAATTCTTGGACCTCAACAGAAGATTTTCCCATGTCATACCCTGGTAAAAATAGTAACCATGCTCCAATTTCATCTACGTTTCTGTCAAATGCACCAGTACTAAACATAGCCGCTCGTGCCAGACTATATGATAGATTCTTAACATCACTGATTGGTGAAAAAATTAACAAGTTAATAAGTGGCTGTAGATGCTTGTACATCAATGGAGGGGTTCTAGTGGGAATACCACTGCTTGAAGAGAATCCAATGTATTCTATTAGCAAAGACAAGAGACAACACTGTAGATTGGTTGGTATGCCTAAAGGATTGCTGAGGAGATTTATGAAGAACTCAAATGAACCTTCCAACACAGTAGGCACTGCCCGCTGCAAAAAAGAATTAAAAAACCATTGTCAGAGATAATTAGAGAATAGAGTTTTCTAATTAACAGAATAATTTAAACTAAGGAATTTCGGCCCTTGATGAATTCCCCAACACCCATTTATTTTTCTGCTGGGCTGCTCATGAATGATATAGAGAGCTAATACACGATATTCATCTAGTGCTGCAGGGTGAGGTTTAATCTCTTCTAAAGAAAAATAAAGTTAAGATGACAAGAAATTGAAAAAAGTAAATAATAAATTTTTTATTTTATTTTTTCAAAGAAGTGTTCCTAACAGATAAGCTAGCAAATCACTTCAGAGGCTAAACTACGTAAAGAAGACATAACGTCAACCATCAAAAGGTAATAACTACATTGAATCAAATAAGCAACCACCAAAAAGTTTTCTTTCTTGTTTAAGCATAGGACAACAAGATTCAGAGAAATTGAACTTACAATATAAATCTTAAGAGTATCAAATAGTTTAGATTGAAAGAACATCTCTACACCCTTTGGTGTGATAAAAGGCTCAAAGCATTCGTCTAAACCCCAAATTTCTGCAATAACACTGATAAGATCCTTGCCATTGTCAGTCTCATCTATTAGAGGTGAACCAACATCTCTTTTAGTGTCTCCAAGCGGAACAAAGTCTGTATCAGAATTTATGCCACTTACAACAATATCCATGTCCTTGTTCTCATCATTCAATTTCAACTTTTTCATATTATTGTTGCTACATTCAGGAAATTTTTCAAAATCTGCTGTTCTCTTTAAACTTGATTCACGAGTCTTGGGGTGGCGAGTCAAAGAAGAAAGAAGGGTCAGTAAAACTTGGGGATCAGGGAGCAAAGTTCGGACTTCATTCTGAATTTCTTGCTTGAGAGATGCCCAACCCTGCATCATTTGATCACTCGAATAAGAACTATGATTCAAAGCACTGATGAAGGAGTCCAGCAATTTCAATGCCTCCAAAAGAAGCCTTAGAGTTCCATGCTTCACAAGAAAATCAGAGTGAAGCAACCCCTTGTTAACTACTGACCGGCTGAACGGACGAGGACACACACATTTCATGATACTCTGCACATCCTCACTATCAAACAAAGGGGGATCATGAGACAGAGAATCGAGGAAACCAAAGGGACCACCAGTGCCCACTGAGGAAACCAAGTTTGCTGCAAGAGAAATTGTAGCAAACCTGCAAAAGCTTCAGTTACCATGCAAATATACAAATATAAAGGAACTAATAAACAAAGAACATATTGAACATGCAGTGGTTTGAAGAAAACTGACCAGGTTGATGATGAAAAATCTTCCAGGTTGTAGGGGAACTCTTCCATGTAGGCTGAACCAAAAAAGGGACTCCCACTAACAATAGCCAAAAGCAAGTCTCTGTGATAGCTAACCTCAGTTGCTTTTAGCCTCTTCATGAGTCCAACAAGTCGCTTCGGATTACCCCTCAATGGACTTGGGCTTCTTTTCAAATCTGGCATCAAACCATTACAAGGATCAGTGCAAACGAGGACCAGTGTATGGTATGCTAACTCTGCAGCAGACTCATCATTCCCTCTTCCAGAAATGCTAACCAATTGTTCCAAAGTAACACTCCCAAAGAGAACACTTCGAAGACCTGGGGGCACCAAGGACTCTTCCACAAGAACCCTATCCCGTAATGTAGACAAAACATAAATAATAGTTTCATCATCATCATTCCCAAGCCCACGAAGGACACCAGAATACATTTCCTTCTGCTGCAGCACCCACCTCAACAATCCTGGCCGCCCCACCTCCAAAAACGACATTGCAAAGCCAACAAATGCCTTCCTTGTTGAATGCTTTATCAACCTCTTCTCTCTTTGGTTCTTTTTATATTCTGCTAGCCTGCAAAATGTCTTAGATTTAAAATCAAATTTCTTTGCCACCTCAGAAGCCAATCCCGACTGACGCCTAACAATCGAAGCCAGTAGCAAAAGTGCTGCATTTTGGCACTTCACCTCTTTACCATCTAATTCCTTCTGAAGTTCTACCATGTATTCTTCAACAAGCAATCTCGCAAACTTGTTGAGAACCTTACTAATAGCTATTCTCTCCCCATCCTTGGGATCATACACCCCATCGGGATGACCAAGGATAGCAGAAATCAGTTTAATTATATAGGACAATCCAGACTTCCCTCGTCGAAGCTTCCAAGCATCTAGAAGCTCCGAGCAATTACACGAACTCCGTACATATAAATGGAGCAATTCACCTCCAGTATTACCCTTTAGCAACCTAATGAACTCTTTTACACCATCAGAGCATAACTTAATTTCAAGAGAACTAATCTTATGCAATAGTTCTTTAAGTTTAGCTTCATGGGTCACTCTAAATTCAAACCTTGGAACTTCTCCTCCTTTAACCTCACCACCACCATCACCATCATCATCTACAACAACTGCAATTGAAAAATAAAGCAAATTGATACCATTTCATAAAAAACCCAATAACAAAAACCCTTTTCTTTTTCATATATATTCTTTTTAAGGGAGAAAAAAAATTCTTGATACCTGGCAAATTTCCCACCGTCGATCGCCCCAACTGAGTCTCTGTGTAACTCATCGCGACGGAGCTCCGCCTCCACCTTCCTGGTGGCTGCCGGTAAGTCGCTCTTCCTCGCCTCGCCTAGCCTCTCCTCTCCCCTCCTCTGAATGGTGGCGAATTTTTTTTTTTTTTTTTTCCGTTGAGGTTTTCAAGCACTGAGGTTTTGGTTTGAAATTTTGGAGAGAATAGGGTTTTGGAAGAAGGGTTTTTCAACCGCCCTTTATTTATTTATTACGTTTTGCTAAAACATTTATTTATTTATTTCTGTTTTATAGACTTTTAGAAAATATCTATAAAAAAAAAAGCGAATGACCTTAGAAAATATGTTTACACATTTTTGTATAGAAAAAGTAACTGAATATTTTTTGTGGGGCCCGTGGCCCTGGACGTCTCGGCCCATCTCTAGGCTGGCCCAAGGCCCATGCCGAGGATCAACAGCCGTCCCAGACATTTGTCTGGGAGCCATTTAGCCCCCTGGGCCACGCCGAGGACGATCATATCCTCGGCATACCTATCCTATTCCCAGGCGGGGGACAAGCCCAGTGTAGGCGGTCACATCCACACTTAATGCATCTACCTAACTCCCCTGGCAATCTTAATGCTGAAAGGACTCCTGGACAGCGGAACCTTGGGTGTTGCGACCCACAGAAAGGTGGGGAACGTGGCTGATGGGACAGGTCCTTAAGCGGTGGTCTAGATGATTGACAGTTGGAAGGCTAGGATTGGCCGAGGGTATATAAATGTAAGGAGCCCTTCAGAGTAGGGGGCTTCTCGGCCATCCGAGGAGCAACCCCCAAGCCAAAAAGAACGAGGCCAAACCCCCTCAAAGAAGAAAGTCTCCGGCGAGCCGGTGGCAAGCCTGTTGGCGCCAAACCCTACGTCCCACTCTCTAAACAAATGTATTGTTGGGGGATCTACTACAAAACGAGCCCCTACAATTGGCACCGTCTGTGGGAAGGGTTAGTGCGCTGACCGGCGCAACCGGCGGTCGTCTCAAAGCAAATGCCATGCAAAAAGGTGGCGGTGCAAAAAGAAAGAAGAAGAAAGAAGAAATTCTGCAAAAAAAAAAAAAAAAAAAAAAAAAAAAAAAAAAAAGACTCAACAGCAAATGGAAAGAAGAATTCTTTATTATTTCATAGAAAAGAGTTACAAATACAATCAGAGGCTCAGGCAGGCTTGTTTTACAAGCTTTATTACAAGCTAATCCTACAATCGGAGGCTCAGGCGGTCCGATTCTACAACTAGCTAGAGGGGGGGGAAGTGTCAACCCGTGCTTTTATTGGCATCAGCAGAACGGGAGAGCTTGACAATAAAAGCGGGGAAGGGGGGCTGAGGCTGGCTCACTTCAGGGCGGAAGCTTGAACAAAGTGAGGAGCAGATGCAGGGGCACCGGAATGTCCTCCCCCGTGATGTTCCCTTGATGCTCTCCAGTCCTCCCGAGCGCCGGCCGTTGGAGACGGCAACACTCAGGCGCCAGCCATGACATGAGTTCGCATGTCTCCTCCACCGGAGGTGTGCTCCGGGGAGAGACGTTAGGTGCTTCAATAACGTTCCACCTGGCCACCACGTACGACACTGCCGGTGTCACGTCTAAACTCTGCCGCGCCAGAAACCCAGTGGGGGCTGCGGCCACGGCAGCCCTTAGCTCCATATCTCCTAACTCCGGTCACAATTCCGACGGGGTTATTAAAGGGGCATGGGGAGTGGAGAGATGGTTTTCTTTCTGTTCGAGTTGGGAAGCTCATGGAGTATGAAGAAACCATCCCCCCAGAAAGCCTTATATAGAGGGGGAGGGTTGGTGACAATTAATTCACGCAGAATTCGAAGAGTGAGTTACCGAGGCGGCGGGCAATAATGAAGCCACCAAATTCCAAGGGGGCTGCAGACCGTTGTACTTCTGTTGATTTACGAGACCATTAATGAAGGCGCGTCTCGCGCACCGAAGCGTCAGGCGCAGAACACGAACGGCCAAGAAACGCTCCCCCGATAGAAGATGGGGAAACTAATTACTTCAGAAGACCAAGTGTTAGACAGAACCAAGGCTCTGCATGGTCCTCGGACTCAGGCCTATGGGGAAACTAATTACTTCAGAAGACCAAGTGTTAGACAGAACCAAGGCTCTGCATGGTCCTCGGACTCAGGCCTATGGGGAAACTAACCACTTAGCCACTACTTATGAAGGTGGCACCTGTGCCTAGGTCTTGCATGGTCCTCGGACCCAAGCCTACGGAGAGCTAGCCACTACTTATGAAGGCAGCACCTGTGCCTAGGTCTTGCCTGGTCCTCGGACCCAAGCCTACGGAGAGCTAGCCACTACTCATGAAGGCAGCACCTGTGCCTAGGTCTTGCATGGTCCTCGGACCCAAGCCTACGGAGAGCTAGCCACTACTTATGAAGGCAGCACCTGTGCCTAGGTCTTGCATGGTCCTCGGACCCAAGCCTACGGAGAGCTAGCCACTACTTATGAAGGCAGCACCTGTGCCTAGGTCTTGCATGGTCCTCGGACCCAAGCCTACGGAGAGCTAGCCACTACTTATGAAGGCAGCACCTGTGCCTAGGTCTTGCATGGTCCTCGGACCCAAGCCTACGGAGAGCTAGCCACTACTTATGAAGGCAGCACCTGTGCCTAGGTCTTGCATGGTCCTCGGACCCAAGCCTACGGAGAGCTAGCCACTACTTATGAAGGCAGCACCTGTGCCTAGGTCTTGCATGGTCCTCGGACCCAAGCCTACGGAGAGCTAGCCACTACTCATGAAGGCAGCACCTGTGCCTAGGTCTTGCCTGGTCCTCGGACCCAAGCCTACGGAGAGCTAGCCACTACTCATGAAGGCAGCACCTGTGCCTAGGTCTTGCATGGTCCTCGGACCCAAGCCTACGGAGAGCTAGCCACTACTGATGAAGGCAGCACCTGTGCCTAGGTCTTGCATGGTCCTCGGACCCAAGCCTACGGAGAGCTAGCCACTACTTATGAAGGCAGCACCTGTGCCTAGGTCTTGCATGGTCCTCGGACCCAAGCCTACGGAGAGCTAGCCACTACTTATGAAGGCAGCACCTGTGCCTAGGTCTTGCATGGTCCTCGGACCCAAGCCTACGGAGAGCTAGCCACTACTTATGAAGGCAGCACCTGTGCCTAGGTCTTGCCTGGTCCTCGGACCCAAGCCTACGGAGAGCTAGCCACTACTTATGAAGGCAGCACCTGTGCCTAGGTCTTGCATGGTCCTCGGACCCAAGCCTACGGAGAGCTAGCCACTACTTATGAAGGCAGCACCTGTGCCTAGGTCTTGCATGGTCCTCGGACCCAAGCCTACGGAGAGCTAGCCACTACTTATGAAGGCAGCACCTGTGCCTAGGTCTTGCCTGGTCCTCGGACCCAAGCCTACGGAGAGCTAGCCACTACTTATGAAGGCAGCACCTGTGCCTAGGTCTTGCATGGTCCTCGGACCCAAGCCTACGGAGAGCTAGCCACTACTTATGAAGGCAGCACCTGTGCCTAGGTCTTGCCTGGTCCTCGGACCCAAGCCTACGGAGAGCTAGCCACTACTTATGAAGGCAGCACCTGTGCCTAGGCCTTGCATGGTCCTCGGACCCAAGCCTACGGAGAGCTAGCCACTACTTATGAAGGCAGCACCTGTGCCTAGGCCTTGCATGGTCCTCGGACCCAAGCCTACGGAGAGCTTGCCACTATGTTTAAAGCAGCAACAGAGTCTTCTATGAGAGGCTAACTACTTGCCGAAGGATTGAAGCGCCGAGCTGACCATTTGGGGAAGAACCAACCAGTGGAAAGCCTTCTGGGGTGTGAGGGCTGTGGATATCAAAACCCTCCTCCCCGTCCAAGGGAACGTGCAGCAGGATTTTGAGGGGCTATTGTGGGGCCCGTGGGCCTGGACGTCTCGGCCCATCTCTAGGCTGGCCCAAGGCCCATGCCGAGGATCGACAGCTGTCCCAGACATTTGTCTAGGAGCCATTTAGCCCCCTGGGCCACGCCGAGGACGATCATATCCTCGGCATACCTATCCTATTCCCAGGCGGGGGACAAGCCCAGTGTAGGCGGTCACATCCACACTTAATGCATCTACCTAACTCCCCTGGCAATCTTAATGCTGAAAGGACTCCTGGACAGCGGAACCTTGGGTGTTGCGACCCACAGAAAGGTGGGGAACGTGGCTGATGGGACAGGTCCTTAAGCGGTGGTCTAGATGATTGACAGTTGGAAGGTTAGGATTGGCCAAGGAGGGTATATAAATGTAAGGAGCCCTTCAAAGTTGGGGGGCTCCTCGGCCATCCGAGGAGCAACCCCCAAGCCAAAAAGAACGGGGCCAAACCCCCTCGAAGAAGAAAGTCTCCGGCGAGCCGGTGGCAAGCCTGTTGGCGCCAAACCCTATGTCCCACTCTCTAAACAAATGTATTGTCGGGGGATCTACGACAAAACGAGCCCCTACATTTTTTATAATAATTTATATTTTTCATAAAAGTGAAATTTAATATTAAAAAAAGTATTAATTAGTGGTTTTGTTTTTAATCTCAACAGTTTGTTAAACTAATGGGTGATGTAGTAGCTTTATATTAAAAGAAAACAAGTTGGAGTTAAATTTGTTAAATTAAGGAGTCAAATTGGATGTAAGTGAATCCTATGAATTTTATTGTATAAAAGTTACAAACTAATATAACAATGAAAGTAATTGTAAATTGAAAAGATAACAAATTAAATCTTATAATTTTAAAATAATAAATTAAATATTCATTGTGATTGTGATTGTGATTTCTTAATATAGGGAATGTTTAATTTGTTGATTTTTGGAATCTTTGGATCTATTTTATTAGAGCATTAGTATTGGGGAATGCTAATGCCAAATTTAAGGAAAATTTAGAATTTTAAGCCCCAAAATCATCTGCATTGGGGAATGCTAAACAACAGTATTGCAAATTTTTTTGCAATACTGCTACAGTGCAATTCTAAACATAGAATTGCATTGTAGCAAGTATTGTAAAAAAATAATAATATTTTATTTGGAAGAAAGCTGAAAATGAGAGAGAGGAGAGAGATGGGAGAGAAGATATAATTTTTAGATATATTATTTTATTATGTAGATATATTATTTTAATAAGTAAATGAGGGAAATAGAAGTTTGGGATGTGTAGGTATTGTAAAATAGTATGGTATAATGATAAAATGGCTTTTTAGAATTGTAAAATAGAGTAGCATTGGAATTTTCCAATGCTAATGCTCTTACCTTTGAAATTATAAGGTTTAATTTTATGGTTCAGACATTAAGGATTTAATGTGTTACACCCTTTAAAATGTTATATTCTCTAGATTTTGTTCTCATAATATTTTTTTTGTTTTTTTTTTAAAATCAATAGCGGTATGAATCTTAATTGTTTCATCCCTTGTACATGCTATATAGTTTAGTGTAGAGAGAGTTTATCAGGAACCAAGTCTTTAGATTAGTGAAACTACCCATACATATGATGCCATAAAAAAAGAATCAATAGGGCTAGGGTAATTGCATGATGGCAAGATAAGTAAGATAGAAACATAAAAGGTATGTTGATCATGCGTAAACCATCTCTGTTTGCAAAAAATGGAACACTCTCTCTCCCGTGAAGAACAGGAAGAGCTTGCACGCAGTACCAAGAAAGTAAAGGATGTCAACCATGCAGGATATTGTGAAGGCCAAGGCTCGGGGTCGTCATCTCCTAGTCATGCTGGGGGTGTTGGTCACCATAACATCTCGTTCAAGGATAAGTTACTGGGTGAAATACCCGGTGCTTATATGCAGGCTTTTAGCTTTGAGGATCTCATGGATGACGATGGCGAGTCGGACGAGGAAGTTGAAGCACTCCGGCAGGGCTGTATAGCTGTGAATTTTGATAAGGATTTCAAACAGAAAATACGCAAACCGTGGGCGAGAGCCTTGATTGTCAAGGTTTATGGTCAAACTGTTGGATTAAACTTCCTACAAGCTAAGCTTTTGTCTCTTTGGAAACCGGCTGGGAGGCTGGACTGTGTAGACTTAGAGCAGGGCTTCTTCCTTACAAGGTTGTCTCTGAGAGAAGACTTTGAGAATGTTCTGAAGAAGGGTCCATGGTTCATTGGAGACCATTTTTTATCACTCAGACCTTGGGAGCCAAATTTCAAGCCTGCTACAGCCAACGTATCGTCCATTGCGGTATGGGTTAGGCTGAACGGACTACCTATTGAATATTATCATGCTGAGGCGTTGCAACACATTGGTAAGGCGTTAGGCAAGGTCCTAAGAGTTGATACTTTTACGGCAACTGAGTCAAGAGGTAGATTCGCTAGATTATGTATCCAAATCGATGTGGATAAGCCATTGATCACCACCATTTTAATAGGGAAGTTAGAGCAACCGGTTTTGTATGAAGGCATCCAAAGATTGTGCTTTGGCTGTGGCAGAGTAGGACATAGGCGTGAGAGTTGCCCATATATTATTCGGCAAGAGTCACCGTGCAAGGCGGCGACGGAGGATGAATCGGGTTTGAGAGAAGATAGCGCACACGATATGTGTGATTCTGACAAACCAAGGATTGAGGTGGGGATCGCAAATCTGCTGCAGGACACTGAGCAAGAGAGTGCGCAAGGGAATGCGCATGAAGGGGTGTACGGCCCTTGGGTTGTTGTGGCTAGGAGGAAGAATGGGACAAAGCCACATAGGAGTGGTGGGCCTTCTGCTGAGAATAGGAATGGCTTTGCTTTTAAGAGTAATGGTAAGGTGGAGGCATCACAGAGGATATGGTTTCATGAACATGAGGATAGAACTAATAAGCCTAGTGGGCTTCCCCGTGAAAGCAAAAGAAAATTATCACCTATTAGGCTTGTGGACAAAGCCCAATTGGAGAGGTCTATCCAAAGAATAGGTTCCGGGCCT
This sequence comes from Quercus aquifolioides, assembly GCA_019022515.1. Taxonomy (NCBI): domain Eukaryota; kingdom Viridiplantae; phylum Streptophyta; class Magnoliopsida; order Fagales; family Fagaceae; genus Quercus; species Quercus aquifolioides. The sequence continues at coordinate 46,969,851 of CM032332.1, read as the reverse complement.
ACAGTTGATGGGAAGTCAGGTATGTCCCAAAGCCCAAGTGTGAGTGAACCTGTTTTTTCTTCAACTCGGGCTGGCCCTGTCCAAGGTTTACTTAAGTCCAACTCGGTGAAGGGAAAGAAGGGCATTGCACGTGCAAGGGCTTCTCAAGTTACCCAAGCTGGTGCCGCTGAAGTGGCTGGGACCATTGTTTCCTCTGTAAAATTAAACAATGGAAGTGCTACGCATGAGAGGATCGGGGTTGAGCTTTGTAAGGAGTCTCCCAAGTCGAGGAATACTAGTCACTGTCAACGTGATGCCGTCGCTGTGTCAGGGGTGGGTGATCCTTGTAGAGGTCGAAGTGGTAGCGCCGAAGATGGTTCTAGTGATTCTCCAAGGAAACCCAGCTCGGATTGTGGTCTGTCTCAGCGCCAACTTCAAGCCAGCAACGAAACAGTTACAATTTCTCAAGCTAACAATGGTATTCAACTTACGCATGGTCTTAAAGGAGATAGTATTGGGAGTTTTGAAGCTCATGATGATTTTCTGGTTCAGAGAGGGTCAGACGAAGAAGGGTATGAAGCGGTGCGGATGGAATTTGAAGAAGGAGGTGATGGTGGGACCTCTGCTTGATGTTTGTCTCACTCCAATTTTATATTTTTTCCTTATGAATGTTATTATTTGGAACTGTATGGGCACTCTGAAGCCCTCTTTTCAGAATCGCATTAGGGAGTTGGTCCAAAATTACAATCCTGCAATTTTGGTTGTTATGGAAACTCGAGTTGGGGGAGCTGGAGCTAAGGAAATTACTGACAGGCTTCCCTTTGATGGAGTTGTGCATACTGACACTATTGGGTATGTTGGTGGGTTGTGGGTGCTGTGGAATTCAGATAGGGTGGAGGTGTCTCCTTTGGCCACTACTGAGCAAGAAATTCATTCCATGGTCAAGGTACGTTTTTCTGATGCTTGTTGGTTACTCTCTGCTGTGTATGTTAGTCCTAGAAGTGCTGAGAGGCATATTCTGTAGAATAATCTTATTAATGTAGCAGACCTGCATAACATGCCGTGGGTAATAACGGGGGATTTTAATGAACCTTTGGTTGATGGTGATAAATTTGGGGGGAGAGCGGTGAGTGTAAATAGGTCTTTGTTGTTCAAAGAGTGTTTGGATAAATGTAGTATGATTGATATCGGGTTTGCGGGGCCCCGTTTCACTTGGACAAATAGAAGGGAAGTTCAGGCTCTGATTCAAGAAAGGATAGACAGGTACTTTGTCAATCCTAGCTGGTGTTTGTTGTATCAGGAGGCTAGAGTTACCCACCTTACTCGATGCCATTTGGATCATTGTCCTGTGTTATTAGAAATGCAGCCGGGTGTAAGGGGTGAGAAGAAAAAACCTTTTAGGTTTCAGTCTTGTTGGCTGCTGGATGCTACTTTCCCAGACATTGTTTCTCAGGCGTGGGTAGGTGCAAACTTCCTTGTGGATGCTATTGATAGTTTTACTAAGAAAGCAATGGATTGGAATAAAAATCAGTTTGGAAACATTTAAAAAAAGAAGAAGAACCTGATGGCTAGGATTAATGGTATTCAGAAAGCCATTGCTACCAAACCGTCTAGGTTCCTCCTAAATTTAGAAGATGAGCTTTTAAGGGATTTAGACTTGGTGCTTAATCAAGAGGAGGAGCTTTGGGCTTTAAAGTCTCGGGTGAACTGGATGATCCAGGGGGATCGGAATACGACCTTTTACCATGTCTCGACCTTGGTGAGAAGGAAGAGAAATCAGATTATTGCTATTAAAAATGCAGTGGGGGATTGGATTTATGAGGAAAGGGACATTAAAGATTTTATCAGAAGTGGGTTCAATGGTATCTATTCAACATCTCATGTGGTTGTGGCTAGGGTTGATCCTATTACCTCTCGATGGCAAGCTAGACTATCTGAGGTGGAGAGAGATAATATTAGTGGGGGAGTTAATGAGGAAGAAATCAAGGCAGCCCTGTGGTCCTTGAAACCTTTTAAAGCCCCAGGCCCGGATGGTTTACACGCGGGGTTTTTCCAAAAGTTTTGGCCGGTGGTGGGGGACTCAGTGATTGAAGAGGTCAAGAAGGTGTTTGTTAGTAGGAAGGTCTCGGAATTTTTGAATAGAACCTTTATTGCCTTGATTCCGAAGATTCAAGGGTCGGAGACTTTAGGCAATTATAGGCCTATAAGTCTGTGCAACACGGTGTACAAAGTGGTGACTAAAATTATTGTGGCCAAATTGAGGCCTTACCTAGACAAACTTATATCTCCTATGCAAACGGCCTTTGTGCCGGGTAGAAAAGGTTTGGACAATGTTATCATTGCTCAAGAAATTATTCATTCTCTAGGGAAAAAGAAAGGGAGAACGGGATATATGGCTTTGAAGATAGATTTGGAGAAGGCTTATGACAAGTTGGAATGGAGTTTTATCCGGGATATGCTCATAAGGATTAATCTTCCTAGTGATCTTATAGAAATCATAATGAGTTGTGTTACAACTGTCTCTACATCCATTTTATTTAATGGAGAAGTTCTAGACCCGATTTTCCCTTCTAGGGGAATAAGGCAGGGGGACCCTTTGTCTCCTTACCTTTTCATTATTTGCATGGATTTTCTTGGTCAGCTTATAGAAGAGAAATGTAATATGAAGACGTGGCAGCCAGTCAAAGCTTCTCAAAGTGGTCCGAGGTTTTCTCACCTCTTTTTTTGCGGATGATCTTATTTTCTTTGTTAAAGCTGACTGGATTAACTGTTCAGCTATAAGAGATGTGTTGGATGATTTTTGTAGCTTGTCTGGACAAACAGTGAGTGAAGTTAAGTCAAGAGTTTACTTTTCTCCAAATGTTGATAGAGATACTAGGGAATCGCTTTGTGATATCCTTGGGTTTGCTTCGACCCCGTTCTTGGGAAAGTACCTTGGGTTCCCCCTTAAACAGCCGGGCTCCTCTTCGCAAGACTACAATTTTATTCTAGATAGAGTTAAGCAAAAACTCTCCAAGTGGAAGGCCAATATGTTATCATTGGCTGGGCGGTCAGTGCTCATTCAAGCTTCATCGGCGGCCATTCCATCTTATGTCATGCAGTGCGCTTATCTTCCAGGCAGAATTTTGGATGGAGTAGATAGAGTTAATCGAAATTTCCTTTGGGGATCTTCAGATTCAGCCAAGAAAGTTCATTGGGTTGGATGGGATAAAGTGACAAAGTCAAAGGAGGAAGGGGGTCTTGGTTTGCATTCAGCTAAGGGTAGAAATATTGCTCTATTGGCTAAGTTGAATTGGAGATTTCAAACGGAATCAGAGGCTCCTTGGGTGAAGGTGTTGAGGTTGAAATATTGTAATCCGAGGAGAAGGATTGCTGCCAATGCTAATAAGCTCCCTTGTTCTTCCATATGGTCTGCAATGAAGAGAGGTAGAGATACTTTCAACAAGGGGAGTAGGTGGCTGGTGGGGAGGGATAGTGCTTTAAATGTGTGGCATAGTAATTGGACTAATGGGGGTTCACTTAGAGAGCTTATTCACGGTCCTATTACCCGAGAAGCTAGCTTTCTTGAAGTCAAGGATATTATGTTAGACACAGGCTGGGATTGGGGGAAAATTCCTTTTGAGATCCCTCTTGAAATTAAAAGGATGATTCAAGCCATTCCGGTAACAATTTTGAATAGAGGAGCTGATAAGTTGATTTGAGCTGATTCTCCCCAAGGTAATTTTGATTTGAAAAGTGCTTATAAACTTGCAATGGGATTTGATACAGTTATTTCTTCTTCGGCAAGTTGGATTTGGAAAGCGGAAACACTTCCAAAAATTAAAACTTTCCTTTGGAGATGTGCTCATAATAGTATTGGAGTTAAAGTTTGTCTGGAGAGAAGGGGTATAACCCAAGACATTGGGTGTCCAATCTGTCAGGGAGGTTCTGAAACCATTTTGCATTCGTTAAGGGACTGCATTAAGCTGAAGTGTGTGTGGAATCAGCTGGGAATTTTCGCTTCGAACCAGGATTTTTGGAGGAGTGACCTCCATAGTTGGCTGTCTTTTAATGGTAGGATGGTGAGTAATCTCTGTGCTAACCAACCCCCTTGGAAAGTTGTTTTTCCGATAGCTATTTGGAATATTTGGAAGAGTAGGAACAATATAGTTTTCAACAGGAAGAACAGGAATCCGAGCCTTGCTATGGAGATTGTGAAGCAAGCTTTGGAGTATTATCACTGTGTTGCTTCCCCAAGGCTGCAAACTCGTAAAGTGCTAAAGGAAATTCGTTGGGAGAGGCCTCCACAAGGCTGGATAAAACTGAACACTGATGGTTCGGCTAATGGGAATCCTGGTTTGGCAGGGTGTGGGGGTGTGATTAGAGATGATTCAGGGCAGTGGATTGTTGGTTTCAGCAAGTGCATCGGTATCACCAGTAGCTTTGCTGCAGAATTATGGAGGCTTAGGGAGGGTCTTATCTTGTGCTGCAATCTTAATGTTACTTCTCTTGAAATTGAGTTGGATGCCAAAGCTATTGTGGACTGTTGGAACAAGCCAGGTTATGTGAATAATATTCTTTCTCCTATTTTGGATGACTGCAGGTTGTTAACTTCTCGCATTCCTCAGGTGCGTGTTAAGCATTGCTTCCGCCAGGCCAATAGATGTGCGGATAACCTTGCTAAAATGAGTTTTAGTTTAGATAGTGATTTTTCTTCTTTTCATAGTCCGCCTGTGGACTTGTTGGATATGTTTGTGGATGATCTTAATGGGGTGTTTGTCAATAGGCTTTGTCCTGTTTCTGTTGTTCCCCTTTAGTTGGTTTTAATGAATCGTCTTTCACCAAAAAAAAAAAGATCATGCGTAAACCCCCTTTGCCTCAGTAAGTGAGGTGAAAAAACCATGGTCTGAAGTAGAGAAACTCTACTTCAAGTCACTGTATATGTTACTTGAGAAGAACAATGGAAATTGATACTAGTGTAGGGCTCTCTAACCCACAAAACATGTCCTTTACAAATTACAGGTGTGAAGTTTTCACTTGTTATGGTTACATTATAAAGTTTGTTACAACATTTTTGGAGCTTATTCCACACCATCTTTGCTAGATGATGTTGTATTCCTTATACTTTAGTGCATTGGTGGAGCTTCATGCAACACCAAGGCCTCTTGACTTCTTTGTTTGTATTAGAGTCATTTGTTGCATCATGGGCGAAGGGTGCATCATGAATTGGCATGTTCTCCCTTGCATTCTTGTTTGCATTATGCTGCTCATGCACAACATTAAATCCTTATGGTCATGCATGCCTTTACTCTGGTAGGGAGTCCTTAGGATACACCTTTGAGTCTCGCAGTATTTCCATTACACGTGTGGCACGGTTTTGGTGATACCTTGGATACATGGATGGCCGGGATAAGCTTGGAGATTACTAGGGGAAACTCAAAACTCAAATCGCAGCTCCAACTCCTCTCTTGAGCCCAACTCATAGTTTATACCCAAATTAAAATGACAAATTAAAGCCTATTTCAAGAGATATATCCCAATCCAGCACCTACACCAAATTCCAACCAAACATGTTCCTCTTCCTTAAGCCAATCCACATAAGATATAAATCAATGGCTCAATATCTAGGCCTAAGTGATGCAATAGGAGAGCTCAAGTATTTTCTAAGTGCTATATACTACAAGAAATTTGGAAATTTTAAACGGTTGAAACCATTGAAAAAACTACTAAAAACCGTCAATATATGGTTCAAATCCAAATGCAGCTACGTGACATGTAAGCTTTTTTTTTTTTTGTTTTTTTGTTTTTTGTTTTGTTTTTCATAATATAAAAGGTAAGGAGCTAATTGGCCAGGCTTCAATGAGACCCACCAAGAACAAGTATTCGATGTTTGAGACCAAGAAGAAATTGATAGAATGATTAGACCAAATGGAGCTAATGATAGGGAAGGCATAATGAAGAACTAATGCAGACTGTAATCAAGAATTTGCTGCCTATATATCATAAGCAGAAGTTTGCTAACTATATTCCAAATTACAAGGCTTTGATAGTCTCAGTACCCAAGTTGAAGTAAACAACAATGAAAAATCAAGAATGAAGAAGTTACTAGGCCCATAAGGCCTAGCCTAGAAGTGCAGGTTCTATAACCCTTGAGTTATCCAGTATTGCCTGCCAACCACAATTCTAGTTATACCATCTCAACAAACAAAAAAAAAGAAAAAAAAGAAAAAAAAAAGACACTACTATGACCTCCACATGTTATTAAGCAAAGTCTTTGAAAAACCAAAAGCCTAAGGCCTGCTAAACGTTTCAAAACCTAGACCAATCCCGAGTACTTTACCCTGATCCTTTGACATGTACCAGAAGCCTTAATACCATCAGGGGCCGATCATTCCACTAATAACCAATGTTATTTTCTGAGGATTGCTATTTTCTCTATGAAATTAAGAGGATCATGTTCCCCTTTGATTTATCTACGAAATTCATATGTGGAAATGTCACTAACAAGTTATTGAGGTGTCATACATCCGAGAGACCGACTGAAATCCATTAGCATGAAGAGGATCTTGTTCCCCATTCTTATAGAATTTAAATGTGACCTCCTTTTAAGCCTGTTTAATTATTACTGATTTTAAGTGATAGTGCTCCAATTTTTGTTTTTCTGCATTACAGATGTTTTGTTATTACGCAATCTTAATATGCTTATGTTAGAATAATTCCCTGTATGTCTTGTGGGGCCCCGTGTTGCTAATTCCAATGGTTAGGTATTCGCTAAATATTTGGCCCGTTTGGTAGAGAAGTTTGAGTAATGTTGTTTGTATTTTTTTGAAATACGTATGAGTGAAAAAATATGTGCAAATGCGTGTAATGTTATTTAAAAACTAAAAATATGTGTTCAAAATGCTCTACCAAATGGGGCCTAAAGTATTCGGTTAGTTATATCAAGTTAAAATGATTATATGATTTTCCTTGATCAAAAGAAGAATGGGAGGTTTTGGCTGGATTACTTCTATCTTTTTTATAATTTCCAATTGTCCCAAAATCTTAAACCGTAAGGGAATGGTGAATATAGTCACTCACTTGAACCCTTAAAATAGAAGAACATGGACATTGGGCTTGGCCTAGAGTGTGAGGCTTGTACCCTTCAGAAGGTATTCATAGGCTTGCCTCATCAAAGAAATGAAGCATTATACATTCTTTCTTAACATGTCAATGTAATTACTACCTCAGTGAACCAACTTTCAACATAGCTAGTTACTAGCATTACACATGCCTGTAGCAAGACGAGTATCATGCTGAATGCTTCAAAACTTCCATTAATGTTTGTGGTGGGCCTTTTTGCATTTTGGGCTGGATTGCTCCTGCCGTACCACAACCCTGTGATTTTGGAGTAGGAGAGTCGGGACTAGCCTAACTGAAACACACCTTAGGCTAACTTGTGAGCAAGTTGGGCCCTTTTTGTGTTAACGCGTCTTGGCAGGAGTCTTGAGTGTATCACGTACTCACGGTAGGAAATATTGTTATAGATGTTATAGTAGGAAATGCAATGCAGTAGGACAACTAAAACATTTTAACTAAAGCATCTTCTACTAATAATAACAATAATACGCAAACAGCTACAATGTGATTACAACAAAGGAAGATTAATAGCAAGATGTCAAGTTAGTCATTAATAAGACAAGAGGAGAGAAGATTAGTCTACTAAAAGAATGGGCTTAGCTCTTTGGCAGATTCAAGTTTAAAAAGGGAACTAATTTCCAATGTGGGTAACCTCAGAGGGAGGCTCCTACCATAGAAGTTACTTTGGAAAAAAGAACCTAGATGGCTTAGCATGCATCTAGTGATTTCAACTTATGTTTACCACTTTTGGATAAGATGTCATCCCAATAGGACATTTCCCCCAAAAGAGTTTTAGTGGAAACCCCAAAATAGGCTCCCTCTTCTCCCCATCGCCAGACCACACCCTCTTATATCTCTGACTTGTGACCCACCTCCACTGTATTGGCTGGGTACAAATAGGTGGTGCCTGAGTCTTGTGTGCATGCTCCACTTCCATACGAGTCCATTGCTTTTCTAGCTCTCACGCGTTTGCCATTGCCTCCAGGTTTGTCCGATTCTGCTACACACTCTAGTGTTTATTTAACTCTTGCGACGTGAATGAGTTTTTGGGTTTTCATTCTCTACATCCCATTTCTTCTTTGGGCTGGGCATTGCTTGGGTATGGGTTTTCCCTTCTTTGACTTGGTTCATGTCTCTTTTTATCCTACGTCTGTGGGCTAATTGGTACTCCTGCCATGCTACTGCATTGCTCCTTCTACGATATCACTCATCTTTTTGTCCTCTAGGCCTATAAGCTGAAGAGTCTGCCATGTTAATTCCTTATATTATTTATTCTTTTGGTCTTTACTGCCTAGTATTCCTGCTGGGCCAACCCATTAAGTACCTTGGGCTTCCTCGACCCATTTCATTCTTTGTGCATCTTCGGCCCATTTCATCCATTCCTACCTCTTTCATTCTTTTTTGCTAAATTTTTTGGGCTTTCTAGGCTTAATTACCACGTCTTTACCTTTGGGTTTATTGGCCTTCAAACTAACCTTATTTACTAATTCCTTTCTTTGGGCTTCCCGGCCCATTTTTACTCTCTTTCTATCTCTTACAATTCCTTTATTACAATTCCCACCGCCCGTTTGCTTCTTCTCAGACCACTTATTATTTTGTGGGCTTATTGACCATTATTCTTGTCATTCTGGCCCATTGGTCTTTATTTTACTGTTTTCTTTCTTCATCTTTTTCATATTGTTGAATTTATTTTGCCATTAGGCCCTTTTGTCATAAATAGACGTCAACAATATTAAAACATGTTTCTTATGTAGGTTTTAAGCAGTTACAAGAATGACTTCATTTATCCCATTATAGAAAATACCTTAGAATTCGCAAATGTCGTATGCTTTGCTAATGGATCATAAAAAGTACCTTAAAAAGCATGCAACTACTATTGAAATTTGACAGGCCAATGTCGCTTGAGGCAAACTTTTTCCTTTTTTTTTTTTTTTTTTGGTTTCCAACCGTATTTTCTCAAAACTTTCAATTAGAAACTAATCACTATTCATGACGGGTGGACCCTAGAGGGGTAAATCGCGGGCCTTAGGAGTTTTTTCAAAATAGAGATACTCGGACTCAAACTGAGGAGTACACCAGGCAAACCTAGGACAAGCGCTTGAGGCAAACTTCAACAATCAAGAATGCATTTTAGCTCAAAATTCAAAACTTGATGCTATTATCATGGGACAGAAAACCGTACAACACATGTACAACTTTTTTATCATAAAGCGACGAAAAAACATGACAACCCCAAAATTGCCTTACGACGCCGATAACTCCGAGAGCAACTTTCTCAAAGATAACTCACAAAAAAAACGTATGCGGAGGTGACTCAAGACATATGCATGCCAGACCTGAGCTGCGGCATAGGCGACGAGGAAGTAAATGGCCAACCCATCCATGATAGTGCTACTGAGGACCACTCACGCAGTGATGACTTACACCATAGCGACGATGATGGACTGAACGAAGAGGACTAGGAAATCTGGGTAACCACAGAGATGAAGCGCAAGCTAGCTGGTCCTTGGCAAACGAGCATCATCCTCAAACTTATGGGACGACCACTTGGGTACCGGGCACTCCAAACCAAGTTAGCGGGTACTTGGCGACCCATAGGTATGATGCACTTAATTGATATCGGATATGGCTTCTTTAGTATGCGTTTTGACCTTGTAAAGGACTACCAACATGCCCTCATGGATGGGCCATGGTTTGTCGGGGACCAATACTTACGTATGCAGGCCTGGGAGGCGGATTTTCACCCATATATTGCCAAAATTTTGACCATGGCGGTTTGGATCCGCTTGGAACAATTGCTTATAGAATATTATCATCCAGACTTTCTTAAACACGTGGGCAACAAACTAGGAAAACTTTTAAAGGTTGATGCCATAACTAGTGCCGCCATTCGAGGGTGCTACGCTAGAGTCTGTGTCCAAATAAACACGGCCAATCCATTACCGAAACGTGTAAAAATGGTGCTTTTTGGCAGCATATCGTTTACGAAAATCTTCCCATGTTATGTTACCGGTGTCGGCGGCTTGGCCATAGAGAACTTCACTGTTCCGTGGCCACCGATGACCTCCACACCATGCCCACTCGAGCACCTGAAACAAGTGGCGAACTAGGGACACTTGCAACTGACCATGCACACACTCCATGGAAGACAGTACAAACTCAGTGAGCCCGAGCACGTGAGCCTCACGTTGAGACGTCAACACATGGCAAGCTGCCACAACGTGACACTCAGTCCTTATCTACAACGTGTTCATGCCGCTTCCCTTCAGCCCTATGTGACAAGCAAACCTCAGGCTAATTCAGTGACAGGATAGGGATATGATGGGTTTAGGAAGCCAGCTGGTTTTCACCGCGATAAGGTGGCCCATGGTGAAAAACAACTTTTACACCAGCCACGTGAAATGGACATGGAATGTATGCAAGAACATTGCATGGCCACCAGTCCTAACGTAAGCCAACTCAAACAAAACACTCAACCCATGCAACCTGTGGAGTATAAAAACAACATCCACCATTTTGAACCTACAATGACTACCCCCCATTTGCAACATGACTCCCTCATCGGACCGAAGCTCTTCGATGCCCACTCCGACAGACCCCGATCTCCAACACACACCCACCCCCCAACGCCACTCACCTCTCCCTACCACTCCCTCCATGCACTCCCATTCAACTACCCCCCAAGCTTAGGAGATGGCAAAACTCGAGCAGATATGGAGTGGCCTCACCTTGGGACGATCCAACGAGGAGACGACGAGTTATGTTCTGATCCTGGTTCACCCACGGATAGCGTTGGCGTGGAACCAGGTGACCCAAACCCCGAGTTTGCCTATGAGACTCGAACCACCACCCTGGCCCACTCCTTACCAGATGCCACGAACCCATGTCCGAGTGCACCACGAGCCCAACCAGTCAGACAGAAGAGCACTCAAGTGAGCTCCTCCAGTGTGGACTCCTCGGACCCACTGCCCGTAGCCAATTTCCGCTTCCTGGATCTCAGCGAAATAAACATAGCGCTGCAGGAAGAAAAGCCTAACCTATACATAATAATGTTCTCAAACCAAAGCCTACCATTTGTCATGTCCGGCACGCACTGGGCCAGGCCCGGTGAAGTGGCTCCGATGTATTATATCAAGACCACCACAGCAAGGCATTAGTGCCTCCCTCCATCTGCAGTGAGGGCCCCAATGACAGAGGGGAACCCGAATGATTATCCGAACCCCCATACCTCATCAATGAAGATGATTGCTTGGAACTGCCAGGGAGCAGGTAGTGTGACTTTTCGCAACCATGCCTATGAACTTTGACGAGACTGACGAGTCCGTCCCACACTGACGATATTGTTCACGGACGATGACACCATCGGGAGTAACGAGATGATCATGCACGCCACTGACGAAGGCATTCAGACTATTTAATGCAGTCAATCAAGCCTAGAACGGTTGAAAGACCAGCTGTACGGACCGTTGGAACGCATTGATGCACCATTCAATGCCCCCAAACGTTACCAGAAGGAGCATTAAGACCTCCATCATTACTCCAACGGCTAGAGGCCATGGAAGAGTATAAAAAGACCACACATTTGCCAATACCAAGGTACATACACAAACACACAAAAGAGTGAACTATTACTTTCTTGCATTCTCCAATTTCTCTAAGATTTCTTTGCATACTAACTTTGGCATCGGAGGCGTGGTGGCAGGCACCACACCGGTGACCCTTTCAGGAGGCTGCAGGTTGGCTTCATCCGACCACATTGACTGACGAGTTCACGCTCTATCAAACTTCATCATAGGCATCACCCAAATATTCTGATTATTATCGAGCCCCACATTGCAGAAGTGAGGGCACAAGCGGTTATCAACATTCTTCCTTACAATCACTCTCAGAGAGTGGACCCTACAGGTTTCTCCGGCGGCATTTGACTTTTATGGAATGAAAGTCCCTCATTCAAAGTGAAAATTCTCACACACAGTGAGTATAGTATCCATGCTTTTGTGAAGGTACCATCGTCTTCTCTATCTTTTTTACTTACAGCCGTTTATGCGTTGCAAATTTTAATAAGCGTAAACTTTTTTGGGATTATTTACAAAATCTTGCTACTGCTATATATTTACCTTGGATTCTTTTGGGAGACTTTAACGATATGGTTTCGGATGATGAAAAAATGGGAGGTTTACCTTTAAATAGAACTCGTATATCTACGTTTCGAAATTGTATGGATAAGTGTGGTCTTATGGATCTTGGTTTTCAAGGTCCTTGATACACGTGGACTAATAAAAGCCTAGTCTGGTAGCATAATATTAAAGAATGGTTGGATAGAGGTCTAGGAAATGCCGATTGGAAACTTCTTTTCCCTACTACTGAAATACATCATTTACCTAGGGTTAAATTTGACCATTGCCCCATTTTGCTTAACACTGACCCCTTGGAGCCCAAATCTCCCAAGTCGTTTCGGTTTGAGCAAATGTGGCTTACTGATCTGACCTTCCCTTCCATTGTGAAGGACAGCTAGAAATCATCGGAAATGATTTCATTCGCTTCCTCCTCCTTAACTAGGTTCCCTCGGTGCCTAGATTTTTTAACGGATAATATTTTTGCCTGGAATAAACACCATTTCGGTAATTTATTCCAGCGTAATAATCGTCTTTTAGCTAGGATTCGGGGTCTACAAGTGGCTTTAGCTAGGAAACCATCAACCTTCTTATACTCGCTCGAACAACAGCTTGCACAAGAGACATTGTTCTTCACCAGGAACATTTATATTGGCAACTCAAATCTAGAATCACGTGGTTAAACTATGGGGACGCGAATACTAAATACTTTCACCTTAAAACCATTCAATGGTGAAGTCAATTGCGAGTTGCTACCTTAAAAGATGACACGGGTTTATGGCTTACAGGAGAGCCATTAACCCAACATATCAATAGTGCTTTTAAAAATTTTTTTCAAGCTACGTCGCCACATCTGCGTCTATCATCTAGGACTACAACGCAATGTTGTCAAAATAGCCCTTTCCTTGAGCATGCCCAATCTCTAGTTTGTACACCCCACCTGATGAAATTTATAGAAACCTTAGGGATCTCCCTCCTTTGAAGGTCCCAGGTTCGGATGGCTATCACGCTCTTTTCTTCCAAACAAACTGGCCAAGTTTGGGCTTGAGTATAATTCAGGTCATCCAGGAAATTTTTGAGCATCTCACTATCCCGCCAACCTGGGGTATAACAAACTTAGTCCTTATTCCAAAAGTTGCACATCCTGAATCAATCACGCAATTCCGCCCAATTCGTCTTTGTAATACCCTCAACAAGTTGCTATCTCGAATCATTGTGCAACGGCTCAAACCTTATATTGCTGAAGTTATAAATCCCTACCAAGCCGAGTTTGTGCTGGGTCGTCGAACGAGTGATAATATTATCCTCGTCCAGGAAGTGATTCGGACATTAAAATCTAGACAGGGTCGAAATGGGTATGTTGCTCTAAAATTGTATCTTGAAAAAGCATATGATAGATTAGATTGGGCTTTTCTTAAGGAAACACTAGAATTTTTTCAAATGCCCCCAAACCTCATTACACTCATTATGAATATGCTCTCATCCATTAGGTTCCATGTTTTATGGAACGGGGACCCTCTCCCCGACTGTTCATTCTTTGTTTGGAGCGACTGTTGATCAAATTGGCAGAGGCTGTTCGGGATAAACTTATCCACCCTATAAATCTTCGAGCTAGGGTTCACCTCTCGCATCTTTTTTTCGCTGATGATATCTTCCTTTTTATTAAAGCCACAGCTAGAGACTGTAAGAATTTACGCAAAATTCTACAGTCCTTTTGTGACTCTTCTGGCCAGCTTATGAGTGCTACCAAATTGAGACTATGGTTTTCTCCTAATACACCTAGGCGTATAAAAGAGCAGGTGGCTGGAATATTTGGTATTCCCACCACGGACCGCATTGGAACTTATCTAGGAATGCCCATTTTTACTACCCACCAAACTGCTTAGTCCTATCAATATTTAGTGGACAAAATACGAATGCGTATTAAAGGATGGCAAGCCAAATATCTATCTATGGCTGGTCGGGCCACCCTCATAAAAGCATATGTGACCTCCATCCCCCTCTACGCCATGCAAACCATACTCCTTCCACAAAAGATTAGTCACCAAATTGACAAAATGAGTTGCAACTTCCTTTGGGGGGATACTGAACACTGCAGAGGTTGTCACACGATTAATTGGGAAACTGTTACTTTACCCAAAAAGGCGGATGGACTGGGAATCCCACCCACTCAGCATAGAAACCGTGCAATTCTCATGAACCAGGCTTGGCACCTCTATACCAATCCAAATATGCTTTGGGCTCAGGTGCTAAAAGCTAAATACTTTCCCCACGCAACTTTGTTTACTAGCTCGCGACATTCAAGAGGGTCCCATATTTGGACTGCTTTATCATTAGGAGCCAAATTATTACTTCAGGGCATGAGCTGGATTATCGAAGATGGGTAAACTATTCGAATTTGGAAGGACCCTTGGCTACCACAAGGCTCCCTTCGTAGTTATATCGAGAGCCCCTTCCTCCTTCATGATGAAGACCGTAGGGTTAGCTCATTGCAGTCTAATCATTCCTGGTCTTTTGATGCTCTCAATCTCCCTATTCCCCCCTAACTTCAAAGCCTTATTCACGGTATTCTTGTGGCACATTTTTCTAGGCTTGCTGACACTTTCCTGTGGCCTCTAAATTTTTTTGCCAACAACAACAAGTTCCCTTGAACAAACCATTATGGAATTGGATTTGGTCATTAAAATGCCCAAAAAAGATCCAAATTTTCTTATGGAAGGCTATGCGTAACCAGTTACCTACCAAAAAATTCCTTACTTTTGGGCGTAACCAGTTGGATGATCACTGTCCTCGTTGTCACAACTCAGAAACGACCATCCACATCCTTTGTGATTGCCCCTAGGCAAAAGAGGTATGGAATCAATCTTTGGGTATTTTGCCCCTGTCCTTCTTTCGCTTGCCGCTACATGACTGGGTTAGGAGCAATGCAACGGCCGATGTCATTATCCTGACACATCAACTCCCTTGGCATGTTTATTTTCCTTTTACTTGCTGGAAACTTTGGTTAGCTCGAAATGAACGAATTTTCAAGAATCAATCTCAAACCCAGCATAGTCTTATCTATGCTATGGTGCAAGCTACTATGGAATTTTACTTCCTAGCTGGCACTGCTAGACGGACCCAAGTTAAACTCCCGCAGCTTATACGTTGGCACGCGTCCCCAAATTCTTACATTAAATTAAATACGGATGGTAGTGCGCTAAGTAATCCCCCGGTGTCGCCGGAGCAGGAGGGATTTTGAGAGACCATTTGGGTAGGTGGATCTCAGGTTTCTCACTTCATTTGGGTATAGCAACTAATAATATGGCTAAATTGGCTACTTTTTGGCAGAGCTTGGCAATAGCCTGGCATATGGGTTTTAAGTTTATCCAGCTTGAACTTGACTCTAACGTGGTGCTAACATGGCTAACAAATAAAAATGTAAGTTACCCTACTAAAATGATGCCTTTAATTTGTGACTGCAGGAGCCTTATGGACCAGGACTGGGTGGTGCAGGTACATCACATCTACCGTGAAGCCAATGAATGTGCAGATGCTCTGGCGAAGCAAGAAACTCACCAACGGAACCTTTTGACTGTGTATAACAGTTGTCCCAATTTTGTATATATAAGAGCATTCTCATCAGGTGTGCCAAATGCCAAATATTTGGCATTTGGCACACCAAACACTACTGTTCAAGCTTCATGAGGTGTTCTTAATCTATATATTACTAAAAGCTGAAGCGTAGAATTTAATTCTGCTGCTCTCACGTTGCGCCACATCAGCTGTTACGTCATTTTCTTTATTAAAAAAATAATTTTTCCTTCAATTTTTAATTGGTTTTTACAATTTGCAGCCCCTATAAATCCCAGCCCTATAACTACAGCCCACTACTTATTTATTTACTCCCACTATCTATTTATTTAATTCCACTATCTATTGCTATTATATGGAATTCTTATAGTCGCCAATACTTTATCTCCATATCTACCGTGTGTCTCTCCATTAACCCAGACTCTTGAAATGCCGCTATTATATGGAATTCTTATAGTCACTAATACTTTATCTCCACATCTATCATGTGTCTTTCCATTAACCTAGACTCTTGAGATGCCGCTATTATATGGAATTTTTATAATCACCGATAGATTGCAACCTCCTCACCTCCTCACCTCTCATTTTTTTTCTATAAATTTTCAATTGTTCTCTGTTTACAAATTGATCGGTATGGCCTTCAATGCGATAGTTTCTTGAGTGTTTTTTCCGTTCTTTTGGTCATGGCTCAAGTTCGTCTACCAAAACCCAATCAAGTGAGCGCAAGAGATAGATAATGACTCTAGAGCTTGCAAACGAAACTAAAGCAGATGAGAGGTGAACATTGGTAGCCCAAGTCCAAAGGGTATAAACTGAAAATGAGTTCTGCTATTTGTATTATTCTTTTTTTTTTCTTTTTTTTTTCCCATCTCATTATTAGGAAAAAAAAAAACGTAGTTCAATTTTGAGTTTTCATTATGAACGAGATTGAGTTTTCAATTTTGATCATGTTTGTTATAAATTGTTTTATGGTTGCCATTCTCTAGACTGTAGGAATGTTACTCTCAATATGTTTGTTCAATGTGATGTTTTTATTTTGGTCTTTGTTTTATAGTAAGAGCGTTATTCATTTTCATCAAAGAGAAATTGTTATTGTTCTCTTTTTCCCATCGTCTTATATGCTAAACTAAATTTCATTTTTATCTCTGTTTTGTTTGTTAATTCTTCGACAGATGTCAAAGATCAAGACTCTCAATCATTGGAGGCTTTTTAATCTATTAAAGGTCATACTAATCAATTGGTAACCATTCTTTTCTTAGAATATTTTGAAGGAAAGAGGAATAAAATTGTTGCTTTTCTTGAGTGGTGCTTGATAATTTGCTTTTTATGGTTCAATACACAGCTATATTAGATTTCATTTCCTTATACTAATAATTTGTTTTTTATTGTTTAATTTGACTATTTGGTGTCCCAGAAATTGTGGGAAAATGGAAAAGAACAGAGAGTAAAGTTTGAATCTTATTTATTTATTTATTTATTTATTTGTGTATGGAACTTGGGATGTCATAGTTTAAATTTTTTTATCTTAATATTTTAAAGGAAACTCTAATTCTTCAAAGTACATTAGCTTAAGTAGATTGTTGTATTGTGGCTAGAATTTTTGTGTTTGGGACCTAAGTTGGCCTGTTTGGTTGACGAATAACTTTGGGGATTATTTAGCTTATGAGAAATTTTTTGGTATTTTAGGAGTGAGGAAATTCAAAGAATTGAATTATTTTTAAATTCCATTAGTACCTAGCTTTATGCTAACTGTTGTGAGGATAGAAAAATTAATTGGTTCTTGATTTTTGAATACCTATCTTTAATACTGTGTACATGTACACAGTATTAAAGATAGGTATTATTGTTCATGTACATGAACAATAATTGGATTTTTAGTTTTAGATTTTGAATTATGCTATTTTTTCAACAACTTGATTTTCTTTTTTTGAATATCTAGAATACTATGTACATGAGTTTTAGACAAATCTTAACAATACTATTTCTTTTGGATTTTACTATTTTTTTCCTTATTAAACACAATATAATATAGTTGATGTGTTCCAATGAAGGCAGAAGCAATTGCTATTTTTGGGCATAGCAACTGATACAATCTGATAACTTCCTGTAGCCATTTGAAATTCATAACTTGGAATGTTAATAGACATCTTCTCCGAGGTAAAAACAATTGGCCGAGTTAGCAAGTTTACAATTCGTATACGCTCTATTTTGATTTTCTGTGGGAATTCAAAACAATAATAATTGAGTGATTTGTATAGGGACACATTGATAAATGTCTGTAGTAGACATGGGTGGAATCAATGGCATATTACTATTTGACAATTTGGTGGTCTTTGATGGAAATTGATATAAGTGAGGATCTAATAAATTTGATCATTTTGCTGAAGTAAGGTTTGTTTAATATGTATTTTATTTATATACCTTATTGTAAATAAGTTTTTGTACGTGATGACTCTAACCTATAAAACTTCACTTTCCTTTTTTTTTTTTTTGCGGTCTTATTCTTTTTTGTTGGCAACTAACTAGATATCACTTTTGGGAATGAAGGATTTAGCAACTGGTACGAAGGTTGCACCTCAAAATTTAGAAGAATTAAAATATAATACAATCTCATCATGGGAAGAAAAATAGAAATCTAATGTTGTGTTGGCATGTCCCTCCATTATTGGTTTTCAAATATCATATCTATAAAATAAAAAACCAAAATAATATAATGATATATTTGTAGAGATAGAGAGTTGGAAAATAATTTTAGAAATAGTTCAAGTTTTTAGGAAAAAACTATCTTCAATAAATTTTAGAGAATAAATTATGAATTGTATCATATTACAAAATATATATTCCCACGCATCGCGTGGGTCTGCGACTAGTGTTCTATAATTTTGGAACATGCTATAGTACTGTCTTAAATATAAGACGGTACGGACACAAATGTCATTTCAGAATACTAATTTTTTATTCAACCTTTTCTCTCTCCTCTCAATATTTAATTCAACATTTTCTCTCTCTTCTCACTGATTTCTCTCTCCAACCCATGTGCTCTCTCTCTTTCTTCTTTAGATCACCCTCCCTCACCCTTAAATCAAGGGTACGACGGCCTCACCGATCAAGCCACCAACCTCATTGATCAAGTCGCCGCCATCATCGCTTCTCATTTGAAGACTCTATCGCTGCCAATCTGAAGACGCCATCGTTCTACGTCTCTGTTTGGCATTCTCATCGCCCTCTCACCACGCCAATCTCGCAATCGCCGATCTCGGGTTTGTGGGTTTGTGCCGGTGGATGTGAGTTTGTGCCGGTGGTGGATGTGGATGTGGGTTGGTGGATGTGGGTTTGTGCCTGTAGTGGATGTGAGTTTGTGCCGGTGGTGGGTTTGGGATGTGGGTTTGTTTGGTTTGGTGGATGTGGGTTTGTGCCGGTGGTGGCTGTCGGTGTTATTGCGGCAGTGATTGTTGGTGGCCGTTGTTGCGGCAGTGGTGGTTGTGCCGTTGTTGTTGTTGTTGATAATGAGGATAAGGATGATAGGGAGTAATTAATATATTATTTTAATGTGTAGTAAATATTATTTTAATGTATAAAATTGAAGTATAAAACATCTTATAAGTGGTATGTTTTAAAATGGTGTGCTAAAATGATAAAATAGGTTTTTGGTGTGTCAAAATAATATTTTTTATGAGAGAGCTGATGAGAATGCTCTAAACTATGTAAGGGCTTTGGATGGCTTGGGGTTACTAGACTATGTGCCCAAGGCTCTGTTGTTGGTGTTGTATAAACTTCTATCTATATAAATAAGACCTCCCGTTTCCACCCCAAAAAATAAAGTAAAGAAAACCGTACAACACATCACATGCTTTAAGATTAACATGATGAGAGGTTATCCACACAAACAATACAATGACTTCAAAATGTAAATGCTAAAATAGTATTTGTCATAAATATATATATTTTAAAAATCCCCTTCAAATTCATTTCAACAGAGCCTTACATCACTTGATTATCCATAATGATTTTAAATAAGCTAAGAAGTTCAATTCTTTCATAATAAGGGCTATATAATTAGAATTTTGCTAATGTGTGCTCTAAGGACGCATAATAATTAATCATTTTTGGAAATATTTCTCAAGAATTGAAAAAGTATTGACAATTTTTTCAATTCCCGAGAAAATATTTCAGAAAATGAATGGCTTAATGTGTGCCGGACCCTAAAAAAAAATAAAGAATGATAGGATTGAGGATGAAGCAAATAAAGTGGAGAACTCAAGGAGGAAAGAAATCAATGGGAGTTCTTGTTCATGAAATGTTGCAATTTCAAGAATGGTTATAATATGTTTACATTTACTATTTTTTTTTTTGTGCAGTTATATAATACTTGATTCACTCCTACAAGTTTAAGTAGTGAATCAAGTACTATTTAACTGCACAAAAAACAAATAGTAAATATAAACATATTATAACCATCCCTTGAAATTGCAACCTTTCATGAACAAGAACTCTCTCATTGATTTCTTTCCTCCTTAGTTCTCCACTCTATTTGCTTCATCCTCAATCCTATCGTTCTTTTTTTATTTTTTATACCATATAAAAAGTGTTCTTGTAGGTTGCAGATAAAACTCAGAATAGACCTTCATAGGCTTGGTTATCCTCTAAGTAATAAACTCCAACTAACATTGTTTCCTTGATTTTCTCTATCATCCACAATTTTTTCCTACCACTTTTGAAATTCATAGACCGAGTTATTAATTCCACGATTATTCATGAAGTATAAGTCCGGGTTTTGATCGGCAAAATCTTTTAAAGTTGTAACAATGTTAAAACTTATGGTTGTTATTGTAGAGGGCAGGATTGAAATACTGAAACTTGTAGTATGTTTTCGATACTTATATGTTCCAATATTTTAACCATGTTCTTACAACAAGCATAAATTTAACTTTATTCACGCCTTGAAAAATTTTTGCCACAGACTCATATTTCGTGAATAATCATGTTCTTAATAACTATGTCTATGGATTTTAGAAATGGTGGAAAAAAATCATGGACGATATAAAGTAAACCAGAGAAACAATGTTGGGCGAAGACAGTCTCTTTAGAGCTCACCTCCTTTGATGTTTTCAAACTGGGGCCGTTTCTCTCTTGTTAAATGGGTCCCTCTTCCTTCTCTCTCGTTTGTATGGGTTTGTGTTTGTGGGTTTAGTCTTCTTAAATGTTTTTGGAGTTTGGACTGAGAGAGATTACTAGGTTGAGAAGATTGGCATAGACAAATAACTCTGATATGTGAAGAGAGACCCATTCGAACAAGAGAGAAACGGCCTCGGTTTGAAAACATCAAAGGAGGTGAGCTCCAGTAATCTCTTCCTTCTCTCTCGTTTGTATGGGTTTGTGTTTGTGGGTTTAGTCTTCTCAAATATTTTTGGAGTTTGGATTGAGAGAGATTAGTAGGTTGAGAAGATAGGCATAGACAAATAACTCTGATATGTGAAGTGATATTTTTATACTGGTATAAAGTTTCTATATGTGCTGGTCATGTGCATTGCACATGACCAATTCTAGGTTAAAGTTGAAAAGTAACATTACTTGATTGTCTGATATCTCTACGTTTTCCCATAAAAAGAAGAAGATATCTCTACGTTTCTCTCACCTAAAACACTTTCTCTCTCCTTCGTGCAAGACTGAAATCAGACTTTACAGTTCAAACCCCTTTTTTCCTCTCTCCCCTACTCCTCCTCAAGGTTCCCAACCACATGCTCTCTTCGCCCAATCCCCACTGAATCCAAATAAAAATAGTCACCAACAAAAGGAAGCATGCAGACAATGAACAAAAAATATTATAAAGATGGACTTCAACTCAAGGTCATTGATTTTCTGGCACCAAAAAGAAAGATCTTCTGGCTCCAAATCTCAAAAGAAAGAATTGATATTGTGGGGCCCAAATAGTAAAGCCTTCGCATCCTTTTGAGGATGGATGGGAATTTTGATTTCATGAGCCATTTTTAGGGCCAAGCCAGGACAAAAAAGAAAAAGAAAAAAAAAGAAAAAGAAAGAGACACGTGGCCTCTTCTATATATATTTAGATTCAACATTTCTTTATTCGATGGTTTAAAGTTTGAATCCATGAAACTTGTGGCTATAAAATGAGATTGGTTGTTTTTTCCCTTTTTCTTTAAAAAAAAAAAAAAAAAAAAGAGATTGATTACTTTTGCTCCTGACAGAGTACATGCCATGGGAACTTGGTATTATTAGTCTATAGCTGCACTTTGGAGTGACTATAGAGTAGGCCACTTAAAGAGAGAGAAGGATATGCGTACTGAGGAAACTTGTTGGTTGCAGGCCTATGGCTCGCACCTACAGACCTATTAACTATTTCTTGGGCAAATTCATTCTTTGTGATCTGCAATATCAGATATTTGGAAAATTATTACCTAGTCCCGGACTACAAGGTTAGCATGCTGACCTTATAATCCTAGCCAATAAGAGTATGCCAGCACATTAAAATTTTCTTACCTCAGCTGAATTGCCAGCTCATCGTAATAAATGGGACTTGTTAACATCTGTTATCGTTTGAAAGCCAAATTTAAAGTTTGCATATTTGAGTTGGCAAATCCTGAAGCAACACATGGGCCCACATCAATAAAATAATTGATATAATAGTAGGGTTCTCAACTTAATGGCTTAAAAGCCATAAAGACAACAAAACAAAGCAAAGGCAAAAGACAAGCGGCGAAGAACGGCCAAAATGGCCAAATACCACATTTTTTTGAAATTTTTAGCAAAAAAACACTGTTTCAGAAATAAATGGTGATCTACCACTTTTTTTAGTACTCGAGTCCATGACACTCGAGTACCCTATTTTCTATTCCACCGTGGCACGACTGATGTGGAAATTGGGCAATAAAAAAAAATGTGGTACTCGAGCTTGGTATAATTGAGTACCATGCAACACAATAGTATACCAAGCTCGAGTACCTTTTATTTGTTTATAATTGCAAAAAAAAAAAATTTACATGGTACTCGAGTTTGATAAACTTGAGTACCTTGTAACTTTTTTTTTTTCCTTTTTTTTTTATTCTTTTGGGATTATCGACAAATAAACATAAACATAAAAATAAGTAGCTTTTTTATGTTTTTATTTATTTAAATTGAAGCATTGTAAAATATAAAGATTTTAATTTGAGCTTGAGTACCTTATAACTTTTTCTTTTTTTTTTGGGATTATCGACAAATAAACATAAACACAAAAATAAGTAGCTTTTTTATGTTCTTATTTATTTAAATAGAAGTTGTAGGGTTAGGATTTGTGGCCCAAGCCCAAAAACAATAAATTTGTAGAGTGTGGATGATAGAGCTAGGTTGACTGTGGAGCTTCTAACGGTTGATCACAACGTCCCAGTATAAACCAGCATGAAATTACACGTAAAAATCAAGTAAGTTCAAGCCCGAAGAGACTTATGATAAATTGAATACAGGTTACAATTCTTAGGGTTACAGTCAGACTCCCCTTTCTTTTCTTTCTTTCCTTTTTCCTTCTTTCTTTTTCTTTTCTCTTTCTTTTTCTCCCCCCCCCCCCCACTTTTTTAGGAGCCCTTCTTCTTTATATAGCATCCTCCCCCATCATCCCAATCGTCCACTTGTTCTTCATCCAGCTCCCTACTTGAGTGCATGTCATGTCATGTATCTCCCTCAGCTTTTGTGAATGGCAGTAGCGAAAATTGTACTGTTTAGGGGTCTTCTCCACATAAATGCGGCTAGAAAAGTTGCTGCAGTGCATTTAATACGGTGGTGGCAGCTTTTCCTTTTAGATATTTCTCCATTCCTCTTATCTCCAAGCGTGTCCAAAGCTTATCTAGACTGCTGAAGTCACTAGTAAGCTCATTCGAACCCCCCAGATATTTATATGACCCAGAATCTTTACACCCGAGGATAATGATCTCTTCGGAACACTGATGCTCTCTTCGGACGGAGTTTCTTCGTCCCCATGTATCCTTCTTTCACGCGAAGTACCCCTCGACAATTTTAGCCTCTTCGGACATACAATAACCTTCACATTGGGCTTCAGGCCCACTACGTATGGCTGGACTTTTCCCCCCACAGAAGCATTGTAAAATATAGAGATTTTAATTTGAGCTCGAGTACCTTGTAACTTTTTTTTTTTTTTTTGGGATTATCAACAAATAAACATAAACACAAAAATAAGTAGCTTTTTTATGTTCTTATTTATTTAAATAGAAGCATTGTAAAATATAGAGATTTTAATTTCAATATATGAATTTAATTTCTACATTAAGTAAAACTGTTTACTATTTTCTCATAAAAATTGTTCACTGTTTTCTGCATAAACTATTTCTAGTATTCTGCACAAAATTATTTTTTGTTTAGCATTATTTAAAAATTTGTTCACTCTCTTTTCTGCATAAATTATTTTCAGTTTACTATTTAAAAAATTGTTCACTGTTTTCTCATAAAACACCTAGTAAAATCGTGTTTTCTAAATTTAAACGCCAAATCTGAATGCTTTTTCATGTTTGAATTTCACAATAATCGAATATATTTTTCTGCATTGATAAAATCTGTTTCTACATTAATAAAATTTTCTCTCTGCACATCGTGCTTACTATATATTCGAATCTGCTTATTGCATTCATAAAATCTGTTTTCTGCATTAAGTAAAACTGTTCACTGTTTTCTCATAAAAATTGTTTGTTGTTTTCTGCATAAACTGTTTTTAGCATTGGCATAAAATTATTTTCTGTTTAGCATTATTTAAAAAAATTGTTAACTCTCTTTTCTGCATAAATTATTTTCTGTTCACTATTTAAAAAATTGTTCACTATTTTCTCATAAAACACCTCCTGAAATCGTGTTCTCTAAATTTAAAAGCCAAATCTGAATGTTTTTTCATGTTTAAATTTCACAATAATCGAATTTGTTTTTCTGCATTGATAAAATCTGTTTCTACGTTAATAAAATTTGCTCTCTACACATCATGTTTACTGTATATTCGAAGCTGCTTACCGCATTCATAAAATCAGTTTTTTGCATTAATTAAAACTGTTCACTGTTTTCTCATAAAAATTGTTCACTATTTTCTGCATAAACTATTTTTAGCATTGGCGCAGTTATTGCACTTAAATGGTTTTTGTGTTTTTTTAAATATGTAACCATATGAATAATGGACAAACTCCATGAAAGAAAAATGAATGATTCGTATAAATCACCTAATGGTAAATGCCTCGAAAAATTTGAATTTGTAAAAAAGTTCGAATTAGTTGAATGTAGAACTGTTCACTAAGTAAAACTTTTTCTGCATTAAGTAAAACTGTTCACTGTTTTCTCATGAAAATTGTTCACTATTTTCTGCATAAACTATTTCTAGGATTCTGTATAAAATTATTTTCTGTTCAGCATTATTTAAAAATTTGTTCACTCTCTTTTCTGCGTAAATTATTCTCTATTCACTGTTTAAAAAATTGTTTGTTGTTTTCTCAAAAAACACCTAGTGAAATCGTGTTTTCTAAATTTAAAAGCCAAGTCTGAATGCTTTTTCATGTTTAAATTTCACAATAATCGAATTTGTTTTTCTGTATTGATAAAATCTGTTTCTATGTTAATAAAATTTGCTCTCTACACATTATGTTTACTGTATATTCGAAGCTGCTTATCGCATTCATAAAATCTGTTTTTTGCATTAATTAAAATTGTTCACTGTTTTCTGCATAAACTGTTTTTAGCATTGGCGCAGTTATTGTACTTAAATGGTTTTTGTGTTTTTTTTTTAAAAAATATGTAACCATATGAATAATGGACAAACTCCATGAAAGAAAAATGAATGATTCGTATAAATCACCTAATGGTAAATGCCTCAAAAAATTCAAATTTGTAAAAAATTTCGAATTAGTTGAATGTAGAACTGTTCACTAAGTAAAACTATTTTTTGCATTAAGTAAAACTGTTCACTGTTTTCTCATGAAAATTGTTCACTATTTTCTGCATAAACTATTTCTAGGATTCTGTATAAAATTATTTTCTGTTCAGCATTATTTAAAAAATTGTTCACTCTCTTTTCTACATAAATTATTCTCTGTTCACTATTTAAAAAATTGTTTGTTGTTTAAAAAATAGAGTTCACCGTAGTAGAACCACCATGGTCAACCCTATACGAGAAGAGGTGTGAGTTGGAGGTGTATTGTCGATAGCATGGGTTACGAGTTCCTAAGACACGCTCAGCCGAGTTACCTAGAGATGAACTTGCCAACATACTTGCTCGTCTTGAACAAGAGAACAATCAAATGCAAAGGTGATTAGACCATTTTCATGCAATCCAAAAAGCTAAGAAGCATCTAAAGGGGAAGGTGCAAGAGCGAGCCATCAAGTCTATTAATGAAGTTACCGCGTTAGATGATGAAAGAGATATTTCAAACTTCTCAGATTCAACTAATGATGATTTCCAAAAATTTCTACCTATGAACGTTAGATGTTGTTGTTAATGTCTACATGTTCTGTGCAATACAAAATATTGTTGTTAATGTCTGACAACTGATGATTATGTACATTCAACTTTTGCAAATCTAAACATTAACTATTCATTAACTGTTAAGTTTACACAATTTTGTTCATTCAACGATTTCAAAATTTTCAACAAATTCGGATGATCAATACATTAGTACACAGTTTTCCATTTAATTTTCACGATTTTGTACATTTAATGAATTCAAAATTTTCAACAAATTCAGACTATCTATACATCTAATTTACACAATTTTATTTTGTACTTTCAAGACTTTATAAAATCAACAAATTCGAACGATCTGTACATCTAATGTACACAATTTTCTCTTGAATTTTCACGATTTTGTACTTTCAACGAAATCAAATTTCTCAACAAGTCCAGAATATTTGTACATCTAATGAACACAACTTTCCATTGAATTTTCACGATTTGGTACGTTCAACAATTTTGATTTTCCATTAAGATTTCACGATTTAGTACGTTCAACAATTTTGAAATTTTCATCAAATCAGGATGATTAGTACATCAGTACATAGTTTTAAATTGAATTTTCACGATTTTGTACATTTGACGACTTCAAATTTGGAAACAAATTTGGATGATCTGTACATCTAATGTAATTAATTTTCCATTAAGTTTACTCAATTTGGTATGTTCTTCAATTTTCATTTGAATTTTCACGATTTTACACACTCAACAAATTCGAATTTTTCAACAAATTCGAATTTTTCAACAAATTCGTACTATCTGTACATCTAATGTTTACAATTTTTCCTTAAGTTTTCACAGTTTTATACATTCAACGAATTCAAATTTTTAAACAAATTCATACGATCTATACATCTAACGTACATACTTTTCCATTGAATTTTCATTATTTTGTTCTTTCAACGAAATCAAATTTCTCAACAAGTCTAGACTATCTATACATGTTATGTACACCTTCACGATTTGATACGTTCATTGATTTTCCATCGATTTTTCTCGAATTTCTACATTCAACTAATTCGAACTTTTTTACAAATTCGAATTTTTCGAGGCATTTACCATTAGGTGATTTATACAAATCATTCATTTTTCTTTCATGGAGTTTGTCCATTATTCATATGGTTACATATTTAAAAAAATACAAAAACCATTTAAGTACAATAACGGTGCCAATGCTAAAAACAGTTTATGTAGAAAATAGTGAACAATTTTTATGAGAAAACAATGAACAGTTTTAATTAATGAAAAAAACAGATTTTATGAATGCGGTAAGCAGCTTCGAATATACGGTAAACATGATGTGTAGAGAGCAAATTTTATTAATGTAGAAACAGATTTTATCAATGTAAAAAAACAAATTCGATTATTGTGAAATTTAAACATGAAAAAGCATTCAGATTTGGCTTTTAAATTTAGAAAACACGATTTCACTAGGTGTTTTATGAGAAAACAGCGAACAATTTTTTAAACAGTGAATATAGAATAATTTACGCAGAAAAGAGAGTGACCAATTTCTTAAATAATGCTGAACATAAAATAATTTTATGTAAAATCGTAGAAATAGTTTATACAAAAAATAGTGAACAATTTTTACGAGAAAACAATGAACAATTTTAATTAATATAGAAATTAAATTCATATTTTGAAATTAAAATCTCTATATTTTACAATGCTTCTATTTAAATAAATAAAAATATAAAAAAGCTACTTATTTTTATCTTTATGCTTATTTGTCAATTATCCCCAAACTGAAAAAAAAATAAAATAAAATAATACATGGTACTTGAGCTTGGTAAACTCGAGTACTGTAGAAATAAAATTATCTGCATTTTAGTTATAAAAGGTACTCGAGCCTGGTATACTCGAGTATTGTGTTGCATGGTACTCGAGTTTATCAAGCTCAAGTACCACATTATTTCACGGTGGAACTATAAAATAGGGTACTCAAGTTTGGTGAACTCAAGTACTAGAAAAAGTGGTAGATCACCATTTATTTCTGAAACATTGAATTTCAAAAAAAGGTAGTATTTGGCCATTTTGACATGTGGTTAAGTATATGAAACAGTTGAAGCATCTTTATTTACCGAAATATTATCGGGTATGTTGTAAGTTGGAATTGGGTAATCTTAGTTATTTGCAAACACCGGTGAATGTTCAGCCCAAAACCATCCAAATTGCCACATGGTTCAAACTCAACCATCTTCGGGTTCTTAAAGTGATGAATAATGAATGGGCCCAAGATGCAATACAAATACTAGTATCAAGGGGGAGGAAGGAGCCTTGCCCAGTCTCTGTTGTTTGGAAATTGAATTTTGTGGTAGTTTGAAGACGATTCCTGATGGATTGAGGTTCATCACAACCCTTCAGGAATTGAAGATCAAACGCATGCCAAAGTCATTCACAGATAGGCTTCACGAAGGAGGACCGGATTTTGACAAAGTCAAACATGTGCCTTCCCTTGTATTTTAATCTTTGGCTAACAAGGTACAGCAATAAATTCTTGCACTTGCATTTTTTATAAATTTTATGCCGCTTCTTTTGATTAGAATGAAGCTCTTATCTATTCTTTGCAGCAATTTACATAAGGTTCTGAACCAGAAACCTATCTCTCAATTATATTACAAGAAAATTCTTCCTTGCTTCATCATGTGGTGGTCTCTTAATTTTTGCCACTGTTACTAACAGTTTCTTCTTCCTTTTTCTCCCTTTTTGGGGTCTTTCTATTTTTGTTTTTATTTTTAATTTTTGCCACTTCTTTTCATTCCTATTGCATAAATATATTGGTTGATGGTGTAAATATAGTTCTAAATGTTACTTTAATGATTTCATGTCTACAGAATATTTCATTTTAATTCCTTTTTTATGTTTTGGGCTTAATCATTCTCCTTCTATTTTTTTTTTTGGCAGGTGAAATCATCCATGGTCCACAACTGTTACGAGTTGGTTGCACAGACTCATTAAACATATTCCCTGATGCCTGTGTAGTGATGTAAATAATTTTTTGTATGGTGATGGTACTCTGTGGTGTGATATTTTGTTGGGTGGTTTGTTTGCATTAGTGTGTTTGTTTTAGTGTTGCTTTCTTGTTCAGCTTTGTTGGCTATGCTATGATTGCACTCTTTGTTCATGTATTCTGTTGAATAAAAGAAACCAATGTATCATTGGAGGAGAAAAATAATTCTTCATTTAATGTGGGATTCCTCATATTTGTTTAAGTTATGTTTATCTCACTGCATTTTTGATGTGTATTGTTTATAGTGAAGCTAGTTCAGTCTATCCTTGTGTTAAGCAGTAGCACTGTATCTTATAGAGCTGGGACTATTAATAAGCATGGACTATCATAGAGCTGTTGATAATCAGAACACTATAAATTCAACACCATACATAATCGAAGTAATCATTAAGTAGGAATTTCATTGTTCTTAATAATAATTTATATAGTTCTAGTTGAATAGAGTGTTAGGTGAATATGAGCTGCAAAATACTTCTTGTAAACTAGAAGATGAGGTTCTTATACTATTGTGATTAGTGGGGAATCATAGCCATTGCATATGTTGGACACGTTTTTATTATTTTTCTGTTGAGAGTTTTATCAAATGATTATTTATGTTTTCCATTTCTCAATATACCCATAATTAATGTTTTGGGCAAGCTTGAGTTGATAACCATATTGGAGTTCTATTTCTTTGCAAACATTTTAGTGTTTATAACTTTCCAAGAGCCTTGTAACTCAATTGGTTGGCACCTCCTACCGTGTCCATGACATCTAGGATTCAAATCCCCCCTCCTCTATTGTAACTATCGAATTATCATTTTAGTGTTTATAACTTGAACAGCTCAGCAGTAGTTGCCCTTCAACCTCAAGGATTGTAGAACTTTCTATGCCTTAATTGGCGATGAGAGGAGTGCTAGATTTTACCTCATGGCAGGTATTTTTGGACTATATAAAGGTTGCACAAGATTTTACATGGGGCGGCAGAGCTGTCCTAAGACTTAGAAGTGAGCTTAGGAGGTTCATAAAGTTTGATGTGGGGGATGGTAGAAGGTTTTCTCATGACATGATAATTGGGATCCTAGAACAGTCATGCTTGCCATTATGAATTATCTCATTTTGCATCTACCTTATAGAGCAATCAAAACCCGTCACAGTTGTCACTCCTAGACTTCTCTTGGTTGCCTTTACAGCCCTAATGGCTGTTTGTGTTTTGTTCTTTTCTCTTTTTCATATTTCCGTAAACCACTAGAGGTTGATTTTTTATATCGTTAGATTTATTGCTAAAAATATCTATAGTATATCTAATGATTCAAAGCAATTCTGTCTACCATATTAGAGGACTGATTGAAGTCTCAGGCCAAAGATGAAAGCAAACTAAAGTTGATTTGTTAGAAAATCATGGCGATTGTCATTACGTTTTTTTTTTGGGCTTTTTACTGGCAAAAAACAGTTAAATGGTAGATGGCAATGTTTTTTGACATTTGGTTTTTCTTATAAAGGGGACTGTTAAAAGGACATTGGAGCCATGTATGATGTTATCTCATGGGTTACGGAACCCGCATCAACAATGACTAATTTTGTACCCTCATAGATACCTGATAAATTAGGAACAAAGGCGTACTTGTATTCAACATTTGAGTAATAAAGAATCTGTAAATTGGGAGGGGAAATACTCTAGCAAAAGGGAAGTTTAAAAATTTTTGCATCCTAGAATCATTAATGAAGTTATGAAGAAAGAGATTGGCATAAAAATCTTAGAAAAATCTAGATCTTGTTTCTTGATTAAAAATGTTATGATTTCCAATTAACCAAATGCTCCCATTATGGATTAGAATTTTTTAACCGTGATGTCAAGTGTGAGTAAATAGGGAACTCACACTGTCATACGGACACCCAGCCCTTATCCTCACAATTCATAATATTGTTAAATCCAAATTTATTCACTTGTGTCCCTGCTTCATCAATGCCTACTAAACAAATTAGGCAGTGTGTGTGGACTGCCTCGTTTCCTTATGTTATGTTCACTAAAGAATAAAAAATGTTAAGGCATGTAGTGAGAACAGATTAATTAATTTAAAGACCATGGATTAGTTCAAATTAAAGAAAAACAAAATTACTTTACTGAACAATACATTGATGTATAAGAATGAAATTTTAAAAAGGAAAAAAAAATATACCTTTATATGTCTTTAAAATTGGATCCACTTTTTATTTTAGTAATTGAAATTTTAAAAGTTCATTTTTAATTCTAAAAAACTTACAAACGTATTAAATTAGTCATTCCATAATTTTACTGTTGTAATATTTTGCTTATGTGGCAAAATTAGACAAAGTCACATGACTTATAACGATAAAGCCGTGGAATTTGAGTTTTCATTATTTATTTAAGAAATTTTAAATTTAACATGTTTATAATTCCATAGCCTTAGTGTTTTTTTTTTTTTTTTGAATAAAAAAATCGATAAGGCCATGGAATTATTAATGATGGTGAACTAAAAATCGTACTATCTCCAGTTCGTCCATAGTGTCGTCCAGGACCAAAAAGGTTAACCTAACATAAGAAGGTCGTCCACCGTCAAGAGGTTGTCCGTGGGTATAGAGGTCGTCCATCAAGTAAGCACCTGGATGACCCTTCAACACTTGGAGAATTTTCAGAATAGATTCATATACGAAAGCTTATAATTCGGACCACGTTCTACTATAATGAAGTATGAGCAAAATCCTTATTCATCACTCTAACTTCCTACTAAGTTCTTAACTTTAAATGGCAGTTGTAGAAGATAAGTCTAAACCTTCTAACTCCTATAGCAGTTATAGAAGATAAGGCTAAACCTTTTAACTTTTATAGCGGTTGTGGAAATTAAATCTGAACCTTCTAACTTCCATCCACATTGAGGAAGTTACTAAACAAGTAAGCACTCCAATACTCACTATAAAAGGACTCATCCATATCAAATGAAGGTAAGTTTCCACCACTCCTAAAGTTGGAATTCTTAAGTTCTAGAGAGAAAACTAACTTAAGCATTGGAGGGTTCTTGGCCAGTTCACCCTAGTCGCCTTTGATCTTATGTTTCTTTCTTTTCAGGCCTTCCAGACAACCTCAAACCCATTGAAGCCTGGAGCATTCAGCCTACTGATTTTCTGTGCATCATCAGTTGGCGCCGTCTGTGGGAATTAGATTAAATTTGTGATTTTCAATTTATCTTTCCAAGAAAAAAGGTTGTATGGTCCGGACAAGGTCAATGGCCACTAGTCCAGGCCACTAGGAGAGTGGGAATGCTTCTAGCCATCCCAATCACGCTCACCAGTCAGCACTTGTCATGCAACCGCCTTCCGTCCAGGGTTGGCTGAACCTATAGGCGACTTAGGCCGCCGCCTAAGGCCCCCACTTGTAAGAGGCCCCCAAGTAGTAATAATATAGTATATAATATTGTTTTCTCGTCTAAAAAAAAAAAAAAAACCGTTTCTCACACTAAAGTGACATGAAGGCTAATGCCATCACCATATCTTTAGTTTGCCGAAAAAAAAATTACAAAAGGCCCGTTTCTCCCATTTCTCACACTGAAGTGACATGAAGGCTAATGCAATCACCATATCTTTAGCTTGCAGAAGAAAAGATTACAAAAAGCCCATTTCTCATCTTGAAGAAGGAAAAAAAAAAAAAAGGCCCGTTTCTTACACTGAAGTGACATGAAATCCCATCACCAAATCTTTAGCTTGCATAAAAAAAGATTACAAAAAGCAGAAATCTTGTGCTTGTAGAAGAAAATATTACAAAAGGCAGAAAGAAGAAAAAAACGCCCATTCTCTGACTCTCTCCAGTCTCCATCTTGATTAAAAAAAAACACTCTTTTTAGTTGACTTACTCATCAATTGGTGTTGGCAATAGACTTGGTGTGCTCACAGATCTTCATTTCAGGTTCGTTTTTTGTTTTCTCCTCCTTTGCCTCTTTCGTCTTCTTCATGGTTTGTTGCTGGGTGTCTGGTTTTTTTTTTTTTTTTTGAAGGGGAGTTTGCTTTGCTATTGCTCATTGCTGCTGAGTAAAGAGCACAAGCAGTGCCGGCAAGAGAACAAACAAAAAGACTAAAAGAGTTTACTTTACAAAAAGTGAAAAAGAGACTCTTAGATTTCTCTAGAAGCAAATGGAATGATCCAGACCCTTAGATTTCTCTAGACTCTTAGATTTCTTTAGATTTATCTAGAAGCCACTTAAACTCTTACACGTTTTAGTCTTTTAGACTCTTACACGTTTTAGACTTAGCCTTACACGTTTTACTTTTTTTTTTTTTTTTTTTTTTAAAGAAATCAGATTTAGTGTGATGAACTTAGTGTTAGTGAATCAAGTTGAGTCCTACATATTTTGCTAGTGGGCTAGTCTTAGTGGATCCAATCAAGTTAAGTCCTACACATTTTGCTAAAAAAAAAAAAAGGTTTATTGCTACACAAAAAAAAGAGTATTAATAACAAAATTATAAATTTAGAATAATTTACTTTGTATTAATATTAATTTTAATTTTTTTATGCAGGTTTGAAGTGTAAAGTGATCATATTAAGTAAAGCTACAATTGTGCTTTTGATAAACCAGGTTATATTGTTTTATACATTAAATTTATATTATTCTAGTTAAATTGTAATTTTTTTTTATTATAGATTGTATTTCATTTATTTGTAAATATTTTTTAATTACAAATGTCTACTAGAAAATATTCATCTGGATATGAAAAACTAAAAAAAAAAAAAACAAAGAAAAGAATATATGTTAGCGGAACTTGAATGCAAAAATTTAATTAGTATCTTTGCCTCTCAAAAAGCAAGAAAAATAAATTTTAATTGGAAAAATATATATGAATTTATAATAAAAGGCTCCATTTAAAACTTTCGCCTAGGGCCCCCAAATTCGTTGAGCCGGCCCTGCTTCCGTCCAACAAATACAGTCCATGGTAGCCGTCATTGCAGAGCTAACCCATCAGAATCAAGAACTGACCAGGGAGATCAGTCAAAGGAGGCAACGTCATGAAGGATGCACGGAAGGGCAAGCTCAGAGTCAAGAAGTTAGAGAAGGAGAAAACATTGAGCTTGAGAACCACTCAAGGGGTACCACTTCACGTAGGGTGCCACACTTGGAGAGGGAAATTGATGAAATAAGGAGAGCCATGGAAGAGATGAGTGAGAATATGAGAATGATGAATCATGTAGATGATTTAGTTCATCGAACTGATTCCCCTTTCATAGCTTCCATCAATAGTCATCCCCTGCTTTCCAAGTTCAAGATGCCTTCCTTGGACTCATATGATGGAACGCGTGACTCGTGTGACCACATTGCAACCTTTAAGACCACAATGCATCTTCAAGGAGTTCCATATGAGATAATGTGTAGGGCCTTACCAATCACCCTTAAGGGGCCAACATGAGTATGGTTCAGTAAAATATCTCCGAATACTGTTGGTTCTTTTGAGGAGTTGAGTAACTTGTTCGTCAACAACTTTATTGAAGGACAAAGGCATAAATGCTCCTCGTCCAGCCTGTTGACCATAGAGCAAGGAGAAAATGAGAGCTTACACTTGCTTCAACAGGGAAGCCTTGACAGTAGACGAGGTGGATGATAAGTTGCTATTGACAGCCTTCCACAATGGAGTTAGTTCGGATTTATTTATCCACAAGCTCTATGATTAAGAGCCGCAGACCATGGCTGAACTCATCCATTCAGCCCAGAGGTTCATGAATGCAGAAGACACGATCATTGCCAAGAAGAGGAAGAGAGCAAAATGGATGGAAGGAGAGTTCCCTCATTATCCAGAACAAGGCCCTCGTCTAAAGAAGGCCCGAATAGGAGAGAAGAAGGATAGAGATAACAAAAAGGCAAGTTCGTCTTCAGGATGAAGTCAACATTACACGCCTTTAAATGTTACACTTGATCAAGTGCTTATGCAGATTAAGGATGACCTATCCTTGAAGTGGCCAGATAAGATGAAGGGAGGTCCTAACAAGTACAATAGGAATAAGTATTGCTGCTTCCATAGAGATCACAGGCATGACACAAACGAGTGCTATGACTTAAAGCAACAGATAGAGAATCTTATCAGGCAGGGAAAGTTAAGGAATTTTCTTGGACGAGATCATAAAGACGAGAAGTTGAAAGGAAAGGTGGAGGAGCCATCATGGCCCCCACTTGGAGAAATAAGAGTTATTGTAGGAGGAACATCAGCAGGGCAATCTTCCAAGTCAAGGAAGACATACCTAAAGGTGGCGCAGAATGTTAAAACTCTCTAGACGTCCACCAAGGATGAAGGGGGCAGACTAGCATGCCATTACTTTCACAGACAAAGACACTAGAAGGGTCCATCACGCACATGACGATGCAATCGTCATCACTTTGCTCATTGTGGATTACACGACTAGAAAGGTGTTGGTAGATAATAGGAGTTGAGCAGATATCCTATATTACCCCCCTTCTAGCAGATGAGGCTTGGATGAGATCAATTTCGTCCAACAAATTTGCCCTTAGTAGGATTTGGAGGAATGAAAGTACAACCGGTGGGCACTATTACTTTACCTGTAGTGGTGAGAGCGCATCCACAACAGATAACCAAGGAAGTAAATTTCCTCGTTGTAGATTGTTTGTCTTCCTACAATGCCATCATTGTACGACTAACTTTAAACAATTGGAAGACAGTAACATCTACCTACCACTTATATGTCAAGTTTCCAATAGATTATGGAATAGGGCAAGTACAAGTATAGACGATGAACATAGAGGAGAGAAGGGTTACTGCAGAGCCCACTGAAGTACTGGAAGATGTTCCTCTGGACGAGGGTAACCCTGAGCAACTTACCAGAATTGGAACAAGTATGGAGGAAAAGACGAAGCAAGACCTCATCCAATTCTTAAGGAAGAGTATTCATGTGTTCGCGTGGAGTCATGAAGACATGCCAGGGATCGACCTAAGTGTCATTACTCATCGTTTGAATGTGTATCCATCTTCCAAGCCTATTCGTCAGAAGAAGAGAGTCTTCGCTCCTGAGTGAGATAATGTTATCAAAGAAGAGGTCCAAAAGTTAACCACAACAGAATTTATTCGGGAAGTCTATTACTCGGATTGGTTAGCTAATGTGGTGATGGTCAAGAAGGCTAATAGCAAGTGGAAGATGTGTGTAGACTTCACTGATTTGAACAAGGCTTGCCCTAAGGATAGTTATTTGTTGCCATGCATTAACTAATTGGTGGACTCAACAGCAGGTCATCAATTACTCAACTTCATGGACGCCTTCTCAGGTTATAACCAGATAAGGATGGACGAGGCAGATCAAGAAAAGACATCCTTCATTACCAATCAAGGTTTATTTTGTTATAAAGTGATGCCCTTTGGTTTGAAGAACGCAGGGGCAACTTACCAGAGGTTGGTCAATCATATGTTCCGTCCACAGATAGGACGGAATGTAGAAGTTTATGTTGATGACATGCTGGTGAAGAGCTTGGATGAGAAGAAACATTTGGACGACCTACAGGAGACCTTTGACACACTTAGACGATACAACATGAAGCTGAATTCAAGTAAGTGTGCCTTCAGGGTTTTGTCAGGAAAGTTCCTAGGGTTTGTGGTTTTATATAGGGGAATCGAATTGAATCTTGATAAAATCCAAGCAATATTGAACATGAAATCACCAAAGAATGTCAAGGAAGTCCAGTCCCTCACTGGACGAGTTGCAGCTCTAAACAAGTTTGTTTCAAAAGCTACAAATAAGTGTTTGCCTTTTTTCAAAATTCTTAGGAAGGCATTTGAATGGACGAACGAGTGCTAGAAGGCCTTCCAAGATCTTAAGGTCTATCTTACCATAGCTCCCCTACTAAGTCCATCCATACCAAGTGAGGAGTTGTATTTATACTTAGCAGTGTCCCTATATGCAGTAAGTTTAGCATTAATCAGGGAAGAAGGGAAAGTGCAGAAGTTTGTGTATTATATAAGCTGAGCATTAAGGGGGGCAAAAGGACGACATCTAATGATTGAAAAGTTAGCCTTTGCACTAATAACGGCTTCTAGGAAACTAAGGCATTATTTCCAGGCTTATGTCATCAATGTCATGATGGATCATCTGCTCTAGAAGGCAATGAACAAATTGGAAGCCGCTGAACGATTAATCCAATGGGCCATAGAGTTTAGTGAGTTTGATATTAGGTATCAGCTTAGAAGTGCAATAAATGCTTAAGCTTTAGCAGATTTCATTGTGGATTTCACTCCAAGTAAAGGTGACTTAGACGAGGTGGATGACTCAAAGATATGGGTCATCTATGTAGATGGATCGTCCACACTATATGCAGGAGGAATAGGAGTTATATTGAAATCCCCAGAAGGGGACAAGTTGAAGTATGCAGCTCGTCTACAGTACCAAAAAACCAACAATGAAGTTAAGTATGAAGCCCTCCTAAAAGGGACAAAATTGGCTAATGATAGACCAAGAATGTATTGACCCCTTGTGATGAATTAACCAATTAATTAGCCAAGTTAATTAATTATTTCAATTTGCATGCAATAAACGTGGTAGTACAAACAAATCACCAACTAAGTAAATATGCAGCGGAAAATAAATTGACATGGTAATTTGTTTACGAATGGAGAAAACCTACACAGCAAAAACCCCACCGGGTGATTTTAAGGTCACCACTCCCAAGAATCCATTATTATAACAACAAGCGATTATAAGTAAAGGAATCCCAGTACCTTATACCAACTTACAGTTGAACCCTTACCCCAATACCCAATTGGACTTTATCTGTAGTGATAATCTCTCCTTTTCAATGCATGACTCCCAGTATGTGACTAATCAATTCGATGCGCGGATCCTAGTACGCGGCTTACTCACTAACTTAAGAAAGATGTTGACTGCAAAGTTCTTTAGTTCATCAACACAATGAAGATCACGAAGCTCATTGGTCATAAAACCCAACGGCGTACAAACGCAGCAACTTCTTCAAGAGAAAGATGAACTAGGGCGAATTTTGTCTCCGGTTACAATTTGCATGAACAAAACTTTGCTTCACACTCGCGCAACCTTTGAGGACCCTTAAAATAATCTTTATATATGTTTTGGGTTATGAGAAAAGAAAGTCCAAACATCTACACATGGATTGGATGAAAATCAGAACTAAAAATCTGAGTTTCTTAAATCTCAATAGATACCCTATTTATCAAGCAGCTGTCGAGTATCGGGCTTAAACAGCCTTTTAAACCTCGATAGATACTAGCTATCGAGCTAGCTATCGAGATTTAAAATTCAGCACTTCTTCACTTGATTCTTGGACAGACTTGTATGGCTTTAACACTTGAACTTGAAACCTTGTTCCTTGAAGCATTAAACACATCCTAGATCTATCCAATTACAAGTAAAGTGCATTTTGTCAAAGGATTAGCCAATTCTATAATGACATATGTTCCTAACATGATTCACATATGTCCTAATAGCTAAGTCCTTAGGGATAGAGTCAATAATTGTCCAAGGAGATTCTCAGTTGATCATAGGCCAAATAAATGGAACATATGAAGCGAAGGAAGAACGGATGAAGAAGTACCTCAGTAGAGTGAAACGTCTTATTAAAAAATTCAAGGAAGCCAGTTTCTTTCAAATCCCAAGGGAGGAAAACATGGAAGCAAAGACTTTAGTAAAGAAAGCATTAGCAGATGGACAGGTGGACGAGCTTAATGAGGTCCAATACATGCCTAGTATAGATCTTCTAGAGGTGTAGCAAATAGGAGGTGAAGCGGAATTGGATGACCCCAATAGTAGCTTACCTAAGAGATAGAAGGCTTTCAGGATAAAGAGACAAGGCCAGAAAGCTAAGGATCAGATCAGCTAAGTATGTTCTTATAGAAAAAATCCTTTACAAAAGAGGCTTCGCTCAGCTTTACCTAAGGTGTTTAGCTTCAGATGAAGCGAACTACGTATTGAGAGAAGTTTATGAAGGAGCTTGCGGAAACCATTCTAGAGCAAGAGCACTCATCCATAAGGTCGTCTGTGGATGTTATTACTGGCCGACCATTCAAGTAGATGCTAGAGCTTATGTGAAGGTGTGTGATCAATGTCAATGCTTCAGCAACGTCCCTCGACAACCGTTGGAGTACCTCACCCCGATGATGGCCCCATTGCCTTTTGCACAATAGGGATTGGATATTTTGGGTCCCTTTCCAATTGGAATCAAACAGATGAAATTTTTGGTGGTGGGGATTGATTACTTCATTAAGTGGGTGGAAGCTGAACCCTTAGCAAATATCATACTGCAAAATATAAAAAACTTCATCTAGAAGAGCATTGTATGCAGGTTTGGGATACCTAGGGTATTAGTGTCAGAAAATGGACAACAGTTTGATAACACACTCTTCAGAGAATTTTGCAAGCAACTAGGAATCAAGAATCATTATTCCTCACCCTCCCACCTACAAGCAAATGGACAAGCAGAAGTTGCAAATTGATCCTTGTTGAAGATCATTAAGACTCGACTTGAGGGAGCAAAAAAAGTATGGCTAGATGAGCTACCAGGTGTTCTATGGGCTTACAGGATGACTATGAGGACCCCCACAGGGGAAACTCCTTTCAAACTAGCCTATAGTAGCGAAGTAGTCATACCAGCAGAAGTGCACATGGCTAACCATAGGGTGATGAAGTATTAGGATGAAGAGAATGAAGAACAACTTCGTCTTAACCTCGATCTAATAGATGAGGTAAGGATGGATGCGGAACAAATGATAGCAAGGTATAAAAATCTTATGGCTAGGCAATATGATGCAATGGTAAAACCCAGGCTTCAACATTAGGGACTTCGTCCTAAAAAGGGTCTCCTTGGCAACCAGAAACCCGGCCCATGGAAAATTGGAACCTAATTGGGAAGGACCCTACAGGGTTATCAATTGCAAAAGGCAAGGATCGTACTACTTGGAAGCCCTAGATGGACGGAGGCTAGAACACCCTTGGAATGTGGAGCATCTAAGAAGATACTATCAGTAAAGGATCAGCCTAGATGAGCATCATCATGGACGAGCACCATCATGGACGAAGTTGGAGTTATGTGTTACTTTCCTCATATTTATTTATGTTTATTGTTAGCATTACATGTTTTAATATTTTAATTCCCTAAAAGTGCATTAGTTTCCAACTTGTGCACTGCCTAGGACGAATTTACGGTGGACAAAGTCATGAACTTAGTCTTTTTGTACATAAGTATTTTTAATTCCCTAAAGGCACTAGCTTCTAAGCATGTGCCATGCTTGTGGACGATGTTTATGTTGTGTATATATAGTTTGGATTCCTAACGTATATAATGTTGTGTGAATTTCTAATTCTCAAAGGATGAGGAAAAACGTGCACTTAAAAATACTTAAAATCCATGGATGAATTTGACCAGCCAAACAGTCCGATCTTTGGAGGAGTAAATGTTGGAAACATCTTACCCAAAGACGAATAAAGGACCGTCTAGCCTATGGACGAGGGATAATGCAAGCTATAAGTCAAAGTTATGGAAGAATA
This sequence comes from Quercus aquifolioides, assembly GCA_019022515.1. Taxonomy (NCBI): domain Eukaryota; kingdom Viridiplantae; phylum Streptophyta; class Magnoliopsida; order Fagales; family Fagaceae; genus Quercus; species Quercus aquifolioides. The sequence goes on along the minus strand of CM032332.1, from coordinate 46,929,088 downwards.
AAGCTAACAAAAAGAATACCATTCATAGATGAGTCATACTTAGAAAACATAAAGAATGGTAGAGGTGTTGAGCATGAAAAATTTATCCTAACATGGACGATGTAAACAAAGGAAAATCATTCATACAAACAAAACGATATAAAATGTCTTCATGAATGGACGAACCACACTTAAAACCATAGAAATAACATGGACAATGTAAACAAGGGAAATTCGTTCATACATAAAGCATACAACATGGTCAACACCAAATGAGGAATGAAAATAGAAGTAGACATTCATTCATAAAATTTAAAGAAGGGTAGACGACCACCGTCCAAAAACCCTTGAGTTATTCAAAGCCAAAAGGCAATTGTATTTGTTGCTTGTCCGTAAACTTGGATGAGGGAATTGTACTTAAATGAATTTTAAAACGTAAAGCCCAAAACAATGGGCACCTCCAAACAAGCTAAGATAAATAAATTTTTCTAAAAAAGAAAATAAATTACTGGGATAAACCACTAGGGGCATCACCCCCAGGCTTTGGGTCGTCCTTATTGGCATCAGTGTCATCCTGGGTAGGTTCAGTTGAAGCATCGTCCACCACGTTGACGTCCTTAGAGCTCGTTAGAAGTAGGGAACTCTTTGTGGCAGTAGGGATATTGAAGGAGACAAAATCCATCTCAGGGTAGGCCTCCTTGGCATCATAACGGAAGTCCTCATAGCCAGCAAAGTAATGACGATCTAGACAGTTCTTGAACTTGTCTGACCTCATGAAGGCTGCGATGGCTTCCTTCTGAGCCTTCTTTAAAGACAAGGTAAGCTCTTGGATTGTCACCTCCAGATGACCTATATAGGTCTCCTTCTCAACATAATCTACCTTGAGCTCTTCCACCTCATTCTTTAACTTCGTCTCAATCCCCAGAAGATGAGTGACCTCCTCGATATGCCTGATTACTTCCCCCTTCTTCAAGAGGACCTCGTTAGTCAACTCCTTACTCTTCTCCTTGGCGGCCTTAGCCTCATTATAGAGCTCGTTGGCTTGGGTGGACGTGGTGTAAAACTTCGACATGGCCTGAAAAATAGATGGACGAAGGAGAGTTAGAAATTTTCCTTAAATTTCTTAGAAAATAAAATAGTAAAAATGAAAAACTACTTACCTTGACAAGGTCATGGATGGCAGAATGCTCAAAGTCCTTCACTGACATGTTGTAGCAAGCATTCGCTTCATTTTTTGTGACGAGTCCTTTGAACGACCTCCAAGCATAACCCTCGTCCAACACCAAGTTAGGAGGACGCTTGGTTAGCTCTAAAGGATGAGTTCTATAAGGAGCTTTGGATGCAAGAGGAGGAAGATTCTCAAGCTGGACGAATAGAATGGTCTGGACGGGTACCAAGTTCACTGCTGAGTCTTCCAGGTCTACCATCGTAGGAGGGAATTTTGGAACCTTGGAAGGAGGAGTCTTGCCGGGCTTCTACTTTTTTGAACCTTGACGACTTGGAAGATCACCAAGGTCAACAGAGCTTGAAATACCCTTCCTCTTCCCAACTTGGACAACAGGCTTATGGATGACCGAGGGGGTAACATCGTCTTGGACTTGGACGTCCTCTTCACCCTCTATGCCACTAGCAATGCCTTTCCCTTTATTCTCTTTCATAGTAGCTAACCATGTGATGGAGAAGATATAGAGTTAATGACATACAAAAAATAATAATAATATATGATAGTGAATGAATGGACGAAGCTTACTTCAATGAGTGGTCTCCTCGTGTGCAAGATTCTTTGCACTAGGCTCAAGACCAAGTCCCTAAACAGCTAGACGACTAAGAGTCACTAAGATGTGGAAGGACCTCTCAAGGAAGGCCTGAGCTTTATCAATATGCTCCAAATGAATGCTGTCCAAATGTGGACAAGTGATAGCTACACAAATACAAGAATAGAGTTAGACAAGGAAAAGATAAAACAAAGTAGATAAGCAAAGGAAGAAGAACATACCCTTAGGATGAAGACGACTTAGGGGGCTGGTAAAAAGAAGGAAGGGGGCACTATTTATATCAACTGGGTCCCCAGCCCAATTTCCAAAAATAAAAAAGAATTCTTTTTTCCAAAGCTTGTCAGAAGAACTACGACCCCTAATCAAACTAAATTAGGGACCCCTAGACAAGAACTGGTAAAAATCAGCAGATTGTTTAATCTCTAAGGGCTTATAGCAATAAAGGAACTCGTCCATTGTGATTGGACGGTTCCTTTTAAGCGCCTCATGCCATAACACTTGCATGGCTACTATCGTCCTCCATCCATTAGGATTGAGCTGGTTTGGTCCAAGACCCAACCTATGGAAGATATTTCTACAAAAAGAGTTTAAAGGAAACCTAAGATCTGCTAGGAGATAAGAGGTATAAACACCAAAACTAGAAGAAGGAGAACAACACCATACCCCCTCTACAGGTAGACGAGGTCTAAACTTACAAGGAATTTGGTATCTACCTACAAGGGTATTTAATTTACTCGATTCCAGAGTAGACGCCACCTCAGGGGCATAACTATAGATTACATTTTCTTTCTCCTCTTCATCTTGAGGAGGACTAGGTGACTTTCTGGACAAGCTAGCCTCAGCCCCAGAAGCCATCCGACGTCGCATCTCCTGAAAATCCTTTAAGGGAAAACTAGGGACCCCAGACGAAAAATGCTCGTCCATGGAACTACTATCACTACTACTACTAAAACTACCCTTACTACTACTCTTATAGCTACCACCACTTCTAGAGGACACGTCTTGATACTCGTCTATCTCTCTCTTAGTACTACCACTAGACGCAGACATAATTAGAAGAATGAACAAGACGAAAACCTAAGGATGAAGGGAAGGAAGTACTTGACGAGACTAGAGATGAGAAATAGACGAGGCTCTTGGACAAGATGGCAGAAAGGAAGTTATCAGAAAAGTAGAGGGTAAGAGAGAGAATGCACATATTTATAAGGCCCAGAGGGGGGGTTAATGAAGTGATGCGGACCAACCAGAAGTTGACATGTGGCATTTTTCTTGAAAAGATGAATCGACGTGACAAGTCAACCAATGAGATTATGACACGTGGCATAATCTGGAACAGTAAAATTCAACCAGAGTAAGAACAACATGTGGCACAACAATTGACCATTAAAATGTTAACGAGTGTCAAAAACCAACAATTACACTACAGTGTTCTAAATGACCCTTGGACAAAGGGGGCAACTGATGGTGAACTAAAAATCGAACTATATCCAGTAAGGTCGTCCACCGTCAGGAGGTCGTCCATGGGTATAGAGGTTGTCCATCAAGTAAGCACCTAGACGACCCCTCAACACTTGGAGAATTTTCAGAATAGATTTATATATGAAAGCTTATAATTCGGACTGCGTTGTACTAGTGGAAATTAAGTCTGAACCTTCTAACTTCCATCCACATTGATGAAGTTACTAAACAAGTGTAAGGTTGAATTTAATCAACCATCTTGTTAGCTGTATTCTGTGCCAAATTTGCTTGTAATTCAGCATTTAGAAACCTTGTATTTAGGTGGGAATCATGTAAGGGTAGTGTGTGAGAGAGTGAAGAAATGCTCAAGAACTATACAGTGAAGCAGGGATTCACGACTGGATCTCACGGGTGGCTCACAATTGGCAAGCCGCCAGAAGATGCACACGAGTGAAGCATGTAGAGAAGCTAAACTGTCATGCCAACTGTAGCACTACAGGACAAAAAGTCCAAACTGGCCATTTAGTTAGCTCGCGGCTTGAACTCGCGACTCAGCCAAGTCACAAGGCCAAGTCGTCGGCCAGCTCTGTTTTAGAAAAAAACTAACTCTTCGCATTCCTTTCTCACCCCAGTATAAATACCCCTTATACCCACGAAATGTAGAGAGCTTCCAGAGAGAATTTTGAGAGAGAAACCCTAGAGAAAAACAAGATTGGCTCACCCACAATCTTTACATAGTGACTCTTTAAATTCCTTAACTCTCACCCTCTCCATTGTTACATCCTTGAGAGGTTCATTGCCTAAATCCTTTTCTCACCATACCCATATCTATGAGAAAGCTTTTTGGTGCTTTGGGAAGCAGTTAGGAAGGGACCAATGGATATTGGTTGATGCTATGGGCTATAGTGGATTTTGGTAAGCTAAAGAAGACAAAGGTTTGGCGTAACCTCGTTGGAGCAAGAAGCTTGGAGGGCTTAAGTACACTGAGTAGATTAGGCTTGGAGGCTCTTCTGCTGTTCATGTATCCCAACTTCATTCTTTAGTGGATTATTGATTGCTTGGAGGGCGGCAGAGAGGTTTTACACTGAGAGCTTCGATTTCCTCTTTGATAACATATCATTGTGTTGTCCTTGTGTTTGCATCTCTATTCCCTTTATCTTTGCCATTTAATTTCTGCTGTGAATGTGATTTTATTTGGTTTAGATTGTTTATCAATTCTGTCATAAGCTTATGTTCATTTTCTGCATGTACATTGTTTGATATTAACCTTGAATTGGTAATTTGTGAATTAGGGGTCTAAACGTTCATAGTGTTTTATACGCTATTTGAACATTCAACAAGTAACCACTCCAATGCTCACTATAAAAGGACTCATCCATATCAAATAAAGGTAAGTTTCCACCACTCCTAAAGTTGGAATTCTTGAGTTCTAGAGAGAAAACTAACTTAAGCATTGGAGGGTTCTTGGCCGGTTCACCACGGTCGCCTTTGATCTTGTGTTTCTTTCTTTTCAGGCCTTCCAGACAACCTTAAACCCATTAAAGCCTGGAGCATTCAGCCTACTGATTTTCTATGCATCATCAATTAACATTTTACATTTGCAATTTTTTTTTTTTGATGAAACATTTACAAATTTTTTAAATACAAAAGAATTTTTAAAATTTTAGAAATTAAATTAGAGCTTAACAATTTTTGGACCAATGATATATTATCATGTTAAAAATAAAACAAAAACTGGTATAAAAAAATGTTAAAACGAAAAATGAATTGAAAAAAGAAAGAAAAAGAAAATTTCTTCTCCTTCTTCCTCTTTCCTCACTTCTCTGATCTCTCTCTCTGTGAAATTCAATGGACATGACTCTCTCTCCAAATCCCAAACACTAACCCTAATCTCATGCACTCCACTATCTTCTTCTTTTTCTTCTTCCAAACTCTGTACCATCTGCAATTATAGCGATTTCTCTTCCAAGCATCTCTCAATTCTCACTCTATGTATACTTGTTCCTTATACAATATACATCAATTTTTTTTTTTTTTTTTTAGAAAAGGGTTTTTTTTTTAATTAAATTTTTTTTTTTAGTACTGAACCTAAGTAGTTAGAGTTAAGGCATTGTTGTGTTAGGCATACTTTATTTGTTAAGACAAGGCACTGAGATTATATTTAACTAAATTTAGAGTAAAAACAGAAACATAATATTTGTTTCATTGCACATTAGTCCATAGCCCATTTTGATATTTTATTTATATTTTGCATCAATTTTTACCTTATCATAGAATATGATATGATTAATTGAAGGCTTTCTACTCTATGTATGTACAAAACTCAAATTTTAAAGCATTTTTAGACTAGAGTAATTCACAAAGTCCTCTTGGCTTTGATCTTAAGTTTTGCTTCTGCACTATAGCTAACTGTGACTGCTTGTGCATTGTGCAATCTGTTTGTTTTTAGACCCCTTAAAACACAACTGGATCAATCTAGTTAACAAGCCAAGTTATTACTTAGTTCAAATTCCAGATCTAGGTTAACATAATCATATATCATATCAATGTAAAGTGCAGAATATAAAGAATACAAAGATATGATCACACAGGAAAACCAAACCGGTAAAAAACCTGGGGAGGATTTAACGTAGCTGTCCTCAAGGTAAAACTGAATCCACTATGAAAGAATCAAAGTTTTACAATAGCAACTTAGACCACTAACATCTTATTGCTGCCTCATGTAGAAAACTTACTGACAAGATCATGTGCAAGATCTGAGACCACAGACTCCTTTTTTCTTGAATTCTCCAGCAAGTACAAGCACTCCCGCTAGTGTATCTTTAAGCTCTTTTGTGCAACAATTGAATGATCATCAACCTCTTAATGAAATCTCTTTCTTGATAATCCTAAGCATGTGTGAAGGCAACCACCTCTCAGATCTCACAAGAGATTCACACACACAGCAAATAGAGCAACATCTAAAACGTGGCTAGGGTTTCCCTTTTATATCTAGGGCAAAACATAAAACCTTACACGTCATATGGGCTTAGGGCTAAGTTGGAAATTCTGCAGAAAAAACATTCTGCTCGACTTTCGATCGGTCGAGTCTAATTCTCGATCGATCGAGCCAGGCCGAATTGCACAATGAATTTTGCAGTAGCTCGATTCCAACTTTACATAAAACACATACTTTGAGCAAGTCTAAAACAAGACTAAAAACCTGTTTTGATCATGGTTTGTCAACAATACAAATTAGAGTTCTAATATATTAGTTCCTAAGTACTTAGAACCTAACAAACTCCCCCTTTGGCAATCCGTGACAAAACACAAACACTATGCTTAAAGTTACAAGTAAAAGCCCTTTACAAAAATAATGCCCATTACAAAATAGTCCAACCTAACTACTATCCATTAGTTGCAAGTGTAGATAGCAGCACGACTGAATCAACCTGTATATTTTTTGAAATACTCAACAAACGCATAAACGCATGTGTGGAAAATACAAGTAAAACAAAAATAAATTCTTGACTTCACAAAACACAAACAAACATATATCATGAATAAATCAATGAGCAGTGAAACAAGAAACATAGATAACAATGTATCTCCCCCCCAAACATGAATAGCCCAAAAACAATACATCAAGAGCCAAAAAAAGGATACATACACAGTGAAACACCTAGATACAATCTAAACTCCACAAGCTCCAACAAACAAAAATCTCCCCCTAACTACAAAAAAATCTCTACAAGTGTCCAAATCTACTCCCCCTTTTTGTGACGGAATGCCAAAGGGCAATCAGAATCCATCATCAAAAGGAGGTGGCGAAGGCGAACGTCGAAGATGCGCCAAATCTGCTCGCAAAGCATGGAGCTCATCAAGCATGTCCACCAAAATTTGACCATGAGCCGCCTGAACGGTCATGATAGTCTCCAAAGTACGACGAATGTCAAAGTCATTTGAAGCACATGGTGGAGGAACAGCAGCAGCAACAGTAGCACCAACAGGATCAGCAAATGCCTTACCAGAAGTAGTACTTGTAGAAGAAGGAGGGGGTACGGTACCAGAAGGCTCAACACGAGGGCGTTTAGAGCTCTCTCTCATCTGAGCAGCCCTTTGCCTAAGAAAAGTGGCACCTATGGGAGCAATAACGTGTACGAGCTCAGAAGCGGGGAAGTCATCTAAACCTAAAAACAGCAAAATACTATGAATGAAAACAGGATGAAAAAAAGCATGAGCGGTAGAGAAACTCCTATAAACTTCATTCAAGGAACGAAGAAACAGATGAGGAAAACTAATAGGAGCATCCGTAACAAGAGCATACCAAAATGCACATCGCTCCAAAGGAATGGTGTGCAGATGAGTAATAGGCCACAAGGAATGACAAGCTATCCTAAAGAAAAGATAGTGTAACTCAGTGAGCTCAGCAGTGGTGATCTGAGGATCAGAACCCCATCGAATAGAAGACCCAGTGATGTAAGACATGATGTCGTCCAAGGGAGGAGACTTATCATAGGGATAGACAGGATGCTAGACCATAGGTACCCTAAGAGCATCAACCACTACTCTAGGAGTAACAATGTACTCTACACCTCGTATCCAACTCTTTACCAAAGTGTTGGAATCATAGATGTGGATAGAGAGGTTTGAGTAGAACTCTTTAATCAGGATAGCTGGAGGAGGATAATCAATATCCAAAAGTGGTAACGATCCTCGACACTCAAAGTTTGCCCTAATGGCAGGATCAAGCTCATTTAACAAAACCTTATGCTCAGCCCAAATCTTTCTCTTAATGTTTAAAGTCTCATAAAGATTTCGGTTGTTCTCACTCCGAAACAAAGTGCCCACAGAGGAAGGAGCAGAGGAAAAGGAGGGTGTCCTATGGGCTCTAGTCTTCCTAGGCATGGTGCTAGGGTAAGGACAAAGATACAAGAGAAAAAACAAAAAGAACAAAAAGAAAAACCAAGGGCAGACTGCCAGTTAGCACAAAAAAAAATATAGAAATAACAATCTATATGATGCATGAACAGATAAATGTCATGATGCATGCTCTAATGCAGTGATAACAAGTTCAATTTAAGTTTAGAATCACAAAATTGGCTTGAGCATAGAGTTTATAACAAAAACCCCAAAATTTTGAAAAACCACTTGTTCAATTTGTACTAAATTGACCAATTTATCGTCACACAAGTTAGAAAACAGTTTATAATGATCAAATTAATCAATCTAACAAGCCAATTTCATTAATTAAACTCAATTTGAACAAAATTCCCAAATCGGGTAGTTTTAAGCCCTAGAATTTTCAATTTCTCACAATACATCAAATTGATCAAATTAAACACCATAGATCATGTTTATAACATCCCCCAACAAAACCCCATTGATCAATTGCAAGAAAACAAGCTTGAATCATAAAAAAACCCCAAAAATCCATTGGTTCGAATTTATCCCCAAAATGCATGATTTAATGCATGAAACATGAAAATAAAAGCAAAAGGAGGGGCAAAAAGGTCTTACCGGCCTTGAGAGAGAAAAACCTTGCAAAAAGAATGGAGGAAAATGACAAAAAATTGGATTGGAGCCTTGACCGATCGATCGATCGAAAAACAGATTCGATCGGTCGAAAATGCTTCGATTGATCCAACACCAATCGAGCATCGATCGAAACAGACAGAGACTAACCAAAACAATTAATCGTAATTTTGATCGATCGAAAAACAGGTTCGATCGGTCGAAATTGTGGAAAAATCAGATTTTTGAAAAACACAGCATTTTAATGCAGAAACTCCTCAAAGCACTATATTATATGAATAAAATGCATGAGTATGAGATGAAATGCTTTTCAAAAACACATGTTTTGAAACCTAGTTTTCGAAAATTAAGATTTTCAATCAAGACCCTTAAATTCTCAAACAACAAACATGTTTTGCATAAAACTCAAGGAATTTTCAAACTTGGTTGGCCAAACCAAAATCACACACCATAACATGTACAAAGTTTAGCAAAGAGTAACTTGTGTGGTGTGTGCAACTAGCAAAAACTTGAGATACATGTGAAATGATATGTAAATAGAAATCAAGCACAAAGTCTACAAAATTCATCACATAGAATTTGAGAGAGACTATCACCTAAAGAGTTGCATCATATAACTCCCACATCTCCTAGAATAAAAGCTTGCAATCATGTAAGTTTCTTGATTTACCTCATATTGTATACACCAATTTTAATTGAGCAGAAACTTATTAAAAACAGTCGGGATAATGTACACACCAATTTTATTTGATTGATTTAATTATAGTCCAATAATGTACACACCAATTTCAACATTTAAACCGAGGCTACACCTCATGTTCTTTTTGTGCATGTGCTACACTTTCGCGAGCACAAAATCTTACGATATGCACTAAGGTGTTATGATTGGCTAATAAACAGTGGTGAGATGGTTATTTATGCCTTTCTCAAAAGGATCAAGTCCGACAATCAAAGGCATATGACTTCAAGATCAAGACAAAGCGATCAAAAACTATAACATCTTTCCCACACAACATGCACTACAAAGCTCAAACTAATAAAGTGCAAGAAATAAGCTCATCAAAGCTAAACAAGGTACATAAACATGTTATACAAAAATAAATTGACCAACCTTGATTTCAAATCCAAGAAAATAATGCAAAACACACTTTGCTTCCTTTTTGAAAAGAAGAAACAAAAACATTCCTAGAATGAAATGCATGAATGTTATGCAATGCAAGTCCTAGAAACAAGAAGAAAACAAAAAACAAAAAACAAAAGAACAATGGTCACAAAGAGTAGAGTAATGAAGCACAAGGACCATGTCAGAAAGACTCAATTAGATTGAGCCTTTTGCATCCAAAACTTTTTAGATGCACCTCGAGCATTGGAGTTCTTATTCACATTAGAGTAATTTCCAACTCAAGGATTGGAATAAAGGTTAAGAGCCTTTACCAATTCTCCAAAAAGTACCATAAGATCTTGTGCTTGAGGCACAGACACTTTTGGCTTATTTGCTCGCTTAGCAGCTTGCAACTTGAAACAGTTTGGACGAATGTGCCCAGACTTTCCACAAAAATGACAAACCCAAGCAGGCTTACCATGCACCTTGTCCTTAGAAAGGGTAAACTCCTTAGATTTAGACTTTTTCAGATCAACCCTAATCTTCCTAGGAGGTGTGACCTCTATAGGTTTAACAATCTCACTCACAACCTCACTCACAGGGGGTTTAGAGGAAGAAGAAGGAACAAAGTTTGTGGAATGGGGTTCAGGCACAGAGATGCTTTCTACAAAACCTAAATCAGTTTTGCTAGAGGAAGACTTTTGAACACTTAACATGTGATCAAGTTTGGAGTTTGCAGACCTAATAGATTGTTCTCTAGCAACAGATAGTTCAAGTTCTAAATTCTTAACTTTATCAAGCAAAAGCATATTCTCAGTTTTCACATTGTTCAAAAGTACATTAGCATCAAACAGTTTCACAAGCAAATTTTTCTTATCAAGCTCAAGAGATGCAATTTTCTTCAAGCCAAGATCAACATTCATAGCATCCTTTGCAACAACTTTGCAAAGTTTATTGTAGACTTCTTGAAGATCTGCATCCTCAGAGAGTTCCCCATCAGAAGGGTTATCTTCAACATACACACTTTCATTGACTACAACAGTAGCAGTGAAAGCAATAAAGTTTACATCATTGTCAGAACCAGACTCATCATCGAAAACTTCATTATCACTAAGGGTTACAGTCATAGCCTTACCTTTAGATCTCAAGCATGTAGGACATTCAGATTTCATGTGACCATACCCTTGACATCCAAAACATTGAGGACCGATAGAATTATTAGAAGATTGACCTACTTTTTCTCTAGGTTTTTCAGTGTTGTTAACCTTAGTGGGATCATTCTTCCTAAAATTTCTAGGTTCAGCAGTGTTTTTACCTCTTGCCCTTCTGTTGTTGTTTCTAAGGAAATTCCTAAAGTTCTTGGCAAGGTAAGCAATCTTTGTAGGCGAGAGCTCATCATCAAATCCACCAACATCAACATCATCAACTGACTTAAGAGCCATTGATTTGGATTTGCTAGTTTTGGGTAGGTCCAACTCATAAGACTGAAGAGATCCTACAAGTTCATCAACAGGGATGGAGTCCACATCCTTGCTCTCAGTGATGGCAGTCACTTTGGGTCTAAAATCTTCAGTTAAATATCTATCTAAGAATTTTCCTAACAATTTTAGGTTGATCATAGATTTCCCCCAAGTTGTATGTAGAATTAACAATGTCGTTAAGTTTAGCATAAAATTCATCTAAGGATTCATCATCAAACATCCTAATGCTCTCAAATCTAGAAGTTAATTGCTGCAACTTATTAATTTTGACAGCCTTTGTGCCTTCGTGCATAGTCTGGAGGATATTCCAAGTAGTGTGAGCAACCTCAACATTAGAGATTCTCTTAAATTCCTCTATAGAAACAGCGTTAAAGATAGCATTCATAGCTTTGCTATTGAACGCAGCTGCTTCTTTTTGAGAAGTTTGCCACTCATTAATAGGAGTAGTGGGCTTCTCCCATCCGTATTCAACGGAGTTTCAGAGTCTCTCATCAATTGATTTCAGAAATGCTTTCATCCTTACTTTCCAATAAGCATAATTATTCCCATCAAAGTAAGGTGGAATAACAAGATAGTACCCGTGTTCCATGACAACAGGGGTCAAGGATCAGCTTAGAGATCAAAAGATCTACAAAAGAGAGCTACCCACTCTGATACCACTTGTTTGTTTTTAGACCCCTTAAAACACAATTGGATCAATCTAGTTAACAAGCCAAGTTATTACTTAGTTCAAATTCCAGATCTAGGTTAACATAATCATATATCATATCAATGTAAAGTGCAGAATATAAAGAATACAAAGATATGATCACACAGGAAAACCAAACCGGTAAAAAACCTGGGGAGGATTTAACGTAGCTGTCCTCAAGGTAAAACTGAATCCACTATGAAAGAATCAAAGTTTTACAATAGCAACTTAGACCACTAACATCTTATTGCTGCCTCATGTAGAAAACTTACTGACAAGATCACGTGCAAGATCCGAGACCACAGACTCCTTCTTTCTTGAATTCTCCAGCAAGTACAAGCACTCCCGCTAGTGTATCTTTAAGCTCTTTTGTGCAACAATTGAATGATCATCAACCTCTTAATGAAATCTCTTTCTTGATAATCCTAAGCATGTGTGAAGGCAACCACCTCTCAGATCTCACAAGAGATTCACACACACAGCAAATAGAGCAACCTCTAAAACGTGGCTAGGGTTTCCCTTTTATACCTAGGGTAAAACATAAAACCCTACAAGTCATATGGGCTTAGGGCTGAGTTGGAAATTCTGCAGAAAAAAACATTATGCTCAGCCGAATTGCACAATGAATTTTGCAGCAGCTCGATTCCAACTTTACATAAAACACATACTTTGAGCAAGTCTAAAACAAAACTAAAAACTTGGTTTGATCATGGTTTGCCAACAATACAAATTAGAGTTCTAATACATTAGTTCTTAAGTACTTAGAACTTAACACAATCTTTTAAAATTGCTGGATGGTGGCTAAAATGTATAAGTTGACTCTATGTTGAGACCATACACACAATATTAGGTTGTGAGGCTTAGAGAATTTCTCCATATATAAGTTTCTGCTGCCTCACTATTGACCAGAGATCTTCTGCAGGTAAGCCAGCTAATTCCCAGGACTTACTCTTTTCAAGTACCCTTATGGTCCAACACACGGCTTCCTCCTGTGTGGATTAGACAGAGCCTTGAACACAATTGGCTTCCTACAGTTTGGGTGAGACAGCCTTATATACAAATATTTGGCTATTTGGCATTAAAGATGAAGATACAGGTGAAAAAAACAAAAAACAAAAAACAACTTTAACGTGTTAAAGAATGACTTGGACATTTAGGCCTGGAGGTGATAATTGTTGCTAGGTGGCTTTCTTGGTGAATGTCATATATAATTCCTTTACCTTAGAGTCCCACTGTCAGAGTAAAGGAAGAAACATGAAGAATTGATTAGTTTATGAGAGTCGATCGTTAGTCTTTACTGCCTTTATCTCTCTTTGAAGCTTGAATCTAAAAAGGAGACATTCGTAGAGACAAAATGCTTGCAACTTTATGGAAGTCAGTTTTCACAGGCCTTTAAAATCAAGTTTACAGAATTGTAAAATAGAGAGATAAAGCAAAACAGGTACAAAGTATCAGTAATATTTAAAGGCCGGCGGCTTCAGGAATTTTGTTTAGGGGGTTATTAAGAAATTTAAATTAAAAAAAAATTAATAAAAAGAGAACTTGAATATATCAAGTTATAGACAAAAAAAAAAAAAAAATACATGAATTTTTACAATTTCCTTTTACAAGTTTTCAAATTTTGAATTGTTATGCAATAGTTCATTATGAGAATTTATTGCCAATATGGGTAGCTATGACCAATTTATTTTGTTAAGTTTGTCTAAATTTTTATTTTTATGCAGTTAATATTATATATTTGTCATTGTTTTTATAAAAATATTTTAAACTAAATGACTAAACTCAACTCATTGGCTCTATATTAATTATTGACACAAATAACCACACTCATTCATACATAAAATAATTCGCTACATGTGTTACTTAACCAATCAAATGCTTGAATAATCACTAACTTAGCAATTTTTTTCTTCAATTTTTCTAACTTTATGACAAAAAATTATTATACCATGATAACTATACACACACATATATATAACAAATCCTCTCTATTTTCTAATTATTAAATTATATAAAGTTATATTATATTTATATTATACACACAAACATCCACGTACATGTCATTATTCACACAAATGACATTATAAAAAAAGTAATGCACATAATCAATATTAGACACACTCATACACATATAATAAAAAATTTATAATAAATAATGATACTTACAATTCACAAACACTTACTATTACTTTAGAGTTAAAAATACTTGTACTAAGGGTGCATAAAATTTAAGTCAAGGTGTGTAAAAATAGTTTTAAGAAAAAATTAATGTATTAAATTAAAAAAATTAAATATATATATATATATATATATTTTTTTTTGAAGTCAGGGGGTTCATTTGAACCCCTGACCAAAGAGTACTGTCGCCCCTGGGCCATGGAGTCCTAACTCTAAGGGGGTTTATGTCAATCAATAAGATAGATGCAAATGAATGTAGCTGACCCCAATAAGTTCTCAGGACGTTAAAAGTAACATGACTGTTTTTGCAATTTCAAGAATTTGAGAATAAAGTTATAATGCTGAAATGTGATATTTACCTATATATATATATATATAAATCTGAAATGTGATATTTAGAAAAGAAAAGATAATGCTGTTAATACGAGATTAAAGAAATCTATACCTGGATTATGAAGAAATATGATAAAGTATTGGAAATTTGGAATAAGGGTATTAATTAAATTCTGTACAACTATTTCCATAGGAGTGAATAATTAGCACTCCTCTCACATGAGAGGCATGGCTTACAACTTTGGACAAAGAAGTGATGCATAGTGGTTGAAGTACAACTACTGCAAAGTTCTCCAGGTTACAAAGACTGTTGTGGTAGGATTTTGGTTGAAAATATCCGTTGACAATGTAATCTATAATATGAGGCCAAATTGGCCATTTACCACTTTTCACGAAAATTATTAGCAACATATCACTGTTTGCAAAATAAGTAGGAAAATACCACTTTTTGAAACTCGAGTTCCTGGAACTTAAGTTTGCTGTGTAAATCGATTTTTAAACACTCGAGTTTCATAAAAAAAAACTTGTGCTGATGTGGATTTTTTTTATTAAAAAAATGCTACATGGAACTCGAGATGAGTAAACTCGAGTTCCATGCAACACAATACTTGAGCTTACCAAGCTCGAGTTCTTTGTAAATACAAAACTTGAGCATAATGTTCTCTTTTTTTTTCTTTTTTTTTTTTTTCTTTTATGGTACTCGAGCTTACCAAGCTCAAGTTCCTTGTAATATGAAACTCGAGTTTGGAAAGCTCGAGTTCCTTATGCTTTTTTTTCCCCTATAATCAACAAACAAACATAAACATAAAAATAAGTATTTTTTTTTTCATTTGAAATATGTTTTTATTTATTAAAATAGAATCATTGTAAAATATAGAATTTTTATTTTTATTAATGTAGAAACAGATTTTATCAATGCAGAAAAACATAATCGATTATTGTGAAATTTAAACATGAAAAAGCATTCAGATTTGGCTTTTATGTTTAGAAAACACAATTTCACTAGGTGTTTTATGAGAAAATAATGAACAATTTATGCAGTGAATAGAGAATAATTTATGCAGAAAAAACAGTGAACAATTTTTTAAATAATACTGAACAAAAAATAATTTTAAACAGAATGCTAGAAACAGTTAATGCAGAAAACAGTGAAAATTTTTTATGAGAAAACAGTGAACGATTTTAATTAATGCAGAAAACAGATTTTATGAATGCAGTCAGCAGATTTGAATATACAGTAAATATTGTACGGTTTTTAGACCCCTTAAACAACAACAGGATAAACCTAGTTAATTAGCCAAGTGATTAACTTAGTCAAATTATGCAAATCTAGGTTATCACACTTAAACAATCATATCAAGTATATAGTAGCAGAAAAATAAATAACACAAAGATATGATGACCCAGGAAACCACACCGGTAAAAACCTGGGGAGAATTTAACCTAGCTATCCTCAAGATAAACTTGAATCCACTATAAAAAGAATTGAAGTTTTACAATAAGACTTAGACCACTAACATCTTATTGCTACCCATCAGTAGAAACTTATTGACATGACCACGTGCAAGCTCCGAGACCACGAACTCCTTCTTTCTTGGATTCTCTAGCAAGTACAAGCACACCCGCCTGTGTATCTTTAAGCTCTGATGGCAGTAACTGAATGATCATCAAGTTCTTGAACGAATCTTGAATCTTGATAACCCTAAGCTTGTGTAAAGGAAAGCTCCTCACATATCTCATAAGAGATTCACACAAACAGTAGTATGAGCAACCTAAAAACGTGGCTAGGGTTTGCCTTATATACCTAAGGCAAAAACATAAAACCCTAAACGTTTTAGGAGTTAGGGCTGAGTTGGAAATTCTGCAGAAAAATGCATCTGCCCGATTTTCGATTGATCAAGCCTAAGCTTCGATCAATCGAGCCAGGCCGAGATGCACATTTAATTCTGCATTAGCTCGATTCCAACTTTATATAAATAGCACAACTTTGAGCACATCTAAACAAGACTAAACAACCTGTTTTGATCATGGTTTGCCAACAATACACATTAGAGTTATAAATACATTAAATCCTAAGTCTTTAGAACCTAACAAACTCCCCCTTTGGCAATCCGTGACAAAACACAAACTAAAAGCTCAAAGTTTACAAAATAAAGCCCTTTACATAACAAATCCAATCCTAACTATTATCCATCAGTTGCATGAGTAGATAGCAGCTCAATTGAATCAACCTATATTTCCTGAAATACTCAACAAATGCATAAACGCATGTGTGGAAAATATAAGTAAACAAAATAAATTCTTGATTTCACCAAAACACAAAATAAAGACATATATCAATGAATAACTCATAAATATAAATCAATAAGCAGTGAAACAAGAAATAGAAAAAAATGTAACTCCCCCTAACATGAATAGCCCAATAAAAATACATCAAGAGCCAAAAGGAATGTAAAATACAAAGTGCAACTCCTGGATACAATCTAATCACCACAGGCTCCAACCAACCAAAAAGCTCCCCCTATCGACAAAAACTCTACAAGCTATACAAAAACAACTCAAAATGCTACTCCCCCTTTTTGTGACGGAATGCCAAAGGGCAATCAGAATCCATCATCAAAAGGAGGTGGCATAGGAGATCGTCTAAAATGTGCCAACTCTGCACGCATAGCATGATCCTCATCAAGCAAGTCCATCAAAACCTATCCTTGAGCTGCCTGAACAGTCAAGACATGATCCAACGTACGTCGAATGTCGAACTCATCCGAAGTAGTCGGTGGAGGAAGATCAACAGCAGCAGCAGTAGCAGCACCAGTCGTCTCAACCTGTGCATCACCTATAGAAGAGGGAGGAGGGGGTACAGCACCAGAAGACTGAACACGAGGAGGTCTCAAATTAGCAGCCCTCTGCCTAAGGAAGGTGGCACCTATGGGACTGGTAATATGTACAGGCTCAGACGCGGGGAAACCATCTAATCCTAAAAACAACAAAATCCTATGAATGAAAAATAGGATAAACAAGAGCATGACTTACAGCACTACTCCTATGAATCTCGTTCAAAGAACGAAGAAACAGATGAGGAAAAGAAATAGAAGCACCAGAAACAAGGGCATACAAAAACACACATCTCTTAATAAGGATGGTGTGAAGATGAGAGATAGGCCACAAAGAATGACACGCTATCCTAAGAAAAAGATAGGAAGTCTCAGAAAGCTCAGCAGACGTGATCCTAGGATTAGAATCCCATTGGATAGAAGACCCAGTGATGTATGACATGACATCATCCAAGGGTGGAGACTCCTCATAAAGATAGACAGGCTGCCTAACGACCGGGACCCCAAGAGCCTCAGCCACTACCCTAGGGGTAATGGTGAACTCAACACCTCATATCCAACTCCTAACAAGGGTGTTGGAATCATAGACGTGGCAAGAGAGGTTTGAATAGAACTCTCTAATCAGGGCGGTTGGGGGTGGATGATCTATCTCCAACAAGGACAGCCAGCCCCTACTCTCAAAATTTGCCCTAATGGCAGAATCTACCTCATTTAAGACAACAGAATGCTCAGCCCAAATTTTCCTCTTACTGTTCAACTTATCATAAGCCTCTCTGCTTTTGGCATCCTTAAACAGCTCACTCCTAGAGGGAGACTCAGAAGAAGAGGAGAGAGTCTATGAGCTCTAGTCTTCCTAGGCATGGTGCTAAGAAAAGGACAAGGACACAAAGCTGAACCAAAAAGAACAAAAAGGAAAAACCAAAGGCAGACTGCAAGTTAGCTCAAAACACATATAAAACAAAAATCTATATGATGCATGAACAGTTTAAATGTCATGATACATGCTCTAATGCAGTGAAACCAAGTTCAATTTAAGGTCAAATTCACAAAATTTGGCTTGAGCAAAGAGTTTCTATCAAAAACCCCAAAAATTTGAAAAACCACTTGTTTGTTTGTAAAACAAATTGTCCAATTGATCATCACACAACACAACATACAGTTTAGAATGATCAATTACATCAATTAATCAAGCCAATTTCATCAATTTCACCCAATTTGAACAAAATCCCCAATTCGGATTAATTTCAAGCCCTAGAATTTTCAATACATCACAACATCCCAAATTGATCAAATTAAGCATCATAGATCAAGTTTAAAACATCTCCCAACAAAAACCCAATGATCAATTTCACAAAAAATAGCTTGAATCATCAAAAATCCCAATATGCATAGGTTCGAAATTTTCAAAGAAAAATGTATGATAAATGCATGAAAATTGAAAATAAACTTAAAAGGAAGGGTATAATGAACTTACTGGCCTTAGAGGAGAAAAACCTTGCAAAAATTTGGGAGGAAAACGACAAAAACTTGATGAGTGAGCTTGTCCGAGTCGGATAGAGAGAGAGAGAGAGAGAGAAAAGTTGAAAACTTTTTGAAAAAGTGAAGTTGAACAAGTCAAATCTGATTTTTTAAAAACCTGATTCACAATTTTTGATTGATTGAAAATCAGTTTCGATTGATCGAAACAAACAAAAACTTTTAAAGAATTTTTAAAACAAATTCGATTGATCGAAAAACAGATTGGATCAATCGAAACAGACAGAGGCTTACTTAATTTTTGAGAGAAAAAACACAGTTTTGAAAAAAAAAAAAACACATTTTGGTCATAAACTCCTCAAAGCATTGAAATAGATGAACAAAATGCATGAGTATGATACGAAATGCTTTTCAAAAACACAATTTTTAAACCTAGTTTTCCCAAAAATTTAAGATTTGCAAACAATCTCCCTTTAAATTCTCAAGCAATAAAACTATTTTGCATAAAAACACAAAGTATTTTCAAACTTGGTTGGTCAGACCAAAAACACACACAATAACATGTACAAAGTTTAGCAAAGAGTAACTCGTGTAGTGTGTGCAACTAGCAAAAGCTTGAGATACATCTGAAGTGATATGTGAATAGAAATCAAACACAAAGTCTACAAAATTCATCACATAGAATTTAAAAGAGACTATCACCTAAAGAGTTATATCATATAACTCCCACATCTCCTAGATCATAAGCTTGCAATCATGTAAGTTTCTTGAATTTGCCTCATATTGTACACACCAATTTTAGTTGTTCAGAAACTTAATAGAATAGCCGGGATAATGTACACACCAATTTAAATTATTTGATTTAGCTTTAAGCCCTTATGGCAGCAACTGAATGATCATCAAGTTCTTGAACGAATCTTGAATCTTGATAACCCTAAACTTGTGTAAAGGAAAGCTCCTCACAGATCTCACAAGAGATTCACACAAACATTAGTATGAGCAACCTAAAAACGAGGCTAGGGTTTGCCTTATATACCTAGGGCAAAAACATAAAACCCTAAACGTTTTAGGAGTTAGGGTTGAGTTGGAAATTCTGCAGAAAAAATGCATCTGCCCAATTTTCGATTGATCGAGCCTAAGCTTCGATCAATCGAGCTAGGCCGAGATGCATATTTAATTCTGCATCAGCTCGATTCCAACTTTACATAAATAGCACAACTTTGAGCACATCTAAACAAGACTAAACTACCTGTTTTGATCATGGTTTGCCAACAATACACATTAGAGTTCTAAATACATTAAATCCTAAGTCTTTAGAACCTAACAAATATGATGTTCAAAGAGAAATTTTATTAATGTAGAAATAGATTTTATCAATGCAGAAAAACAGATTCGATTATTGTGAAATATAAACATGAAAAAGCATTCAAATTTGGCTTGGTATGAGTGGCCTAAAAATTAATATTTTGAAATTAAAATTTCTATATTTTATAATGCTTCTATTTAAATAAATAAAAACATATGTTTGTGCGTTCAAATGAAAAAAATTACTTATTTTTATGTTTATTATGTTTATGTTTATTTGTTGATGAAAAAAAAAAAAAAAGTATAGGGAACTCGAGCTTACTAAACTCGAGTTCCATATTACAAGGAACTCGAGCTTGGGAAGCTCGAGTACCATAAAAGAAAAAAAAAAAAAAAACATTATGCTCGAGTTTTGTATTTACAAAGAACTCAAGCTTGGTAATCTCGAGTATTTTGTAGCATGGAACTCGAGTTTACTCATCTCGAGTTCCATGTAGCATTTTTTTAATAAAAGAATCCACGTCAGCACAAGTTTTTTTTAAATGAAACTTGAGTGTTTAAAACTCGATTTACACGGCAAACTCGAGTTTCAAAAAGTGGTATTTTCCTACTTATTTTGCAAACAATGATATGTTGCTAATAATTTTCGTGAAAAGTGATAAATGGCCAATTTGGCCTCATATTGTAGATTACATTGTCAACGGATATTTTCAACCAAAATCCTACCACAACAGTCTTTGTAACCTGGAGAACTTTGCAGGAGTTGTACTTCAACCACTATGCATCACTTCTTTGTATTACGCTCGAGTATTTATAAAGAACTCGAGCCTGGTAAGCTCAAGTATTGTGTTGCATGGAACTCAAGTTTACTAGGCTCGAGTCACATGTGGCATTTTTCCAATAATAAAAAATCCACGTCAGCACAAGTTTTTTAATGAAACTTGAGTGTTTAAAACTTGATTTACACAGCAAACTCGAGTTTCAGGAACTCGAGTTTCAAAAAAGTGGTATATTGCTACTTCTTTTGTAAATAGTGGAATATTGCTAATAATTTCCATGAAAAGTGGTAAATGGCCAATTTGGCCTAAAATATGATTTGTATCTTAGGTCATTTGTGAAGAGAGAGCCAAATCTTGAAATTTCTAGAAGATCTGTAATCTAGGAAAGCTCGCTTGAGTGAAACCCTTTTTTGCTCAAGTGAAACAGTAAGGTTGCACAAGAAAACTTCATTCTCACTCAAGCGAATCAATTTAGCAACCCAAAGGTTTGCTTGTTACTCGCTCTAGTCTTGCTCAAGAGAGACAGTCATATATTGTTTTTATAAACACAACTTGTTGAGCAAGACGTGCACAATTTCTTGCATGTATTAAGTCAAATCTTACTCAGTTAGTAGGTAAACCATTCTAGAAAACTTTGAAGAGCCTTCCTTGCTTCCAACCTCCCACAGTTTGGTCTTGTTCTTGTTCCGAGCTTTACATTCTCATGGCATAACTTCAATTAAGAACTTCAAGATCCAAATTTTATTGAAACCTTATTGAATATTATGTAACTTTTGTTGCCCTTAACTTTGACATGATAGCTAGGATCCTCTCCATTTTATGGTTCAGACAAGCTAGGAGAACTGTTTTGAAATTGTTTGAGAACATTTTTAACTGTTTTGACTTGTTCCTTGACATTTTTATTTACATTAAGAATCCCATCCCACAGACCTGAGACCACAAGTATGTGCTGCTTACACCATCATGTGGATATGTAGCAAAATAATCTCTGCTAGAAGTTGTAATAATATAGCCTGTAAAATGCAAAGTGGACTTCTGATAAATTTCTAGGTCCTCTTTCTTTTCCTTCTATCCCTCCTTGCATGTTGGTTGATGAGGAGTCATAAGGCAAAGCTTTTTTATTTTCATGAAAATTGCTTAGCAAGAAATAGGTAATTAAAAAATTAGGTGTCCTGTCGAGCATATCTAATGTAGAAGATCAATTGGTATGGAATCACTGTTTTCCCATATCAATCCAGTCACAGAAACTCTAGTTATGATTAATTAGGTGAATTTGATCTGTAAAATGCAACTTGCTAACTAGAAAGTCACCCTTTGGGATTTGTCAGTATGCAGGCTTTATGAAATAATCATATTAGTATTATAGTGCACAACTTTTGAAAATATCAAATTCTCTTCTGCTAGGGTTCAAAATTGCGGTTCTCTCTCTTAGTTCACACAAGAACCATGAAATAGCTGGCCCTACTGTGTGGCATATACTACAATTTGGCACTGTGCATATATGCTGCCATGCATGTTCTATTCTCATATGTTACCCTTTGACTGTGGACCATTTAGTGAGCAAAGATGCTCCTATTTGGGTATGTAGCCTGTCTAGTTAGTATTCTTTACCCGCAAATATTACAAGTCATCCTATAAGCTAATATTTCCTACCAGATCGCCAATGGTATATTTAAACTTAGTGCTGCTTCTGTTTACATATATGATCCTCCTGCAGAGATGAATGAATGTGATAAAACAAACGGTGAACATGGTGAAGGCATAAAGGAATTAGCTTTAATGTCTGTGGCAAAATGTAAGACAAATTCAAGTACTTTGAAATCGTTTTCTCCTTACGCCCCTCTTATTGAATAGCAATGGATATTCATCGTTAACGTCATGATAAGGAAGAGGAACACTACACTAAAAGTCTAAAAGGAGCAATATTATCCAACTATCCCTCTTTTAATGACATATCAATAAATAATAAATTTTTTTTTTAATTTTATATTTAAAACTTCACATGTAAATTTGTCAAGATTATGTAATAAATTGTGAAATTCTGTTAGCATCACTCTTTTAGCCACTTGCCTTAATGCATCACTCTTCACTTGATAAAACTTCACTTGCCATGACTTTGCTTTAGCCACTTGCCTTAATGCATCAGCCCCTTTCTTTTCTTCTTTTTCTCTCTAGCGTGTCCAACACACCTAAGTCATTGCCCAAGAAGAGAATAGGCTGACTTTTGTGGCTTGTCCAACCACCTCTTTAATGAGGTGTTTTATCAAGTGTGGGCTGGACCCACGGTGCTATGATGCACCCAACATGGTGGACACAGCGATCACAAGCAGTTGAAGATAAAATAAGTAAAAGTTTTGTACGAAACAAAAAGTAGAAAAAAGAAAAACAAGGTACTTGACTTTGTTAAGCTCGAGTACTATAAAGAAGTACTCGATTTCCGCAATATCGAGTACCGTGTTGTTTTTTTAATTCCTCAAATTCCAGGTTAGCAATGTCATGCTGGCGACTCACCTAGAAACTCAAATTCACTGAACTCGAGTACTATTTAGAACTCAATTTTGCGAAACTCGAGTACTAAAAAAGTGGTACATTACTAAATATTTTCGAAACAGTGCTAGTTTACTACAAATTTTGCCAAAACGTGGTATTTGGATATTTTCACCTAAGAAAGATTGCAGAATTAGATATATTCTTGAATTTATTCATCATTGAAGAACGCACGCAAAAGAAAACGGATGCAACATAGTTGAGTTTCCAAGTAAGGTATCACAACAATTAAACAAACAAGACAAGAAATTTTAAAATGGAGAAAGAGAGTTGTTCTTCTGTCTGTACGGTCCAACAGCAAATCTATAATTTTTTTTTAGCAAAATGTTTTGCACACAGAGAGATCGCTTGAAGCATAGGGAAACTTCCTTTATTCTTCTGTCCCTATCACAACCATCTGCAGCTTTTTCTTCAAGTTGTTTTCAATATTCAATTTATAAGAAAATAGCCAAATACCACATTTTGGCAAAATTTGTGGCAAACTAGCACTGTTTCGAAAATATTTAGCAATGTGCCACTTTTTTAGTACTCGAGTTTCACAAAATCGAGTTCTAAATAGTACTCGAGTTCAGTGAACTTGAGTTTCTAGGTGAGTCGCCAGCGTGGCATTGCTGACCTGGAATTTGAGGAATTAAAAAAACAATGTGGTACTAGATATTGCGGAAATCGAGTACTTCTTTATAGTACTCGAGCTTAACAAAGTCGAGTACCTTGTTTTTATTTTTTTTTTCTTTTTGTTTCATACAAAACTTATACATATTTCATCTTCAACTATTTGTGATCGTTGTGTCCACCATGTTGGGTGCATCATAGCACCATGGGTCTAGCCCACACTTGATAAAACACCTTATTAAAGAGGTGGTTGGAAAAGCCACAAAAGTCAGCCTATTTTCTTCTTGGGCAGTGACTTAGGTGTGTTGGACACGCTAAGGAGAAAAAGAAGAAAAGAAAGGAGTTGATGCATTAAGGCAAGTGGCTAAAGCAAAGTCAAGGCAAGTGAGTTGCATTTATTGTGATTTGATGTCATGAGTGTGAAAGGAGGAAAAGAAGGAAAAGATGAAGCAATAAAAGGAGAGGTCATTCAGCCAGTGAGTAAGAAGTGAAGTCCTAGAGAAAGTGAGGACTAAGTGCAGTCTTTGTACTAAACAAAAAGTAGAAAAAGGAAAAGGAAAAGGAAAAAAAAAAAAAAAAAAGTACTCGACTTTGTTAAGCTCGAGTACCATAAAGAAGTACTCGATTTCAGTAATATCGAGTACCATATTACTCTTTTGATTACACATATTCCAGGTCAGCAGTGCCACGATGGCGACTCACCTAGGAACTCGAGTACTATTTAGAACTCGATTTTGTGAAACTCGAGTACTAAAAATGTGGTAGATTGCTAAATATTTCCGAAACAGTTCTAGTTTGCCATAGATTTTGCCAAAACATGGTATTTGTCTATTTTCGCCCCTCATCTCCTCCATCTTCTCCTTCATAGACACTGCTACCTTCAGTTTATCTCTCACTTGTCCTCCTTTCTTAAAAGAGAAATGGCGGAGTTTGTTGTATCTGGTGTGGCAGAAAGGCTTGGCAACTTGCTCTTACAAGAAGCAAACTTCTTGTCCGGAGTGAGTCACCAAGTTGAGATGCTACAAAATGAGCTCAAACTGATGCAAAGCTTTCTAAAGGTTGCAGATACAAAGCAGGATGAATCAGATCTTGTAAGGCAGTTGGTTGCTCAAATAAGAGATCTTGCTTATGATGCAGAAGATATCATTGCTACATATGCTCTCAAAGTTGGATCCAGAGGTGTTAAGAGGTGCGCTTGCATCTTGGGTGAAGGAATTACAGTGCACCAGGTTGGCTCAAAGATTGATGTTATCAAGACAAGAATTTCTAATTTGAAACAAAGTTTTCAAGTCTGTGGCATAGAAAAATCAACAATTCAAGCAGGCAGGCTGAGTTCTTTGAATGAGACGCAACGAGAGCAAAGACAAACATTTTCTCATCCTGAACATGACGTTGTTGGGTTCAACGATGGTCTAAATAAATTGGTGAATTTTTTGTTGAAAGAAGAGGGAGGCAAAAGAGTTGCTTCCATATGTGGTATGGGTGGTCTGGGTAAAACCACTCTTGCCAAAATGGTTTACAATGACCCCAAAGTCAAGCAACACTTTAACTGCTGTTCTTGGGTATATATCTCACAACAATGTCAAAGAAGACCTGTTTTGGAAGAAATTCTGATTAACCTTCTCTCTCAATCTCAAAAGGATGAAATTCGAAAGTCAGATGAAGTAGATATTATTCAGAAACTAAAGGATGAAATTCGAAAGTTAGATGAAGTAGATATTATTAATAAACTTTACCAAGTTCAGTTTGATCAAAAGTGTTTGGTGGTTTTAGATGATATTTGGAATGAGGAGGCTTGGAACAAACTATGTGAAGCCTTCCCAAAGGAGGCTACGAACAGTAAAATTTTGCTTACCTCTCGTAATCAACAAGTGTGTCAGCATGTAGATCCCGGAGGTTTCCATTACCAATTGCAACATCTAAATGATGTTGAGAGTCTGGAATTGCTTGAGAAGATAGCAATATCTGGAAGAGAAGGTACATGTAATATCTAATCCTACTTTACTTTATTAATTTTTCTTTTGTGATAATTAATTTGAAGAATTTGTTTAATTTTATTTTAAAAAATGGGTAAAAAATTGAAGAAAAGGAAAAGTAGATGAAGATGTTACAAGCATAAAAACATCCTAATTAATAACTAATTTGTACAATGCATGAAATATTTTTAGATCAAATGTTAACAAGTTTAGATTTAGTTTCTCCAATTTCAACTCTAGCAAAGCAGGATTATTCTACATATTTGGTAACAAATGCCTTTAAAGGTGCATTTAAAGAATATCAGATATTTAATTATCAACCGGAATGCACAAGTTAAATAAAAATAAGATACATTGGTTGTACAGAGAGATGGTTAGATGTACCCTTTCGTAATATTGTATTTTATATAGATAAATACGTTTGATTAATAAGTTTAACTTTTTTTTTTCTTTTTTTATAACAGGCTAGAATTAATAAGCTAAACTTAGTAAAGCACAATAAGCCCAAATAATAACATATAGTCATATACTAAACTGCTAATCTAGAGTTCATACACGCAATCGATGTAGACATTTTAGTGATTGGTTAAGACTTCAATGATTTGAGTGGCATTAGAACACTAGCATCAGGTGTGCCAAATACCAAATATTTGGCATTTGGCACACCAAAAAAACAAAAGCCCACCATTATCAGATGTTTTAAATCTCAAAATTTTTAGCATTGAGCTACAATGACATTCTAAATTTGAGACAGTATAGACATATATGCTAAAAATTTTATTTTTATTTTTATTCATCTCAATCTCCTCCGTACTCTCTTTCTCTCTTCTCTGTCTTCTCTTATCTCTCTCACCTGTGTTCTTTTTATCTCTCTCAACCCACCTCCATAGCAACAACAATCAAAGATCTACCTTCAACAAAACCTTCGCCAATCACCGGCAAAAACCACCAAGCACCATCTTTAACCACAAAATCCACCAAACCCAATCACAAGCAAAACCCACTAATCACAATATGCTCAATCACCAACCAAACCCATTGATCCCAACAAACCCAACCACCGGAAAACCTCACCGATCACATCAAACAAAATCGCAGCCAAACCCATTGCCTCTTTCTTCTCTTACTGAGATTGACCCTCGTTATAGGAGGAGATCAACTGGTGGAGACTGGCATGGAGGAGATTAGCTAAAAAAATTTCCACCAATGGTGGTGAGTTTCAAACATTTTTAAGTTTTTTTTTTTCCTCCTATGGTGGTCACTGGAGAGTTTTATACATATTGTGATTTGTGATTGGTTGTTGGTGGAAGTGGGTAGTGGGTTTGAGGTGGTGGTGGTGATTAGGTTTTTTTTATTTGGTGGTGGTGACTGGTGAGTTTCAAAGAGAGAGAGAGAGAGAGAGAGAGAGAGATAGGCCAAGAATGTATAGATCCCTTGTTATAAATTAATTGATTAATTAGCCAAGTTTATTAATTAATCAATTTAACATGCAATGAGCGTGGTAGCACAAACAAATCACCAAATAACTAAATGCAGCGGAAATTAAATTTGACACAGGTGATTTGTTTACGAATGGAGGAAAACCACCGAGGCAAAACCCCACCGGGTGATTTTAAGGTCATCACTCCCGAGAATCCACTATTATCACAACAAGCGGTTACAAATAAAGGAATCCTAGTACCTTATACCAACCTACAGTTGAACCCTTACCCCAATACCTAATTGGACTTGTTTTGTAGTGACAATCTCTCATTTTGATGCACGGCTCCCAGTATGTGACTAACCAATTGCGCGGATCTCAGTACGCGACTTCCACCAACTAGAGAAGGTTGTTGGCTGCAAAGTCCTTCAATTCATCCAGACAATGAAGATCGAGAAGCTCATTGGTTACAAAACCCTACGGTGCACAAATGCAACAGCTTCTTCACAAGAAAGATGAATTAGGGCAAATTTTGTCTCCGGTCACAATTTGCTTGAACAAACTTTGCTCAACACTTGTGAAACTTGTGTCACCTTTGAAGGCCCTTAAAATAATCCTTTTATATGTCTAGGGTTGTGAGAAAAGAAAGCCCAAACATACAATCACATATTGGAGTCAAAACAGTCCTTGAAAAACTGAATTTCATAAACCTCAATAGATGCCTATCTGTCGAGCTGTTGTTGAGCCACGGGCTAGAATAGCTCTTCAAGGCTCGATAGATGGCTAGCTGTCGAGCTTTAATGAACAACACTTTCTGCACTTGAATATTGGACAGACTTGCATGGCTTTAACATTTGAACTTGACACAAGGTTTCTTGAAGCATTAAACACATCCTAGATCTACCCAATTACAAGTAAAGTGCGTTTTGTCAAAGGATTAGTCAATTACATAAAATAGTGACATATGTTTCTAACAAGTGAATCACATATGTCCTAATAGAGAGAGAGAGATTAGTGAAAAGGAGAAAGAAGACAAAGCTTCAGAATTTTATTTTAGAGAAGTTGGCAGAGAGCAAGAGAGAGAAAGAGAGGGAAATAATTAATGTTATTTTAATATTTGTATATATTATTTTAATGTATAGAATAGAAGATGTGATGTAGCGCGAATTGTAAAATGGTGTGTTAAAATAATAAAGTAGCCTTTTTGATGTGTTAAAATAACATAATTATAGACCATCTGATGATGATGATGCTTAGTAACTCCCTTTAACCTGTGCATTAAGAACTCTTTACAAAAAAAAAAAAAAAAAAGAAAGAAAGAAAGAAACCATGTGAATTAAGGGTGTGCATGAGTTGGATTGGAGAATTTTTTTCAATCTAATCCAACTTTGTTATGTTGAAATTCTCAACCTAACCCAACTTATTACTTATGTAGAAAACAACCCAACCCAAGTCAAGAGCCGAGTAGGGTTGGTGGGTTATGCTTAAAATGTTTTTATGCCTTGTAAAAAATGGGGTTTGTCATAAACTATTTAAGTCCACTTTTTCAATAAAATTTTAGAATTTACATTATATGCCTAAATTATATTCCAAATTTCTAATTTCCCAAAACTAATTCTCAAAATACTAATATAAAGAATATATATATATATATATATATATGTGTGTGTGTGTGTGTGTGTGTGTGTGTCAAGTTAGCTTGGGTCAATTGGGTTGAAAAACTATCAACCCAAATCCAACCCAACTTGAGGTTAAACAAAAGGTCCCAATTTAACCCACAAATCCATGAAAAATCATCCTAAAGTGTTGGGTTGGGTCAGTTTCGTCAAGGTGGTGCACACGCCTACCATGCCTATATATAAGAGATGGAATAAAAAAAAAAAGATAATTGGATGAAACTAATAAATATTTTATTAAACTTCAACTCAAAAATAATATAATCATAAATAATAGATAGAATTTGTAATTTGCAATTGCCCAAACAGTTGATATGCACATGAAATTCATAGCCAACTATTGTGTGAAACTCAAATTCCCACTTTTAAGAACAAGTAAATATTAATCTAAAACTAAAAGCAAAACAAAGTGACAAAGAGAGATGGCCTATGATGAAAAATTAAAACACTGAAAAATGCATAAGCCAAAACAGATTTACCAAAAAAAAAAAACAAAAAAAAAAAATGCAAGAGACAAGAGCACAAATTAGAGTTGCAGATGGAATCAAAAATCCATCACATAAATAACATAACCAATTAAAAATCAACCAAAGGAAAAAGAAAATTGAATAAATGGGAGGAGTAATCACCTTTTGGTTTTGTTGTGTGCAAAAATGGAATGAATGAGAGAGAGAAAGAGGTGAATGGAGAGTAGTAGAAAATTTATGGTAGAAAGATAGAAAATGAAGCATTGGGGTAAGAGTAACAATAGGGTGTGAAATTATGGGGGAGAAGAAGAGTAAAAAAGAATGACGAGGAAGGCCGGATAGAGTGCAGAGGTAAGATTTGGATTGGATTAACAAAAAATTAAAGAAGAAATAAATTGATTTTCTAGTGACGTGGTGCCTTAATTATTAAATATTTTATAGATTTAGTGTGAAATGAAAAATTATGGTTAACTAGTATTTGAAGACATAAAGAATAAAAATGTTCAATATGAATAATAGTAAAACATAGAGAGAGATTTCTCTAAAATTTATGACCAACAGCACTTAGGTTATAAGCCCAAGGGGTTGGTCTAATACTTTCCAAGATCTCATGAGGTTCATATGATACTGGGTTCAAATTTTTAGCTAAGATCTTGAGGCCACTTCCAATATATTCCTTCTTGTAATTACCAAGTTTGTGTGGAACCATGAACTTATACACACTTACGTTCTATTTGTTTCAATGGAAAATCTTTTGTAAAGATAGTTTTTAATGTTTTCCAATATTTGGTAGCATTAGAAAAAATGAGTTAAAAGAAAACTATTTTTGGCCAACAGAAAAAGTATGGCTTATTTTTAGAGATTGTTTTCCATTAAAATGTTTTTGGAAAACAACTCTATCTCACAATAAGCTAAATAAGGGAATTAGGAGACTGTTTTTTTAACTCATTCAAGGTTGCTACCAAATATAAGAAAATGAGATAGTTTTATAGAAAATACTTTTTTGAAAAATGACTCATTTTCTATAATAAAACATTATTGCCGAAACAAACAGAGGGTTAAGGGTTTCTTAAAAAAATACTATGTTGAACAATAATTGAATTAATGCTACACACTAAAACCCATTGTACAAACTTAAACTAGAACATATTATGATTCTCAAAAATAAAAAATAAAAAATAAAAAAATAAAAAATTGAACATATTATGTATAACAATATATCCAATTAATTTTGACATTTAATTGGGTTTTGCAGGATAGCCCACTAGTAACTCTCTTGGTGGTTTTCTGTCAAAAAAAACTCTCTTTGTGGTTTCAATCAAAAAAAAAAAAAAAAACTATCTTGATGGTAGCCATTGCCTTGGGTTCAAACCCTACCTTCACCAATATATTACTTACCCAAAAATAAAGGAATTACTTTCAATTCCTTATAATAAATGTAAATTATTATTATTATTATTATTATTATTATTTTTTGAGAAAAAGGCTTGGCATTTTATTAAGAAAGGCCTTCTAAATCAGTCTGTAATACGGATAGAACGTCTGGTGGAACATCTTTCATCCAAACTAACAAACGAGGGTTCAAAATCGCTCTTTTAGCTAAAGTGTGAGTGATGACATTACATTGCCTACGTACGTGGGATAGATTATAGCTTTGAAACTTTGAGGCAAGGTATTTAACATCCTCTGCTAGGTGTCCAAACCGTGCCAATGAGTGGTTGTTACTCTGAAGTGCTTTGATAAGGATCTCACAATCTCCTTCAAGGATCACTTTGTGTACTCCTATCTCCATAGCAAATTCCAGGGCCCTTCTAGCTGCCATGTTCTCCACCTTTAGAACTGTTGAGGGCAGGTGTATCTGTTGTGATAGGGAGGCGATGACTGCACCTTCCTCATTGTGTATGACCACTCTGATGCCAGCCCTGTGTTCTTGACAGAATAATGCTCCATCAAAATTCACCTTGAGCCTTGTCTTATCAGGAGGTCTCCAGCAAGTTGCAGGTCTGACCGTGGATGGGGGAGCTAGGTTTGGTTGTTGAGAAAACTCTTGCAATCTCTCCTTTGCTTGTTTCAACACTTGCGATAGTACCATTGTTGGTTTACCAAGGCGAAGATTATTTCTTCTATTCCATAATGCCTAAGCTGTCATGGAGAATAGAGCAGGGTCCCGATTTTCTGCAATAAGAAATTCCATAATGTCAAAGAAACTTTTGCATTTGTGAATATAGCTAGTTTGCCATTTTGGATTTTCTTTCCAAAACTCCATCAGTTTTGGGCATTTATACAAAGCATGGAGCACATCTTCCTGGCACTCTTGACATAGATCACATGTTGCATCTTCAATCACCTTTCTCCTCACCAGATTGGCCTTTGATGGGAGAGCATCTCAACAAGCTTTCCAAACTAAATTCTTCACCTTTGCTGGGACGTGCAAACTCCAAATAGCCTGCCATAATGGCTTCACCGATTCAGGATTAAAGGTACCAGGTTGTTGATTTTGGGATTCAGACTGCAAGAATTTATATCTGACTTCACTAAGTATGCTCCATTCAGATTAAGGGAACATATGAGCTTATCTTGCTGCTGGGTTCGACATAAAGGGATTGACTTAACTGCTTCTACCTCAAATTCTAGCAAATATTTTTCCAGCACTTCAAACTTCCACGAACAAGTTGATGGATTAATAAACATGCTGACTGTTACTTCTGATACCTCAGGCCAGCAAGGAGATATAATCTTCCCCATCTGTGTACCAGGTAACCATCTATCTTGCCAAATTCTGATTGAGGTCCCGTCTCCAATTCTCCACACCGCGCCTCTCTTGATGACTCCTCGGCCCTTAAAAATGCTCTTCCACGCATATGAAGCTGAGCTTGGATTCTTTGCCTCCATAATTGAATAGTTAGGGAAGTATTTAGCCTTAAACATCCAATAAAACAAAGAACCAGTGTCATGCAAGAGTCTCCTCGTTTGTTTGGCTAATAAGGCATCATTGAATTGAGAGAGGTCCTTGAAGCCCAACCCCCCCTGACTTTTTGGCTTGCATAGTTCTTGCCATTTAAGCTAATGTATTTTTCTATTCTCTCCCCTCTATCCTTAAAAGAATCTACGTATAAGGGCCTCCATGTCATGGCACAATCCTATGGGTAATTTAAAACAAGATATGTGAAAGCTCGAAAATGTGTTAAAAACACAAAAGCTGTTTAGACCTCCAAATTAAAGTTACGGCTCGATTGATTTTACACTAACTGAATACTAAGTGCGGAATAATGTAAAAGTGAGTGGATAAACAAACAAGCCACTCTAATCATAATCAAAGCAATACAACAGTAAAATGGAATGTAAAAGAGTAGGGAAGAAAGATGCAAACACAAAATAACATGCCAATGTGTTATCGAAGAGGAAATCGAAGAACTCGGCAAAAAACTGCTCCGCCGCCCTCAAAGCAGAAATCAATCCACTAGACAATCAGTTGGGATACATGAGTTAGCAAGAGACCCTCCAAGCCTAATCTACCCGATGTACCTAAGCCCTCCAAGCTCCTACTCCAACAAGGCTTCTCGGAACCGTGTCTTGTCTAGTTCTCCGGATCCCGCAACAAGCTCCATGTTGCATCTGCCATCCTTGGCTTCTTCCAATGCTTCCCAGCAGCACCAAAACTTCACTAGACACTCTGAAAGGGTGTGGTAAGTGTTTGGGCTATCAATCTCTCAATGGTATGGAAATGGGAGATAGGAGTTAAGGAAATTCCACAAGCAAATGTGTAGAGGATTGTGGGTATAACAATCTCCAACTCTCAAGGTGTTTGGCTAGGGTTTTCTCTCAGAAGCACTCCTTAACATTTGTGGGTAATGTGGGTATATATAGTGTAGGCACAGAAAATGTGTATCAGAATGGACAGTCTGGTAGAACAAAATGTCTCACGGGAAGGCCTTACCCGCGAGATACTCGCAAAACATAGCTGTCTCCATCCTGGCCTGACTCTTCGCATTCCAGCATGTGCAAGTCACATGAGTCACTTTGCGAGATGCTTAGTCGCGAGCTACTAGTGAAAACTCTTCAGTCTTCAATTGCTTGAGTCTTCACACTCTCTCTCTATCACACAACCCTTACAATCAAATCCCACAATAAATACAAGGTACAAAAGATTGAATAAAATTACAATCAAATTTGGCACAAAATATAAGCCAACAAAAGACATAGTTGTAAATAACAACTTTACAACATGGTATATGTTGGCAAAGCTTGAGCCACCACCTTTATTAGGATTTCTCTACCCGTTTGTGACAAAAGATTGCCTTCCCATCCTTGAATCTTCTTCCACACCTGCTGTTTGATATTGTCAAAGCTTGCCTTCTTGTTTCGGCCAACAAAGGAGGGTAATCCTAGGTATTTTTCATAATGCTCAACACTAGCCACTCCCAACCTATCTTGTATTACTTGCTACATTGCTGGAAAGGTTGATTTACTAAAAAAGATACTTGTTTTGGATCTATTAACTTGCTGGCCTGATGCTTGCTCATAGGTGGATAAAATGTGCAAAAGTCTTTGGCAATCTGCTTCAGTAGACTTGCAAAAAACAAGGCTATCATCTGCGAACAGAAGATGTGTTAGTTTAGGGCCATTGCAACAAATAGAAACACCTTTCAACTCCCCCCTCTCCATGGCTAGATTTATCAATCTATGTAGCCCTTCCGTACACAAGAGAAATAGATAAGGCGAATGTGGGTCGCCTTGTTTAAGTCCCCTAGATGGAGTGATGTGGTTGTGTGGTTCACCGTTTATTAAGACTGAGTATGTGGCTGTGGTTATGCATTCCATCATGAGCTTTACCCAACTACTACAAAATCCCATCTTCATCATCAATTTCTCCATATAATTCCATTCCACCCGGTCATAGGCCTTGCTCATATCAAGCTTGAGAGCCATATATCTTGTTTTTCCTGTGCAATGGTTTCTCATGTAATGTAAAGTCTCAAAAGCCACCAAAATATTGTCTGAAATTAACCGGTCAATTAGAAATGCACTTTATTCTTCAGAGATGGTATGTGGGAGCACAATTTTTAATCTATTCGCCAATACTTTGGAGAATACCCGGTATAGCACATTACTCAAACTAATATGTCTATATTGTGAAATATATTCGGGGTTTTTCACTTTGGGGATGAGAGTGATAAAAGAGTGACCAAGTGTTTTAGGGAGAGACCCCGTATTTAGATACAACAATATAGCTTCCTTAACATCATTACCCACTAAAGACCAATAGTTTTGATAAAACAAAGGAGGCATACCGTTGGGTCTTGGTGATTTGAGAGGTTCCATTTGTTTTAGTGCTCGTTCCACCTCATCTACTGTGAAAGTGCTAGTCAAGGCTGCATTCATATCTGCTATCACCATCTGAGGGATTTCGGCCAGCACTGCCTCCAAATTTTTGAGATTACTAGTGGTGAATAGTTGCTGATAGAAGTTGACAGCAGTGATGCTTTGCTATGAAAAAATCTTGTGTTCCTATCCCCATCCTTCAACCAAGTCACTCTTGCCCGTTGAGACCACATTTTCGCCTCCTTATCAAGAAGAGTGTTTATTTCAGCTTCTAGTTTTTCAGCCACCTAGCATCTCCACAACTGATTGCTCTTTTCTCGGCTTGAACCATCTGTTTTCTCTTCTTTTCAAGCTCCAGCAATACACTACCAAAGTTCTTTTTACTCCATTCAATTAATTTCAATCTGCACTTATCCACTTTCTTTAGAATTTTCTCTGCCCTTGCTATATCCATATCCTCTCCCCACACGGCCTTAATGGTTTCCCCACACCCTTTTTCTGACATCCACATTTGTTCGAAGCGGAAAGGTTTTTCTAGTCTGCACTCCATTATCTCTGGCACTATCCACAAAGGTTTATGGTCTAAAGAAGTAACATCCAAATGATAAACCTTGGTCTCCAAAAATTTTAAAAACCATTTGTTTGTTGCCACGGCTCTATCCAATCTCTCCCATAAAGTGTAATCCGGAAAGTGTTTATGCCATGTGAATTCTAACCCTTCAAAACCCATATCCATGAACCCACATTCGTCTAACACCTCACGGAAGGGCTACATCTGTCCATGTGGCTGAAACCTGCCTCTCCTTTTTTCAGATTGTCTTGTGATTTCATTGAAGTCACTTGCACAAATCCAAATATTTGAACCCCTGTTCTTTAAGCTCTGTAATCTATTCCATGACTCATGCCTCTTTTATGTGTCTGCTTCCTCGTAAAAACCGGTGAACCTCCATTCATCCTTTGAATTTTTGTTGATTGTAGTGTCTATATGATTCTTTGAGAAAGTTTGCACCTCAAGCTTAAACTCCTCCTTCCAAAAAAGTACCAGTCCTCCTGCTTTATTTTTCCTTGGCACCACAAATTTATTTTTGAACTCCAATCTTTTTTGAATTTTTTTTAGCCTATCTTCATCCGTCCATGTCTCGGCTATAAACACGACGGAGGAATCTTTTGCCCGCACCATCTTTGAAAGATGATTTTCTGTACGTTGGTTCCCAAGCCCCCGACAGTTCCAACATAAAAGACTCATTGGTTCTAGCAGGGCTGGGAACCAGCATCCACCAATATTTGTTTGACTTTTATCATTCTAAGAAACAACTTTCTTCTTCTTCAGTAACTCAGTCTGATCTCTAGTATGCCGTGTACCCCTTTTTGAACCCATTGCTTTTGTCATAACAACATCTGTGCCAATGACATCTTGAGCCAATCTCTTCCATGTTGCTGATCCCTTTGCAGGGATGTTAGCTATATCAGGTAGTGTAGAGAGTGGTGCCCGAGAATGTATTTTTTGTGGTTGAGCACGTGCCTGTGCATTAGCCAAGAAAATTTCATTAATTGTCATGGACTCAAAGTTATTTTCCTTACCTGTAACAGAGTTATTTTTGGAGTACAAATTTGTTTCGACATCAAATCTCCCAATGTCCTTATCAATCTCCTTAATCCTCTCCTTAAACAGCTCAGCAGATAATTCCCTCATATCCAATCCTGGATTTTTAGTTTTGAGAGCAAAATGATCATCTAGAGCCATGTGGGAAAGGCTTGACTCCATCTGATTTTGCTCCTGAATATCCAGATCACCATTATGAATTTATGCTATATTCAAACTTTCCTTTTCAGGCCTTACAATCTCCGGTGACGAACCCCCTCTTCGTAACACCACCGGCGGCTTTTCAGATGTTCTAGCAGGTGGATTAGTTCTCAGTCCAGCAGCTTTTGCCTTATAGAATCCAGGAACAGAGATCGTGTGTCTTCGTGACGGCATAAAAGGAGGTGCTCTAATCCATGCACCAAATTGTTGAGTTTCAATGGGAAGAGTACCTTCGCTTTCTATCCACATTTCACAGTCTCTATCGTCGTGTGTAAGGCTGCCGCACCAGTAACATAGATTAGATAGGCGTTCGTATTTAAACGACACCCACAATTCCTTGCCATTCTCCAAGGATATCACTCTTCCTCTACACAGTGGTTGAGAAACATCAATAGCAACACACACCCTGACAAAACCATCGCCCATTACTTCACTTGCATCTGTATTTGTATCCACCAACCCAATTGCTCCACATATTTTTTCAGCAATCGACTTTGTTTGGAAGCAAACTGGTATGTCATGTACCTGTACCCAAAAGTTAACCATATTACAATCCATATCAACTACGTCAATCTCCCTATTATACCTCTGCAAGACCATTAGATGTTTATCAAAACTCCATGGTTCAATTTTAAGAAACTTGTCAATATCTTCTTGATTGTCGAAAGAGAATAGAACAACGCGGTCCCCTTCCTTAGTCACTTTAAAACCATTCTTTGATCTCCAAAGGGGTGTGAAAGTTTTTGCAATAGCGTCAATGTTTAAGGGATGCTTAGTTAAGAACTTTGCAGCTAAAACAAACTCAGTGATCGCCTTCTCATCTGTAATACGAAGATCTGACCCTTCTCTATTCGAGAGAGTGAGGCAACTTCAGGATTTGGTTAATTCTTCCATTCTTGTGAGATTACAAATGGAACAAAAAGGAAAAACAAAAATAGAAAAATGTTTCCCATACCCTGAAAGAAAAGAGAAAACCACAAAACCTTGAAGGTAAACTTGTTACCTCAAAGTACACAGACACCTTCAAAGAAGGGACGGCTATTCCACAACCTAGGAGAAGATGGGAGAAAACCACCTTTCACTAGCGAAGAGAAACTTAATCTCCAAATGACTTAATACGACTTCATTTTGTGGTAAATGCAGATAATTAAGTGATTGGCCGTTATCTAACTTTTAGACAGACGTCACAGACCTAAGGTTCGCATTTAAATTTAAACCTTGCACCAGCAAATGATAATTCTTTACTAGTCTTACTCAATCCGTGAGACAAACTTGGATAATTTAAAATATAGCCAAATAATGAAAAAAAAATTTAGGTTGACTTATTGTTTTTGTGTTTTAATCTAGTAAAAAATTGGTGAATGTTTCCAAATTATTTAAATATAATATTACTGCACATAAAATGAAATTAAAACTTGTGATTTAAATTAAATTCATTTTAAATATTTTTACAAAATTTAAAATTAAGCAATAGTAATAGTTGTGTGTGTGTGTGTGTGTGTGTGTGTGCTGAACAGGAGTAAGAGTTAAAAATATAGTATGGTCCATATGCATGGAGCAAATTTCTCCAAGTGGATGTAGCATCAATGGTTCATCTCTAGGCTTTCAAGTCCTAAAATATAGTTTCATTTTTTGTTTAAATATATATATATACATGTATAGTTTCATTTTATTATTTTAGTTGTTGATGTTGTGGTTCTTGTTGTTCAAGGAAATTTTTTTTATTATTTTGTTTGTTGTTGGCTTTCCAGATTGTGTGACCAAAACTAAAACTAATGTGGAGAAGTTTGGAAAGAAAATGATTGGATATTGTGGGGGTTTACCGTTGGCAATCATTGTACTTGGAGGCCTTTTGGCAGCAAAGCAAACACAAGACGAGTGGGGCAATGTGCTTAGACGTATTGAATCATACCTTCATGTAGAACAAAACTTATGAGTTAACAAGGTTTTAGCTTTAAGTTATTATGATTTACCTTGTCACTTGAAACCATGCTTTCTATATCTAGGCCATTTCCCAGAGGATTTTGAAATACCGACAAGAAAATTGATTCGAATGTGGATGGGAGAAGGCTTTATATCACAAATTCAGCACGAAGGAGAAAGAGAGGATACAATGGATGATGTGGGAGACCGATATTTAAGAGTGTTAGTGCAGAGGTGCATGGTTCTAGTGGGGAAAAGAGGCTCACGTGGAAGGATTAAAACTTGTCGAATGCATGATCTTATGCGGGACTTTTGCGTATCAAAAGCCCAAGAGGAAAATTTTCTCCATTTCACCAATATTCTTTCCATGAAACAGCGTGAAGTGCAAATTGGTAAAGTTCGAAGACTTGCTATCATTCCGAAATCAGGTGATGATGACATCAAGGGAGTTAAATTCAATGAATATCCTTACCTCAGGTCTCTTCTCCACTTTATGCCTAGTCGAAATTATTCTCAATTTAAAGAGTCCTGTTTCAAGAAATTCAAGTTGGTTAGAGTCTTATATCTGGAAAATTTTAACAAAGACAACAAAGAATTACCTAAAGACATTGGATGTCTCATCCACTTGAGATATTTATCTCTCAAAGATAGTAATATAAATAAGGTGCCATTATCTATTGGCAATTTGAGGTGCTTGGAGACAATAGATTTGCGGATCCACTCGAATGACTCATACGTACCGATAGTGCCAAATGTGTTTAAGTATATGAAACAATTGAAGCATCTTTATTTACCCTATGATTACAGGGTAAGTTTTAAGTTGGAACTAAGTAATCTTAGTTATTTGCAATCATTGGTGAGTGTTGATCCCAAAACCATCCAAATTCCCACATGGTTCAAACTCAGCCGTCTTCAGCTTCTTAAAGTGAGGATTAATAAACAGGCCCAAGATGCGACACAAATACTGCAAATACTAATATCAAGGTGTCCACATTTAGAAAAGCTAAATATATTTAAACCCATAAAGAAGCTTCCAGAAGCTCACCAATTCTCTCCAAATCTATTCAAGTTGATTTTATGGGGGACTAACCTTGAGGAAGACCCAATGGCAACGTTAGAGAAGTTGCCCAACTTAAAACTCCTCCGCCTTTTTGGTAGCTTCTTTCAAAGGAAGAATATGGTTTGTTCTGAAAGAGGATTTCTTGTACTTCAAACTC
This sequence comes from Quercus aquifolioides, assembly GCA_019022515.1. Taxonomy (NCBI): domain Eukaryota; kingdom Viridiplantae; phylum Streptophyta; class Magnoliopsida; order Fagales; family Fagaceae; genus Quercus; species Quercus aquifolioides. Next base: position 46,889,222 of record CM032332.1, on the reverse strand, counting down.
TTGTCATTGGTCTTTGTGACAACTTAGAGAAGTGGAGGGTGGAGGAAGGAGCCATGCCCAGTCTCTGTCGTTTGAAAATTGAATATTGCAGAGAATTGAAGATGATCCCTGATGGATTGAGGTTCGTCACAACCCTCCAGGAATTGGAGATCAAAGGCATGCGAAAGTCATTCAAAGATGGGCTTGACGAAGGAGGATTGGATTTTGACAAAGTCAAACATGTGCCTTCAATTGTATTTCAAAACTGTGACACAGAATGATAATCAGGTACAATAATGAATTCTTGCATATTTGATAAATTTTAGGGCGCTTCTTTTCTTCTAAATATCTCTCTCCAATTAATTCAAAATTTACCCGATAATATTAAGCAAAATATTTCCGTAATGTAAGGGTATTTCTTCTTTTGATTAGAATGAAGCTCTTATATATTATTTTCCGCAATTTACACACTTATTCATTAGCTTCTGAACCCACAACCAATCTCGCCATTATATTACAAGCAAATTCTTTTCTATTTCATCTTGTGGTGGTCTCTTCATTTTTGCCACTGTTATTAACGGTTTGTTCTTTCTTTTCTCCCATTTTTTTGGGGTCTTTCAACTTTCTTTTCATTCCTACTGCATAAATATATATCGGTTGGTGCCAGTTATATAATTTGAAGAATATGATTGCACAAACTCATTAAACATATTCTCTATTGCCTATGTGTAGTGATGTAGAGAATTGTTTGTTTGGTGATGGTACTCTGCCTTGTGATATTTTGTTGGCTGGTTTGTTTTTGCGTTAGTGTTTGCTTTCTTGTTTCGCTTTGCTGGCTTTGCTATGATTGCACTCTTCGTTGATGTATTCTGTTGAATAAAAGAAAACCAATGTATCATTGGAGTAAAATAATTCTTTCAGTTATGTTTATATCACAACATTTTAGATGTATATTGTTTATGGTGAAGCTAGTTCACTCTGTTATTGTGCTAAGCAATAGCACAGTATCTTATTGATCTGGTATTATCAATTAGCATGGACGAAAATTGTTGCTTTTTTCGTATCAATATAGTAAATAAAACACTAGTTATGCTAGATGGAACTTCTATTCCTTTTAGATTTTTTGCCATAATTGGAACTCTATAAATTCAACATGATACATAATCAAAGTAGTAATTAAGAAGCAATTTGGTTGTTCTTAATAGTAATTTAAATAGTTCTAGTTGAATAGTGTTGGGTAAATATGAGTTGTAAAATGCTTATTGTATACTAGAAGATGAGGTTCTTATATAGTTATACTATTGTGATTAGTGGGGAATCATAGCCTTTGATTTTGTAGGATATTTGTTTTTGAAAATTTTCTATCAAGAGTAGTATCAAATGATTATTTATGTTTTCCATTTCTCAGTATACCCATAATTAATGTTTTAGGTGAGCCTTGAGTTGATAACCATACGGGAGTTTTATTTCTTTGCAAACATTTTAGTGTTTTTAATTTGGACAGCTCAGCTTAGTTTCACTCTAACCTCAGCGATTGTAGAACTTTCTTTGCCTCCATTGGCAATGAGAAAAACGCTAGATTTTACCTGATGGCAGGTATTTTTGGAGTATAAAGGTCCCACAAGATACTACATGGGTCTACAAAGTTGTCGTAAAACTTATTAGAAGTGAGGTTAGGAGTTTCATAGTGTTTGAAGTTGGTGATGGTAGGAGGTTTTCTTATGATATGATAATTAGGATCCTTTTCATGAAGTATAGCTTTAGGATTATCCATGGTGCAGCAACTAAATCTGAGGCAAAGGTGGATTCTGTTCTGAAGAACAAAATAAGGGTTTGGAAACCTGCAAGGTCCAAAGAATTAATCACCATACAATGCCAGTTGTGTTTGGTTGAGATTAAAGATGAAGATAAAGCTAGGTGGTTTGTGACTAGATCAGGCTGGTTGCTCTTGTGCAGCCATTTGCAATGAACATAATGCTAAGGCAGATGAGGTGGGGTGGTGGAGACTATGGTGGTTTAACCTTGCTATCCCCTGGTTCTGTTTATTAGTTGGTTAGTAGTCAAAAACAAACTAACAACTAGAGAAAGATTTGCTTAGTGGGGTTATACTGGTGGCTGCTTGTGTGTGTTTTGAGAGTAGAGATCATCTTTTCTTAGAATGTTCTTTTGCCAAGAGAATCTGAGACGTTGTCATTATGCATTGCATAGTTTCAGAGGCTAAGTGCAACTGACATGATCTAATCAGCTAGGGCATTATCAAGGGAGAAGCTTGAGATTATCTATTTGTAAGCTTGCCCATCGGGCCAATGTGTATTAGGTTTGGTCTTGGAGAAATGCCATTATACATAATGGGTTAGTGTGGCCTGAAGAGCAGATTTTGAGAAGAACTTAGAAGGATATTAGAGGTTGATTGGAATCTTGAACCAAATTCCAAATATCATTTTTGAACAATACTTTCTACTATAAATTTTTTTGTTATTCCAAATATTTGTGTGTGTTACTGATGTTAAGGAGGTGTTTTGTTTTGGTGTGAAAGTTTCTGTAATCTGTTCTTGCCTGAGTTTCTGTTGTGTTAATTTGTAAGAATCTAGTCTCTTGGGACAAGGTTTGGGATTTAATAGCCTTTGCTGTATTCTTTAGCCTTGGGTTCACTGTCCCTAGTTTCTGTAGTTTGCCTAGCTTTTGTCTAGTTTGTTCTTTATGAATAGTATCCTTCACTAATTCATCCAAAAATAAAAAATAAATAAACTAAGATTAACTACATTATTTAGTCATTCTTAATATAAATTTTTTTAATTATAAATTTACATTCTCAAATTGTTGAAATTGTAGGAGTCATGTTTGCTGTTAATGTCCTGTGAACTATTGTGTTCTTTAATCTTCTTCTGCATCTATCTTATTGAGCAACAAAAAAAAAAAACCTGTAAGCACTCCTTGCTCCTAGATTTCTATTGGTTGACTCTATGGCCATAATGGTTGTTTCTGTTTTGTTCATTTATCTTTTTCGTATTTCCGTAAACCTCTAGGCATAAGACTCAAAGTTCATTGAAATTCAGTTTTTTATTTTTTATTTTTTTTAAATTAAGAAAAAAGAACTTCACAATATCATTTACAAGGAGTAAAAATTGAATTGCAATTTATACGCTTATTTATTAGGTTCTGAACCCACAACTTACCTCTCCATTATATTACAAGAAAATTCTTTTCCACTTCATCTTGTGGTGGTATCTTAATTTTGCCACTTTTATTAATGGTTTCTTCTTTCCTTTTCTCCCCTTTCTTGGGGTCTTTCCATTTTTTTTTTTTTAATCCAGGTCCTTCTACTTTCTTTTCATTCCTACAGCATAAATATATATTGGTTGATGGTGTAAATATAGTTCAAAATTTTACTTTAATGAGTACGTCTACGGTATATTTCATTTTTTATGTTTTGGGCTTAATCATTCTCCTTCGGTTTTTTTGCAGGTGAGATCATTTATGGTCTGCAACTAGTACAGGTTGGTGTCAGTTATACAATTTGAAGGATATGATTGCACAGGCTCATTAAACATATTCTTTGATGTGTATTGTTTATCTTGCAACATTTTAAATGTGTATGGTTGATAGTGAAGCTAGTTCAATCTGTCCTTGTGTTAAGCAGTAGCACTGTATCTTATTAAGCCAGGAATATCAATTAGCATGGATAGAAATTGCTGATAGATAATCAAAACACTATAAATTCAACATCATACATAATCAAAGTAATCATTAAACAGGAATTTGGTTGTTCTTGATAATAATTTATCTAGTTCTAGTTGAATAGATTCTTGGGTGAATATGATCTGTAAAATGCTTCTTGTAAACTAGAAGATGAGGTTCTTATACTATTGTGATTAGTGGGGAATCATAGCCATTGCATGCGTAGTGCACTTTTTTATTATTTTTCTGTTGAGAGTGGTATCAATTGATTATTTTTGTTTTCCATTTCTCAATATACCCATAATAAATGTTTTGGGCAAGCCTTGAGTTGATAACCATATTGGAGTTCTATTTCTTTGCAAACATTTAGTGTTTATAACTTTCCAAGAACCTTGTAACTCAACTGATTGGCACCTCCTAGTGTGTCCATGACATCTAGGGTTCAAATCCCCCTTCCCTTGTTGTAACTATCGAATTATCATTTTGGTGTTTATAACTTGAACAGCTCAGTAGTAGTTTCCCTTCAACCTCAAGGATTGTAGAACTTCTATGCCTTAATTGGCAATGAGAGGAGTGCTAGATTTTATCACATGGCAGGTATTTTTGGACTATAAAGGTCCCACGAGATTGTACATGGGGCGGCAGAGCAGTCCTAAAACTTAGAGGTGAGGTTAGGAGGTTCATAAAGTTTGATGTGGGGGATGGTAGAAGGTCTTCTCATGACATGATAATTGGGATCCTATTAGGATCCTTTTCATGAAGTATAGCTTTAGGATTATCCTAATGCAGCGACTAAATATGAGGCAAAGGTGGATTCTATTTTGAAGAACAAAACAAGGGTTTGGAAACCTGCAAGGTTCAAAGAATTAATCACCACACATAGCCTGTGAAGCACCGACGCGGCTCCAGAGGAGCCGCACCGGAGTCGGACACGGCGGGACGCGGCAACGCGGCAGGGACGCTGCTGACCGTGAGTCCGTGCCGCGTCGGGCCGCATCCTGCCACGTGGCATCGCCGACTCGCGCCGACGCGACGCGAATCGGGCCGTATCGGCCGAAACCCGAAATTTCCGGTTCAATCCAAAATTTTCGGTTCAGGCCGAAATTTAAAAAAAAAAAAAAACGGTGCGAAACGCACCGTTTGGACCTAACCTAAAATCCCTCAGACTCACGCACTCTCACTTGTCCCTCTCACTCCGTCCCTCATCTCTATTTCTCTCATTCTCTGTGCTCTCCGCGCCGCGGCGAAATTTCCGGCCTCTCCCTCTCTGCCGTGTTCTCTCCTTCAGGTGTGCTCTACTGCTCTCTCTTCTCTTTGGTCTTTGCTTCCCTTTTAGACTTTTAGTCTCTACTTTCTACTATTTCTCTCTTCTCTATGCTGTCACTGCTGTGTTTGTGACTTTGTGTGCTTGCTAAAAACCGATTTCGTCCAAACACTCTCTATTCTCTATGCTGTGTTTGCTATGTTTGTGTGCTTGTTTTTCGGTTCTTGTGGGAGTTAAAGGCTTTTGTAGTTGCAGGTTGTAATTTTAATTGTAGATTGGTGATAATGTTTGATTGCTTTGTACTGGTATTGTTGCAATGAATAAAACGATGGTGGGATTTGTGTGTATTGTTATTCTACTTATAAATTATGTAAAAAACAAGTGCATTTTCTTAATTTTTCTGTAACTTTTATTTTAGGCTTGTAGGGTGAGGACTTGAAGTTTTGTTGTTATTATTATTATTAATATGGCTGCTGTGGACCTGTGGTTTACAAATTTTATCAGTTAGGATAAGAATCTTATCTTATCCTAATTGATAAAATTTGTAAATCAGTTAGGATAAGATAGGATTCAGAAGTGATTTGTGAACCTGTGAATCTGTGAACTTGAGTTTGATTTATTATTAATTTATTTAGTTAATAGTTATTATTTGTAGGTTAAATTGAATCTATTGAATTTGCAATGAACGAAGTTACTAGCACAGAAACTTCACATTCATCTAATCAAGAAGTAAATGATGGATCTCCTCTTTGGCAGTATGTGACTAAAGTAGAAAAACCACCTGGTGCTTCTGTTAAATCAGGTGGAAACACATACTTTAAGTGCAACTATTGTGATTTAGTTTTTATGGGATCCTATTCTAGGGTTAAGGCTCATCTATTAGGAATTACTGGCAAAGGTATTAGAACATGCGCTAAGGCGAAGAGCCATAGGCAAGAAATGCAGCGAATGCATGATCAAGTTGAGAATGATAAGAAAGAGAGAGAATGGATAAGTCAAATTCCCTTACCCCCACCTCCCATAGGCCGTGGGCTTGCTCATATTTCCCCATTTCGAAGACAAGAAGGGAGTGATAGTACAAATCCGATTGATAGTAAGAGGAGGAAGGTGGATTCTCCTTTGGAGAAAGCATTCCAGAATAATGCTAGACATGATTTGGATAGCAGAATTGCTAGGATGTTTTACACCGATGGGCTTCCGTTTAACTTTGCAAGGAACCCACATTATCGTAGTTCCTATGCATATGCTGCTACCCATAACATTCCGGGTTATCTTCCTCCTCGATACAATGCCGTGAGAACAACACTTTTGCAAAAAGAAAGAGCTCATGTTGAAAGACTTTTGAAACCAATTAAGGACTCTTGGCTTGAAAATTGTGTAAGTATAGTTTCTGATGGATGGTCAGATCCACAAAGGAGGCCTCTTATTAATATTATGGCTGTATTAGATGGGGGTCCAGTGTTTATAAAGGCAGTTGATGGGTCAGGTGAGTTCAAAGACAAACATTATATTGCTGGGGTGTTGAAGGATGCTATAAAAGAGATTGGACATGAAAAAGTTGTCCAAGTCATCACTGATAATGCTAGTGTGATGAAGTCTGCTGGTGCTCTTATTGAAGGTGAGTATCCTAAAATATTTTGGACACCTTGTGTTGTCCACACTCTCAATTTAGCCTTGAAGAATATTTGTGCAGCAAAAAACACTGAAAAGAATGAAGTTACATATGAGGAATGTAGTTGGATTACACGTATTGGTGATGATGCATCCTTCATACGTGTTTTTATCATGAACCATTCAATGAGGTTGGCAATGTTTAATGAATTTTGTCCATTAAAATTGCTCCAAGTTGCTGATACTAGATTTGCTTCGGTTGTTGTAATGCTGAAAAGGTTGAAGTTGATAAAAAGATGCCTTCAAGCCATGGCTATTAGTGACCAATGGGCTTCTTATAGAGAGGATGATGTTGGAAAAGCTCAAAAGGTGAAAGATATGATTCTAAGTGATCTTTGGTGGGATAAGGTTGATTATATTCTTGAATTCATAGCACCCATTTATGATATGCTACGAATAGCTGACACAGATAAGCCTTGTCTTCATCTTGTGTATGAGATGTGGGATTCAATGATAGAGAAGGTGAAGGCAATAATATATCGGCACGAAGGCTTGGAAGATGATCAGTATAGCTCATTTTGGGTTGTGGTGTATGATATACTCATTGATCGATGGACTAAAAATTGTACACCAATACATTGCTTGGCTCATTCCTTAAATCCTAAGTAAGTACATTTATTTTCTATTTTCCTTAGTTCACCCTTTTAGTAAAACACACGTTTCATCTATATTTGTTTTTTAATCTTTAACTAGGTATTACTCCATTGAATGACTTTCGGGGAATCCAAAACGCATCCCTCCACATCGGGATCATGAAATTTCTATGGAAAGAAGCAAGTGTTTGGAACGATACTTTGAAGATGTGAATGAATTAACGATGGTGAAGTTTGAGTTTGCTACATTTTCAGGAGGGAGGTTTCCTTCACCAGATGCCTTGACAGATAGGTGGGCCTTACAACCTTTGGTTTGGTGGCAATACCATGGCTCCGCATTTCCAACTCTTCAAAACCTTGCCCTTAAACTTCTTGGACAACCTTGTTCATCCTCATGCACTGAGAGAAATTGGAGAACATACAAATTCATTCATTCCTTAAAAAGAAACAGAATGACTCCTGCATGTGCTGAAGATTTGGTATATGTGCATTCTAATCTTCGACTCTTGTCAAGGCGCAATGAGGAGTACGTACATACAGCAACAAAGATGTGGGATATTGCAGGAGACTCTTGGAATGAGAGCGACATACATGGAGGAGCTGGAATTCTTGAGAATGCAGCCCTTACACTTGATGAGCCAGAGTTGGAGGCCATGGTTATTGGGAATGCTACTACTAGTGAAAGTGAAGTTCGAAGTGAAGCTCGAAGTGCAGCTATTGATATTGAGGATGATGATGTTGGTGTTTGATTGTCTTGTTGATTATCTTTTATTTTGTTTTAGTTTCGAACTTGTGAGTCGTAGTCTAATTTCTGAACATCATTGAATGTTTTAGTTTTAATCTTGTGGGTTGTATTTAATTTATAAACATCTTGTTTTAGTTATTATCTATTATTGCTCTTAAATTTGGTATATGTTTATATAATGTGAAAAAGTATGCTTAGCAATATATTAAAAATATAAATAAAAATATTTTTAATAATTTTTTAATCGCCAAGTCCCGCCGCATCCGCACCCACCTTTTTCAAAAATTGCCGAGTCCCGCACCCGCACCCGAGTCCCGAAACGCACCCGTGCTTCCTAGCACATAGCCAGTTGTATTTGGTTGAGCTTAAAGATGAAAATAAAGCTAGGTGGTCTGCAACTAGATCAGGCTTCTGCTCTTGTGCAGCCATCTACAATGAACATAAAGCTAAGGCAGATGTGGTGGAATGGTGGGGACTGGTGGTTTAATATTGCTATCCCCTGGTTCCCTTTATTGGTTGATTAGGAATAAAAAACAAATTAACAGCTAGAAAGAGATTAGCTCAGTGGGGCTATACTGGTGGCTGCTTGTGTGTATTTTGAGAGTAGTGAGCATTTTTCTTAGAATTTTCTTTTGCTATGAGAATCTGGGACACTATCACTAGGCACTGCTTAGTTTCAGAGGCTAAGTGCAACTAGCATGATCTAATGAGCTAGGGCATTACCAACTTGAGAAGGAAAAGCTTGAGATCATTTATTTTTAAGCTTGCTTTGTGGGCCGCTGTGGAGGTGGAGAGGCTTGAGCTTCCTTATCGACGACCCTTGTCGTGTTTTCCACGTTAGCCGGAGGTGAGGGTGGTCTGATGGAATACTGGCAGCTGTCTTGCCGATGACCAAGGCGCCCACATGGGAAACAAAGCTTTTGGAGTCCCTCATGAACTACATTCTGCTGGCGCTTTCCGATACCAACCGATGTAACAAGAGGCTTACCGATATCGACTTGTACGCAGATGCGAGCATATCTGCCTCTGGCCTCAGTGGCAGTATGAGTATCGACCCTTAGGACGTTCCCTAGAGCTTGCCCAATCTCTCTTAGAACCCTAGCATCATAATATTCTATGGGAAGTTCGTTAAGACGAACCCAAACCGCCACTGAGGTAACTAGAGCTTCAACGGCTTAAAATTTGCTTCCCATTTGCGAATGGAAAGAAAGTGATCCCCTATGAACCAGGGGCCTTTCTTGAGCACAGTTTCAAGGTCTTCCTGAACCGAGAATCTCACCAGGAAAAAAATCCTTGCCAAGGTCCACAATGTCTAACCTTCCCGTTGGTTTCCACAGTCCCATGATTTTTGCATGGAGGAAAGTGAACCCAACTGTTCTCCCAAACACCTTAATGATAATGGCCTCAGACCAAGGAGCTCGAATGCGTGACTTAGTCTCTTTAGAAAGCTTGATAGCAACAAAACCCTCCCTTAGTTCATCGATCTCCTCATCTGAATCGGACTCAGCATCCATATGCGCAGCAAAATCAAATGGCTTAGGTGTAGGCACACGGTATATCCCCACCGAGCTTATCCTTAAAGGATAGCTTCACCGGTGTGGAAAGATTGGCATTACCAAGCCCGACTCTAGCAAGATCTGCATGCCCACCGTGAGATTCCTTGACTTTTTTATTACTTCGGACCAGCTCATTTTCTTCTTCGTGAGAGAGAAAACGTGCGCTCATTTCTTGTATACTATTTACGCTAGATCTATATACTAGTTAAAGGTCCGTGCGTTACACGGTTTTATTATAAATTTATATAATATAATAACAAAAAGAATAAATTGTATTGGTGTACCATCAAATATAAAATGATAACTTCTCAATGAAAAATTATCTTCTAACACACCAATTGTGCTATAATGAGACTTGTAGTTACATGTATTGAATTTTTTACATTAGAATTTTGTATCTATTGGATTTGCAATATAAGTACTAAGTTTTGTAAGAAATTTGCAGGTTTGTTAACAATAATATTAATGAAAATAAAATGTTAGAAGTTGTTTTTACCTTTGGGAGATTGTTAAATTCCTCTTTGTAAACTATAATTTTTAGTGTATCATTGTTCTTGTTTTTCATTGTTAATTATTAAAATCTTTAGTTCTTCAGGGCTTGTGACTCTTTTTTTATTGTCACATCATAACAGATTTTTAAAGGAAACTGTTTTCTTTTTAGGATGAATGATCTCTTGCACAAATATTTGATTCTTGAATAGTATTTTTTTGCCTTTTGGAGATTGAATTTGTAGCTCTTTGCATCATTCATTCATAATTGATTTTAATCTTAATCTTGCACCTCTTGCTATTTCAACGTTGTTCAACTATTTTAAGAAAAATTAAAAGTTTATGCCAAAAATATTAATTATTGAGTTTGTAATTTGCTACCAATTCATTATGTAAAATAAATGTATGACCATATTGGTACCTTCAAATGTTCATTGCTTATATGGTCTGTTTGAAAGAATAGTTGATTCTTGAATAATGATTCTTTGCCTTTTCTTGGTTGAATCTACCGATCTTGATTATCGTAAATTGATAATCGATCTTCGTTTTAATCTTGCAACTCTTGTTATTTCAGCATTGTTCAACTATTTAACCCAAAAATAAAAAATAAAGGCAAACGACTATAGTATAGACAACCAAACTAACAATATGTATATTTGAAAGACAAATCAAGTGCATGTAAAAAATACTTGCTTGTAGGTCAGTGGTGGTGGTTGTGATGTCTCCCATGTCTTGTATATCTCTTAAATAATCAACAAATGATATTCTAAATTCTAATACTTGCATGAATAAGGTTATTTTGAAAAAATAAGAGAAAAATTAATTAAAATAAAATAAAATATAATTGTATTTGAAGACATAAAAATATTTTATTATTTTACTTCAAAACTTACACCAAATCAAGTCTCATAAGTTCATTATTTTCTTTAATATTAAGTACCTCCCACATTCTTGTGACTCTTACTCTACATTCCAATCGTCTTTTTCAATGTCAATTTCATCAAAGTTGCTATATCTTTGATTTTGTCTACCATTCTGATAAAAAATAAAATAAAACATCAAAATTTTATCAACAATTATCATCATATTAATATCAAGATAAAAAATTATGATATTTATGTAAAAGTACTTTAATTAAAATAACTAATAAAATAGAGATGCATTCCCCTTTCCTTATATCATGGTAATGTTAAAAGTGCTCACCTTGATGGTGTTTGTCCACAGATTGATTTTCTAAGCCATTAAAGTAATATATATATATATATATATATAAGTTTGTGCATGTACGTCACTGTATACCAACTCTTAAAAGATGAGTTGTTGTTTTTTTAAGGCGAAAATGCACTTTTAGTTCCTACATTTTGGGTCAATTCTCATTTTGGTCTTAAAATTGATTTCGTTCCTAATGTGATCCCAAAAAAGGAAAATCATTTTTAAAATGGTCCTTGCCGTCAGCCAACTAACGGAAAAATCCTACATGGCTAACGGAATGCCCTGCTTACTGATATGGCGCTGACGTAACCATTAAAATATTATTAAAAAAGATTATTTAGCATTTTTAAATGCCATGTCAGCATTTAAATTAATTTAAAAAAAAAAATCCAGATCAGAGTATTTAAACTAAATTAAAAAACAAACCTTTAATTTCTTAATTTTAATTTAAACTAAAAATACAAATCAATCCCAACCCCACAAACCCAAGTTACCCAACCCAACATCAACATTACAGCATCAATTTAATCCCTCTCTCTACCCATTGTTCTCTCATTCTCTATCTCTTAGATTTCTCTTTGATCTGCTCCATACCCAGACACCCATGGCCAAAGACACCAAGCTCCAAACCCAGAAACCCATGGCCAAAGATCCCAAGAACGATAGAATTTGCTAAGATTTTTGAGAGAGCCCATTGGGTTCACACGGTTCAAACTTTCGGATCTTCCTTAACCCGTCCAAATCCCCACCCGTTTATGACAGAGTACCATCTGGGAAGAACTGGTCGAATGAGCACACATGTCGGTCAAAATCATTAATGGTTGGATTTGGTTGGTTTGGAGGTCAAGGACGACGGAGTGGGCATAACATTCTCGCTTCAAAACGGCGTCGCTACGGTCAAAACGATAGTGGCCCTTGGGGAGCATTTTGCGCGAGGGGCTGATGTTGGTTCAGTCTAGAAGGTAAAGTGTGGGAAGCAAACCCTAGAAATTTCTTCACAAAGCTAAGATTTTTGAGAGGGAGAGATATCTCAGTTGGATTTGGGTTGGTGTTGGGCACGAAATTGAAGGAGATGTGTTCTTTTTTTTTTTTCTTTGTGTTTGTTGTTACTTGTTGCTATGTTTGGTTGCTAAGAGATGGGTTTGTTTGGTTGGGATTGACTTGCTCTTAATCGACGGTGGTGGTGGGTTTGATTGTGAGAATGTGAAGTTTGCTTGGTTGCTCTTGTTCTGGGTTTGTTTAGTTGGGTTCGACTTACTCTTAATTGATGGTGGTGGTGGGTTTGATTGTGAGAACATGAATTTTGCTGGGTATATTGATTGTAAAAACATGAAGTTTGATTCTGGGTTTGCTATTGTTCTAGGATTTGGGAAGAACATGAAGAACAAGTTTTTATGTTCTTACGAAAAAATAATTAAAGTAAAAAAAAGTAATGATAATGATAATAAAATTAGATTTAAGGTTTGTTTTTTAATTTATTTTTTAATTTAGTTTAAATACTCTGATCTGGCTTTTTTTTATTAATTTAAATGCTAACATGGCATTTAAAAATGTCAAATAATCTTTTTTAATAATATTTTAATGGCCGCGTCAGTGCCATGTCAGCAAGCAGGGCATTTCATTAGACACGTAGGATTTTTCCGTTGATTGGCTGATGGTAAGGACCATTTTAAAAGCAATTTTTTTTTTGTTAGGGATGACATTAGAAACGAAATCAATTTTGAGACCAAAATGGGAATTGACCCAAAATGTAGAGACCAAAAGTGCATTTTCGTCTTTTTTTTTTTAATTTTTTTTTTTTAAAGTTTAATTTACATTGAAACTTGATTTTTTTTTTTAAATCGAGTTTCAAAACAGGGGCATATCTCTAAATAGTTTCAGAAATGAGATATTTTGCTAAAACTTTTCGCTGAAAGGGGTATATTCCCATTTTGGCCGTTAACAACATAACACATATTTCTACCATACTTTTTTACCACACGTATTATCGGTTATTGTGACATACATCTAATACATTTTTTTTCTTGCACATTTATAACACCTACGAACATATCCTTTTTCAAGTATCTACTTCCATTTTTTTTTATTTTTTTTTTGATAGGATAGTTCCAATGTTCTAGAGGATAGAAGAAACAGATTTTTTTTTTTTTTTTTTTTTTTTTGAGAAACAGTTAAATTCACATGATTAATGATTTATATGAGAAAACTTCCATCTATAATGTCATTGTCATGTATGATTTTCTTTTTCTTTTTCTTACTATTCTTTTGTTGGAAAAAATTATATATAAGTGGGAATAAATTTCAGCAAGCACAATTATACAAAAACACAAAAAATTATGTGGAAGACCCATATTCCTTGAATGGAAAAAAAACTTTAGATAATTTCATTATATTAAATAAAGATTATAACACTTAAGGATAAAATCACATAAAACAAAAAAATAAAAAATAAAATTAATTGCATAGAAATTCCCTAAAGAATAAAAATACCTTCAAATATATTATAAAGTTTCATTAAAATGAAAAAAACTATACTAAAAATTAAATAGACGATTTTAAATAGAATGCATTCATGAAATTAAAAGTTAAAGTAAAAAAAGAATAATTTTTTATTTTTATTTTTATTTTAGTTTTGTGGGGCACATGAATTTAGATAAGATACTTGTGCCATGTGTCATATCCATGGCCGAGGAGTCCATTATCGTGCCAAAGAGGCCACACGCTCGGATAGTAAGGCCACGTCAGTGGCACGTTACTAGAGGAAGTCATACAGTAGAGAAAGAGCTATGGAGAGGGGGTTAACCCTGACATGACTAAAGGGATGGTGGCTTCCCCCACATTTAATGCATCCCACCAAAGCTCCTGGCTGCATTTATGTGGAGAAGACTCCTGAATAGTGCTGCCTCGGCCGCCACAACTCACAAGGGGTTTGGGAAGGTGTCTGATGGGACAAACACTCAAGTGGTGGACTGGATGATTAACAAATGGAGGGCCAAAATCACTTGAAGGGAGCTATATAATGTGAGAGACCCTCCAAGGAACGGGGGCAGAAAATCTGTAGAGAAAAACACCACAGCATGAAGAACAACAACTGTAATAAAATCCAAGAAAAATATATTCAAGAACTACTCTCCTCGGACATTGCCGAGGAAGAATTTCTGTGCACCACATTTGTCTATTCACTGTTTTTCCTTACTCTCTTATCCTCTTTAGCCCATTGAGGTCATTGTCCATTTCGTTGAATCCTAGCTTTTTAGCCCACTCTCTACAAATTTATTGTTTTGGGCTCTTTAGGCCTTAATCCATTCATCTTTTGGCCCTAAGACCAAAGCCCGCCCTTACAATTGGCGCTGTCTATGGGAATAGCTTGAGCTTTAGTGAGTCCAACGTCTAACCATGGTAGGATCGGGGCAAGAACAAGAGGAGTTTATCAGTTCCCAATGTCGGGACTAGTTCCTCAACCTTGAACGGAGGAGGGACTGTGAGGTTAGTGTGCACACCACGCATTCTAGCAGGAGCCAATCTCGAGGTGGGAGCCACATCTTTCACGACAAGAATACCAGAAGCTTGCAGTTGGAGATTGACCACCTTCACCAAAGGCTACGCCGCAAGCGGTGAAGAATGAGTCCCTCAGATTCTAACCTTTCTTCTGATGATGAAGGAGATGGTAGCTACAGGTCCAGATCTAGGACTCCTCGCAGTGAGTCTTTTTCGCACAACAAGACCGTCATTTCGAGCGGAGGAGTAAGAGTCCGCCCCGCAAAGGTCGAGGCAACGATGCTATAAGCAGAGCTCTTAATAAGATCTCTAAATCACTGTTTACGCATAGAATTGAAGGAGGAAAGCTTCCTCGAAGTTTTACTCAGCCAACATTCACCATGTATAATGGCAGAACGGACCAGGTGGAGCACGTCAGCCATTTCAACCAAAGAATGGTCATTCACTCCCAAAATGAAGTCTTGATGTGCAAAGTGTTCCCATCTAGTTTAGGGCCCATGGCGATGAGATGGTTCGACGGTTTGAGAGAAGGTTCGATCGAATCCTTTAAGGAGCTCACCAGGGCCTTTGGGGCTCGTTTTGTGACTTGCAACAGGGTTCCTCAACCTTTGGACTCTTTGCTGTCTATGGCAATGAGGGAAGCGGAGACCTTGAAAACGTACTCCGACAGATACTGGGAGATGTTCAACGAGATAGGTGGAGATTTTGATGACTTAGCTATAAGGACTTTCAAGGTCGGCCTGCCGAGCATGACCTGAGAAAATCTTTGACCAGGAAACCCGTCAGGAGTGTGCGTTAGCTCATGGACCGCATTGATGAGTATAAGTGGGTCGAGAAGGACCAGCAACAGGGAAAATGGAAAGCTAAGGTGGTCCCCTAGGATAGAAGGGATTTCAGGTCGGATAGATACAATAACAACCGATCTAGGAGAGATTTTGCGGGGCATTCAGGACCCACTACTCCCCAGGTAGTTAGAACTGTGTTTCGAGAGCTAGTACACCAAATCTTGGAGAAAATTAAGCATGAGCCATACATTCGATGGCCGAATAAGATGGGAGGAGACCCTACAAGACACAACCAAAGTCTCCACTGCCAATACCACCAGGAGCGGGGGCACACTACTAAAGATTGCAGGATGTTGTGGAGTCACTTGAAGCAGTTGGTCAAAATTGGAAAGTTGAAGCAATTCATGTATCAGCCCAATGGGCAAGGCGGCCAAACGGGGTCGGAAGCTTAGAGGGACGCGTCTATGGGACCGCCTTTGGGTATAATCAATGTCATTCTTGCTGCTCTAGGAAGGACTGGTTCTCGGCCATCTAGGGTGCTGTCCATAGCTCAGCCATTTATCAAAGACTTGCCCCCTGAGTTGAAGAGGAGTAAAGTGGGGGTCCAACCAGCTATGAGCTTTTCCAATAAAGACAAAGTGGGAACCATGCAGTCACATGATGATGCCCTAGTAGTTACCCTCAGGATAGAAAGGTATGATGTGAAGAGGGTGCTGGTAAATCAGGGCAGCGACGCAGAGATCATGTACCCTGACCTGTTTAAGGGACTGAAGCTGAGGTCCGAGGACTTGATATGCTATGATTCCCCTCTAATAGGGTTTGACGGCAAGATTGTCTTTCCAAAGGGCCAAATCCGACTGCCCGTTCAGACAGGGATAGAGATCGTGGAAGTGAATTTCATTGTGGTAGATGCCTATTCTCCCTACACTGCCATTGTGGCAAGGCCTTGGCTTCACGCCATAGGGGCTGTACCTTCCACCCTTCACCTGAAGGTGAAGTATCCATCAAAGGTCCAAGTTGAAGAACTGTTAGGGAGCCAGTCTATGGCTAGGCAGTGCTTGGTGGCTGCAATTAGACATCAGGTTAGGGGAGAATCCTCGGCTTCCGCTAAGCAGGATTTATAGCAATCAAAGGTGCCAGCGTTGTCTACAAGGGCAGTGGCAGAGAGAGTTAAGTGCCAGTAACTGGAAAGAATTGTCATTGGCAACGATGAGGAGAAGTTATTTCAGGTTGGGGTTCAGCTGCCTCCTCGGGAAAGGGAAGAGCTAGTAGACTTCCTTAGAAAAAAATATCGATGTATTTGCATGGAGCGCCTACGAGGCCCTTGTGGTGGATCTGGGCTTCATTTGTCACCATTTAAACGTCAATCCATCTGTCATCCCCAGAAGGCAGCCACCTCGGCGCTCCTCCAAGGAGCATTCTGATGCTATCAAGGATGAAATACTCAAACTTAAATGGGCTGGAGCCATAAATGAGGTGTTTTATCTCAAGTGGTTGGCCAACACGGTGGTAGTGAAGAAGAAAAGTGGGAAATGGCAGGTGTGTGTGGACTTCACGGATTTAAATCAGGCTTGCCCAAAGGATCTCTTTCCCTTGCCTTGGATAGATCAGCTGGTGGATGCAATCGCGGGCCACCCTCGGATAAGCTTCTTGGATGCTTTTCAGGGATATCACCAGATACCATTGGCTCTGGGTGATCAAGAGAAGACTTCTTTCATTATGCCCACCGAGAACTATCATTACAAAGTGATGCCCTTTGGGCTGAAGAATGCGGAGTCTACTTATCAGAGAATAATGACCAGGATGTTCGAACCACAACTGGGCAAAAATATTGAGGTCTACATAGACGACATGGTAGTAAAGAGTAAGGTGGAATCTGAGCGCATAAATGATCTCAGAGATATCTTTAAGATACTGAGGAGACACAAACTGCGCCTCAACGCTGCTAAGTGTTCTTTTGGGGTAGGCTCGAGCAAGTTCCTAGGTTATATGGTTACCCACCGCGGAATTGAAGTCAACCCAGATCATATTAGAGCAATCAACGACTTACAGCCTCATCGGAATCCCAAAGAAATCCAGAAGTTGACAAGAATGACTACCGCTTTGAATCAATTCATTTCTCGGTCAGTAGATAGGTGTAGGCCCTTCTTCTAATTGATGCATAAGTGGAAGGGATTCGAATGGATAGGGGAGTGTTCCTCAGCCTTCCAGCAATTGAAGGAATATTTTTCTCGGCCACCTATTATGTCCAAACCCAAGGAGGATGAGGTTTTATTCGCTTGCATTGCTGTAACTTCACATGCGGTGAGTCTGGTGCTGGTGCGGGATAAGAATGGGGTATAGAAGCCAGTTTATTATGTGAGCAAATCATTACATGAAGCAGAGGTTCCCTATTTACCACTGGAGAGGGTCATCTTGGCAGTAGTGCATGCTACAAGAAAGCTCCCACATTACTTCCAAGCTTAACTGTTGTGGTTCTAACCCAACTCCCTCTCCGATCACTACTTCGAAAAGCTGACTACATAGGGAAGGTTGCAAAATGGGAAACGATCCTAGGAGCCTTCGATATTAAATACATGCCTCACACCTTTATAAAAGGCCAGGTCCTCACCGACTTAATAGCTGAGTTTGTTGAGCATTTGTTTGAAGAAAATGATGAAAGGCTGAGCATGGATGGAAAATCAGTTGGGGTGGTCTCCTTACAGGAGCCTCTACCTTGGAAGGTGTACGTTGACGGCACAGCAAACCAAAGGGGATCAGGAGTGGGGCTGGTTGTAGTGTCCCTAAAAGGATCATCATTGAGAAATCCTTAAGGCTGGGCTTCTTGGTCACGAACAATGAGGCCGAGTACGAGGCTTTGTTGGAGGGGATGACTATGGTTCAGAAAATGGGAGGAAGATCGGTGGAAATATTTTCAGATTCGAGGTTGATTGTAGGCAAAGTAAAGGGGGAACTAAAAGCCTGGGATGTAAGAATGCAAGAATACCTGAACCAAGCTAGACGCTTGCAATCAGGGTTTGACTTTTTTTCCTTACACCAAATCCCTAGAAGCATAAATCTGTATGCTAATTCCCTTGCCACTCTTGCAACCTCCTCAGCGCAAAGTCTACATCAAGTCATCCTAGTCAAGGATCTATGCTACCCCACCGAGATGGAGAGGAAGAAGGTCCAGATTCATCAACTAAGGGTGGGACCTAGTTGGATGGATCCTATCATCCTATTCCTTAAAGATGACATTTTGCCCTAGAAGATGGGGGAGGCTAATAAAGTGTGAAGAAATGCTCCGCGATTTTGGCTGTCCAATGACCAAAAGTTATATAAACGCTCTTTTTCTAGGCCGTATTTACTATGCATTCACCCTGAAGTAGTAGGACCACTCCTAAAAGAGTTGCATAAGGGAATTTGTGGAAACCATACAGGAGGCAAATCCTTATCTCACAGGACCCTTACGCAGGTATATTAATGGCCCAACAAGCAAAGGGAAGCACAAGAATACATGAAGAAGTGTGACCAGTGTCAGAGATTTGCTCCCAACATTCATCAGCTAGGGGGCATTCTTAATCCTCTATCCAGTCCCTAGCCTTTTGCTCAATGGGGCTTGGACATTGTAGGACCCTTCCCTAAGGCACTGGGAAACAGGAGATGGCTTCTAGTCAGCACTAATTACTTCACCAAGTGGGTTGAAACTGAACTACTAGCAAACATTAAGGATGTGGATGCCAAAAGGTTTGTGTGGAAGAACATTGTCACTCGGTTTGGAATCCCCTATACCCTCATCTCAGACAACAGACTTCAGTTTGATAGCAAGACTTTCAGAAGGTACTGTTGTGATATGGGTATCACGAATAGGTATTCCACTCCAGCTTACCCCTAGGGGAATGGGCAAGTCGAAGCTATTAATAAGGTTATAGTGAATGGACTTAAGAAGAGGTTGAATGATGCAAAGGGCAAATGGGTGGATGAGTTTCCACATGTCCTTTGGACATATTGGACCACCCCTCGTAGGTCAACAGGGGAGACCCCATTTTCAATGACCTATGGATCCGAGGTTGTGATTCCTCTGGAGACTGGATTCCCAATACCGAGAACTAGCTTATTCGCCCCATACAGCAATGACAACCTACTAGAAAAGAGCTTGGACCTAGATGAGGAGCGGAGAGAAAATACCCTAGTTCAATTAGCATATTACCAGCAGAAACTCAAACAAGGGTATGATTCCAGTGTGAAGTTAAGACCATTGAACCCAGGTGACTTAGTACTGAGGAAGGTGGTGGGTACTGCAAAAAACCCATCATGGGGGAAGTTGGGGCTCAATTGGGAAGAGTTGTACCGTATCACCTCGGTAGCAGGCATAGAAGCATACTTCCTAGAGGATCTAGACGAAAAAGCTGTATTACGACCCTGAATGTAAATAATCTGTGAAGGTACTATTATTAATGAGAGGCAGCTCTGCCAAGTTTTCATTTATAACCTTATGTGTTGCATTAACTACTTGTGTGAGTATTAAACAGAACCTTGGACATGTCTGACTCCTCGGATCACATGCCTTGGGTAAATTAATACTTCACGTTATTTTTCCAAGCGTTAAACAGAACCTCGATTATGCCTGGCTCCTTAGATCACATGCCTTGGGTAAATTAACACTCTCCATTATTTCTCTAAGTGTTAAACAGAACTTTGGTTATGCCTGGTTCCTCAGACCACATGCCTTGGGTAAATTAACACTCTCCATTATTTCTCTAAGTGTTAAACATAATCTTGGTTATGCCTGGCTCCTCAGACCATATGCCTTGGGTAAATTAACACTTCACGTTATTTCTCTAAGTGTTAAACATAACCTTGGTTATGCTTGGCTCTTCAGACCACATGCCTTGGGTAAATTAACACTCTCCATTTTTTCTATAAGTGTTAAACAGAACTTTGGCCATGCCTAGCTCCTTGGACCACATACCTTGGGTAAATTAATACTTCACATTATTTCTCTAAGTGTTTTGTTTCTCTTTAAAGACTTAGACCCCCCTGTTGATTACACAGTTTTTTGTACAAACACATAGTCTTTTTCTTTTTTTCTCTCACTGTTTATATAGGAGCAAATCATTTAAGTTAACAACCACTCGGTGCCATTAAGCTTTTGATAAGATATGGGTGCTCACCCTTAGAAGTATCATCAATTTGAAATCTTAGCAAAAGGTAAAACGATAACTACACCAACTATAGATAAATATTGCAAGGAAAATAAAGATTCATAAAGCAAAAATTGATATATTTTCATTGACCAGGAAAAAAAAAAAAAAAAAAAAAAAAAAAAAAAAAAAAAAAAAAAAAAAAACAACAACAACAACAACAAAAAGGTACATTATAAACAGTGGCAAACTGCCACAACAAAAAAAGAGAAAAGTACAAAGAAGAGAAAAGTAAAAGAAAAAGATCCTAAAACTATGCCTTGCCTCGAGGAGGGTCATCTTTGGGATCAGCATCCTTAGCCTTGGAGACAGCATCCTTGGCCTTGGAAGCAGCATCCTTGATCTTGAGGGCAGCCTCTGTACCCTTGGCTTTTGGCAGGGGCTTGACCTCCTTGCCCTTGCCTTATCCTCTATCCGAGGACCACCCTGGCCAACCCTCATGTCCTTAGCCACCTCAACCCCCTAGCCTTGGTCCCCAGCCTTGCTAGGCCCTTTGGGGATTTCAGGAGGTGGAAGGGAGGCCTGGGTGGTAGAGGGCTGCTCAGAGGAGGTTAAGGCGAGCGCAACGGGAGGAGGGAGCGCAGCTGGAACTTCACGAATGTCCGCAAGGTAGAAGATGTTCTCAGTGTTCCTCCACTTGGAGGCAGCAGGAACTCCTGCCCAATTGAGTGCCTCTGCCCACACTTTCTTGCAATAGTTCCTGCAAACCATCGCCAGCTCCTCTGCCAAACGGATCTTCGTCTCCTGCACCCTAAGATCATAGGATGCCTGCTCCACAGTCTTTGCAGCCTCCTTGGCCGTTCGAGCAACCTCCTTGGCCTTCTCTAAATCTGCCTTCAGCTCTAGGACCTGCTGTCTGGCTGTGGCCAGCTCTGTTTCAGCATAGTGAAGCTTTTTGCACTGCTCCTCAGCTTGGTCTTGGGCATTCATCAGGCTGGCCTCAGCACTCTTCCACTCCTTCTCCACAACTGTCAGCTTCACCGTGAGCTCCTTATTCTTTTGCTTAGCGAAGCCCAAGGCCTTGTTGGTCTCAGCGCGGAGGTTCGCCTCAACCCTAGCCTCATTCCTAACATCCTTGACCCACTCCTCGACCACAAAAACCTCCTGGATAGCCTGCACGGAAATAACAAAGGAGTAAGTTATATATAAAAAATAAATAAAAATAAAAATAAAAGAAGAAAAGAAAACGCCCTTAGCGAGGCATGCCAAGGAACTTACCAGGGCTAGATCCCTCTTCAGGGACAGGAAAAGGTCTGGCTGTCTCATGTGCTTCAAGGTAGCCATATCCTTCGGTAAGAGGAGAGGCTGCTCCAGGGCCTCGGCCAGATATTGGGTGTGCCCTCTCTAGAACTCCCTGATGGTGGAGTTATAGGGAATGGTCACCCCGTCCATCTTAAGCTGAAGGTCCTATGAGGGGTTTTGGTGGCTCACCTCAGCCATGTTCTGGTCCTCCTTGCTGTCGACAGAGGAGGTCCGCCCTTGGCCTTTCGCCGTTTTTTGTTACTTTGGCTCCTTTTGGCAGACCACTTTTCCCTCCTTGGCTACTTCCTTCTCCTTCCTTTACTTTTTTAGGTTGGGCATGGGAAGTAGGTTGATTGTGAGAGGAGGAGGAGGAGGAGGAGGGGGGGGGGGGGAGAGCAAGAAAGAGTTGGGACCCTAAGGTGTCCTTCTGCATAGGCCTCTTAGCCCTTTCTGCGAGGAGCTCCTTCAGGCCTTTCATCCTGTTCAAGGCCATCTCTTCTTCCTCCTCGAAACTACTGTCCACCGAGGCAACTATGATTTTGGGGGAACGAACGACGGAGGACCTGTCTAGCTCACCCTTCGAGTATGAGACCTCCACAGGCTCTTCTTGTGCCTCTCCTTCTTCCTCGAGATGAAATTGGTCTATCTCAATCTCAAGTGACAGGCGCAAGGAGGCTGTCTCTTCCCTTGGAGCTACTACTTCACGGGGGGAACGGTGGAGGGGTAGCTCAACTGGCAGGAGATCTTCTCGGGCTAGGAAACCGGGCACTGAAACGTCTATTCGGGCTAGCCGAGGATCGTCGGCTCTTATCGCGTGGCCCACATCCTAGAACTTATCCGACAAGGGCTCGAAGTTGAGAATGAGGTGGACAGCTTTCAATTGCCTATCTTCGCTCACAAACACTTTAGATCTTAGTACCTTGTTGAGACCTGCGATATTGATGAGGTTAAGGTTAGGAGCTACGTGTCTTTTATCTACAAAAATATCTGAGAAGCAAAACCACAGTTAGAATAATGAGGTCATCCATCAGAAGTAAACGGAATACTAAAAGAAAGAAGAAAGCAACAAAATCGCAAAGCTAATGCCCATGATTAAAAACAAAAGAGAGACCTAAACCTAGGGTACCCCACCTGGCTCTCCCTCCCAGACTGGGTAGTGAAGACCGTTGTACAATTCCCTCGAGACTATTAGAAAGTCATCCTTCATGCCCTTGTTGGATTTGGGAAGGCACGAGACGAGCCTAACAACAGACGATCTAGACTTAAGGTAATACCTTGAGTCTGTGAGCAAGTGACAATCATACATCTACACGACATCGTACCAGGTGAGGTTTAGCCCTATTTGCTCATTGAGAGCGTCTACACTACCTAGGACCCTAAATAAATTGGGTGCGCATTGGTGGGGGCATAGCCTATGGGCGATTAAATAGTCCCTAGTTACTCTACCTATGGGGAGTGTCACTTCCCCTTCTATGAAGGCGGTCATGGGAATGACCACCTCCCCTTCGTTCCTATGGGTAAGCAACTGACTGGGAGCAGAATACCGCAAGGAAACTCCCTAGGGAATGTGGTATTTAGCCCTAAATCCCTCCATACCGGCGGGAGAATCTACGAGGTGAGCGAATCTACCCATCTAAGCAGACTAAAGTGAAGTGAAAGAAATTTTAAAGGAAAGGAAATAAAGAATAGAAGGCCGAGGAGACTGGCCGAGGAGAAAAGAACCTAAAAGTGAAAGAACTTACGAGAATAAGCACAAGAGTTGCCTTTGGAACTTTTTAAGGGTTTAAAATTTTTTTGAAAGATCTGGAAAGCTCAGAAATGTGGAAAGCTCTGAAGGTTTGAGAGTTTGGGAGTCTGGAGAGCTCGAAGATTTGTAAAGTGGGGAAAATGATTCCCCCAAGCGCCTTATATAGGAGGCAGAATTCGATGGGAGTTATCCCACCCAAAATTTGAGGAGAAATGCCAACTGTAGGATCTCCATCTCACCATAGGATGTGGGGAACAAAGCGCCACCTGGAGCATTTAATGAGACGTTGCAGACTCCGAAGCGCTAGAACGGTTGCGGGACACGCGAAGTGACGCTTTCACGTGTGGAAATAATTACAATGTATCACTTAGAATTGGTGAGACTTCCTTTATCCAAACTGTCTTAGAAACAATATAGAAAGCATAGTGTGACGCAATTCCCCTTCCTAAATTTGAAGTCTTCAAGAGTTAGCTCCATCTGTGAGAAGTGCATGCGCTTGTATGACAATGCTTTTCTCAACAAATTTCCAAAGGTAGCTTGCCATGGCTTCATGAAATGTCTGCAGTTGTTTTGCCATGCAACCCTCTAATATATGCAAAACAAATGTTATATAGAAAATGTTTATGTCCTTCCATGATCCCCTTAAAAAAAACGTTATACTAAAGAAATGATATGTTATTGGTAAAATTTTAAACATGGTAAGTGAATAATGGTATGCTCTTTTCCATAATTGTTCTTGGAATTAAAAGGTAATAACTAAAAAGATTTAAAGAGGTAATAGAGGATGAGTCATTTAAATAATAATAAATTGTTGATGAGTCATGTAAAATAATGATATTCTTGTTTTTAAAATTGTTATTGAAAAAATTAAAATGTAAGGGTTCTAAAAAATAAAATAAAAAACAGATGTAAAATAATGGAAGAGGAGGGATCATTTTATTTATTTATTTATTTATTTATTGAGAATCTGGGATCATTTTAATTAATTTGTACTAATATTAGCTTTTTGTAAAAACGGTCTTCTAGCAAATCAATATCCTTTTGAAATTTTCCTCAAAAAAAAAAAAAAAAAAAAAATCCTTTTGAATGTAAATTTATTACTTTGTTCTAAAAAAAGGGTTATAACATAATTTGGATTTATTTATCATTTTTTTCCCTATTGAAAATGTTTTTGGGCTAATAGATGATAATTCATGTGGGCTTCAAACATGCGACAGTAAAAAGGAAACATTTTACAGTGACATTTATTGTCTTTAATATGAATAGAATTATGATTTTGCAAATTATTAATTAATCACAACAAAAATGAACTAAAGTGGCTTTAAAGGCCATTACCTAAATAAATTAATTTAGAGAAAATGAAATGATTTAGTAGTAGATGAATATTCATTCTCATTGTGAATCCCTAATTTTAAAAAGATTTGACACGTGTTATCATATTATACTTTGAGAAAGGGACACGTGTCTAAGTAGTGTGCATCTTCTAGTTTGGAGACCCAACCTTTTTTTTTAAAATATTGTAGATGATACTTTACAATTTCATTTGAAATAATTTTTATGTATATTAAAACCTACATATAATACTTATTAATATTTATGTTTGACCACAATATTGTTGAATATTTTGAAACATGATTTTCTTAATTCATATTTTATTTTTAAATTTGTATATAAGACTATAAATATAATAACATTTATTGTTAAAAGTAGATTTTATTTTTTAAAACAATTAAATGATTTTGAAATCTATGAATAAGAATTTAAAGCATGAAATACTTTTATATCCTAAAATTAAATAAATTTAAGCAATCTACCAAACACTTCTTTAACCACTCTATTCTGACAATCAAATATGGAGATCACAATCGCAAATACCCAATTCATTATCTCAATGAAATTAAGGAAATCATTTGTTGTAATTTAATTGTTTTTAGATAGGCTTCCACATCCTTAAAAAAAAAAAAAGCGAAAAAATACTTTGAAATCATCATCGATTTTTATTTTTTTATCACTATGACTCATACTACACAAAATAGCTATAAAAAAACTTAAAGAACCTAGACCAATCCCAAGTCCTTTACCCCAATCCTTTGACAAGACCAATGTTATTTTTTGAAGAGTGTTATTTTCTCTATGAAATTAAGACGATCATGCTCTCCTTTGATCTATTTATGAAATTCATATACAAAAGTGTCACTAACAAGTTAATGTTAAATAATGTTTCTTGTTTAGGTTTTAAGCAGTTACAAGAATGACTTGATTTATCCCATTATAGAGAATACCTTAGAATTGGCAAATGAGTTGTATGCTCTTGCTAATGGATCATAAAAAGAACCTTAAAAAGCAAGCCATTTTTTCAATAACTAATAGTGCAATACTTTTGAAATTTGAGAGGCCAATGTCGCTCAAGGCAAACTTCAAGAATCAAGAATGCATTTTAGCTAAAAATTCAAAATATGATGCTATTATATCATGGGACAAAAAATCCGAACAACACATCACATGCTTTAAGATTAACAAGATGCAGTGGTTACCGTAAAATTCACACTCGGTTAGGTAATACAATTATTGATTCAAGGGGTCCCCATAACGTGGAAGAAAACTCTATCTGGGGAAAATAAGGTGAACAAATATTTATCCACAAATACAATATGACTTCAAAATGTAAATGCTGAAACAGTACTTGAAAAAATATATAATGATTTTTTCAATGTAGCCTTACATCACTCTTGATATCCATAATGATTTTAAATAAACCAAGAAGTTCAATTCCTTCGTCAGGGGATATATAAAAAAATTACAATCCCACCAGTTCAAGTAGTTAATCTAAGGACTATCTAACTGCACCAAAAACAAATAGCAAAAGTGAAGCGTCCATCCCACATACATATAACATATTATAACCATCCTTGAAATTGCAACCCTTTAATGAACAATGAACACTTATCCCTGTAAACAAAAAACATTTGAAAAAAAATACTACCTGAATCAAATGTAAGAAAAATCAATTATAATGAATATTTAAATACATGCCAAGATAATCAAATAGCTCATGCCATCAAAAATAACATTTCAGGTGGGTTCCAATTAGTTCAATTGGTAAAGTCTATGATGGTTGTATAAGAGATCTGGAGTTCAATCCCCGCCTACAACAAAAACTAATTGGTGTCTTGGTCTGATGATAAAGAGCTATCATCTGGAGCGAACGCCATAGGTTGAAACTCTCTAAAAAAAATAATAATAACATTTCAGTTAATCCAATGCGTCAACGGTGGTAATTAGTTCGTAATTATCACAGGAAACTTAAACTACAATCATTACAAGGTGTCGAAGTAAATAAGTACATACTATAAACAATTAATCTTAAGTGCAAAGTCAAAGTGAATCAACCACAATAAAGATTCAATAGTCAGTAACAATCACTAAACCAAATTAAAACAAACTATATCAATGGTATCATAATGACATGAACAATTCACCATAAACTTGAAGATGAACTGGATCTCACTTTTGTGTCTAGTTTTGAAAGTTAACGGGATTAGGGCTGTAACTGTAGAGAAAGAAGAAAAGACAATACATGTATGTGATTGAAATGGGCAAAACCATGCCAAATTTCATACATTTACTAAATCAAATTGAAACTCAAGATATACTTGTGATTAACTGGCAAAACTTTGGCTTATGATATTTTTGAAATCAAACATTCTTATAGCTTCAAGTAAAGTTGAACACCATTGGTTTAAGAAAAAAAGGGCTAAAATATGGATCTAAAAAAATCTAACACAATTGCATCTTATTATGGATGCAAAATCCACCCCCTGTTCATTTACACAAATGTGACCAACATTAAAATTCATTATTAATTGTTTGAAGAGGAAACATGTGATAGACTAGCAACAACAATAAGCATCCAATACATCAATTTTTTTTTTGTAGACAAAGTTTACAAATGAGATGAAAATATAATATATATATATATATATATGTATATCAGAATGTATAATTTATATGACATAACGTCATAAATTGACAAAAAGAACAGAAAACATAAGGTTGCAATTTAGTAACCACTCATTTTTCTTTTTCTTTTTCTTTTTCTTTTTTTTAATTTTGGTATAAATATAAAGCAAACGCATCATCACACCCCAATAAACAATATCTCAAAAACTAGCCGTGTCAAAAAAATCAAAGAAATGGAGAGAATAAAATAATCAAGCACTCAAGGGAAAAATGTACAGGTGAAGGATAAAAGTATTCGAATTTTCCCTACACCTCTGAAAATTTTTCCTTACACAAATAATCTCTCCCACAAACACAAACTCACCATCACATTCACAACAGACACAAATCTACAATCGCACCCACAATATACACAAATGAGAGAGAAGAATGGGTAAGATAAGCAGCAAGAGAGAGAAATGGCCACCGATTTAAGATGAGGAGCAGGGAAAGGAAAATAGATGCTACTAATGTCAGTCTTATTGATATTTTTCCTCAACTCTCTGCGCTTGATGCTTTCAAAGATAAGAGACCAGATGCAATAGATAGACAGAAATTGACGAGTGTGATTTCTTCACTTCGACGAGAAGAAGAATGGGTAAGATTTTAGTTTTTTTTTTTTTTCCCTTTATTTTGATGTAGCTTTATTTATTTTGATGTTTCTATTGATGATGTATGTGTTTTCACTTTTCAGACGATCAAGACATTCTTGAGCTTAGAAGCAACGGCAAAATATATTACGTGGGAATTTGATGTTACAACGAGAAAGGTACTACACTTCGAATATTTTGATATCCGAAGTGTAGTACCTTTCCCACGTAATATATTCTGCCGTTACTTCTAAGCTCAAGAATATCTTAAAAGTGAAAACACATGCACCATCAATAGAAACATAAAAATAAATAAAGCTACATCAAAATAAAGGAAAAAAAAAATCCTAAAATCTTACCCATTCTTCTTCTCATCGAAATGAAGAAATCACACTTGTCAATTTCTGTATATCTATTGCATTTGGTCTCTTATCTTTGAAAGCATTAAGCGTAGAGAGCTGAACAAAAATATCAATAAGATTGACATTAGTAGCATCTATTTTCCTTTCCCTGCTGCTCATCTTAAATCGGTGGCCATTTCTCTCTCTTGCTCAAATGAGTCTCCCTTCCTTCTCTCTCGTTTGTGTATATTGTGGGTGCAATTGTAGATTTGTGTCTGCTATGAATGTGATGGTGAGTTTGTGTTTGTGGGAGAGATTACTTGAAGAAAGACAGAGAGAGACAAGAGACTGTTGAATATTTCCGTATGAAAGAGTAGAGACTAGAGACTAGAGAGAGTAAGTGATATTTGTGCTAATAGTGACAAACTGGATTTGGATCTATGGTCAGGACCTATTTAAAATAGATCTAAAGGTTAACACTGGTTTAAAAAAATAAAAATAAAGTAAAACTAAAATAAAACAAAACTAAAGGCCTGTTTGGTAGAGGAGTTTAAGTAATGTTGTTTGTAATTTTTTGAAATACTTGCTGGTGAAAAAGTGTGTGAAAATGTATATAATGTTGTTTAAAAACTGAAAATAAGTTGTTTAACAACTCTACCAAACAGGCTGAAAAAATTGGGTACTTGTATCTTTCTTCTCAAAAAAGAAATTATATATGTATATATATTTACTTGTATCTTTTGTTGTAACATTTTTGCAAAGAATGCGAGACAAAAAAGAAAAGGGTTTGGGATGGGATAGGTTTGAATTTTCAAAATGAGACCACCATGTGTCAACCACATGCACTAACAATAAACAACAAAGCTCTTTCTCTTTTGCACTCTACATTTGCTCACCAAAAAAAGGAAGCATGCAGACAAATGAGACAATAGTCAAGATTGAACAAAAATTATAAAGACCCAACTCATGATCATTGATCTTCTGGCTCCCAAAAAAAAAAAAAAAAAAAAAAAAATTCTTCTGGCTCCACTTCCCAAAAGAAAGAATTGGTAGGCCTCTTTTGTATATATTTAGATTCAACATTATATCAGGCACACATTAACCGGACCCCTTTCTTTATTACATAGTTTAAAGTTTGAACTTTGTGGTCCATGAAACTTAAAGCCTGTGGCTATAAAATGGGATTGGTTGCTTTTGCTCCTGACAGAATACATACCTTGAGAAATTGGTATTATTAGTCTAAAGCTGCACTTTGGAGTGATTATAGAGTACTTAATAGAGAGCAAGAAATGTGTACTGAGGAAACTTGTTGGTTGCAGACCTACTAACTAATTTGGGCAAATTCATTATCTGAATAGTAAAATAAATTAGTAAAAATAATCTTGCCAAACATATATTTCATATTTCCTACCTCTAAGCTAAGGTTTCCAACAATATAGGTGACTTTTAAGAAATTGATATTGATTAACATGTTCTCACGTACTGGTTAAGATTCTCCTCTCTCTCTCTCTCTCTCTCTCTCTCTATATATATATATATATATATATATATATATATATATATACATTGATTTACATGTCAATTCAATTAATTAAGAGACAATCCAGGCTATATATCCGGCACCAAATTCTACCAACTCTTTTTTGTTTATTTATTGGTAAAAATATATTTATATATTACAACTATAATTGTATATGGTTATAATACGCGTATATCAAATTTTAAAATCTAGTTAATAAATAACATGCAAAATGTTCACCCACTGGCAAATAAAAAAGGATTTGAATTAAATCAAATATTCAACAAAAGTTTAGTGTAGCTAAGAGCACTAGCAGAGATGCAAACCCAAAATCTCAATTTTTATTTTTATATACAACTTAACAAAATAATATAAACTACCTAATAAAATAATAAAAAATATTATTTTCTTACTCTTTCCTCTCATTATCTTTTTTTTCTTCAAACATAACCACTATATTAAATATTTTATTTTTACAACCTATAAATAGTTCGGTTGCAACCTTACTATAAAGTTGCAAATTTCTTTTAAGTAAACAAGTTTGAATAGAGTGGGATTTTTGCTGTGTTGAGTTGTAAAATATCAAATGAGGCCCAACGCTAGAGTGCTCTAACTGACAAGATAAGAACGGAGATTGGGTAGAGCAGATCTGTACCTCTAAGATGACGCTCACAAACTCCGGATTCTGTGAAGCCAGTATGTGAAGTAATCATTAATGAGCATATTTATGCTAACCATTCCATTGGTATCTTATTAATGAGTGGTTCTGGTGCCACACATTTGTGCACAACTCGCCCACGTGGCGAGTTGTGGTTGGTGAAAAGGTGGTGGTGGGCCACCCTTCTACCAACCACAACTCACCACGTGGGCGAGTTGTGCACAATGGTTGTGGTAGCAGAATTTTCCCTTATTAATTAGAATCACCGAATTTTTTATTTTCGATTTATTTATATCTATTAGAAATTGTATTAAGTTAGCATTTAGCAGTTTAGCAAAAAAAAAAAAAAAAGTTAGCAGTTAGCAATTATTTCCTTTCTTTATTTTCCAAATGTTCCAATTAGAGAATTATTTAAGGGCCGTTTGGTCCGTGATTTTAAGCAACACTTCTCAGTTTTTAAACAACATTACACGTATTTTCACACACTTTTTCACTCACACGTATTTTTAAAAAATACAAACAATATTACTAGAACAACGTTACCAAACGACTCCTTAGTTTTCAGTAGAACTTTTCCTATTTTCAACAAGCTAATTTTGTTATTCAAAATTGAAACATGTAATTTGCATATCAATATAATATACAAAAAAGTTTATTTATTTTTATACTTAACTCTCGTTTGTTTAATAGCACCCATAAAGAAATTGATGAGTTGATACATAAAATTTTTCTTTGGTATTTGCGAGCAAATTGTAGACCAAAAAAAATTCAAATTCACATATGGTTAGAATTCGAATTTGGCCATCCACTATTAACTCACATATACTTAAAAAATTCAATCTATCAAAATCTCTTTATGCATGAGATTATACAAAGCAGAGTTATAATAAATAAAAGTTGAGTATATTAATTGATGTGTAAATTTTACATGACTATGACAAAAAGTTTTTGCTTTTTGTCACAAATTTTTCAACAAATTTAATTTTTTATTTTAAAGATAAGAAATGTTCTATAAAAACCAAAAAGATTTTGCTTTTTGTCACAAATTTTAAAAAAAAATTAATTTTTTATTTTAAAGATAAGAAATGTTCCATAGAAACCATAGTTAGAGAATAAGTCATGAAAAATTTCCAAGATACGGAACAAAATTATTATTGGAACGTATAAAAATTACAAAAGCAAATGGGAAAATGTGGAAAATAAATGAATAATAATAATTGCTAATTATAAAATACAATTGTAATGGAAATAATAAATATAAATAGATGAAATAAAAACATACCAGATAAAAATATATCCGCTACCAGCGCTGAAAAGTAAAACCTGAAATCATAAGAGACTAGGTGAATAAAGTATAAACTGTAAGATAAAAAATATCATGTTAACGGGTGTCAGTTGCATTTAGACAATAGTTAACCATTCATTTTAGAAAAAATTTAACACAACATTAATTACTTTTTTTTTTTCTTTTCTTTTCTCATAAAAAAAACTTCGATTATTAACCATTACCCATTTTCTAAAAAAAAAAAGTATACTCACGGTTTTGCAACATATATCTGAGAGAAAAAAGGTTTAAAGGCTCTTCAACTGTTCAAGAGCATTTGATGGCAATTGGGATGCACTTCATTATGACTCTCAGCCACCATTAATTATATACATTTTACTTGTTTACTATTTTGATCAAATGGCAGTTCAGTACCTGGGGGGTAATATCTAACAGATGTGTGTTTCTAATTTCTAACAGGGAGTAATTCAGCGTTCAAAAATTATTTAATAATTCAATTCTTGAGAACCAACAAAATGTAGGGAATATGCACACGCCAAAAAGTTTACAAAGATAGAATCATAGAACTATTTATTCTCATTAGCACTATCATATTCCACTTTCATAAAAGCAGGTATTTCAAATTTCAAAATAGCTAAACTATCCAGTATCTACAGAAAACAGTGTCCCATGACTTCATTTTACACAAATGATCTGTTTGGCCTCACCGACACTCATCTAACTAAAACCATACAAAATTCTAGCTAAAAACAATATATAGAACTTGGAAATAAAAACAAAACCATCATAATTCAGCAGCAAAAGATAAGATTGAAGGGATACCACCTCTGTTTAGAATCTTTGAGATCTGTTGTGTCAAGCGAAGTGATGATGATAGGTGGCAAGTCCGTTGCCTACACAAGTTCTTTCTCCAAAATAAGAAAGAACAAAGCTATTAAAAGAGAAACACTTCTACAATGTTAGGAAATGGAGAACTGTTGAGAAAAAACCTATGAAGTGCTTGGGGACGGTTGCTATGGTTTTTATAGGAGCTTGGGTATGGTGTATTTACGTTATTTACCCTTAAAAAAAAGCTATACTTTAGGAGGTTTCTTTGTCTAAAGATTGGTACGAGTGGAGTAAATGAGCTGTAGGCTGGTCGTTGAGAGAGAGAGAGAGTTGCTGAAAAGTTTGAACACTCTGTTTCGAAATAAAATATTTACAAATGTAACATGTAAAATATTTTCAGTAAATTATTTTTATTTTACTGTATTTGATTGGCAACATGAAAATACAGTGAAAATTATTTTTCACTTGTATGCTTCACTGTAAAATAATTTTTTTTTTCATACTTCTCAAAACTCAACTGGCGCACAGACCTTCAAAAAAAAAAAAAAAAAATTGGTGCAGCTATGCAGTGTGCACAGATCTTCAACAAAAAAAACTGCACAAACCTGTGCAGTGTGTACAGACCTTCAACAAAGAAAAATTGGTGCACAGACCACCACCATCAACCAAGAAAAACCTCCACGAACTCAGATCGAAAACCCAAGAAACAAAGAACATAATCTGAAAATCTAAGCCCAGCGGAGGCAAAATCGGGTAGCCACCAAAAACTTAAGATCGTCATCAGATCCAAGGCGGTGCAAGAGATAAGAAAAGAAGGATTTGTGCAGAAGAGGCATGATGAGGTTGGTAGTGCCGATGATGGCGGTTGGGGTCGGTCAGTGGGTGGGCAACGGTGTGAGATGGGTGGAGATGAAAGGGTTGTGGCCTTGTGACTTGTGAGTGAGAGAGCTAAGAGATGGAGAGAGGAAGAACTGAGAAAGTTAAGAGGGCAGAAGCTGATAAAAAGAGTCCAAACGAGAGAGAGAGAGCCGTTCGTGATAGAGAGAAAAAGCTGGGAAGAGTTATAAATAAAAATTGAAGAGGTAGAGTCCAAACGAGAGAGAGAGAGCTGGAAGAAAATATTTTTAAAGAAGAATAATGGGGATAAGAGAAAGCTGCAGAAAATTTTACTACTACTCACACACCGGTCCCTGCAATTTCTTTATTACCCCACCTATTTACGCATCACTTTTTCAATGAAAAAAATAAATAAACTGGCATGACACAACGGACATGTCTACAAAAACTTACTACGTAAAACACTAAAACCTAATGCTTCAAACTGAGAGATAGGTTCTTATTTAAAATTAGAGGTGGCACAATAAGTTCAGACCTATTTGTTTACTCAAATTCACCCAATCTAATTGAACTCAAACTCATCCAATTATTAGTTGGATTAAATGGACATTAACCCAATTAAACCCAATAATTATTTGATTTTAACTAAAAACCAATTGAACCCCATTTAACCCATAAAATACCCAAATTCAACCCAACCATTCCTATAACATTTAAAAAAAAAAAAAAAACTCAGACATTTTATTTTCTTTCATTTTCTCGGCCTCCAAACACTTCTCTCCCTTGCTCTCTCTCTCTCTCTCTCTCTCTCTCTTAGAGAACAACGGGCCACAACAAATATAGCACAGAGACCACCGAGTCTCGCTTCTTAGGAACCATATCCACCTCCTCCATTCGAAACCTCATTCCCAAATCTCTGTCCAAACACTCCAAATCCACTTCCGGAGGAGAGGGCGGCGGAGGAGCATGAAGTGGTGGAGAAGGATGGGGAGAGGAAGGCGGAGAGAATGGGGTCGGAGGCTATGGAGTTGAGTGCCCACCTCGCCGATCTCGCCTGCCCAGCGTCGATCTCGCCTACCCAGCGCCGATCTCTTTTCTCCCTTTCATTTTTTTTCTTTCTTCCTCCACTTCTCACCGATCTCGCCTGAGTTTTTCTTTTGTGGCTGTTTGTTGATTTTCTTGGCTTGGGTTGTTGTGAGTTTTATTTTTGTGGTTGTGGGTTGGCTTTGAGATCAGAATTTCTGGCTTTGATTAGTTTTTTTTTTTTTTTTTTGGGTTAATAATTAGAAGTTGGGCTGTGTTTGGTTGCTAAGAAAATGAAGGAAAATCACAGTTTTTATTCGTTTAGGGACAAACCCATGAATCCTATTTGGAGTTTTTACTTTAATGGCATTTTGGTAATTTTGATAAATGGATAATTGGGGTTTTCACTTTAGTGGTATTTTGGTAATTTTGATAATTGGGTAATTGGATGGGTTGGAGTTTACCCATAATAATTGGGTTGGGTTAGATTTGGGTTAGAAACAATTAGTTAAATGAGTTTTATATACCCAAACCAATTATACCCACCCCAAATCCACCTAAACCCGCCCATTTGCCACCCTTATATTTAATGCCTTTGGTTTATTGATTATGACGCTATTTTCCTTTTTATTTTTTTATTTTTATTTTTATTTTTATTTTTTGAAAAAATAATTCCCTTCTCGTTGGACAAATGCATCCTACCACAAGGTCCACAAAAGAGCAAAACTCAAATCTAGCTTGTGCTAAAATTAAAGGGAAATCATAGAGAAAAAGAGAGAAAGAATGACTAGTGATTCAATCATAATCATAACACTTAGATCTATTTGTCATTTTAGACAATAGTTTTCCGTGTTTAAATAATAATAATGTTTTTAATACATATTTCTATAACACTCATACACATATTTTTACAACACTAAAAATTGAGCAATAATATTTAAACACGGTTACCAAACCGCCTTAAAAGATCTTAGGAAGTGTTTGGTAAAGTAGTTTGAGTAATGTTATTTGCAGTTTTTTGAAATATATATGAGTAAAAAATGTGTAAAAATATGTATAATGTTGTTTAAAAAGTAAAAATGAGTTTAAAATATAAAAACAAATAGGGCCTTAAACTCTGATTTTCTAGGAGCATGCACCGATGCAAACCATGTTTGTCAGCCCTTTTTCTGTTGAGGCTTATAAGATTATTGCTACGTGTATGTTGTGGAGGAAGTTCATCATATCCAGAGGGCAGTAGAGTAAAGTGCATCTATTCAGGACCACATCTTCTGATCTAACCACTGGTTAATATTTCATTCACGAAGTAAGGTACTAGGCACTAGCCCACTATTTTCCTTTTTGCTGAATAGGTATCTAGGCCTATGTATATATCAATCAGGATCTCTCTCTCTCTCTCTCTCTCTCTTCCCCCGTTTTTATATTATTAAAGTTAAAAATACATCAAACTTTAACACCATTTGAACCTGGACAAGGATTTTTTTTTTTTTTTTTTTTGGGTGAAAAGGATAATGCATTAACAAAAACTAACTGCCATCCACAACAGAGAGGCTACATCACGAAAATACACTGTATCAGCAGAATCTGAATTAAGAAGGAACGCTAAAATGGTAAAATCCTGTGTTAGAGAGGCTCCTTTGCGTGCCAACACATCACACACTTGTTCGTCTCTCTATAGCAATGTTGAATACGCACCAAATGAATCTTCTTCATCCCTTCCCTGCGAGCTAGTATACCTTATACCCAGCATATATACCGGGTACCTCACAAGGGGGCAGGACCCACACACTGTGGGGCTCGCCCCTCTGTGAGGTACCCTGCATATATGTCGGGTACAAGATATAAAAATCGCTTCTTTGCAGTTAGCTACCAAAATGCCAACACCATTTGGGTTCTCCACGTCTTTCTTCAAGAGGTGAACCTGGACAAGGAACTCAACCATATCAATAACCTAGATCATATTTTAGCTCAAAATATTGAAGGAATTATTTTTTAGCTCAATATATTAAACGATTTGCATTTGGTAAACATATTAAAAGAATGACTAGTTATGTTACTTGGGTAGAGTAGTATTCAATTATTATTGAGTCAATTTTGACTTAAGATGTATTGAATTTATCTATATCCTAATAAAGTTATATGTCTTAAAATATATTAATAACAAATTTTCTCTATCCTCATTTATTACTTTTCATAGACATCATTGGGTGTTGTTTAATGGTGTCCCTTTCTTCCTTAAAAAAAATGGTAAATTCCGCTAAACCATCCCGAGATTTGGGCTAATACCAACTAAGTCCAAAACTTTTAAAAAATGACCAACTTAATCCTCAAAATATAACTTTGTCCCTGACTTTGTTAGCACCGTTACTTTAGCCTAAACTCTTCTCTTCTCCTCATCTCATACCCAAACCCTTCTCATCTTTCTCTCATAACTCTGGCTCTTTCTTCTTCTTTTTTTTTTTTTTCCTCTTTCACCCACAACAGCTCCCTCTCTCTCTCTCTCACCCACACCCACGGCGGTTGAAGAATCTTTCATGGCCAAAACCCATGTTTTTCCACTACCATCTTCCACTATCTCTTAAAATCAGTGCCATGGAGACATTTGGCTAGGGATTTCGAGCTTCGCATCACCACCATTGCTATTGTTCCACGCCAACAACTCTAATCTGGTGCCAAACATGTTTGGGTCTTTTTTTCTAGGTTTGGGTCTCTATTTCTAGGTTTGGGTCTTTGTTTGTGTTTGGGTTTGTGTGTCAAACGTCAAGGGAACGCGTGGCAAAGACCCACGATCTCCGCCACCACCATTGTTGACGTCACCACTGGTGGCCACCGATCTCTATCCTCTTTCTCGATTTTTTTTTTATTATTTTATTCTATTTCTCTTTTGGTTTGGTTCTTTGCTGGTTTGGGTCTTGGGTCAATTTAGGGATTGAGTTTTCTTATGTGATATAAGGATTTGGTGATTTTTTATTTGGGTTTGAAAGGCGGTTTGGGTATGGTCTTTTGCATATTTGTGGGTATTTTTTTATTTAGGGTTTGTCTCAAAATCAATGGAGTCAATACCGTACCGGTACCAGCTGGTATGTGTCATACCGGTACGTATACTGGTATCAAAATGCCAACATTTCGTACCAGTTTAAATATCGGCCGTACTGGCTATGTACTAGCCATATTGGCCAATTTCGGGCAATACTGGCCGGTACAGAAAAAAGCTTTTTTTTTTTTTTTTATTTATAATTTTTGAATTTTTGTAAGGGCAAAATGGTAACTTATTTGCATTAATTTATTAGTATTATTTGTTTTCTTAGTATACAATTAACAATTAAGCTTTCTATTATTTATATTGTGTTTTTTTTTTCTTTTAATTGATGCTAAAATCTAAAACCATGAATAATTTGTTCTGAATTGAGGTAATGTTTTATAGTAAACTTTTATATTTATTATAATACACACACACACACATACATACATATATATATGGTGATTTTGTTGGTATGTGCATATGAATCTGTGTGTATGATTGGTAATTTGGGATGATTTTTGGAGGTTTCAAGTTTTAGAATTTATATGGCTAGAAAATATGAGAGAAGAGAGTGAAGAGAGGGATCTGAGATGAGAAAGAGAAGAGTGAATAGAATGTGAGAAAAAAGTAACTCTGCTAAACAAAGTCAAGGATAAAATTGTCTTTTAAGGACCAAGTTGGTCGTTTTTTAAAAGTCTTGGATCTAGTTGGTATTGGCCCAAATCCTAGGATAGTTGAGTGGAATTTACCCACACAAAAAAAAAAAAAAACTTTATGCAAGCTTAGTAACGAAAATTTAATCTTATTATAGAACACAATTTTGAGTTTTGACACTCTGCCACCTTCTCTCATTGACTGACACTCCACAAGATCTAATGCTTTTTTTATACAATCACTCTTCTCGTCTTGCTCTCTTCCTTATTTTCTTTTTTGATCTCAATTTCTCCTATCTTCAATAAATTTGAGTTTTGTCATGATCAATTTTTGCTAAAATGTGTTGAAACTGGAAACCACAAGACTCTTGCTCATTATACGAATTGTTTAGGGACAGTTCTAGCAAACCCAGCATACTAATAAAATCTCAAATTATATATATTTTAAATTTACTCATTGGCACCCAAGGACTTTGATAGAAAGATAAATTTAAACTTTTTTAATCTTTTTTTTTTTTTTTTTTTACTTAGATTCATATATATCCAACAAATTTAGGAAGAAAGGGACATAGTTAAACAATACTCAATGAGGTCTATGAAAAGTAATAAATAAAGATAAAGAAAAACTATTATTAATTAGGTAAATAAGGTGGAAAGTAATAATCATTTAATGCTATTTTTTGAACCGTTAAATATATTTATAACTATTCGTAGGATTCTTTTTATTGTTCTTTAATCTTTTACTGAATTCACATAACACAAACAGGCTTTTGTTGCTCTAACTCATAGTCATACACTATCTAGCTAGTTCCATAACAATACTGTGCTTGGTTTTATTTTATTCCTTAGTTTATTTACTCTTTTTTTTTTTTTTTAATTTCACTTTTTTCAACTAGCATGCCTAATTTTTTTTTTTTTTTTAAAGTTAATCCAACAAATGATAATACTTGTTGCACACTAATTATTACATTGTGCATGGTATGTGTGTATGTGGAAGCCACAAGGCATATATGCTAAATTGTAGCATATCCATTTTCTTCATGGATAATGCTAAAATAAGAGCATTTCCATCCGTGTGCCAAATGTGGGTGTTTGGTAAAGGAGTTTGAGTAATGTTGTTTGGGTGTTTTTGATATACGTGTGAGTTAAAAAGTGTGTAAAAATATGTGTAAGTGTGTTTAAAATGCTCAAAAGTGTGTTTGAAATGCCCTACCAAACGGACGATATTTGGCATTTGGCACACTAAACACTAAAAATCATATCACATGAGGTGTTCTAAGTGTCAAAACATTTGGCATAAGTGAACAGTGACATTCCAACTTTGGAATGGTACGGTCAAGAATTTTATATGAAAAAATTAATTTTTTATTATTTTTCTCTCTCCTCTCATTAATTTTATCTCCTTTTTCTCCCTCTCTCTGAACCGTATACCTCTCTTTTCTCTCAGCCCTTCTCTCTCCTCTCTCCCTATCTCAGGAGAAATTATAAAATCCACATGGTGGACAAGTGATGTGGTCTACCATTCCACTAAAAAATTGCTACTTGTTTAAAATTGTTAGTTAGAAAATTTTTTTAAACAGAAATTAATTACTGACTCAGCAATTTTAAACAAGTGGAAGTTTTTTAGTGGAATAGTGGACAAATGACATGATCCACCAAAGGACTCTATAATTTCTCCTATCTCAGCCTCTCTTACAATCTGCCACAGTGATCTCTCCACCCGCAGCTCGCCTCCGCCGCTCACCAGTAGATCACCTCCGCCTCTCGTCAAAGATCGCCTCCTCCACTCGCCAAGTAGCTCGGATCTCCTCCGACGCCAACATCGCTCGCCTCCGCCAACACCGCTTGCCACTCACCAAGCAGCTCGCTTCCCCTCTGTCGATGCGCTCGCGAAGCAACCTGCCTCCGCCGAAATCTGCCCAATCTCACTAAGATCCGAATCCCCTTATTTGTTTGGATTGTTTATGGTTGATTTTGGGGATTGGGTTTGGTTTGAGAAATTGGATTGTAGTTTTGTAGGTTAAATATTTTGAGGTGGTGGTGATTAGTGGTGGTTTTGGCCGGAGGTATTGTGGTTTGCTGGGTTTATGTTAGCTGCATGTGGTTGGGCTGATTTTGGTTTTGTTTTGCATTTGGGTTGTTTTTTGTAACAATGGTGGGTTGTGGGTTACGGTGGCGTGTTTGTAACAATGGTGGGTTGTGGGTTATGGTGATGAGTTTGTAACAGTGGTTGGCTGTGGTGGGGAGGCCTATGGTGGGGGATGGCAGTGAGCTGTGGTGTGGTGTGGGTGGCCGTGAGTAGTTGAAATGGTTTTTTTTTTTTTTTTTTGCATTTTTGTATTTTTTATATTGTTAGTTTTTAAATGTTATTTAATATTTATATATATTATTTTAATGTATAGAATTGAAGAATAGAAGATATAATATAATTGTAAAATGGTGTTTTAAAATAATAAAGTAGCATTTTTGATGTGTTAAAATGACATATAGCTGATAATAATGCTCTAATTGAACCAAAACCAAAAAATTGTCTAAGCTTTGTTTCTCCCCTCCTTCCTTATTTAATATCCAAGAATCCCTGTCTAATTAAGTCCAGGGTGTCCTGATACTGATCATACAGTTAAGACAAATCATTTTAGAGAAAATGAAAAGATGTTGCAGAATATCAACCCCTCTTGTACGCGTGAACGGTGTATCGTAGTACATGGTCCAATTCAAGACGTAATTACAGTGTAAAGGACTAAAGGTTCAGTGGTTCACGTCACTTTATAGCGCATTGGAAACATATAGGCATCTATAAAGGAAGAAAAATTTTCAATTTCTATACATCAAGTTGGTTTTGCATCTTCTCCAAAAAAAAAAAAAAAAAAAGGGCTGATCTTGTACCTTCTAAATCCATTTCATTAGAGCTAGGCTTCTGTACAGTGCTCAAATACATTAGAATAAATACAAGAATTGACATATGATTATCTTAGAATATGTGTTGTGTCATTATTAAGTAATGCACTAGAACATTAGAGGCAAGTCAAACCATATTCCACTAGGGATGTCATGAAAAATTATAATAATAAAATCAAGGGATGATTACATGTATATGAGTATATATATATATTTAAAAGAAAAGAAACCCAGAAGATATCAACTATTAGTTAATTAAGAATGCATTGTTCTTCAAACGGCTTCATTTCTAATTTCGTTTTTTGTTTTTGTCTTCCTATAATATGTTTCTAAAATAATATCAATATGCAAGATACGTATCAATCTTTAGATTATGGTACATTGTCCTTGGCCTTCGGTACTCGTTTGGACACTGTTATTTTGCTATAACGAACTGATTATTGATTACTGATATATCTCAACCAAAAAAATAAAAAAATTACTGATATATCTAATCCAATCATAGCATTTCTCACAAAGTTTTTCTTATATACAAGTAATTCCATGTTTTCCTTAAAACAAGTTTAGGTATAAAACATTTTCACAATAAATAATAATGATATGTTATAGTTGTTACTAATAAAAGTAGTATTGGTACTGAAAAAATTCATGTAAAAACTGCGTTGTTCTAAACTCTAATATTCAATATCACAATTTATCTAGTTCCCAAAATAACCACAACTTATCAAATCAACAATTATAGAAGAAAAAAAAATTGTATCTTTGGATTAACTTTTTGAAATTGTATTATAAAAAAAGAGTAAAATGCAAAATTAACCCTTTAAGTTTCTTCGGATTTCATTTTAGTCATCTAACTTTGCTTTTTGTTCATTTCAATCTTCTAACTTTCAAGTTTATTTAATTAAAGTTTTTCCATTAACTTTTGTTATATGTTATGGTTAATTTTTTCAATTTCATAAATTTTTCTTCAAATTTTTTAAATTAAAAAAATTCAATTAATGATTGAAAAATATTTTTCATATTTTTT
The DNA here is from genome assembly GCA_019022515.1 of Quercus aquifolioides. Taxonomy (NCBI): domain Eukaryota; kingdom Viridiplantae; phylum Streptophyta; class Magnoliopsida; order Fagales; family Fagaceae; genus Quercus; species Quercus aquifolioides. The sequence continues at coordinate 46,846,900 of CM032332.1, read as the reverse complement.
TCTTTCAAAAAATTTTAACAAAAATGAACTGAAAGGTCCTAATTGAATAAATCTGAAACTTAAAAAATTGAAATGGACGAAAATAAAGTTAGAGGACTGAAATAAAATCTAAAGAAAGTTAGAGGGTCAATTTTGTATTTTAACTTTAAAAAAAAAATTATCTAAAGAAAGACAAAGAGTAATGGACTTTAGTGAGGAAGTCTCACGGATTGATCTTACAAGCCAGGTGGGCAGGGTTTTACTGGGGAATTGGTGAATTCCATAAATGGAAATATCCATTATAAAATATTTTTTTACGATTGATCCTCTTTCTTGCCATGAGAAATCGGTATTTTAATTTTGTTTGCTTTTCTAATGAAAACTCTGAATTCATTTATTTTTTTGATACTATGGGAAGATAGCCAGTTATTAGTAAAGCCCTCGCGTGCCTTCTGATGATGAATGAGAAATTGATTTCATGAGCCATTTTTAGGGTCAAGCCAGTAAAAGACAAAAAAAAAAAAGGGAACACCTGACCTCTTCTGTATATATTTAGATTTAACATTTCTTTATTCAAATGTTTAAAGTTTGAACTTTGAACTTTGAAGTTCATGAAACCTAAAGCCTGTGCCTATAAAATGCTTTTGCTTCTCACAGAGTACATGCCTTGAAAAATTGGTATTTTGTTTGCTTTTCTAATGAAAATTCTGAATTCATTTATTTTTTTGGTATTAGTCTATAGCTGCATTTGGAGTGAATCTAGTGACAGAGATACCTGCCTGTCTGATACATAGTGAAATATTTTAATCAAAGTTATGGAATAAATTTATGCACTTTTCCATATTTCATATTTCCTTTCACCCAAAAAGCCAAGGTTTCCACCAAGTGAGAAAATGGGTGACTTTTAAGAAATTGATATTGATTAACATGTTCCTACCCAATAAATATAAATATATATTGATTTACATGTCAATTCAATTTAAGAGTCAATCCAGGCTATATATCCAGCACCAATTTCTACCAACTCTTTTTGTTTTTTTATTGGTAAAAATATATTTATATATCACAACTATATTGTTGAGGATTATTGCTACACGTATGTTGTCGAGGAAGTTCACCATATCCAGGGCAGTAGAGTAAAGGTGCATCTCTTCAGGACCACATTTGCTGATCTGACCACAGAGCACAGACTGGGGAATACGAGCTGCAACTTTGGTGAAAACACATTATCTTGTACTTTAAAGTAACAAAAAACTTTATGCAAGTTTTTAGGAACGAAAATTAGTCTTATATTATAGAGCACTGTAAAATAACAGAGAATGAAGAACAGAGAATGAAGAAAACTATTTTCTCATTAATCTCAACAACCAAAATGTACAGAATGAATTAATAATCAATATCTATGCTCTTTATATACAATCCCAAAACAGAGCTTCGTCCCCTGGCGCCAAAACTAACTAACTGTAATTTAACAAACTAACCAATCACATTTTCACAGCTGTCCTTCTTCTCTAACTGAATTTGTGTTCTTTCACACGTGCAGCTCGTGTGCCTTCATTTAATCAATACTCTGCGTTTTGCCTTTTGTCGTTTCACTCTTCAAGTCTTCTTTCCTCCTGTCGTTTTTAGGCTTGCCACTTCTGCCGTTTGTAATGCCTCTAACTTCAACACTCCCCCTCAAGTCCAGAGTATTAGGCTCTGTGACTTGAACTAAGGAAGCTACCTGTGAATGCTCAGATTGCTTCTTCAACAGCTTAGACTGGAAAATGTCTTTTAATCCTAGTTTTTCTGTCAATCTCATAAAAGAGGAAAACCCCAAAGCCTTAGTGAAAATATCTGCAACCTGTGAGTTTGTATCAACATGGAAGGTCTTGATCATACCCTCTAAAATTTTGTCCCTCACTAAGTGACAATCAACTTCTATATGCTTTGTCCTTTCGTGGAAGACTGGGTTTGCTGCTATATACAATGCAGCTTGGTTATCACAAAATAACATGGCAGGTCTTGAATGCTCAACCTTCAAGTCTTTCAACAATTGCAATACCCAAGTAATTTCACAGGCCACACTTGCCATGGCTCTGTACTCGGCTTCAGCTGAAGACTTGGACACAACTCCTTGTTTCTTTGATCTCCAAGAAATCAAGGAATTTCCCAAGTACACTGCATAACCAGTGAGAGACCTCCTTGTATCTGGGCATCCAGCCCAATCCGCATCACAAAAGGACTTAATATGCAACTCTATGTTGCTGGGAAAAATATGCCTTTACCTGGTGACCCTTTAATGAATTGGAGTACCCTGTGTGCTGCCTGCAAGTGTGGTTCTCTTGGCTGTGCAACAAACTGACTCAACCTATGTACTGCATAAGTTAAGTCAGGTCTTGTCAAGGTAAGGTATAAAAGTCTTCCAATCAACCTTCTATACTTGCCTGGTTCTTCCAACAATTTTCCTTCATACTTAGATAACTTCAAGTTTTGTTCCATGGGAAACTTGACAGGTTTGCTGCCAATGAAACCAGTGTCCTTGAGGATTTCCAAAGCATACTTCCTCTGATTGAGACTGATTCCCTCATCAGTCCTAGCCACTTCTAACCCCAGAAAGTACCTCAATGAGCCTAGGTCCTTCAAGCCAAACTTAGTATCAAGAACTTTCTTCAAATTGCTGACACAATCAATGCTGTTTCCTGTCAAGAGTATATCATCAACATATACCAATAAAATTGTGAATGAAGCCCCTTGTGTATGAGTGAACAAGGAGTAATCAGACTTGGATTGGACAAACCCCATTTGTAGAATGGTTGAAGAAAACTTTTCAAACCATTGTCTAGATGCTTGTTTAAGACCATAGAGACTCTTGTTCAGTTTGCAAACCAACTGATGATGCTCCCCCTTGCTGTGAAAGCCAGGTGGTAAGCACATGTAGACATCTTCAAGCAATTCCCCATGGAGAAAAGCATTATTAACATCCAGCTGATGAAGAAACCACCCTTTCACAGCAGCTAATGTCAAAACAATCCGAACTGAGACTGATTTTGCAACTGGAGAGAAGGTTTCTGAGTAGTCCAGCCCAAGTTTTTGAGTGAAACCTTTGGCCACAAGCCTAGCTTTGTACCTCTCAATGGTGCCATTAGGTAAATATTTTACTCTATAAACCCATTTGCAACCTATGGCTGACTTACCAGGAGGCAAAGGGGTTAAAGTCCAAGTGTCATTCACCTCTAAAGCCTCAATTTCTTTGTCCATGGCAGCCCTCCACTCAGGAAATTGCACTGCCTGTTGAAATGAGACAGGTTCTGAAGGAGTGGAAGAGACAGCCAAGACAAAAGAATGAAATGCAGGTCCAAGATGTGAGTAATCCAAATGAACTGAAAGGTCATAAGGCAAACCTGAACTGGGTTTGCTGCTAGCAAACTTGCAAGTGTAATCAGACAGATATGAAGGAGGATTATGAGACCTAGTGGACCTTCTAAGGGGAACAATGGAATTAGAAGGACAAGAAAGAGGATTACAAAGCTGGGAAGAAGGAGGGTTATGAGGAATTGGATCAAGAACAATTTCTGCAGAAATAGGATTTGCAGAAACTGGTTCTGCAGAAACTGGTTCTGTAGAAATACACTCTGCAGAAACAGGTTCCACAGGAATGGAGTTAAAATTATGAGGTGAAGTAGGATGAGGAATGGATGAAGAACATGAAGCAAGGTCAGAATCAGTGGAGTTTAGGGTAGTGTGAGGAAAAACAAAATCATCCAAGTAAGAATTTGAAGGTTGAGAACATTTAGCATAAGGAAAAATGGATTCATAAAAAATAATGTCTCTGGAAATATAAATGGAATTGGTCTGAATATCAAGAACCTTATATCCTTTAATGCCATGGGGATAGCCAAGAAACACACATTTTCTGGCCCTAGGTGCAAACTTGTGCCTAGTGTGTGATAATGTAGAAATGAAACACAAGCAACCAAAAGTCCTCAAATGGTGATAAGGTGGAGAAGAGTTGAAAAGCATTTCATAGGGACTTTTATTACCTAAAGCCTTAGAAGGAATTCTATTAATAAGGTGAACAGCAGTCAAGATGCAGTCACCCCAAAAACATAAAGGAACTTGAGATTGAAATTTCAAGGCTCTTGCAACATTGAGGATATGCTGATGCTTCCTTTCAGCAATGCCATTTTGCTGGGGAGTATCAACACATGTAAGTTGATGCAAAATGCCATTGGACTGAAAAAAATCCTTCAAGAAAAACTCAGTGCCATTGTCACTTCTAATGGTTTTGATTTTTCTGTCAAATTGAGTTGAAATCATTGAAGCAAATTTAGGAAACAAAACCTGAGTTTCAGATTTATGCTTTAGTAAGTAAACCCATGTGCATCTAGTAAAATCATCCACGATAGTCAAAAAATATTTGTAACCATCAATGGTACTAACAGAAAAGGGACCCCATAGGTCACAATGAATCAATTCAAAAGGCTTAGTGGTTACATGAGAACTAGAAGGAAAAGAGAGCCTTCTTTGCTTTGAAAAATGACATACATCACAGCAAGTAGTCTTATTTTGAACATCAATATCTACAAAATGCTTCAACATTTGAAGTTTAGACAAAGAAAGGTGTCCTAGTCTAGAATGCCACAAATCTGAAGAAGAAATGTGACTGACATTATTGGCAAGAGCAGCTGATCTTGATGCAGGAACAGAATCTTGAAGCAAATATAAACCATTGCTTTGCTTACCCAGACCAATCATGCTCCATTGAGCAAGGTCCTGGATGACACACCAATCACCAAAGAACATGAGACAACAGAGTTTATGCTTAGTGAGTGTACTGACAGAAATGAGATTGAAATGAAAAGATGGAACACATAATACATCCGTGAGTGTGAGTGTAGATGAAAGTTGCACAGTCCCAATGTGTGTTACTACAACAGTTTCCCCATTTGGCAAATAGACACAAGAATGGACATTGGAAGTGATTGTGGTTAATTGTGACACTGAGTGTACCATGTGATCAGTAGCACCAGTGTCAAGAATCCAAGAATTAGACTTAAAACAATGTCTATCAATGACTTGGGCTGAAAAAATAGAATGAGATAAATTGGGAGCAATCCAAAAGGGATTACCTGAGAAATTGGAAAAGGATGATGAAGCTGTTGAAGGAGATGAAGTGACTGGAGTACAAGGAAGTGCAGGTGCCATCACTGAAGCAGCCTGTGGAGCAGTCTGAGTACAAATGCCATTTGGAGCACCAAATCCTGAACTGGATGCAGTATGAGCCTTTAGAAAATTAAGAAGTTGTTCACATTGAACCTGAGAAATTGGACATTGAGGCTGAGCGAGCTGTTGACAATTCTGAAGACCAAAACCACTAGGAAAGCCTCCAAAATTCTGTTGTGAAACACCAAAAGAAGGCTGAAGACCAGTCTTGAACTGATTAGTATCACAAGGCTGAACATGAGGAAGACCATCAAACCCAAAACTTCCTGTGATCTGATTAGCCATAGCCTTATTTCCACCCTTCTGCTTGTACCCTGGAGGATATCCATGAAGTTTGTAGCACTTGTCTGCTATGTGACCAGTGAAGCCACAGTAAGTGCAAACTGGTCTCTCTTTCTTGAAGTTGCCTCCTTTGCCTCCATTGTTTCGAGCATTGCCTTGATTACCTTGAAATGGCTTGCTGCCATTGACATACATAGCAACAGGATCCAGTTGTTGAACCACATTCTGAACCACATTGACAGTGTTGCCTATGTTTCTCCTTTTCTCTTCTTGTAAAACCAATGAGCATACTTTACTGAGAGGGGGAAAGGGCTCAATGAGAAGGATTTGCCCAATCAAGGTTCCATAATTGTCGTTCAAGCCCATTAAAAACCTAAAAACGTGCTCTTTATGCTGTGCATCTAGCTGAGATGACCTAGAACCACAAACACAAGCACAATTACACACTGTAAAGGGTTGATTATTCACAAACTCATCCCACAGAGTTTTGAATTTGGTGAAGTAGGAGCTCACTGAGAGCGATCCTTGAACCAAATGCGAAATTTCCTTTTGAAGCTCAAACAGCCTTGGAGTGTTGTCCTGAGAGAACCTATTCTTGAGATCAATCCACAAATCCCTTGCTGAATTAATGTACATCACACTAGCCTTAACATCAGGACTGAGTGAATTATTCAACCATGATAGGATCGTTGTGTTGCACCTATTCCAGGAATTGAACAGAGACGAAGTTGGATCTGGTTGCGAAATTGCACCATTGACGAATCCAAACTTATTTCTGGAGCTAAGAGCCAGAAACACAGATCTCGCCCAGGTCATGTAGTTCTCAGGACCAATGAGAGGCTGTGATGTAAGAATCAAACCAGGATTTTCATTCGCTGGTAAGAAAAAGGGGTTATTAGCAGATTCATCTGCCATGGCTACACTTCCAGTTGGTGTAGACGAAGAAGAAGGTGCACTCGATGAGTCTGTAGTCATGAGGAACCAAGAAAATCAAGAAAATCAAGAGTAAATTTCTGTTTGGCAAGAGAGAAAAGAAAAGAAAACAGGCTCTGATACCATGTAAAATAACAGAGAATGAAGAACAGAGAATGAAGAAAACTATTTTCTCATTAATCTCAACAACCAAAATGTACAGAATGAATTAATAATCAATATCTATGCTCTTTATATACAATCCCAAAACAGAGCTTCGTCCCCTGGCGCCAAAACTAACTAACTGTAATTTAACAAACTAACCAATCACATTTTCACAGCTGTCCTTCTTCTCTAACTGAATTTGTGTTCTTTCACACGTGCAGCTCGTGTGCCTTCATTTAATCAATACTCTGCGTTTTGCCTTTTGTCGTTTCACTCTTCAAGTCTTCTTTCCTCCTGTCGTTTTTAGGCTTGCCACTTCTGCCGTTTGTAATGCCTCTAACTTCAACAAGCACACTTTTGACTCTCTGCCGCCTTCTGTCATTAACTGACCCTTCACGAGATCCGATTCTTTTTTTTTTTTTTTCCCACATAAAGACTAATCTATTTGATCTTGTAAAAGTGTATGAGATGGTTAAAATTTCAAATTTTAAACTAAATTTCAATCCAATCACGTGTGGTTAAGTTATAATTTATTTAACATTATTTTTTATAATTGATCCTCATAAAATGTACTATGCATAATTTTATTTATTTAACTGAAACTGAAAATATTTTGTTTAAAATATCATAGATAAAAGTAAAATTAGCTGAAATAGTATAGTAGAACTCATGAATAATATTAAAAAGTGTAGTGATACTTATAAATAATAGCAAAAATAAGATGAATAGTAAAATAAATTAACTTCAAACTCTAATCGTAATCGCTACTTAAATTGTCGGAATCACCCTCAAAATTAGACAAATGTGAAGAGTTTGCAGTGTATTATTGTATTGATTGACTATTTTTCCCAACAATATCTTTCACTATCTCCACTTACACGTTACAAGTTACAACGATGTCCATTATAAATTTAAAGTTATTCAATTCCATATTTGTTCAAATTTGTATTTTTGTATAATTAAGTTTAGTAATTTTCAATATTGATCTGGACACCACCTGACTACTAAAACCGTGGGCAAGAAAGATATGTTATTCCATTAATTACATAGGTTAAAGATGAAAAACTTAAAAACATTTAAGTAACAAATAGGAATGCATTAAAATAAAGGGCTAAATCTTAAAACCAAGAGGGATTAGGGTTTTGGTTTACTTTAAAGTAATACCAAACTCTTTAGCCACATGGCCTCCAAGCCTTCCAGGCCCTTGATATGCTGTAGTCCAAAAGAACTAGGCTTTCTAACATTGGTATTTCTCTTTCAATTTTTAAGTAAAATTAGTGATTAACCTAGGCAATTCACAAAATAGTTTAACAAAAGTTATATATTTTCACTTAGCTCAAAGGTACACATACTAAAAGTGAATGAAAATTAGTAACTCTAAGTGAAAATAAAGGTTGAAAAAAACAATAAAGAGCTTGATCAAATTCATCTCAAAATGTCATTTAAATAAATTCTAACCATCATAACAATGAAAATGAAATCTTCAAACAATACTATAATTATTCTTTTTAATTTTTTTTTTTTTTTTTTTTTTTAGGGGGGGTTCTTTTTTAATGTTAAGATCCTATATATAGCTTAGAAAAATGTAATAATGCGTAATCCTCTTCTATATGACAAATAAAGATACATTACTTTTGCACCTACCATTTATCCCCAAAGAAGCAATATCCATGTTGGGCGCTTCACAACATATGAGTGATGACAATAGTCAATCAAGTGGAAACTTCTTGTGTAACCCCAGTCATAATTAGGAAGACATTTATCATGAATGAGCTCTAGACTATCCTACAATAATATATATATATATATATTTTTTTAACTTAAAAGTAGTCTCTTGTTGAAGATCTTCAACCAGAGAAATAGACAATTAGAACTCTCATCAATATATATATATAAAGTACACAACAAAAAACTTCAGATTTTTTTGTCTATTCCAGTTTTAAAAGAAATGAAACCTCCTAGTTTTCTATTTTTTATTTTTATTTTTATATTTTTTATCTTACGACGAGTTCAACACTAATTTTAAAGTTTTATGTTAGTCTAGAGTCTAGACCTTCTTTCTTTTTTGCATCTGAATTATAACCTTTTAACTCTAATGTAAAATTTTCCTTTAATCTTAAAATATAATAAAATACATGAATATTTAAAAAATATACAAAACTCTTATCTTCACAATTTCTAATGTTTACCAAATGAAGTTAATAGTGCATGCAACAGAATACAAATCGACTGAAGCTGAAGCTGAAGATGATGAGCCGGAATTGAAGCTGAAGATGATCAATGCCTTGGCTTCGGACAAACTTCTGGAGTTCCGTAATGCTTCTGGTCCTCCCAGTCCGGCACCACGGGTTTCTGCTCCTGCTGTCTGGCTTCCTCCGCCCAAGGACTGGGTGAAGGTCAACTTCGACAGTGCCACCTTTCAGAATGATGGCTATGCTGGTCTCGGGTGTGTTGTTCGAAATGACGAAGGTCTCATTATGGCCGCCTTCTCACAGATTATTCCACTGCCTACCTCGGTAGAGATGGTGGAAGTGCTGGCGGCGCGCAGTGCCATTGGTTTTGCGCAAGATCTAAATTTAAAGCAGGTGATTTTTGAAGGGGACTCGGCAACAATCATAAAAGTTTTATCTAAGGGTGGTTTCGACTCCTCTAGCTTTGGGCACATCATTAGGGACATCAAGCTTCCCATGTGTTCCAGAATTTTTCTTTTTGTCACATTCGTAGGCAGGGAAATAGAGTGGCTCATAACTTAGCAAGATCAGCGTGTAAGTTTTCACATTTTCATGCTTGGATGGAAGACTTACCCCCTGATAGTGTTTCATTGTACCTCTCTGATTTGCCTTAATATATTCCTCCCCTTTTTTTGGGGTGGCTTCTCAAAAAAAAAAAGAATACAAATCGACTTATGCTGAACACTCTCAAACTCCATCAAATTAGTATTATATATATATATATATATATGTATGTATGTATATCACTTCTTGTGTATTATCCCCTAAACATCAATAACATATTTGATGCATTACTTAAATCCTCTCAAGCAAACATGAAGTCTAGGTTCCTCTATAATACATACATTTTGGCATTGATTTGAAATAATTTTGAAGCAAGTACAAATCCATATGGGCTACGGTTCAAGAAAAAAATTTTGTAATCTTGGCCATACCTGCACATAAGTCATTACATGGAATCAATTGTACGTAGCCTTAAAGAGGATTACAACAACGAACAGTTTTAAAGTAACAGCCGCCCAAAGAGAAGACAAGAATCTTTCTTTCACTTTGCCATGATCCTTTTCAATGACCAAAGAGAAGACAAATATATACATAATATGAAGACGTTTTTTAACTTATCAAAAAATATGAAGCATTTCTAGGAAGATAATGTCATTAGCAGATTTGGGAGGACCCGATGGAGATTAATTAAACCAGCATATCTTTGTCAAGTGGGGAAATTGAATAGAAATAGCTGTCTTTGGTGTTTGGTAATTATTATGAGTATAAACATAACAGCTAAGGACAATTAATGTGGCAGAAGCTAGATGCTTGGTTAACCATGACTCATCAAATCCAACGTGACACCATAGGAGGAGCAAAAAAATAAAAGCTAATCCTTTGTTTTTAAATCTATCACTTGAATAGCCATTGGAAAGTAATGGTTAGGAAAATTAAGAAGCAGATAACAAATTAAGAATTAGTGCTCATAAATAAAATTTAAAACCTGAACATAAATATCATATTAAAGAAATACATTTATTTCATTCAAATTTGTAAGTTATTATTGACACATGGCAAACATATTGACATATACAAATAATTGTTTGACACATGACGTTGTTTGTCCATATAATACAAATAAATATAGGAAATCACCACATGTCATTGTAGCATAGATTAAGACAGAAAGATGTGTGAGTACTGTATATATCTACTAGTTGCAAGATCTAACTTTTAGAGTCCAAATCTTTTGTCCTACTTTTCCTATTCCACTCTATACTCTACCAATAAATATTTGTCACGTGTTCACCTAATTAATTAAATATTATCATTATTGACTTATTAATACTACAGTTATTAATTAATAGTAGTATTTAATTAATTAAGTGAACACGTGACAAATATTTATTGGTAGAGTATAGAGTGGAGCAGGAAAAGTGGGATAGAAAATTTAGACTCATGAAAATGAAACATTTTATGGTGACATTTATTGTCTTCAATATGAATAAAATTATGATTTTGCAAAATATTAATTAATCACAACAAATATGAATTAAAGTGGCTTTAAAGGCCATTACCTATATAAATTAATTTAGAGAAAATGAAATGATTTAGTAGTAGATGAATATTCATTCTCATTGTGAACCCCTAATTTTAAGAAGAGATGACATGTGCTATTATATTATGCTTTAAGCAAGGGACACATGTCTATGTAGTGTGCATCTGCCAGTTTGGAGACCCAACTTTTTTTATATTGTAGATGATACTTTACAATTTCATTTGAAATAATTTTTATGTATATTAAGACCACAATATTGTTGAATATTTTGAAACATGATTTTCTTAATTCATATTTTATTTTAAAAATTCTGTATATAAGACTATAAAATATTATAATATTCACCATTAAAAGTAGATTTTATTTTTTAAACAAATTAAATGATTTTGAAATCTATGAATAAGAATTTAAAGCAGGAAATACTTTTATATCCTAAAATTACATAAATTTAAACAACCTCTCACAACTACTATATTCTGACAATCAAATATGGAGATCTCAATTGCAAATACCCAATTATTATCTCAATGAAATTGAGGAAATCATTTGTTGTCATTTAATTGTTTTTATTTGTGCTTCGACATCCTTTTAAAAAAAAAAAGCGAAAAATACGGTGAAATCATCGTTGATTTTTATTTTTTATCATTATGGCTCATCTCGCACAAAATAGCTGTAAAATAACCTACTAAGAAATCTACAAATTATGAGTTCTAACACAAAATAATAATGATAAAAAAAAAAAGAAAAAAAAAAAAGAAAAAAGAAACTAACTTCATCAATAATAACTTATAATGTTTCTTTTTCTTTAGTTCTAAAACAAAATAAATTTACGACTTTCTCAAACCAAATTTCAAATACCTAAAGACTTAAAGCAAATCACAACCTTCACAAAATTCACAACGTCTAACTTCAATATCAAAATCGTAAGCTACCGTCATTGAATAAAAACTTCTACTCATTTATATGTAAAAACTGTATATAAATGAGTAGAAGTGAAAAAGGTGAATGAAAATACAAAGGGTTTTTTTAGAAACATTGAACCAAATGATTAGAGACCCGTCTGGTAGCAGTGTTAAAGTATTGTTGTTCAGTTTTCAGTATTGTAGAAATACGTGTTTGAGTGTTATGAAAATATATGTCAGAAGTGTTATTGTTGTTTAAATATTAAAAACTGTTATTTAAACAACAATATCAAACAGCCCCTAAACTATTTAGTAGTTTCAAAGACTGTTGTAATTACTTAGGGATATGTGTAAGTGCAGTATTATGCTATTTTAGTAGTGTAGCAAACATTTCAACAACCAGGGGTGGAGGCACATACAAGGGTGGGGGGCCATGGGCCCCCCCAAAATTTTAAAATTTTTTAAAATGTATATACAATTATTTTTATGTTTTCAAAATTTAGTCTAAAAAATAAGAGTTGGCCCCCCCAAATATTTGAATTAGTCAAATAATGCTCTTAAAAAAAATAATTGGTCTAATAGTTATAAAGATATAATTTTATTTTTCGCAATTCTATTTTTTATTGTAAAATGTGCTTTTATATCTGTTAAATATTTGATAAAATTTGGTATCAAACATGTTTAAATCTATATTTTTCAACCCGTTATGTGACGATTAACAAGTCATTGACTCATTAAAAGAATTTTGTCACTAAAACTACACATGAAATGTGTCTTTAGTTGCCATATAATGTGTTAAAGCAAGGTAGCTTTAAATATGTTTGGAGCCTAACTTATTTCTCCAAGTTTTGAATCATGTATGTTTTTGAAAATTTCATTAGTTCAATTGAAAGATTTTTTACTTACTTTAGCATAAAATTTGATAATTTGTGTTTAAAATGAAACTTTTTAAGATTTTGACTATGAAAATGGAAAAAATGAATTTTATTTTATGAAAGATCGCCGTCAAAAATAATTTTGATTGAAAATACTAAGATCTTTTTTTTTTTTGGGTAAACTACGTATTTGATCCCTATCCTATACACCATATTTCAATTTGGTCCCTAACCTTTCAATTGTATCAATTTAACCCCTATTCTTTCAATGTTGTGTCAATTTAGTCCTTACCATTATTTTTAGGATAAAAATTAATGACTCGTCTAATGACCAAAATAAAAAAATTAGACTTCGTTGATGTGATAATACACAAAAATTTTATTTTGGCCATTTGTTATGTCATCAATTTTCATTTAAGATATAACGATGAGGACTAAATTAACATGACACTAAAAAGTTAGGGACCAAATTGACACAATTGAAATGTTAGGGATCAAATTGAAATATGGTGTATAGAATAGGGACCAAATATGTAATTTACCATTTTTTTTTTTTGTTGGGTGTATGTATATATATAACTTATCAAATAAAAAAGTGTGTATATATAATAAAAAGCGCGCGTGTGTGTATATATGTGTGTGTGGGTGTGAAAGTTGTCTTGATAAATATATTAGCGTCGCAACTTGGCCCCCCCAAACAAAAATTCCTGGCTCCGCCGCTGTCAACAACAACAAAAGTAGTGTAGCAGATATTAAGGTCTCATTTGGTAATGGTATCTAAAGAACAAAAATTGTTTAAACATCATAATACGTATTTTCACATACTTTTTCCCTCACACATATTTCTACAAAACTTAAACAATGTTATTAGAAATTTCTTACAATGTGCCCCATTGTTGGTGCATGTGACTGATTAGTAGGTTGTTAGAGGTAGTTATGCCAGCTGGCATAAGGAGTTCCTAGATCAGATAGGTAGTTAATCTACTATTCAGGATTGTAATATGGTACACATACAAATAGGTATTTGGCTAAGATCATGCAAAATTAACCAACAATTTTGTTTCCTGTTCTCTCTTCGCCCTCTCAATTCTGGAGGTCACTCATATCCTCCAAAATTTCAATCAACCATTAAACACTACCTGCCACCGAAGTTCTTAACAATGCTCGTGGCAATTTCATGAAAGGATATGTCACTTTACTTGTTACTTTTTGTGTGCCTTTCTAATGTTATGTTAAAGTAATACATAATAGTGATTGTAGGGACCGGTTTCGAGCGCTCTCCGCAGATTGAGAGAGTGGACCCAAGCCCAGCTAACCCTCCAATGAATTTATAGAGTATGAGTTCAAGAACTAGGCCCTAGTAAGGAATGCAGCGGCCATGCATGGTTGTACGTGAATGCTAATAACTTAAGTGTGGGTTGGAATGCACGATAAGGCTCCTCGGACGGGTCTTATGGAGCTTGAAGTTCTTATTATCTCTTTTCAGAAAGATTACAAGGGTTGAGAGAATATGAGTTGCTACAGTATTTCTTTTCTCTGGTTTTCCGTCCGTCCCCCTCTCAAGAGGGACTTCTTACATTATATACTTTTCTCTCAATTGATCCTAGCCCTACATTTGTTGATCAACCCGGCTTCCACTTAAGAGTTTGTCCCATCAGCCGCATTTACATCCCTCCTGTGGGTGGCTGTGCCCAAGACGGCACTGTTCAGAGGTCCTATCCTCATTAATACAGCCAGGGCGTTAGTTGAGGGCATTTAATGTGGAGGTGACAGTTCACCTGGGACTTGCTCCTCCACCATGCTTCCATGTTCGGTGCTTGGTACTTGCTATTTGCTCCTTGGATACTCAGGGAGATTCCCCTTGAGGGTATGCTGTTTGCCCACTTCCTGACCTCGGTCGCCCGGGGATGTAACCATCCTCGGCAATGCTCATTGGGCTCTGGGCTCTACACTTTCGTCCTCGGACCTCGGACGCGTCCTCGACGTGGGCCTCTGGGCCTAGTCTGAAGTGGGTCGGGGTTGCTTGACTTATTCTGGCCCCACAGTGATTATTAAATGATTTTTTTTGGAAATGTAATAATAAAATCACTTTCTTGAATTTACAAAAATTAATATGAATCGTATACTCGGACAAAATTGCAAAATGCCCTTTTTAGGCAAACTAAGCAACGTTTTGCCATATTTTTCAAACTAATTAGGGAAATGCCCCTCTTTTGAAACTCGATTTTCTCAAAATCGAGTTATAAAAAAAAAAAATACTGGAGCCCTATAGCGGCGTTTTTAAAGACCTATAGTGACGTTTTCAGGACCTATAGTGACGTTTTGTAACTCGACTTCCAATAAATCGAGTTATAGGCAATTTTTTTAATTTTTTTTTACCTATAACTCAATTTTATATAAATCGAGTTACAAAACGCCACTATAGATCCTGAAAACATCACTATAGGCTCCTTAAAAACGCCACTATAGGGCCTAAATCGATTTTGAGAAACTCGATTTTTAAAAGAGGGGCATTTCCCTAATTAGTTTGAGAAAGAGGGCAAAACAATGCTTAGTTTGCCCAAAAGGGGCATTTTGCAATTTTGTCCTCGTATACTCAATTAAAGTGTATCAAAATTCTTGTGTATGTACCATTTTTTAATTATTCTAATTAACTAAAAATATTACAAGATTTTTAGAGTAAATTATTTTGCTATGATTATTAAAGTTCTTCTAAGTAAATAATATTTGCAATTTTACATTTATATATATATGAGTTGGGTTTAAGTTACACCTAATGTAACTCTAAGCAACATTACATCACTCAATAACTTATTATTAAATTCATATTTTGAAAATCCATCCGTTGAATTACATGTTTTATATGTTCTTAACATGCATGCTAAATTTCAGATTAATCAAATGTAATTTACCATTTGATCCACTAACTAATTTTTTATGCATTATTTCAAACTACAAAAACTTGAATTTAAATAATTGATTGATAACATGGCTATTGATCTTTTATCACCTAGAAATTTTGCAAGCATAGATAATATACAAAGATAATGTAATCTAACAGTGAATTTGTCAAAATTTACATCCAATTAAAAACTATTGATTGGTGTAACATTGCTTAAAGTTATACCAGATGTAACTTTAACCTCAATATATATATATATGAAAATTCAAGAATGAAAAAATTGCTAGGAGTTCAAGTTCTAAATCCCCTGAGATTTCCAGTATTGCCTACCAATAACAATTCTAGTTGACCACCTCACTACAATAACCAAAAAAAAAAAAACTCAAAGCTTAAGGCCTACTAAACGTTTCAGAACCTAGACCAATCCCAAGTCCTTTACCCCAATCCTTTGACATGAATTAGATAACCACGTAAAACATGGGGCAAAAATTAGGAGTTTCAATTTGGGTTAGCGTGTTGGGTTTGTGTCGTGTCGTGTCGAGGTAAGAGTATTTGACTAAATGGCTCAACCTTAATCCGACCCATTTAATAATCGTGTCATGATCCTTCAACCTTAACCCGACCTGTTAATAAGGCAGGTTGACCTGACCCAACCCATTTGACATGCTTAATAAATGAGTCGTGTTTTGTTAACACGAATGTATCACAATCCATTTCAACCTACATAATATTAAATATAACATCTATCTATAAATAATTTTTCTTAAATCCCAAAAGCAGTGCATACACTTCAAGTTTTCAACCCACATTCAAAATAATATTGTTCAACAAAAATATAATATTCATCTAGAAATAAGTTCTTTACACTCCAAAAAAAGTGCATACGCTTTAACCCAAATTCAAAATAACATAATTTAACAAAAATAAAATAACATAGTTCAACAAAAAAATAATATCTTTGGAACTCGCCAAATGCTAAGTATCAATATTGAAAGAATTGAAGTAAACAGTAGACTAATCCTATCTATGACTATGATTATCATCCATAGATTCTTTGTTGATGTCCAAATTCATAACATCTTCCACAAGCTCATCCAATTTCATTTGTGCAAGTTCTATGCCAAAAAAAAAAATATATATATATATATATATATAAGTGTTAGTAGTTACAAAATATGATCATGCCTCAACAATTTTAAAAGTAATACCCATCAGATCTAGTTTATAAACTATCTCAATGAACCCACTTGCAAGATATACAAACGGTGTCCAACACTAATACAAACACAAAACACACACACACACACACACACGCGCGGCACAAGACAAAAGCTATAACCATGGCCTTAATCAACAATTAATATATCTCATATATTAATAATGGCACATAGGTTCAAAGTTTATAGAACAAAAACATTATGCAGAAAAAAATACTGTAGAATTTTGAAACACCAAGAAAACGGTTTTCTTTAATTCTAAAACTCACTAAACACATTAGAGAGAGAGAGAGAGAGAGAGAGAGAGAGAGAGAGAGAGAGAGAGCAATAACTGGTATGAGACTTTGAGTTTGAGAATTGGGCATGAGACTATAAGATAGTAGAGTGTTTGAGTGAGTAGTACGGCTAAAATAAAAAAATAAAATTAGATATTTATAAGAAGGTTTAGAGATTTAGGGTTTCTAGAGTTTAGAGATAAAAGGTTTATAAAGTTTCAATTTCCAATTATATCCCTTATAAGTTTTTGTAATTACTCACTTTTCTTTTTAAATTTAAAATATATGTTGGATATAAAAAGTATTTGACAAATCTAAAATAAAATGAATATTTATTTTTCATACAAGTTAAATAGGTTGTATTAAGTGAGTCATTTCAGGTTGACAAAAATAAATTGGCGTATCAAATGTGTCTATTGCGGGTTATGCGAGTTGATCCGCTTATGACACGTTTCTTATCGTGTCGCTTTTGGGTTGACCCGTTTATGACCCAAACCCATTAAGGCCAACCCTAACCCGCAAAAACCCGTGTCAGGTTCGTGTTGTGTTCGCGGGTTGGGTCGAACATTGACACCCCTAGCAAAAATCACGAAGGAGAACCTAAGCCAAAGCAAAAAAATCATACCAGTCTAGCACCCATTTTGATCAGCCTATAACCTCTCTTTTTCTTTTTTTAATATTTAACATAAGAAAACTTTCTAAAGAAAAGCCTTGGCCTTGCCTTTTTTATTTTTAAGCTCATGCCACATGCCCTTGATTTGTTTTAGTTGTCAATGTTATGTTTTGTTTGTTGTTACGTCTTTAGCATTTTGTAGTCATGAGACTACGTCTTTAGCATTTTGTAGTCATGAGACTTACATGTTACTTTTAATATGGTTGGATGGTCAAGATTTTACTTTTACATAACAGATGAAGGATCAGGATTCCAAAGGTTACTAAACGCTATTAAAAATAACCTCTTTTGGGGTAATTGTAGGCAACCTAAACAAAGAAATTGATCTACTATTATTTTAACATTAACCCAAAATTTAAATTAAACAAATAAAAAAGCACTACTTCAGCATCTCAATGCTTTTTAGACACATCCAACAACCTGCTCTAAGTCTGGACCAAGGCTTTTGAACAAGCTAGAGCCCAAAACCGGATGCAAATTTTAAATTCCAATTGATCATTTAATTTGGTTTCTAACAATCAATATCCATATTTTATGAAGAAAGTTTGGGTAGTCTAGTCACAGAGGATTTTCATAAAACAAAACTAGTAGCAAGGGATCAAGTACAAAAGCAGGTCTTTACATAAATTTAAAAAAAAAAGTACAAAAGCAGGAAAAATACATAATTACACAGATTGAGATTTGGTAAAAAATGATCTTAATGCATTAATTACACAGAAGGTTCCTTCTCTAATCACTCTTTCTAATGACTTTTTTCTTGAATTGAAGAAGAAGTTGCGTAGTTCATGTACATCTTCCCGACAAAAGAACCTTCCTCCACGAGGATTTGATCCAACTTGCAATGAAACAGAACCGACTCTGCTCCATCTAAAACTTTTCTTTATCATTCAGATAAGGCAACATCTAAAACAAAGAACCATAGAAAATTTTAATACACAAGAAAAAAAAAAATCTCAAAATAATGAGAAGTTACATACCTTGGGTTCATTTTGCAGTCGTGAGAAAGAACTATGCCCCTCTTTTTATATTCTAATTCATCATTGATTTCTTTCATCTTTTTGTTCTCTATTCTATTTGTTTCATTCTGATTATAAATCCTTTCGTTTTTCGTTTGCATACCTTTCATAAAATGTTCTTCCAAATTGCGTATAAAAGTCAAGGACCTGAGAAAAATATCCATCAATGAAATCAGATATCAGACACTTTTGCTGGCTACTGGCCTTCGTGGTCAAAAAGTGCTTCCCAAATGATTATGAAGAATCTTATTCGCCTTTTTTCAAACTAATTTTTTCCCAAGTGTATCTCCATCGAAAGGCTCTAAAACACAACTTCATGTTCCAATATTTTATTGCCATATAAGCCGGGTGAAAATATTGTAACATCAAGTTGTGTTTCAGAACCTGAAGATACACCCTGAAAAAAATTATTTTAAAAAAAGGTGAACAAGATTCTTATCATTTGGAAGCACTTCTTAACCACCAAGGCCAGTAGCCAGCCAAAGTATCTAACATTTGTTTTCTTCCCTCAGCGAAATCAGAAAACCTCCTCACCCCATCATACGAATGGAAGACATCTAGATTTTGAGACACCATCATTCGGCTGAGAACATCACTGCAGAACTGGCGGTTCTTGTGATACAAGTACAAAATCTTCCTAATACGTCGGAATATCTTACGGTAAAAAAAATCAAAGTGAAGCACCTTCTCAATTGTGGGATCGAACTCCCATGTAATGCAACCTATCGGTGCTTTGTCCAAGAAATCAACGATCGTTTGAAAACATATCAGAAAATCAATATAAACATAAAAAAAGACATATCAAAGTAAAATGACGACAAAGAAACAAAAAATTAAAAATCTTACCCATGCATCCTCTTGATGAAGTCCTGAAATTAAGGGATTTAATCTGTTCATTGTAGGTGGCTTCTGATTCTTGAATGCAGTCAGCTCCGATAATTCAGGGATGACTAGCCAGGGGCGGCACTAGTCTATATTCAGGGGGTTCACCTTGACTTCAAAACAAAAAAAAACAAAAAAATTATATATATAAATTTTTTTTTTGTTAGTTTAATACTTTAATTTATTTTTAAAAATATTTTTGCACACTTTGAATTAAATTTTGCACATTTTTATTACAAGTATTTCAAACTATAAGAGTAAAAAGTAAGTATTTGTGAATTGTAAGTGTCACTCTTTTTTATAAATTTATATTATGTTTGTGAGTGTGTCTAATATTGATTGTGTGCATTACTTTTTATTATAATACTATTTGTGTAAATTATGATATGTGTGAACGTTTATGTATACAATATAAATATAATATAAATTTATATAATTTAATAATTAGGAAATAGAAATGGTTTGTTACATGTGTGTGTATTGTTATCATGTTATAATAACTTTTTGTTATAAAGTTAGTAAAATTTAAGAAAAAAAATTGTAAAGTTAGTGTTTGTCCAAGCATTTGATTGGTTAAGTAAACATGTAGTGTATAATTTTATGTAT
The DNA here is from genome assembly GCA_019022515.1 of Quercus aquifolioides. NCBI lineage: Eukaryota > Viridiplantae > Streptophyta > Magnoliopsida > Fagales > Fagaceae > Quercus > Quercus aquifolioides. Next base: position 46,826,734 of record CM032332.1, on the reverse strand, counting down.
GAATGAGTGTGGTTGTGTGCGTTAATAATTAATACAAAGCTAATGAGTTTAGTTTAGTTATTTAGTTTAAAATATTTTTTATAAAAAAAATAACAAATAGATAATAAAAATTGCATAAAAATAAAAATGTTAGATAAACTTAACAAAATAAAATAGTCATAGGTTCATAGCTACCCACATTGGCAATAAATACTCATAATTAACTATCATATAACAATTAAAAATTTGAGAATTTTTAGGAGAAAATTGTAAAACTTCATGTATTAATTTTTTTTGTCGATAACTCGATATATTCAAGTTATTTTTTTATTAAAATTTTTTAATAACCCCCCTAAACAAAATTCCTAGAGTCAGCGCTCTGACTAGCAGCATCTATTCTTCTCTCCCTGAAGGTGCTCATCTTTGTTGATGCAGGTTTAGTTAGACTTTAGAGCATCCATATCAGGTGTGGTAAATGTGCCAAATGCCAAATATTTGACACATTTACCACACCAAACACAAAAAACACCAAATATGAGATGGCCAAATCTCATAATTTTTGCAATATGTGAACAGTACCGTTGCAAATTTGCAACGGTACTGTTCACATATGGTATATGGGATAATAATTTTTTATTCCCTTCTCTCTCTCCTCTGTCTTCACTTTAATCTTTTCTGTTCTCTCTCACCACCTCTGTTCTCTCTCAAGTCTCACCGATTCCCTCTCTTCTCTTCACATTTGGTGAGATTTTTTTTTGTTCTTTAATTTCAGATCAGTTTGACGGTGGCCATTATCACCAGAGGCGCAAGCGGCATGGGTTTCCTCTCATCGATTCCCCCCTTTTCTCTTCACCGGAGGCGCAAGCGGCATGGGCGAGAATTGCGAGTTCGCCGCTCACGGTGGCCACGGCTCGCGAGTTCGTCGTTCACGGCGCACAAGCCATCGTCATCGCCGACGTCCAAGACGAGAAGGGCCATCGTCATCGTCGTCATCATCGCTTTGTGATCGGCGTGGGTTGTGGGTTGTGGCTGATTTTGCGACTTCGGATTGTGATCGACGTGGGTCTCTGGGTTGTGGTGGGTTTGTGTGTGTGTTTTGCTTGGTGTTTTGCTCGCCGGCGTGAACGGTTTGCCTCTTCGTCTTTCTTCTTTCTTCTCACCGATCTGGGTTTGTGGGTTGTGGCTGTCTTCTTCTTTTTCTTTTTTTTTTTTTTTTTTTTTTTTTTTTTTCGCGTGGTTGATGCTGGTTGTGCTGTGGCGGAGGTTGATGCTGGTTGTGCTGTGGCGGAGGTTGCTATGACTGTTGCTGCTGTTGGATTATGTGGAGGATGTTTTTATATTATTTTAAAGTATGGTATATATTATTTTAAATGAAGTGGTAAAAATATAGAACATCTGATAAATGAAGCATTGTAAAATGATGTGGCAAAATAATAAAGTAGGCTTTTAATGTGGTAAAATGGCATAATTTTTAGAACATCTGATACGGATGCTCTTAGAGAACTCTGATATGTTTAACTGGTATTTTTTTACTATTCAACAAAGAAGTAGTATTTATAGGGCCAAGCCAGTAATACAAAAAAAAGAAAAAGAAAAAAGGACACGTGGCCTCCTCTCTATAGTTTGAAATTTGAAGTCCAGGAAACCTTAAAGCCTCTGTGGCTATAAAATGAGATTAGTTGCTTTTGCTCCTGACAGAGTACTTGCCTTGGGAAGGGTTAGGATCCGGTGTAGCCCAAGCCCACAAAGAATAGTGACGCCCCTTCGTTCAAATTAAGCCCGAAACAATAGAATTTGTATAAAGAGTGGGAAAATGACTTCGGTGTAAATTAAATTAAGTTTAGAATTGTGGCTGAAGATCTAGATATGCACAGAACAGAATGATTCCAAAGAGTGATTAAGATTAGTGCAGTCTTTGGACCAATCCGAGGAGGAGTTTTTATACAAAAAATCTATACAAGCTCTCTTTTAGTCTCTCTACCACTGTTCTAGTTCTTATCTTCTTAACTATGATTTTTTCCTAAAAAATCCCAATCCCCTTAGTTGGGGAGTTCCCCTCCCTTATATACTCTTCTTTTTCTTGCATCTTAGCCTTCCACTTGTGCACTTGCAGGCTTTCCTTAAGACATGTAACCTTTTTCAAAAAATATCTTCCCAATGCCTTGGCCCTTTCTTGGAAGGCTACTTCTCCTACTCGGCCACTCTTGTGATATTGTGCACCTTTCCTATCCTCTTCTCGAGTCACAGGTGCTTTACAAATGAATTAGTGGAAATACTGCTCCATATCCTCCTCGGTCCTTGTCCTCCCGACAGACATACACACACACACACACACACACACACACACACACACACACATATATATATATATCACTTCTTGTATAGTATCCCATAACATCAATAACATATTTGATGCGTCACTTAAATTCTCTCAAGCAAACATGAAGTTCTAGGTTCCTCTATAATACATACCTTTTGGCATTGATTTGAAATAATTTTGAAGCAAGTACAATTCCATATGGGCTACGGTTCAAGAAAAAATTTTGTAAACTTGGCCATACATGCATATAAGTCATTACATGGAATCAATTGTACGTAGCCTTAAAGAGAAGTACAACAACGTACAGTTTTAAAGTAATAGCTATTGAACCACCCAAAGACTAATTAAAGAATCTTTCTTTCACTTTGCCATGATCCTTTCCAATAACCAGAGAGAAGACAAATATATACGTAACATGAAGACGTTTTTTTACTTATCAAAAAATATGAAGCATTTCTAGGAAGATAAACCAGCATATCTTATCAAGTAGGGAAATTGAATAGAAATAGATGTCTTTGGTGTTGATTCTCAGAAAAAAAAGAAGAAAAAAAAGAAGAAGAAGATGTCTTTGGTGTTTGGTAATTATTATGAGTATAAACATAACAGCTAATGACTTAATGTGGTTAAATGCTTCTTCTTCTTTTTTTTTAATTTATGAGAGAAGCTTTTTTTTTTTTTTTTTGAGGAAGGAGAAGCTAAATGCTTGGTTAACCATTATTCATCAAATCCAAATTGACACCATAGGAGAAGAGCAAAAATAAAAGCTAATCCTTTGTTTTTAAATCTATCACTTGAATAGTCATTGGAAGGTAACGGTTAGGAAAATTAAGAGGCAAATAACAAATTAAGAATTAGTGCTAATAAATAAATTTTTAAACATTTATTTCATTCAAATTTGTAAATTATTATTGACGCATGGTAAACATATTGACATGTACAAATAATTGTTTGACACATGACATTGTTTGTCCATATAATACAAATAAATATAGGAAGTCATCACATGTCATCGAAGTATAGATTGAGAAAGAAACATGTGTCATTACTGTTTGTGTCCACCAGTTGTGGGATCCAACTTTTATAATATACTAGTAAGTTATCTATGTGATGCACGGATAATATTGTAATATTTTGTGTAAGATGGTTTTGGAGAATGTTGTATATATATTATAGCATAATTGTTATAGAACTTTATTAGTAATGAGTTTATCATAAAAAGTAACAATTATAGATTGCATACACATATTCATTATAATTATTCAATTGAAGCAATGAAAAAAAAAATTTTGACATAAATTATAGAATAAAAGTTAATATAGAATGTGTATTTCTCTTTCTTCTTAATTCTAAAACAAAATACACATCCCAAACACCCACGGTTAATCATATCATTTACAAAACTCACAAATCCACAACGTTTGACCTTGACATCAAAATCGTAATTGTCATTGTCACTCAATATAAAATGCAAGCCCTCCTTCCTTGGTTGTAGCCAACTCAAATGGGGTAGAATTAGATGAAACAACAATGTTAGAGTTAGGTAGATGTTGCCAAAAAATTGAAAGTAGACGACATCATTTCTTGTTTGTGTGTATTTGACATGGGATGACATGAAGGGCCATGGGTAGGTATATATAAAGGGGTAGAAGTGCAAGAGGTGAAAATAGTGAATTAAAATGTAAAGAGTTTTGTGTGTATATGTGAGAGATGAAAAGTCTTGAAATATTGAACTAAAAGATATAAAGAATATTTATGTTTTAATTAGAAAAGTCTTAAAACATTGAACAAAAAAAAAAAAAAAAGGAAATAATTAATTTTTTCTTATCTTTTATGTGGCTTAAGAGTATTTTAATTCTCTTCATAAAGTGCGTCACATGGTAGAATCTCATGCTCTTCAATATGAGGTCTCTATTTTTACATATATATTAATTATGGGTCATGCTGACGAGTGCCTTTAGGGCATTCATTAATAATCCATTTTAAGAAAGTTTTAATATTACTTTTATGGGAAATAAAAAAAGCTATCAAAATATTAATTTTTTTTTTTCATTTCCTATAAAAACTTTCTTTAAATGGATTATTAATCAGTACCCTAAGGGTACTCGTTAGCATTTTCCATTAATTATAGATAGATAGATAGATGTTTTCCCATCCCTTTGTACAAGAGTTTTCAATTGCACTCAAATGTGTGTTATAAGGGCTACTTCATTTAATTTGTTCTTTTTTGGTTCTTGGGTTTTCTATTGTTTGTGCCTTCATAATCCCAGATAAGCTAAAAAGCCTAAATGGTTGGTGCTTAAATTGATTCATGGGAGGCCAAAAGTAACACTGGAAGTTTCGCTGATTAACGCCTTTTATTTTTTAAACACAAGGTGTTTTCTTAGTAACTCGCCATACATATAACATACATATTGATTTTCCTTCTTCATTTTTTTGGGTTATTTAAATTTTTTTTTTTCATATTGTACAGGGCATTAAAAAAAAAACTATAAAGTGTGTAAATTGTTTTTTGTTTCTTTCTTTCTATGAAGACCCACTCTTTTCTTCATGGGTATGATGATTTTCAAATTCCTTATTTTTTTTCAATGTTTTGGTTAAAGCCTTATATGCGTCTGATATATAGGTCTCATAGTTCCACTTTCAAAAAAAAAAAAAGGTCTCATAGTTGTGTGAATACCAAATGATAGATGCATATTTTGAATGCATAAAACAATTATTAGTTGTAAATTGACTCAAATAATGCACTAAAAGGAGAAATAATTTTAAGAGTCACGTTTACAGGTGTCCTTAGGACAATTATTAACAAACTATTTTTAAAAAGTTTTAACACAACTTTTATTGGAAATAAATAAAATTGTCAAAACATTGATTGCTTTTTTCTTTTCCCATAAAACATTTCATAAAATAGATTATTAACAAATGTCTTTAAGACATTTGTTAACATTTCCCTAATTTTAAAACATTTGTTAACATTTCCCTAATTTTAAATGAATTTAACTGGTACATGGTGAATTTTATGACACTAAGGCATCGAGGGGAAAGAAAATGACCATGAGACATCGATCATTATAATTAAAGACCCAAAATATCAGTTTTAATGGGCTTGCTCAATTTTTAAAGATTTAAGGTATCCTTGCTCAAGCATCTTTGATTTATGTCACAACAAAATTCTCTGATTTGCCAAAACTCCACGACCACATAAGTCATAACTATGTTAATTTATTCTGAGTCTGAGATATGGAAATTCACTTGAATCATATACAAATAAAGTTGCTAAATTCATTGATTTACTTTAAAAGCCTATCTCTAATATACATACCATGCCAAAAAAAAAAAAAAAAAATTCTGTACTGATGGATGGTTGTTATGCCTAAGTAACATAATTTTATTTTCCTCAAAAGTGACATTAATCATTTTCCTTTCATAAAATTAATTCATGTAACATTTTTAATCCATAAATAAAAGGAATAAATCAGACCAACCTAAATACTTCAACAAAAAAAAAAATTTTAAAAAAAAAAGGAATTATTGTTGCCTTGAGATGGTTCTCAAGACGCTAATTTCAGTTCGCTATGCTTATCTTAGAGCATCCACATCCGGATTCTAAATCCTATCCTATTTTACCACCTCAAAAAATCACTTTATCAATTATACAATACAATTTTACAATTCTCCAACATCCCAACTTTTATATCTCAATTCTACTCATTAAAATAATATTTTTACATAATAAAATAATATATATCACCATTACCATTATCCAATACAACACAATATTTATACATTATTTATTCTTTCTCTTTCTTGCCTTCTGGTCAGAACCACAATCACCACCACCGCTGCACACCACCACCGCTGCCACCCCCACCGCCGGCAACCCAGAAACTACCGTCAACACCAAAAAAAAAAAAAAAAAAAAAAAAAACCCAGGGAAAATCACAACCACCGGACCCAGCAAACCCAGCAAACACCGAAACAACAAATCCCCCAACCCATCGGAAAAAATCACAACCACCGGAACAAACCCAGCCACCCCAGCAAATCACAACAACAATCCCAACAATCCATGCCGATCAACAATCACAACAATCACAAAAACAAAAATTTGAAGAAAAACCCACCATCAACAATCCATGCCGATCTCCATCGGAACCCACCTCGCCATCGGAACGCAACGGATCTCCGTGGAACCCACCTCGCCATCGGAACCCATCTCGCAATCGGAACCCATCAACAATCCATCGGAACCCACCTCGCCATCGTCGGAACCCATCAACAATGCATCGGAACCCACCTCGCCATCGGAACGGAACGGATCTCCGTGGAACCCACCTCGCCATCGGAACCCATCTCGCCATCGGAACCCATCAACAATCCATCGGAACCCACCTCGCCATCGTCGGAACCCATCAACAATGCATCGGAACCCACCTCGCCATCGTCGGAACCCATCATGCATCGAAACCCACCTCGCCATCGTCGGAACCCATCAACAATGCACCGGAACCCACCTCGCCATCGGAACCCATCAACAATCCATGCCGATCTCCGTGGAACGGATCTCCATCGGAACGGAACCCACCTCGCCAAACCGATCTCCATCGGAATGGAACGGAACCCATCGGAACGGATCCGGCGTGAGCTCCGATCCGGCTGGTGATTCGGCGAGAGAGAGAGGGGATGAGAAAGAAAGAAGGAAGAGAGAGAAAAGAAAGAGATAAAATGAGAGAGGAGAGAGAAATCACCCGGTAAATAGCATTAAAAAATATTTTTTTTTTATAAGATTTTGCTACAATACCGTCTTACATTTGAGACGGTACTGTAGCAAAATCTCAAATTTTTTTTAGCATATAAGATTTGGCCTCCCCATTGCTGATGGGTTTTGGGGCTTAAATGCCAAATGTTCTTAACATTTGGCATTTACAACCCCAAATGGGAATGCTCTTACTTCATAGATAAGGGTATGGGGTCCAAAAACGCCTAACTTAAATGTTTAAAATATGCACAAGTTAACAACTAAAGGGAATGATAAATCCTAAGATATAACAAAGTTTTTAATATGACTAATTTAAACTACCCACTTTGAATTAACTAAGTTAAATTGTATGATCTCAAAGTAAGTCATCTCAATTGAAATTAAACCAAGACAAATCCTCTCAAATAGAGTTATATCGCAAGAATTCAATTGATCCAATCCTAATAACAATAATTTACATTGAAATAAAAGTTCATACAGATCAAATTATCACAAACATGTACATAATCACATCAAACTACAAATATTCACAAGTATAGATTATAATGCATAAACTTAACATGATGAGATCATGAGAACTTATCCATTCACAACGCAGTGGTTCGATTCATCGTATGTAAAATTCAGTCGCTTAGGTAATACAATTATTGATTCAAGAGGGCCCCAAAACGTGGAAGAAAATTCTATCTGGGGAAAATAAGGTGAAGAAATATTTATCCACAAACAATACAATATGGCTTCAATATATGTAAATTCTAAAATAGTACTTGCCAAAAATAAAAATAAAAATAAAAATCCCCTACAATCATAATTAAACTAATAGATAAAGTTAGCTTCGAATTCATTTCAATGTAGCCTTACATCACTTGATATCCATAATGATTTTAAATAAGCCAAGAAGTTCAATTCTTTCATTAGGGGCTATATAATTACACTCCTACAAGTTTAAGTAGTTAATTAGTCTAACTGCACAAAAAACAAATAGCAAAAGTGAAGCGTCCATCCCATATACATATAAAATATAATTACCATCCTTGAAATTGCAGCCCTTTCATAAACAAGAACACTCATCCCTGTAAACAAAAAACGTTTGAAAAAAATACTACATGAATCAAATGTAAGAAAAATTAATTATCATGAATATTTAAACACATACCAGGATAATTAAACAGCTCATGCCATCAAAAATAACGTTTCAGTTAATCCAATGCGTCAATGGTGGTAATTAGTTTGTAATTATTATAAGAAACTTAAACTACAATCATTACAAGGTGTCAATATATGTGACTGCATCAATACTACTGTATGATTAGTTTTGGTATAGCAAAAAAATAGTATGATGGGTAATACTTTACACCAAAATATTCTAACTAAATTTAGAATTTAAAATAAGAAAGCAACATGAATCAATATATCATATTTAACTAAATAACCATGGGGCAAAAATCACAGAGGAGCATCTAAGCCAAAGCAAAAATATCCTATCAGTCCAGCGTCTATTTTGTTCAGCCTATTACTTTTTATTTATTTATTTATTAAATATTTAACGTAGGAAAACTTTCCAAAGAAAAGCCCTTTGTCCTCGCCTCGATATTTTTTTTTTTTTTTTAAGCTCATGCCACATGCCCAATGCCCAAGAGCATACCTACTATAAGACTAGTGTTTTAGTTGTCAATGTTATGCTTTGTTTATTGTTACCTCTTTAGCATTTTATAGTCATGAGACTTACATGTGACTTTCAACATAGTTGGATGGTAAAAATTTTACTTTTATATAACAGATGAAGGATTAGGATTCCAAAGGTTACTAAATGCTATTATAAATAACCTCTTTGGGGGTAATTGTAGGCAACCTAAACAAAGAAATTGATCTACTATTATTTTAACATTAACCCAAATTATATCTAGTCAACAAATTTAAATTAAACAAATAAGAAGCATCTCAATGCCTTTTAGACACATCCAACAACCTGCTCTGAGTCTGGACCAAGGCTTCTGAACAAGCTAGAGCCCAAAACCGATTGCCATTTTAAATTCCAATTGATAATTTCGTTTCTAACAATCAATATCCATATATTTTATGATGAAAATTTGGGTAGTCTAGTCACACAGGATTTTCATACAACAAAACAACTAGTAATTACAAAATACTAAGAAAGCCTTTAATCAAAAGGATCATATAACATAGAGTTGAGTCCTCCATCTATGTTCCAATACTGCAGGATTGAATAAAGAATACCTTTTTTTAGTACTCTTTGCAAGCCCCTGTCTTAATGATCTTCGGTCGTTACACTTCCTTCTTCCTCTGATGTCTTCGGTTTCTTCGTCTTTGGTGGTTGAGTTCCACGATTGCTGCAAGTTTTACAAGTACACATAAATGATTAGCAATTCCTACATTAAAGGGCAAAAGATGATAGCTAGCTAGAATTAATTGTGTGTGCGTGTGAGAGAGTAGGAAACCTACGTAATCATGCAGTCCAACAAATCTATTTTGGTATCCAGTGAGTACTTCTGAACGGAAATAACAGATAGAGGAGGCTTGCGATCCGGATCACTATAAATATAAAAAAATGCAGAGAGGTCAAGTACGATACAAAAAAGATAATTAGAAGCCTTTTCGGATGGCTCGTGGGAGCTATTGCGGGAGCCCAACAGAAGGCAGAATTTGTGATCGGATAAGTGGAGAAGACCAGGACTAGTCCAACAGAAATATTCAGATTCCCCCAAAAATGGTGTAGGGTTGAGCCGTTCAAGAGTCCATCTTTTTGATTTTAAATCAAATCCAAAGATACAGCATTCAGTATTCCATTTCTCCATAGATACGATGCAAGCCCAATAGGCCTTAGTATGATCAACAACTACAGCCCTTCCACATTGAGTATATGAGTAAACTGCCGCCCAATCCTGCTGAAGCCAAGTTTCCCATGTAGAAGACATAACGTTGTATTTTAAAAAATCAGCACACATGTTGTTTTGTTCACTATTGCTCAGATCAACCACCATAATCTCGTGTTTGTCTTCCTCCAACTCCAAATGAGCGAAAATAATTGGTTCGAAGTTGCCTCTGATTGCGATGCTGAAGGGTGGGTTTGGTAGGCTATCCCATTTTTCCGTAATGGGGTCATAAACCTCCATCCATCCACGGCCAGAGGAACAATCTTCAGGTATGGGTTTGTAACCATATAAACCGCCAAAAACATAGAGCTTACCGTCCACAACAATGGTCTGAGGGTCTTTTCTGCGGTTTCTCATGGGCTTATCAAGCTGCTTCCAACCCAGATCAGGACATGTAAGGTCAAGGGTCCAGACAGACCTACTGGGCATATAGATTCCATGCAGAGGGTAGTCTTCGCCGCCTCTAAGTTGTTCAAATTCAGACCTAGTGAGTTTTGCATGGCCACCAACAGAATACAGATGGTTGTTTAACAGTGCCAGGTATCTAGAGATGTAAGGTCCCTCGGCAGGGGTTACCGAAAACGGACTGAGATCCTTTGGGGTGAAGTTGCTGTATTCCCTTATCTGTACTCCACGAAGTAACAAGTTGACTGGAGCAGCAGGTCGTGCGAGAAAGTATGAAAGAGGAGTACGGGCTTCTTCGTCTGGGACCTTAATGGTATAACACTTCATCACTTCATAGTTCGTTTCTCGCGCACAGATACAGATCTCATATTCACCATCAAGATCATCTAACCTCCCCCAACTTTTCTCCTCCTCCGACTCCACCGCCTCCTCCATTGGATCCATAGCTTCTTTCTTTTTTTTCTTTGAGAATAAGTTGGATGCGACATGCGAGAGATAGAGAGATATTAAAAGGTTTGGGAATTAGGGTTAGGGTTGTGAATTGGGGACGAGAGAGAGTCTCACACGGCCTAGCGAGTAGCGAGCACTTATAAGCATCCGTATAGACGACCCGACCCGTGGTCAGCCGTAAGACATGAACAATGGGCTTGAAAGCATACTTTGACATGGCCCTTATTATTTCGCCACCAAAACACGTATCTGGGATGGGAGTTCTGTTTCTCAAAAAAAATAAAAAATAAAGGGATGGGAGTTCTTACTTTTTTTTTTTTTTTTTTTTGAAAGGGAATGGGAGTTCTTACTTTTGGGCCACGTTGGGATTTTGCTAATTACTGACTTAGGTCAGCCGCATGTGAAAGATTACAAAGGAGCAAATCAAAACAATATTAAGTTGGCTAATTCGGTTTGTATTTGGAGTGGCTTCTCATATTCAGTAGTGACTTCAGGAATTTTTTTCAAGGTGTCTCTTAAAAAACATAAATTTTTCAAGTGGCGGCTCCAGGAATTTTTCCCAAATGTATTGTTGTTTAGTTGTTTCATTAACTTGTTTGTCTTTTATAAACTATAATTTGTTATATTGTTGTTTTATTAATTATAAAATTATTAATTGTTTTTTAACCTAACATAATTTAATTTGTTTGTCTTATATAATGTATTGATTAATTAAATTATTAATTATTGTTTATTAGTTGCTTTCCCCAATTAATTATTGGTTCATTTAATATCCCAAACAAACAAAATTAATTAGTTCAACTAAATACTATGGTTGTTTGATACTTCCCTACTTGGAATATCACACTATTACTTAACAAAAAAAAGAAAAGTCAATAAATTTTGCAGCAAAAAAATATATTGGCCATATAGCTTAAGTCCAAGTCTAAAAAAGAGTGATTTATTACATATTTTATGACCATTAGTTGAACTAATCAACTAGCACACAGCACACAGGCCACAACCGTATTTATTAATTATTAGTTGCACACTTGCACTAGCACTAGCACATAGCACAATTGCACTACCCCGGCCCCATGCCTCCATCTACCGTCCAATTCAACAGACAAAGCCCAATGCCCCATGGCCCCCAATCACAAGACTAAAACCAATCAGATAAAGCTAATTTATTGTATCTCACCAAAAGACACCAACACCAACACTAAAAGACAATTAATAATCTCACCAACACCAACACCAGATATTCTCAAAAAAAATTAAAAAAATAATAAAATAATAAAAAAAACACCAACACCGAATAAAGGCATAAAACCAAAAACAGGGTAAATATTACTCATAAAGAGAGACTGAGATGAAGAGAGAGAGACTGAGACAGAGAGAAAGATAGACTGAGATGAAGAGAGAGACTAAGACAGAGATGAAATACCTTGAGGTTGAGGGAACAGGGAGGCCTAAGGCTGATGGGCAGCGCCGTCAGGCACAGTGGCGAGGCGAGGAACCTTTTCTTAACCAAAATATAATAATAATAATAATATAAAATATGCAATGCAATGTAGTTTAAAATTTAAAAAACAAGAGCCCAATAACTCGTCCAAAGAGAAAAAGCTTATTTAATATATATATATATATATATATATATATATATTATTTTTAAATCTAATACCCCACTTCCCAACGCTTAGGTGTTCTTCCCCAAAATAAATATCAAAACCCACTTGCTCTTTGTCACAGACTTCTCAAATTTTTCTTTCCTCCGCTCTCTATCTTTCTCAATCTTTCTTCTTCACAACGAACGAGACTACGAGAGTCAAGCTCCCTTCCAACCAAAATCAAGATCTTGCTGGAGGTTAGTTTTAGGGTGTTCCTAATCTCTCTCTCTCTCTCTCTATATATATATATATAAAACTGAAACTTTTGAAACCCCCACAATTTTTCAGGTCAGCACAATATTTTTTTTTAAAAAAAAAAAAAAAAAAAAAAAAACGTAATTGCACTTTTCTAAATCCCGATACTTTTTCTTCCTCTCTTCCTCTCCTCTTTAGACTCTCAAATCTGTGTCTTTGTTCATAGTCGGAAGCCCTCCCGCTCTGTCACTTTCTGTCCCAACTACTCCTGGGTGCAAATACAATCTCTTCTATTTATCTCAAACCTGATCTATTGGAAGAAGTATGGGCTATATCTCCTATCTCAGTCTCTTCTCTTTTTATTTTGTGTTTTCTCTACTGCCGTTAGTTTCTTTTTCTTCGTTTACTATATGTGTTCCTCCATCTTCTATTTCTTTGTTTCTTCTCTGCCTTTGATATGTTTCTCTCTATGATCACTTCTCTCTATTTTCTTTTTCTTTTTCAAATTTGGTTGCATTGGCCCTACAACTTTAGACATTCTGATACAAAGACCCAAAGATTTGAGGGATATGGAGATTGGGGAAATTCTTCAAGGTGCTAGGGCCTTAAGTGTAAAAGATACACTATACATCCAACTGTACATGAATTAATGGGCTCCAACAAAATTTCCTTGGATAACTAAATCTCTAACCTCAACACTAACCATGAAAGAGAGTTCAGAGAGGCCAATAATTAAGCATTAACATGCATTGATGGTGTTGGCATCTTTTATAACAACTATGGCCTTTCAAGTTGGAATAACCCTAGTGGGTGTGGAGGATTTTTTTTTAAATTGACTGAAGACGATAGCATGTGGTGGAGTTTAAAAGATAGGAAAAAAATAAAAAGAAAAAAAAAACGTTAAAAGGTTGAGAGAATAAGTGGATGAGAATAAAAGAAAGGTTAAAAAAATGTTAGTAGGATAGTTAGGGTTAAAATATATATATATATATATAAATGATGCTAAAGATAAAACAAATTGCATCACTTAACCTCTAGAAACTAATGTCACTAGTTAAAAAAAAAAAAAAAAGATATTTGTTTATTATTTATTATGATAATGCCATTTACCAATCATAATTATTGTCACATCAATCCACAAAATGTTTTGCTATTAATTTGTTGTATTTTTAGCATTTTGTAAAATAATTAGTTTAGTGCTATATATATATATATATATATATATATAGCGATAATTTTGATATATATCATTCCCTTAGGTAAACCGAAATCGTCTCTAATACAAAATTGACTCTTGCGATATACACCTTGTGTTTGACAATATGTCTCACTTATGCATTAGTTTAAGTCAACTTCATGGTTTGTGCCTCTTGGTTTAGTTTCCACTGGTCTTTTTTCTTTTTTATGTGCATTTAGGCATACAAGGCCATCAACATAATTTGTATTTTTAGCATTAGAAATTTAATCATAAAAACCAAAAATGCAACATTATAATAGTAGTCTTCTTACAATGAAATTTTTTATGAATTATGTTTTTTGTATTAATATACATTTGCAAGGACAAATAAAATATTGGAGAAAATTATAAACTTGATAACATTCAAACATTAAGGGGTAAGATTATTACTAAGTGAGAGATTGAGAGAAAAAATTCATTGAAAAATATTAGTTTAATTTTTTTTAAATGTCTTTAAGTAGTTTTCCCGTGCATAGCACAAGTTAGCGACTAGTTTTAATTTGAGGGTGTTCCTAAATTTTTTTTTAAGGATAAACAAATAAAAAAAATTTAATTATTATATATAATTTTTTTTTTTTAGTTCAGGGTGCTCCTGGGAACACCCTAGGAGCAACGTGGCGTCGCCACTCATATATAAGCCTTCGGTCAGTTTGTAAAACCATATAGAGAAAATAGACGGTTAGGGCTGGAGCGCATGAAGCAAGCAACTGCATGTGACGTCCTTTATGGCTTTTCTTAGCATTGTGACTATTTCTTTCTCTATTATATTTGTCTAGTCGAATGTTTAGTATTTTATTTTTGTGTTTTATTTCAATAACTATGAGTAGCTAAATTTATAATTAAAGTTAAGGATAAAACCTTGTTAAAGATTATCAGTAGTATTTATGTGATTTAATTTTTCTCACAATAGTTGTTCTTTAATGATTTAAATTGTTCTTACATCATATCTATTAACTAAGATAGGATTCTAGATATGAGTTCAATCATGTTTTTCTCATGTTTTTGGATTTATCTTAATTAATTGTATACTTGGTTTATTATGATTTGATTTTAAGAATTGGATACTCTTGTGATTTGTTTGTCAACAGATACAATTGATGATTTGATTTCATACATTGGAAGCGAAGAAGAACATGCTTTAGATTTTTAAACATAAGTTTTAATGATAATATTTTCCATAATAGCAATTGATTTCAAGATTATCATGTAGTGGTTGGGAAAAATTAATGATCATGAACATATGCTGATATGAATTAACAAGGCGGATTCCAAAACCTTAATACCTCTCTCTAGGTTGTTTAATCCCTTTACTGTTTTATTTTATATCTTTGCTTAAAATGGACGCAAGCGCCCGCACGGGGTTGGGGACAACACAGTGGTTTCATCCTCGCAATGGGTGAATACGCCTTGGCCTAGGGTGGACCATGGTGGAAAAATGGAGTCACCACCTAGATTAGGTCTAGGAACCATAAATTAGCACCCTTCGTGGAATGATTGATCTATTACTAAAGCATGTGTCTAGAGTTTACGTATGGGGATGGCAAGGTGTTAGGCACCCAACCCCACCTGACCCATGGGTTGACTTTCACTCATTGTGTTCCACGTCTTAATCCTATTAAAGGCACACTCAACATTGTTATCTTAGACTCATAGACTCTAACATGCATCTAAGCACACAAACAGGGTATTCTCATCTCAAACCTTAGCATACATCTATCATGACATCATAGCATACATCAGGGGCAGAAACAAAACATGGCAACAAAATCATATTAGAGGCATTTAAACATCAAGAACATGGCATCCAACCAAACATGCTTGCATCCATTGCCAAGGCAACATCATAAAATGCATGTCCATGTGAGTGCATGACTTACCTCACTTATCTTACTACATCACAACACTCATGCATCAATGCATGTTCATGTAATATGCATGTTCATATCACATCAAAAGATCGAAACCCTAACTAGCATCAAGAAACAAACAAACAAAACAAAACATGGAGGCAAGGGCTTTATAAGCATGAAAACCAACTCAAAACAGAAACATGTTACATAAACAAAACAAAGAAATAGAAGTAAACAAGACTCGGATTAGGGTTTTTAAGCACGAGTATGCATGTGCATATATAGGGCCTATGTGCATAGCCTAGTTGTATGCGTACACACACTACGAGGATGCGTACGCATGTAGAAAGCATGCGCACGCATACACGCCCTAAACCCTAACATAGAAAACAAGAACACTAAACAAGCAGAAACTAAAACCTAACAACATAACATGCTTATTATAGAAAGCAAGATAAACCTAGACTAAACAGACATATTCAAACATATATGAAGCAAAATAAAACAAGAACAAACAAGAATAAATAAATAAAAATAGGAAAATAGGCAAAAGAGGGCTAGAACCTTTATCTTCAAAACAAAGGCTCTTTAGCTTGATTTTGACCGCTCTCCTCAGTCAATCTAGTCACAACTAAAACAAGATTAGTTAGTAAACCTTGAAACTATAAGATCAAGACTAAAAAAGGTCTCAATAAGAAAAATATTATCTTAAAAGTGTTTTGTGAAAAACTCCCTCTTTGATTCACTATTTCTAGCGAATCTTGTATGTTTTCCTCTTGGATTCTGTGTTGTTTTGAAAATGTACCATGTATTGCTTTTTATAGTAAAAAAATGTGGTTTTGAGACCGCTCCCAAGCAAATGTGGGATTCATTCCAAACCGTTTTTTAATGTAGAAAACATTTTCTTACATAGTTTCTTGAACCCTAGCATGTGCACGCATGCCCGTGTTTTCGTTAGTATACATACCCAAGTGAATAATAGAGGAGAACCCAAGAGACTTTCCAAAAAGTTTCTTTAGTTTATAAAAGAGTTATATTTTCCAAAAACACTTTCCTCAAGTCAATTTCAATCTAATTGAGACCCTAAACCAACCTTGGGCTTTAGAATTCTAACATAATTGAAGAACGGGGGCTTGAGTCATAAGGGGTACAAAATGCGGTGTTTACACTTAGATCAATTTCTTATTTAGTTTATTTAATTTCAAAACAACCAATTTTTATTAAACTAAATTAGGATTAATTTGATTAAAATTTAATTAATTTTCCTATGTTCATATAAATCTCTGTGGGTTTAACCTTGTTCTTGTCAAACTATAGTTTGGTACGGTTCGTACATTTGCGAGTACTTTAAAATTTTACAACAAATTTTTGGCGCTGTTGCTAGGGACTTGGTTAGAAAAATAAATTAGATCTTAGTTGAATTTTTCCTTCTACTAGTTGTAGTTAAGATAAACAAATTAAAAAAAAAAAAAAAAAAAAAAAACAAAACAAAACAAAACAAAAGAGCAAAAGAAAAAATCATCTTTTTCTTGTTTATTTTCTACTTCTAGATTAATCTTTGAGTTTATTTCCTTTTTTATTTTTATTTTCTTTTGTTCTAGCTGATGTTTGACAGAAATTAGAATTTATAACAATCAACTTCATCAGGTACGTTTCCTCCTTCTCTCTACCTTACTCACATTATACTTGATTCTCATGTTGCATATCAATATTGTTGCTCTCTTTTCATTCAAGGCATATATTTGAGAGTATCATTTTTAACATTAAGGACAATGGTTGGTTTAGGTTTGGGGGGATGTACATGGATTTCTATCTTTCTTTTTTTTTGTTTTGTGTAGTAATGCTAAAAGAAAAGAAAAAAAAAATTCTTTTGCCTGGCTTGAGGTTTATGCTTTAAGTTCATTATACTGCTCTCGCATAAAGAATTTCACTGCTCTCATGCTTAATTCATTGCACATGCACATAGCCACTCAGACACAACTTTTTGTTGAAGGATAGAAGTGATTAGAAAATCTTGAAGATAACATATGGAGACTATAACCCCTATGAGTTTTTGAGCCAATCATTATTTTTGGAGAGTTATTTAATTTTTCTAATTTTAAAGTTCATTTAGAAGTGCATAACATAATCCCCTTGTTGTAGTCTCATTGTCCTTTCTTTTGGCCAAGAAAAAAAAATTATTTTATGTCACACTCGAATCTTTTAAAGTCATTAGTATTGAATGAACTATACTAGTCTTTGGGAGATGAGATTAAGTCATTTTTGTCCACTTTGAGCCATATGTGTTTTTATTTTTCTTTCTTGATACATTATCGCTAGTCACCCTGTTGAGCCTTATAATTAGCCTTTCTTTCTTAAAGCCCTTATCCATAGTGTTTCAAGAGGGAATTTGATCAGTTTGTCTCAATATGGTGGCTATGCAAGAATTCAAAGAAGAAAAAAAAAATTCAAAGAGAAAAAAAAAATGGAAAAGAAGAAAAGAGAAAAAAAAAAAAAAAGTTCTCATCAAATTTTGAGAAGGGAGGAATATTGCTTTGAAGAAAAAGAGTTGGAAAAATGATATTAAATGGAAATTCCAAAAGTGTTGACATTCCAACTGATCTTGAAAACACTTCTTATATTTATCTTCACCCATTTTTATTTCATTCCTTTTACTTTTACCCTACATTACACTCTAATAAAGTCCTTATTTGATCTTGAAGATTATGTAGTTCAAATATTGATATGATTGAAAAAAAAAAAAAAAGTGCAATATAAATATTTTTGGTGCCCCTTCATGAGACTACTTGTTCTTTCTTGGTTAAGTGTTTTTCATGTGATTTATATGTGAGGTATTTGATCTTGCTTACATTATTCCGCTCACATATCCTGTTGAGAGTGTTACACTCTATTTCAAAGTGATTTCATTTGTTGAGTGATAACACCAGAAATATTTGAGTTGAAGCATACTTTCAAATAGAGATTTGAGTCAAGTTTATTTTAAAACTAAGAGCATGTTTGGGCTAGCTACTACTTTTCACTCACATTGAGTTTTGATGGCATGTGAACTTTCTTGGCAATTGTGGTGTTTTTAAACTTGAACTAATCCTCTTTGCAAAAGGCTAATGAAAAAAAATAAAGTTTTAGTTTTGTTTGATTTTCTTTGTTTTGCTTGTTTTAGTATTTATTCTAAGAATTTTATAAGTATATTCACTGCAAACCCTCACGAGATTACAATTCGTTCACTATTGTAAGCTAGGGGTTTAAAGGCTTGTTGCATATGCTAAATGCAATTGAAATTTCCAACGAAAGTGGATTAGTTAGGATTTTCTTTTTCATCATTTTAATTTCTTATTTTATTTTTACTCTTTATCTGTTTTGCTCTCATATCTGAATATTTAGCCTTAGTTTTATTTTATTTTGTGACTGATTATATATTATATTTGTGTTATAGGCAATAAGAGCTTTAAAGAAAAGTGGGGTTAGGCCAATTGACTCAAGCCAACTTACATCCAGTTAGGCATGAATTCAAAAGAAGACCAAAAAGTAAAGAACAAGAAGTGAGACCTACTATTCAATTTGACGCAGAAAAAGTGCCAAGGAAACATTAGGGTATGTTTGGTTGGAGGTTGAATAAGGAGGATGGAAAATAATGGAAAGAAAATAGGAGTGGGTGTTGTTTGGTAAGGATAGGAGGAGAGGAAAATTTTGGGTGGGGCCCAGACATTTTCCACCCGGGCCCACCAAAAAACAGTCTCTCCGATTTGGAGAGAAAATGCTAGAGAAAAGTGACTATGCAGCAAATGACCAGTTCTACCCTTCTTCTCTCAGCCACTTGCGTTTATCTCAAAAAAATTTGTCTCACTATTATTCAACATAGAAAATAATTATAAAAAAATAATTGATTGAAGCATCATCAGTTGAAAATGAAAATGCCTTTTCATAAATTTAATAAAATTTTTAAAAAGAGAGAGAGAGAGAGAGAGAGAGAGAGAGAGAGAGAGAAGAAAATAGAAATACTTGAGACTGCAATGGGTACTGTGGGGGCAATTTTTGCTTTTAAAGGCCAAGGGCTAGACCATGTTGTAACCTTAGGCAATTTTGTTGTCCCACATGGAAAAGATAGCCTCCCTCTTCATGCCATATAAGGGATGAGCCAATGGTGATAGAGTACCACTACCTTTAACCAAACTAGTGGTACTCTATCACCATTGGCTCATCCCTTATATAGCATGAAGAGGGAGGCTATCTTTTCCATGTGAGACAACAAAATTACCTAAGGTTACAACATGATCTAGCCCTTGGCCTTTGAAACAAAAATTGCCCCCACAGGTACCTAAGATCGTGTGTGTGTGTGTGTTTTTTTTTTTTTTTTGGGGGGGGGGGGGGGGGGGGGGGGGGAAGAGAAACGCATCTAAGATTAGTTGACATGCAAGTAAGAAATGTGAAAGTGAAAGTATGAAAGGAAAGTCACAAAGAAAAAGAGATAAGGGAGAAGAATATGAGAGATGATTTCATGAGAGAGAAGGGTAAGGAATTCTAGTGAAAATAATACAGGTGAGGTTGTGAGACCCACCGTCCTTTCATTTTATTTTTAGTTTTATTGTATACTATTTTTTATTGACCTCCAACAAGTTTTTATTTTTATTTTTATTTTTCATTTTTGTTTTAATTAAGAACCAGAGCAGTTGTGGAATAAAAAAAAAATTATGTTCCTAATGCAAATAAATGGTTAAATATAAGAAAATGAGATTGGGATTTTAAGGTGTTTCTTCATTTAAATAAATTATAATTTTCTTATTTAATGATTACAAAAAAGTGGGTGTTGTTTGGTAATAAAGAAAAATAATATAAATTTGTATGTATAATGTGTTAAATTTTATATTATTTAATGAGTACAAATAACTTTTTTTTTTTTTTTTTACATATTATGTAACAAAGGCATAAAAGTGAATTTATATAAACTACATTTTTTATCCTTCCACTTTTCTCTTCAACCAAACAAAAGAGTTTTCCATCCTCCCACTTTTCTACCCCCTCCAACCAAACACATTCAAGGGAAAACTAAATCTTTTCTATCCTTCTACTTTTTCATTCTCCCACCAATTTTCTATTCTTCCACTTTTCCACTCCTCTAACCAAACGGACCCTTAGGATCTGTTTAGATACCACTTATTGCTGAAAACTGAAAACTTATTGCTGAAAAAATTGTAACAAAATAATTTTTAAATGTGTGAATAGTACCGTGTGGCCTAGTTTTAAAGTTGTTTTGCTTAATTCCATACTTGCAGGTCTCATGAACAGTGCACGGGACCCACAGAAAAGTGCCAAATGCAGAGGAAATTCAGTTTTCAGTGCAATCCAAACATACACGGGTCTCACGATACTATTTACACATTTAAAATTTATTTTGTTACATTATTTTTAGCAATAAGTTATTAATTTTTAGTCAGCGTGTGAAGTAAAAGGAAAAAGAAAAGTATAAAGATGAAAATATGAAAGTTTGCTTTAGTAAGACATTTACAATGGGCTTGAAAGCATGCTTTGGGCCTCAATGTTTCTTCACCAAAACACGTACCCAGGATGGGAGTTCTTACTTTTGGGCCACGTTGGGATTTTACTGATTACTGCTTTAGATCAGCCGCATGTGATGGATTACAAAACACGTGTCATTTTTTTATGGCTTTTTCTTTAGCATTGTGACTATTTCTTTCTCTATTAAATTTGTCTAGTTAGATATTTAATATTTTATTTTTGTCTTTTATTTCAATTACTATGACTAGCTAAATTTATAATTAAAGTTGAAGATGAAACCTTACTAAAGATTATTAGTAGTATTTATGTGATTGAATTTTTCTAACAATAGTTGTTCTTTAATGATTTAAATTGTTCTTTCTTCACATCTATTGCCTAAGATAGGATTCTAGATATGAGTTCAATCATGCTTTTCTCATGATTTTGGATTTATCGTAATTAATTGAATGCTTGGTTTATTATAATTTGATTTTAAGATTTGGATTACTCTTATAATTTGTTTGTCAACAGATATAATTGATAATTTGATTTTATATCTTGGAGGCAAAGAAGAGTATGCTTTAGATTTTTAAACATAAGTTTTAATGATAATATTTTCATAATAGCAAGATTGATTTCTAGATTATCATGTAGCGGTTGGGAAAAATTAATGATCATGAATATATGATGATATGAATTAACAAGGCGAATTCCAAACCACAATACCTCTCTCTAGATTGTTTAATCTCTTTACTGCTCTATTTTATATCTTTGCTTAGATCAATTTCTTATTTAGTTTATTTAATTTCAAAACAACCAATTTTATTAAATTAGATTAGGATTAATTTAGTTAAGGTTTAATTAATTTTTCTACGTTCATACAAGTCCCTGTGAGTTCGACCTCGTTTTTGTCAAACTATAATTCGGTATGGTTCATACACTTGCGAGTACTTTAAAATTTCACAACAAATACTAATATTTTACAAGAATAAATAGTTATTAGCAAAATGACATTTATATATTTTTTAAACTCTCTAAAATACTAGTAGCAAAAAAGTATAGGTAGTTTGAAGTAATTATTGTAGTGCAAAAAAGAGGAATAGGGGGCTTGTGTTGTATTTTAAATGTGACATAAAATTTAGGTGTTTGGAATATATTATTTTTCCTATTTGACCATATTAAGTAATTTTAACGTATTATAAGTAATGCGTGAGTGTATTTTGGATCATTTAAAAAGTGGACATCTAAGAGTTGTATGCTCTTAATAATAGTAGATTCAATGTTTATATTAAAAATATAGTTATATATACTTGAAATAGGATGGTATAAGTTTGTAAATAAATTGTAAAATATTAAATTACTATTTGTAATTTATAAATGATATAAAGAGTCTGTGAATGTAAAAATTAGATAATAATTTTCAACAATGCAAATTTGATATCATTTGTAGGTTCATAAATATATGGATCCTAAAAATTCCATAAAAAAAATTGCATGTGGCACATGAGACATGAGTAGGGTGAATTTTGAGTCAAAATTTCAAAATTAGATTAAGTGATTGACATGTGAACTTAGGAAAGAGATGCCAAGACAAGTTGCTATGTATGTACATTGTCAGTTTGTAAAATTCTAAGGTGACAGACATTATTTTAAAAACTGGACCTAGCCAGCTAGTCCGACTGGTTTATTGTACATGTGCCTCAAAAACAAATTAATATTTTTTTGATAAGTAAAAATAATAATTATAATAAATATGTACATTGTACATACTCAATTTGTAAAATTTCAGGTGACAGCTATAGTTTGAAAACCAGACCTAATCAGCTGATTTGACTAGTTTAGCCATACCTATACGGCTATACCGGACCAGTGAATACCCTAAAACCAAAAAGGGTTCGGTTAATGTATGCCCTTAAGGCATACATTAACAAATTCGTTTTTGGAAAAATTTTATCGAGAGTTAAAAAAGCTGTCAAAACTTTTTCAATTCCCGATAAAACTTTTTTAAAAAAATGGTATAGGACACACATTAGTAAAATCCAACCGAAAATATTAAAAAAACATTCAAAATCAGTATATAGGAGGTTTCAATCTCCAAAACTGTGTACCAAAACTAGTTTTGGCTGGTTTTGATTTTTTTTTTTTCCCTCTATTTTTTTTATAACTTACCATAAAACTTTTTGACAATTCCTTTTTTCTTTCTTAAAAAGTATGCTTACATGCATTACTTCTTTCATTGGGAAGAAATGGACCAAGTAACAAATTCAACATTGAACTAAAGAATATTAGACCCACACGAGAGAGGATCCCCTCCAATTTAGAAATCTGCAATTTCCTCCCGTTTTAAAATGGATGAGTGACACGTGGAAATAAAGTGATCCACGGATAGAAAAAAACCAAAAATTTATCATTTCTCACTTACCTCTCCCTTCACCATTTCTGAACCACCCCTGCCTTCACCACATCCATCGTTCAACCCAAGACCACCGATGCCTTCACCACCTAGAGAAGGCCTCACAAATCCCTTACCACCATCAAAAGCCACAGATCTAAGCCATCAAGTAGTCCAAGCCTCCCTTCGGACTTGCGAGTTTTCTTCAGTCCCTTCGTGAAACCAATACCACAAATCTCTTCATTGGCCTCTGATATACAAAACCCAAAAATCCAATCTCCATCATCGATCTCATGCATTGCCACACACGTCTTAAAATTTTTAACCGTCAATACACGTGCTACATGCGCCACCTAAGATTCACTATCAACTGGTAGAGATTCGAGAAACCAACGCCACAGATCTCTTCGTTGGTCTCGGATATGCAAAACCCAAGACTCCGGCCTCCATCATCTCTGTCACACGCCTCCACACGTGGCATGCACATTGACCGTCGATCCATATGCCGTCACCGTTACTTGTGGCACGAGTCACTGCCTTTTTCCTGCTCCGATTCCGACAACTGTGGCTTGAAGGTTTGCTTCTTCTTCTATTTTTGAAAACACAAAGTGCTTATTTTCTAGCCGTTAGATCATTTTATTTCCACGTGTCACTCATCCATTTTAAAATGGGAGGAAACTGCAGATTTCTAGACTGGAGGTGATCCTCTCCCGACCCACACAAAAGCTAGCCAGTCATTTAATGCCTGGAATTCCCTAGTGAAGTGTGGTGTTTAATTGTGTTAGAAATATATGTCTAATATATATGTATTAGAGATATATATATTAGACATATATTAGCCCAATGTAATAGGCTCAAGCCCATTCCTGCTTATACTAGTAGTCTAGGGTTTAGTTGTCTATATATACTCATGTTAGAGTTCATTGTAATACAGGTTATTGTACTACACTCTTATACAATAAAGATATAGCCCTTAAGGGATTCCTCCGTGGATGTAGGCCATCAAGGTTGAACCACGTAACCCTCGTGTTCTCAGTGTTCCTATTCTATACTTCACCTTCCACATCCAATCTAGCATACACAACATGGTATCACACATCGCGTTGCTAATAATATTGTCTGTTTAACATGGTATCAGAGCTAATATTTAACATAGTATCAGAGCCAAACTCCGTTCTTGGTATTAAACAAACATCTCTACACAGCAAAGAAGATTCTCACGTGCATACCACCATCTGAAGTCACACATGTTTGTCTGCTAGATCTAGACTCCACAGCATCTCGTAGCCACCATGGCTTTGTGTTGTGTCAAAATCCAACAACCAAGCAAGCCATGGCTTAACTTATCAGATCTGCACAAATCCATGCTTCGCCTGTTGAAACCAACACCACAGACATGCTCCACAACCTCCGGCGACCAAAACCCAGAAATTCGGTCACTTGAAGCCTTGCCACGCGCCGCCTCAGATTCCTGATTTCCAGATTGTCTTCTTGGTACACGTGCCACCCCGACGGCCTCCTCGTCGACCAATCTACAGAACCTGAAATTTCGGCCGCCATCAGACCATACACTCGCTCTCTCGCGCCTCAGGTTTTTTGGTATCTACTCCACGCACCGGTGGACTTCCCACACGCCATCCACGAGCCGAAGAACTCACCTGATGTCATCTAATGACATCATCTTGCCATGTCAGCGCCACACAAGCCTTTGCCATGTCAGCCCTAATCCAGGTCAGCACCACGTCATCAGGATGACGTCACCGTCTCTGCTGCCCGATCTGTGACCCGACCCGGACTAGTATCTGTTGACTTTGACCCTGGACAGTTGACTTTGACTTTTGCGTTGACCTTTGACCAAAAGTTAAAATTTCTGAAAGGGCCTGTCTTGCTCAGTTTTTCGCATAGATTCCAATTTTGGACTCCGTTTTTTCATTTAAAGCTCCAAAATTGGTGAATTAGCACATTCTTCATTGTGGTTTCTTCAAAGGCATTCTTCAAGGCATCTCCAAGTGATCTTCTCATGCTTATCCAACTTCAAGCCTTCATCGAGCTTCCGCCTTGAGTTTGAGGGAGGGTGTTAGAGATATATATATATATATATTAGACATATATTAGCCCAATGTAATAGGCCCAAGCCCATTCTTGCTTATACTAGTAGTCTAGGGTTTAGTTGTCTATATATACTCATGTTAGAGTTCATTGTAATACAGGTTATTGTACTACACTCTTATACAATAAAGATGTAGCCCTTAAGGGATTCCTCCGTGGATGTAAGCTGTCAAGACTGAATCACGTAACCCTCGTGTTCTTAGTGTTCCTATTCTATGCTTCACCTTCCGCGTCCACTCTAGCATACACAACATGGTATCACACATCGCGTTGCTAATAATATTGTCTGTTTAACATGGTATCAGAGCTAATATTTAACAAATTGTTTATAGAGGAAGTATAGCATTCCCTTCCATTTTCCAACGTGGGACTTACATTAGGTTTTTATTACAAAACAGCAAGTCCTACATTGAAACAATAAAAGATATTGAGAATGTTTTCACAGATAAATGAGCCCTCTTCTCTTTTACCTTTCATTCTTAATAGGTAAAAGTCCCACACTGATAATTTACATAATAATGACTAAAAGGTCTTTATAAATCCCACTCCTCAGCTCAAAATGGAAAAGAAACTCTAAAAATATTTGGACTCACAAACTAATAAATTGAGAAACATATATCTAATTAATTTTTTTTTTTTTTAATATTTATGAGATGGTCCAACCATTGATCAAACTCTGATCCGACAACAAAACCAGAAATCACTCTCTCTGGTTTTCTATTCAGAATGGTTTTAAAACAATGTGACAGCCAAAGCTCATACATACCCAATTCATTGTAACTGCCTCAGTTATGCATCAAAACTTTAGGCTAAGACTACCAACTAAACGATTTAGAAACAAGCAGAGAGCATGAGATTTTCCTCAACAAAGCCTTTTGTCCCATGTATTTGATCAGTTTAATGAAATACATTTAGTCATTCCATCTAGAAAGCACCTAGGGATGGCAATGGAGCGGGGCGGGGACGAAGGATGGAGTCTTCGCCCCCGCCCTGCATGGATTTTTCTTGCCCCATCCCTGCCCCGCCCCGCATGACGGGGAAAATTTCTTGCCCCATCCCCGCCCTTAAGGCCCCACGAAGCCCCGCCCCACCCCGTAAAACTTTATTTCTTGTTAATTTTTCCTACAACTATTACCATTTTTTCAAATAAAACAACATGTTTCAATAATAAAAATATACTTGAACCCAGTAAATGTTATAAATTACTAAGTAGTGTGCATTATTTTTTTTGAGTTCGAAGATAGAATTATATTGAAAAAAGGGACTGAAGCCCAAAAACTTACAAAAAGCGAGGATACTGGCAAACAGCAGCCCTCCAAAAAATAAAATAAAATAAAATAAAGTAACAGATTGTGTCCAAACAAAGAAAAACTATAAGAAGTATTGGTTGTCTTTTTTTTCCTACGTATGTTTAAAAACCAACACACTCAGGTCCTCCCATTTTGTGACTATTTCATAGAGAATGGGACAAAGTGTCAAACCTGTACCTTATAAGTTATAACAGCCAAATGCCCACACACACACAATGACACAGACACAAATATTTAGAGTCTCAGACTCAGACCCAGACCTGTACCGCATTAAAAAAAAAATTATGTTCATGATGAAAAGTAAGTTGAGAAAGACGTATGAATCATGAATGAAATCATTAATTCAATAGTATACAAATTTGTTTCTAATAAAGACAAAAGAAAATGTTAAAATTTGTAACTTATTTCCAATTTTGCTAGAGAGAAAAAAAGAGGTAGAGAGCCACGTTAGATAGAATAAAATAAATTGATGATATTTTTGTTTAAATAGTAGAGTTTTAGGGTATGAAAAAATTACAATTTAACCCTTATTAATGCGGAGCGGGGTGGGGATGGGGCGGGTCTAAAAAGTGTAAACCCATCCCCATCCCGCCCCGGGGTGCGGGTCTAAAATCTCGCTCCATCCCCACCCCACCACCTTTGCGGGGCGGGGAAAACCCGCATGGAGCGAAGCGGGGAGGGGCAGGTCAAAGCGGGGTGGGGCAAAATTGACATCCCTAATTAAGCACCAACGCAAACATGGAACACAAGTATGATAAGATATGGACACAGTATAGGCAGTTCTTCAAAAACTAGGAGAGGAATAGAGGATATTGTGGGGAAGCGACAGTTAACTATTTTAGGTCTACTTTATGTTAATTTTAGGATTAGAAACAAACAAGCATCAAAATATTTGACAATATTTCGGAAACAAAATCAAAAGCAATAATAAATATAAGACAGTCCAACTAGTGTGATTGACTTGTGTGGTTGTTTTCTTCTTCCTTTGCAGAGTTATATATCATATGATATCAAATCATCCTGCTGAGAATTCTCAAGTCAACGCTTTTTTTTTTTTCCTTTCAAATTTTTGGCACAATTTTGGGTTAAATTTTACGAATTGGGTCAATTTTTAAAAACTATCCAATAGCAAAGACTAATGGTCTGATTGGTTATTCCAGCCACCAACCTCTAGAAATGACACAGCAAATAAGACCATCCTTGAAAATCTAAGGGCACAAAACTGCACAAGAAATTATAAATAGCTACCTGCTAGAGAAAGTAACATACGTATGAAATGAAAATCGTTATGAAGTAAACATAAAAATAGAAACACATTAAATAAGCAAACTAAACTTAGGAAGACAAGGTATTCTGGAGGAATTCTTCTAAAGGCAACGCAGATCTCTTAAAGACAATTAGAAAGAACCCAAAAAATGACCACATAAATACTCCCAAAATATATACATGACATATGTAACCACACTTTGAATAAAACCTTTCCTCAGAAATATCATTTCAAAGTCTTATTTCGCATCTTGAACTAATTTCAAATATTAACTCCACGTGTCCCTGTATGCTGATTTAAAATCCAACATGCCCATTGGAAATATATAAATATAAATATATATATATATATATACTAGCCTCATCACATGCACTTCGCGCCTGCGATGAGGCTTAAAAGCAGTGTTTTTTATTTTATTTTATATATATAATTTTTATTTTGAAAATCTAATTTATAAGTGAATAAAACAATTTGAAAATTAACAAGCTAGTGGTCCTATTTTTTAGGCAATGTTTTAATGAAAGTTAGAGTTACATTTTTATCGGATTGTCCTTTAATTTTGTCTCTACTTAAACATAGGGATGTAGGGGCATTTTTGAACTAAAATATGAGGAATCCAAATAGAGGAAGCTTCTTAAATAATAGTATATATATATGAGCTGGGTTCAAGTTACACATGGTATAATTCTAAGCAATGTTACACAACCCAATAACTTGTTATTGAATTAATATTTTGAAAATCCAACCGTTGAATTACATGTTCTATATGTTCTTAACATGCATGCCAATTTTCATATCAATCGGATGCTATTTATCATTTGATCTATAAACTCATTTTTTATGCATTATTTTAAACTACAAAAATTTGAATTTTAACAATTAATTGATAACATGACTATTAATCTTTGATCACCTCGAAATTTTGCAAGCATTAAGAATATACGAAGATAATGTAATCTAACGGTAGATTTGTCAACATTCACATCCAATTAAAAAATATTGAGTAGTGTAACATTACTTAGAATTACACTAAGTGTAACTTGAACCCAACCCTATATATATATATATATATATATATATAATTCCAAAATATTTGGGAGAAACATCATTTTATTAACGGGGACTAAAAAGTTGATTAGCAAAAAGAAAACAGTTTTTCTAAACAAATTACACAAAATCAACAGAAGTCAAGTCACAACAAGATTAGAAATTACCTGAAGAATCAGTTCCTTTTAATTTGTATAAGAAATAGGAGAGACATAAAAACTTAATAGAGTCTCAAAGGTGGAGTTTCTCATATGTATTTGAGCATCAATGTCCAAGTTCAGCCCTACATATAGCAAGCAAAGTATCCACAACCTTTTTGTTCTGAAATTCCCAAAGCTACTCCAAAAACAATTGTTAAACAATGGTATACCATGCACAGGTATTTACAAACAATATATATATATATATATATATATATATCATTAACAAAAAGAAAAAGAAAAAAAGGGACGTAGCATAAGACAAAAGAAAGAAATATAATCTATATATAATCTAACTTATACAAATACAAAGTTATAAATTAAACAATCTAAATCATTAAGTGCACGTTTGGGTAGTGCTTAAAAATGAAAAGTATTTCACTATTCAGCTTATTTTTGCTACTATTCATGGCTCCACTGCACTTTTTAGCACTATTCATGAGTCTATTGTACTATTTTCAGCTAACTTTTACTTTTACCTACAGTGCTTTCAGCAATAATTTTTCAGTTTTAGCAAAATAAGCAGTATTCATACACACCCTAAGTGTCCGTTTAGGACAAGCTGAAAATTTCAGCTTTTTTACAATTTTAGCTTATTTTTGGTTCTATTCATGAATCTCATGTGTACTATTCAACTAACTTTTATCTTTATCTACTTTCAGCAAAAAAAATTTAGTTTCAGCTAAATAAGCTATTCCTAAACGGACACTAAATTTGTTTGAATCATCACACAGTTACCTTCAGATTTACCCTAGAAGACTGCATGAAAACCTTTCTTATGGTTGCATAATGGTCATACGAAGGATCTAACAATATCAAAGATGTTTCTGCAGCAAAAAGAGCAATAACAGAAGGGATTTTCTACCATGGCTCTTCTATACCATTTTGCACTTAAGTCAACAAAAGCCTAAGTTGCATTAGATCCTTCCTCTTTTGGCACTTCTGCATATAATAGTTTGAACTTTTATTAAAAACTAGTCGCAGACCCGTGATGTGCGGGAAAATTTGATATAAATACGTTTTATTGAATAATTATTGAATTAATATATTAGATTGTATATTTTTAAAAGTCAATATGTGTTATTTGAAATTATGTTTTATATTAGAAGTTTTTTTGTGGGGTAACAACTAAAAAATTAAATATATTTGGTAGTTGGGTATTATATATAGTAAGATATGTATGAAAATACAATGCAATAAATTTTATATAAAAAAATTTTACCATGTGAGAACTATTAGACTAAGTTCTAATCATGTATACTTTGTTTATTACTATTAAGATATATACAATTCAACACTTATAGGTATATTTTTCTTCAAAACATAGATTCATGTCTCTTTCTTCCACACAATTGAAACTAAGTGAAAAAGTATATGAAGATAACTAAGCAATAGATCATAATCAATAAATCATATATCATAAAGTGGAAATATAAAATCAAATAAAATGTAAAAAGCAAACTTTATTTCATCATATGAACATATGAACAAATCCCGCAATACATAACTCTTCAAATTCATAAATCACATGATTACTTAGATGCTATAGTAAAATAAGATCAATCTATCCATCATGACATTGTAGTATAGTCTAGATATAATTATATAAAAATCACGTTTTGTTGATCATGTTTCATAAACCAAAAGTACCATCTATACATCTAATAAAATCTTTAAAGAGTAACACATGAGAATTCTTAATTTGAACAGTTGATTATATATATATATATAGAGAGAGAGAGAGAGAGGTGTAGATGGTGGTGGAGGGGGGATGGAGGGTTTTGAACCACAAATAGGGAACACCATAAAGAATGTTGTTGGCTATCACTTGAACCCCCAAAAATTAATTTAAAGAATTAATCAAATTCTTTAAGTATCTATACATAAAAAAATTAATAGCATAATGCTCTAGAGTGAATTATGTTTTGTCTTATTCTCTTTTTGGCTTTTTCCTTAAAAATGATCAACTAAACAAAATAAAAAGCTTACCAAGATAGCACAATTAGCTAAAAATTTAATGGTAGAGATTGATATTATTGGTAATAGAATGAACAAAATAAAAATTACAAACAGATTTGAGAAAAGACACATAAGATTTCTAAAAGAAATTTTACCAAACACATGGGTTGCAACAATAACAAAATTACTGAACTGAAAATTTTTTGACTTCTTGACACTTTACAAATAAACAAAAAAAAAATGTTCATTATCAATATGTTTCATGTTAACATTAGGAATTTCCACAACAATGATAGGCCAAATAAAATTGCATTAATAATTCTAAGTCTCAACTAAAAATAACAAAAGTCAATATCATTGAAAAAACTGGAAAAGAAAACAACAAAATCACTTCAAAAAAATGCAAGAATACTAAAAAGAAAGGAAAACGAAAAAAGAAAAAAGAAAAGATCATTTTTTTTTTGTGCGTTTTGTTTACCTCAATGGTCTTCCTATTGTTGCCTTAACTTTGAAATTTTCTGTCTAAAATAATTGATGTCTTCTTAAAATGGTGAAAACTAAAGCTTAATTGAAAAATTAGGAGAAGAATTAGTATTGTGCTAATTTTTTTGTTGTAGATGACGGGTGATTGTATTTAGAATATGCATTGGTATATATAACATTTTAAAACTTAAATAAATAATCAATGTATGAGTGAGAAAGAGATAAAGTTGTGAAAAACTGAAAGTTTGGAAGATGAAACACTAATGAAACATTATAATGGTAGATAACTAAAAAGGCAGACTTGAAATGTTATTTTTATCCACTAAAATTGTAATGAATTATTTAGTTTTAACAATTACTTCAAATATGAAAGAAGAAAATGAAAAGTTGAAATCAATTAAGGTAGCTAAATAGTCAAATATTTGTATCTAATGAATAATAATGTTTGTCCATAATCTGTATTTAATTATTTTATATAAAAAATTTAAAAAAATCATAAAGAGAAAAATGATTTAAAAAGAAAAAGAAAAAGAGTATGATGTGGCTGATGAGGTGTCTTAATAAGAGCATAGCAACACTAAATGCTACGTCTCAGCTTTACAAATTAACTTTACAAATGCTTAATGCAGAAAGGAAAATTACAAACCAGCACAAAAGGGAGGATGTAATATAATCAGCCAAAGTGAAGTAAGCCTAGCAAATAAAAAATTCAAAAATCCTGCTGCACATCTATGTAAATAAGGCTCTAGAACCTGAATTCCAAATAAACATGGAATTACAAAATATTACAGAACTTTTGAATTTCATATACGGCACAGCAGCTAATCAAGAATAACCATCCAAAATCCAAAGGAGAATGCCAATTTTAAACAAATTAAACATGAAAACACTTTTCAACATTGATTAACATCAAAACCAAGTTTAACTACTTAATTTCATATTTTCCACTGTCTTTCATATTTCACCTAGGGGGTTGGGGGCAGATGGGCAAGTGTGGTGTAGTTCCAATGTTTCACACTGACACAAAATTAAGCTGTCGAGGTTTGCTAATGTTTGCCCTATATAAAGGTTTGCTTTTCAAGGTCATGAAAAAGGTCATACGAAAATTGCTTTAAAAACTTTGACAACATGGACACATGCAATTATATTCCAATGCATATACACAAGTTCAAGGAACAATAAATTGGAGAAGGGAAAGAAGTATGAGACTATTCTTCTGTATGCAATGAATGTGAACATAAATAGTGTACTAGAAGCATGCAATTATACAGAACACAACCTCCATCGCATGCTCAAATATCGCAAGAGCCTCATAGCCCAATTTTCTTATCCTCTCATCTGATGAAGAAAGACTAACAAATGCAACTGCAAGCAAGCCTAAACCAGCAAACTCCAAAGGTTCAATATAGCCCAACGTCAGACTATGAATTGAAAAACGCAAGATAAAGACGGGATCATACTGTTCTACATTTTCAACAACAGGAGAACATGCCTGCACAGAATTCAAAGATGCTATTAGTTGACAATCTTGAGAATCACATTAGAAATTAAATAATAATAAGACAACAATAAACTGAAAGTAAAAACCCAGATCACCCAAAAACTGCTCACCACAATGGGATCATTGCAAGGTTTTCTCTAGATGCACATATTTTTGGGTCAATTGAAAAGTTTTCTCTAAATTGACTTTTCTGATGTTCTTCAATTGCTTCAGCATCTGTCATGATATCCAAAGACATATCCTGCTCAAGAGCCCGTTCTTTTTTAACTTTTAAAGCAGCATTTCCCCATAGGTAATCCGTTCAGCACTATTCACAGAGTCTGATCCATTTATAGACTCAATTTCAAGCATTATATTGTATATCTCCAAGTCAACTTCACTGAGCGTTGCACCATAAGAAGACAGAAGTAGTAAATGCTACACTCTTAAATTTATGCCAAAATCTTTTTCAGAATCAAAACAACGTTGAAGAGCCTTGACTGGAAAGAGTGTGTGGAGTAATTTAATAACTTCCAACTGCTTTGTGTACAGTTCAGTTGTTTCTGAATCTTGCTTGCCACTAAATGCATCTTGTTTCCTAGAAGGGATAGCAAGTCATCCCAGAATGATGGACATAGGCCTTAAAAATGCACCAATAGGAGAATAACCAGATGCTTTGGAGACTGAAAGAATAGCACGGGCAAATTGAGAGTGGGCAAGCAGCAACTGAAGATATAGGCACGTGAAAATTTTCCATCAGACAGCAACTTTAGGATACCTCCGAGTGCTGTCAGAGTTGTGGGGTCCTCGTACCTATATAAAAGAGCTGATCTCATCAATTACCCCAGGAAGGGAACACATTGCAATTGGACTAGACCATCATGCAATTCTGTGGTTATTTTTTTAATACAGTTCAATATGAAGACTTCCAAGTATTTGTATAGGGTAGAACCGTCTATGCTCTTTCCCTTTGCAGAACTAGTGGTGACTAAAGGAAATTTCTTAACCACCAATTGCCAAATACTGACCAGATTGTTTATAAACCGCATTCTTGATGAGTCTAAATTTGATACCATTTCCAAAGGAACTTCCTTCAAGTCGCCATCTGCTTCCTTTGGCTTAGAATGAATCTGATTATTTTCCAGATATAATAAAATCTTACCAAAAGATATCTTTGCGACAACTCTATTTATATGGTTTAATGACTGATTAAGTGAATGAGAATCCATCTCACCAACATCACAATCCAGCAGATCACTGTGTGAAGTAGGTTGTTGGAACATTTTATCCAATAGCTTCAATCACTTCTTCAATTTCATTGGAGCTCCACTGAAGGCTAAGTGATACCACTACATATGAATAGATTTTCCTAGGAGACTACCATCAACAAGTCTGACAAATTCTTGGGTAGATGATGGCAAAAGCTCACCATATTCTTCCTCAAATATATCTCTAGAGACAAAACTCTTCCAGTGAAGGAAACCATTTAAAAGAATCCTGGAATATAAAGAAGGTATGCTTCCAAAATGATTATGGTGTTGCTTTCCGAATTTTATAAAAATTGAGTTCAGGTAAGAAAAAGCAGCAGGCAGAAGCATCATAAAGTCCTCATCTGAAAGAGCAAGGCCACAATTTTCTTGCATCAAATTGCCCTGCTAAGGCAAATCTTTGTTCAGAATATCCAAAAATAAGTGCCCGAAGGTTGACAAATGCATGGAGCTTGTCTCAATAAGAAGGAACAATAATTTAGCTTTCATCTTGCTTGTCTTGTAAATGCAATGAGAAAGCACTTCCACAGGAGTTATCACTGTAACCCTTGACATTAGTAAACTTAATGGATGAATACAATGCTGCTACATGTATTTCTGTCTGTAACCAACATTAACAGTCTCCAGCAAGCATTTATCTGCAAAATCTAGTTCAAAATGCAAGGCAAATGTAACAACTTGAAAATAGATTTCCTAAATTATGTTGATGTTAATATTCTCTTCTTCTATTTCCCATAACATTGTTATGGTACTCTCTTTGTAACCTGCTGCTCCGTATAACTGGACAGAGTTTTGAAAGCACCAGCAGCAATACAAAATCCAATAGAGCGAGCAGATATCTTTAGATGTTTTGCAAACTGTCAATTCATCCATGCCAACCCTATTAAACATCTATTGCGTTAATTCAAGAAGTTCAAAAGGAGATATAAACCATAGCAGAGCTTGTAAAGCATAAAACGTCGGAAGGATGGGCATCACGTCTTTAGTACAAATGCACAGATCAAACTTTCCCTGGCTTCCAGAAATAGCCTCTGTACCAGGGCATTAAAGGCCCCCACAAGTTGCTTATAAGAACTTTTATTATCTTTGAATACCGAGTTTGGATATTGCATAAGGTCAACAAGTACTCAGAAGTTGTTGTTAATATATTCAAGAGATGAAGATCCAACATATGAACCCTCTGCCTGGATAAACTAATCAACATATCCAAAGTGCCCACCACATCTTCAATTGCTAAGTTTCCCTTACAATCCAAAGGACAGGATAACGATGCTACCACTGCAGGATGACAGAAGATAGATTGAACCACTTCTTGAATATCTGGTCCTGAGAAAGGAACCCCAGATTTTCCGGAACAAGCAGACTCAGATTTCAAAACCAATAGTTGAGCAAATAAGTTCTTTACTAGATTAAAGAAAATCTCTGCAAGTTGTTGGAGTTCAAATAATGGTTTAATTCTATAAGATGATTGTATTTGATGGATTCAAAATAGCACCAGCCGCAGACAAGTAGCGCTGTGGCAATTTGTTATTGAGTCAGATAGTTTAGCCAGAAGCATGTCTTGTATCTTCAAGGGCTCCAGCAAGTAAGGACCACTGATGTTCATAATTGCAGGAAATAGCACATGGAAAGGTGCCTGCTTCAAAAATAAGCTAAATACTGCAGCAACAGATTCACTTGCATCAAGATCTTCATTGTAAACAATTTCCTGAGAATCCAAAGGACGACCAAAAACTGCACTGGCATCATCTCCTTTGACTTCACAATGACCAATAGAAAGAGTTGTTTCCAGACCAGGGAAGAACATGTCAGGCCATCACTTAGAAATGCTGGTAAGAAGACTTTGTTCAAGAAAGAATACTGTTGATGAGATTGACATAGGAACTCCAAGAAGGTTGTGTGAAACAGTCATAACTGATGGAAAATTTTTCAATATCTCATCAGGTGACGTGCAAATAATTGAGGAAGAAAATGCCTTGGTTATGCCAGATATATTGTCACTATCCCCAGCCCTTAAAATTTGTTTAACATCATCATATGTGCATGCAAAAGAACTATCTATAGGCCAAGCTTTTCTATCAGTTGAAAAAATGCATGAAGTTTGTTGATGTGAAACGCTCCGTGAAAAAAGCAGCAAGTTATTTAATGGCCTCCACTCACAGAAGCAATCTCCAGAATCGTCTACTACTGAACAGTCACCCTCAGACAAGATTGATTCAACCAAAGCAGATAGAAACCCAGCATCTACCTATCAAATTCAGTCCATAGATTGACGTAGGACAACCAGAATAAAATTGAAACACTGATAAAATAAATGGATATGACCTAAGAGTCAGCACCTAGGCCTTACTTGGAATCAGCACCAAGCAGGAAACCACTAGGAGTCAGACCTAGGGTGGACCTGGAGTCAGCACCAGACCAAAGAAAAACCCAACCGCCATTTTTTTCATTTATCAAAATATCAACTATCTCCTCAAGGAGTACAATAAGTTGCTTATAAATGATTGCTAAACCCTAGTTCTAATTGGCTAAGAAACCTTAATTGCCTTATTACAAAAATAACCTTACTTCCCAAATTAAAATATTAATAGCCCAATAAACTACTAGGACCTAAAATATAAAAATACAATTGACTTGCAAACATAAATAATATTAAATAATAATTTTCTTGCATCTCCTGCTCTGATACCAAATATGACGCAGGACAACCAGAACAAAATTGAAACAACAATAAAATAAATGGATATGATCTAGGGGTCAGCACCTAGGTCTTACTTGGAGTCAGCACCAAGCGGAGAAACCACTAGGAGTCAGCACCAGACCAAAGAAAGACCAAACGGTTATTTTTTTTATTTATCAAAATATCAACTATCTCCTCAAGGAGTACAATAAGTTGCTTATAAAGGATTGCTAAACCCTAATTCTAATTGGAAACCCTAATTGCCTTATTACAAAAATAACCTTACTTCCCAAATCAAAATACTAATAGTCCAATAAACTACTAGGACCTAAAACATAAAAATAAAATTGAAACAACAATAAAATAAATAGATATGATCTAAGAGTCAGCACCTAGGCCTTGCTTTGAGTCAACACTAAGTGGAGAAACCACTAGGAGTCAACACATAGGATGGACTTGGAGTCAGCACCAGACCAAAGAAAGACCAAACGACCATTTTTTTCATTTATCAAAATATCGACTATCTCCTCAATGAGTACAATAAGTTGCTTATAAAGGATTGCTAAACCCTAGTTCTAATTAGCTAGGAAACCATAATTGCCTTATTACAAAAATAACCTTGCTTCCCAAATTAAAATACTAATCGCCCAATAAACTGCTAGGGCCTAAAACATAAAAATACAATTGACTTACAAACATAAATAATATTAAATAATAATTTTCTTGCATCTCCTAAATCATTCTCCTCTGGTTGGAGAAAACTCGACCTCGAGTTTTAAAGTATTGAAGGATTAGGAATTAGGATGCTGACAAATAACACTTGCTTCAAGTCTAAAATCACCTTAGGGAGCAGAGGGAAAAGAAAAACCTTGAATTCTACCACGTCAAACTCATTTGGAATAACAAAATCAATGTGTGAAATCAGTATAATCTCTTCTTAAACCTTATGAACAATAGGAAGCACTGTGGTTTTAACCTCTTCGACTTCACCAAGATGTAGATCTTCAAGGACTGTGGAGGGTTGATCAGAAGCACGTTCAACAACTTCAACTTGCACATCATGTGCACCCTCTAACATAATACTCTCTTTAGGCACCATCTATTCACCTTGCTGCTCTTCAATAAATTATTTTCCTTGCACGCATGTTAAAGCAACACTTATCGAGGCATATACGTCTGTGTCAACATTAGGCTTTGGTGTTGCTGGAGGATGCTCCACGACCAAGATATCATCATCAATGTTGTCTTCTATTAGGGCAGCAATAAGCTCATTGTGATCTAGTATTCATGGTTTCCCAATTGACTCGGTTTGAGTCTTCTTTTGCTTCATCTGAGCAATTCTGTCTTGAACATTTTTCATAAGCTTTACAAATAATTCCTTTAATTCCTTGGTAGATAATTCCTTGGTAGATTGTTCAAAAGTGCGCTGAGGACATGAAATTGGATGAGGATGAGGATTTATCGTATTTGCTTCAACTTGAAAAGTACCACACTGAGATTGGGGTAGATACTTAGCTCGATAGTATAGTGACAAATACTCATCACAAAACTTTTCTTTCATATCTTCCCACACACTAATGGCAGGTTCATACCTCATATAGCGGAAATATTCAAGATTCTCCCAGAACTTTTGTGCTTTACCTCTTAACTTCAACTTGGCATATCTAACCTTTTTATTATCTACAAAATTTGCTTGCTCAAAGAATTGCTCCATTCCATTCATCTAGTTGACAAAATCTCGTGGATAAGTTTCATAACCATCAAAATAAGGTGCTTCTAATGTTACCATGATTCTCTAAAATAGTGCTTCAACAAATAGTTGCTGTGATTTTCTCTGGACAAATTGTTGGAATGGGCTTCTAAGATTGTTCTCCCAAATAGTTGCTGGCTTCAAGTGAATGGATCTTACTTGGACAAGTGAACCAGCGGATGAACAATTTAAAGGCCCAATACATGCAATGGGCTGTCATAGCTACAGTACTTTCTTTCTTTTCCTTCCTTTTGATTTTTTTTTTTTTTTTTAATGTGAAATACAAAAAAGTATAAAACTAAAATCTGCCAGTACACAATAGCACTTCAAACATTAAACACCACAAAACTAACAACACTAGAAACAGAGGAAACAACTAAAAGAGAAAGAAACAGTAACAGTCACAAAGCGATGCTGGACTCATTAGCTAAAAGGCGGCGTGGCTCATCGGCGTTCACTGTCGGCGGTGCTATTGGTGATGATTTTGTTGGCATGAAGATAAGGGAGACTGCGACGACACAAAACATGGAGGAGCGGCAGCTACTAGTCGCGGGTCTTGCATCGGCAGTGGTCGACGTCCTCAGCGGCGGTGGTTGAGGGTGATAATGGGTTTCAGCGGCTGGTGGCTGATGGGTCTTGCGTGGGTTTTTTTTTTTTTTTTCCTGGTTCTGGATTGACTTGCGACGATGCTTCAAACAGATCGGTGTTTGCTCTGATACCAAATATGACGCAGGACAACCAGAACAAAATTAAAACAACAATCAAATAAATGGATATGACCTAGGAGTCAGCACCTAGGCCTTGCTTGGAGTCAACACCAAGCGGGGAAACTACTAAAAGTCAGCACTTAAGGTGAACCTGGAGTTAACAACAGACCAAAAAAAGACCAAACGGCCATTTTTTTCATTTATCAAAATATCAACTATCTCCTCAAGGAGTACAATAAGTTGCTTATAAAGGATTGCTAAACCCTAATTCTAATTGGCTAAGAAACCCTAATTGCCTTATTACAAAAATAACCTTGCTTCCCAAATTAAAATACTAATAGCCCAATAAACTACTAGGACCTAAAACATAAAAATACAATTGACTTGCAAACATAAATAATACTAAATAATAATTTTCTTGCATCTCCCGCATCATAGATTAGATTGTCTAGAAACTGCAAGCAGTAATGAAGCTGAAACACAATATATTTACCTGAGTTTGCATTAGATATTTTAGTGTATTGCATACATATAATGATATGATTGACTTCTCAAGCAATGTAAAGCTTCCAGATTCAGAAGTTAGCAACCTTAGACATTTCTGCAAGACACATATTACAAGAGGGCTGAAAGTAGGTGATACATCTGCCAGAAAAAAAGGGAAAAATTTTAAAAGCACAGAATAGCCATCACTAGTAGAAAGATAGGAAGCACTTGAATTAATGATAAAAATATACTTCTTTTCTTTTTTCCAGGCATAGAGAAGGATAGAACAGCCCAGCAATTCAATGACTAGTAAAGAATCCGGCAAAAGAAAAAAATATGACACAGCAATTCAGTGGTTAAGGAGTAAGGATAGATCTCTCAGCACAACTGTTGAGAGATCTCATGTCACACTATGATTAGTCTAAAGTTTCTTTTTTAATCAGTATGTCACATTATGATTAGCCTAAAGAAAATTACATCCTAAGCCTTTAATTTCTTACCTTATGGTTTGAGTGAGTGATAGATGACTACTTTTGTATTAAATTAAACCAAGGAAGCAGCATATTTGCTCATATACGCCTTATTAGAATTTAGAATCACTCAACTAATCAGCAGATAAATATAATATCAAGGTCAAACCTTTACTACGTAGTAAAAATTCTACATGATTACTAGAACCACTCACCACCAAAAGGTTTTTTTATTGATAAGTTACCCACGCACCCAATGGGTTTTGAACTCATGACCTCAACCTCCACCTAGCACTTAAAAGGGTAGGATATGTCAGTTGAGAAAGAGCTCAATGGCCACTCACCTCCATAAATTTCCAAAGAAAATTATCATCATGCTGTATAAAAGTTAGAGGTTCTTGAAATGAGCAAATAAATATAATATCAAGTTCAAACCTAGACTAAGTAGAAATTATCCTACCAAAAAGAGAGTAAAAAGATAATGCAAGGGATGGGGAGAACATCGACACATAAATTTTTTTTCTTTGTTTCACAGAATAAGCATAAAACATATAGGAAGCATCAATTACCTTTAGCACCTTTCGAATGGAATGCATTATGCTTAACAATTTCCCAATACTTGAATAAATTATTCCCAATAGTTGATATGGCATCACATAAAAATGAGATAACAACTGGAGACAGGCTCTGCAACATTTCCAATTCTAGGACCTCAACAGAAGATTTTCCCATGTCATACCCTGGTAAAATAGTAACCATGCTCCAATTTCATCTACATTTCTGTCAAATGCACCAGTACTAAACATAGCTGCTTGTGCCAGACTATATGATAGATTCTTAACATCACTGATTGGTGAAAAAATTAACAAGTCAATAAGTGGCTGTAGATGCTTGTACATCAATGGAGGGTTTCTAGTGGGAATACCACTGCTTGGGGAGAATCCAATATGTTATATTAGCAAAGACAATAGACAACACTGTAGATTGGTTGGTATGCCTAAAGGATTGCTGAGGAGATTTATGAAGAACTCAAATGATCCTTCCAACACAGTAGGCGCTACCCGCTGCAAAAAAGAAGTAAAAAACCATTGTCAGAGATCATTAGAGAGTAGACTTTTCTAATAAACAGAATAATTTAAACTAAGTAATTTCAGCCCTTGATGAATTCCCCCAACACCTATTTATTTTTCTGCTGGGCCGCTCATGAATGATATAGAGAGCTAATACAGGATATTTATCTTGCGCTGCAGGGCAAGGTTTAATTTCTTTTAAAGACAAATAAAGTTAAGATGACAATAAATGGAAAAACTAAATAATACTTTATTTTTTTATTTTTTCAAAAAA
The DNA here is from genome assembly GCA_019022515.1 of Quercus aquifolioides. Classification (NCBI taxonomy): domain Eukaryota; kingdom Viridiplantae; phylum Streptophyta; class Magnoliopsida; order Fagales; family Fagaceae; genus Quercus; species Quercus aquifolioides. The sequence continues at coordinate 46,784,554 of CM032332.1, read as the reverse complement.
GTGTTCTTAACAAATAAGCTAGCAAATCACTTCAAAGACTAAACCACGTAAAGAAGAAATGACATCAACCAACAAAAGGTAATAACTACATTGAATCAAATAAACAACCAAAAAGTTTTCTTTCTTGTTTAAACATAGGGCAACAAGATTCAGAGAAATTGAACTTAAAATATAAATTTTAAGAGTATCGGGTAGTTTAGATTGGAAGAACATCTCTACACCCTTTGGCGTGATAAAAGGCTCAGAGCATTGGTCTAAACCCCAAATTTCTGAGATAACACTGATAAGATCCTTGCCATTGTCAGTCTCATCTATTTCAAGTGAACCAACATCTCTTTCATTGTCAGCGGAACAAAATCTAGATCAGAATTACGCCACTTACAACAATATCCATGTCCTTGTTCTCATCATTCAATTTCAACTTTTTTATATTATTGTTGCTATGTTCAGGTAATTTTTCAAAATCTGCTGCTCTCTAAAAACTTGATTCACGAGTCTTGGGGTGGCAAGTCAAAGAAGAAAGAAGCGTCAGTAAAACTTGGGGATCAGGGAGAGAAGTTCGGACTTCATTCTGAATTTCTTGCTTGAGAGATGCCCAACCCTGCATCATTTGATCCCTCGAATAAGAACTATGATTCAAAGCACTAATGAAGGAGTCCAGCGACTTCAATGCCTCCAAAAGAAGCCTTAGAGTTCCATGCTTCACAAGAAAATCAGAGTGAAGCAACCCCTTGTTAACTACTGACTGGCTGAACGGACGAGGACACAGACATTTCATGATACTCTGCAAAAGCTTCAGTCACCATGCAAATATACAAAAACGAAGGAACTAATAAACAAAGAACATATTGAACATGCAGTGGTTTGAAGAAAACTGACCAGGTTGATGATGAAAAATCTTCCAGGTTGTAGGGGAACTCTTCCATGTAGGCTGAACCGAAAAAGGGACTCCCACTAACAATAGCCAAAAGCAAGTCTCTGTGATAGCTAACCTCCGTTGCTTTTAGCCTCTTCATGAGTCCAACGAGTACCTTTGGATTACCCCTCAATGGACTTGGGCTTCTCTTCAAATCCTGCATCAAACCATTACAAGGATCGGTGCAAACGAGGACCAGTGTATGGTATGCCAACTCTGCAGCAGGCCCATCATTCCCTCTTCCAGAAATGCTAACCAATTGTTCCAGAGTAACACTCCCAAAGAGAACACTTCGAAGACCTGGGGGCACCGAGGACTCTTCCACGAGAACCCTATCCCGTAATGTAGACAAAACATAAATAATAGTTTCATCATCATCATTCCCAAGCCCACGAAGGACACCGAAATATATTTCCTTCTGCTGCAGCACCCACCTCAACAATCCTGACTGCCCCACCTCCAAAAACGACGTTGCAAAGCCAACAAACGCCTTCCTCGACAAATGCTTCATCACCCTCTTCTCCTTTGGTTCTTTTTATATTCTGCTAGCTTGCAAATGTCTTAGATTTAAAATCAAATTTCTTTGCCACCTCAGAAGCCAACCCCGACTGACGCCTAACAATCGAAGCCAGTAGCAAAAGTGCTGCATTTTGGCACTTCGCCTCTTTATAATCTAGTTCCTTCTGAAGCTCTACCATGTATTCTACAACAAGCAAACTTGCAAACTTGTTGAGAACCTTACTAACAGCTATTCTCTCACCTTCCTTGGGATCATACACCCCATCAGGATGACCAAGGATAGTAGAAATCTATTTAAATATATAGGACAATACAGGCTTCCCTCGTCGAAGCTTCCAAGCATCTAGAAGCTCCGAGCAGTTACAAGAACTCCTTACATATAAATGGAGCAATTCACCTCCAGTATTACCATTTAGCAACCTAATGAACTCTTTTACACCATCAGAGCATAACTTAATTTCAAGAGGACTAATCATATGCAATAGTTCTTTAAGTTTAGCATCATGGGTCACTCTAAATTCAAACCTTGGAACTTCTCCTCCTTTAACCTCACCACCACCATCACCGTCATTATCTACAACAACGGCAATTGAAAAATAAAGCAAATTGATACCATTTCAAAAGAGTGAAATCAAAATTTTTCTAAATTGGTCCATTAAGTATTTATTAATCAGGTCCAAAAAAGTAATAATAAGGTGAGCTTATTTTTAATCTCAATAGTTTGTTAAGGGATGTGGTAGCCTTTCATTAGAAAAGAAGATGAATTAAAATTATTAAATTAGTAAGTCAAATTGGATGTAAACCAAGCTCCCTCCTGGAGACTTGAACCTTGACCCTTACCCTCTACACCCAAAAATATTTATACTTGTAGAGTGATCATCGCACAAAAGGTATACAGTGGTAAAAGTAATATGAATTTTACTATGTGAAACTTATAAATTAATAATATGGCAATGAATGTTTTTTTTTTTTTTTTTGAGAAACAAACACACACACAAAAGGGAGAGGGAAAGAAGTTCTAACACAAAGGCACACCATAACTCCACTCAAAAACCATGGTAACTTTTAAGGGAAGATGGGACAAGTTATACTACACACAGCACACTCTCTTAAGCAATGTAGGACAATTACCCATTTTTTTGTTTTTTTTTTTGTTTAAAAAACAAACACACACACACAAGGAAGAGGGAAAGAGGTTAAAGGCACACCACAACTCCACTCAAAATTCATGACTTGCCTTTTCACGATTGGTGGCACATTTGTTTATAAGATTAGTGTAATAAAACTTATAGTGCTAGTTGAAAACATAACAAATTAAATCTTATAATTTTAAAATAATAAATTGAACATTCTTTATGATTTTGATTTTTTTAAATAGGGAATTATTAATGTAAGGACCAAATTGGAATTCCTAACCCAAAGTATGAATGGACTTAAGCCCAAAACAATGAATTTATAGAGAATGGGTTAGAAAACTGGGTTTTAGTTAACCAAACAAGAAGTTAGATAGGCTTGATGACAAAGGAGTGAGAATATACAAGTTTAAACTGAAGAAAGAACATCCTCGGCAAAGTCCGAGGAGACTAATTCTTATATAATGTTCTTAAGTATGGTTACAAGTCCGGTTTTAGATTGCTATAATGTTTCTTTTTTTATTTTTCCGATCCCCCCATTTCCTTGCGTCGTTTCTCTTTTATATTCTCTTTTCCTTTCGTCTTTGCCCTCCACATGCATGCCAAGTGGCTGGTGTTGATACTTGTTCCATCAGCACCTCCCATAAGTCTTCTGTAGTAGTTGTAAGGCTGGTCTCTACTGTTCAAGTATCACCTCCACATTAATGCGGCCAAGAGTTAGCTACAGAGCAATTAATGCAGTGGTAACAGCTTTCTCCTCAAATATTTTAGGACTCTCCTCTGTACTTTGTTTCTACAATGCTTACCCATGCCAGCAGAACTCCCTGGAACACCCCCCAGGACGGCGACCCACATATTCGGACCTCGGCTTTGGCTAGCCGAGGATGCATTTATCCTCGACCCACCCCCTTAAGCCATTATGACCAAAACTAACTTCTCTATTTACTAACACTATCTCTTCTGACAAAGATTTACCCTTCTCGGACGTCCTCTCGTCCTTGGCTTGGGCCACAGGTCCAATATATAAACAGATAATGAACTCCTGGGCCCAACATCCCTACAATTAATTTGTTGATTTTAGGAATCTTTGTATCTATTTTGTTACTGTAGAAATTATAAGGTTTAATTTGTTATAGTTTAGACATTAAGGATTTAACTTGTTTCACCCTTTAAAATGTGATATTCTCTTGATTTAGTCCTCATAATTTTTTTTCCCAAAAATCAATAGTCATATGAATATTAATTGTTTCATCCCTTATACATGCTTATATAGTTTTAGTTTAGAGTGAGTTTATTAGGAATTAGGTCTTTAGATTAGTGAAACTACCCATTTATGTGATGCCATAAAGGTATGTTGGCAAGAATTAGGCCTTTAGATTAGGATGAATAGTGGGTTAGGGTAATGACATGATGGCAAGATAAGTAGGATAGAAAACATAAAAGGGTATGTTGATTTTTGTGTAAAACCCTTTTGCCTCAGTAAGTGAGGTGAAAAAACATGGTCTGAAGTAGAAAAACTCTAATTCAAGTAACTGTATATGTTACTTGAGAGGAACAATGAGAATTGATAAAAGTGCGGGGCTCTCTTAGGCCTCAAAACATGTCCTTTACAAATTACAAGTGCGAAGTTTTTACTTGTTATGGTTACACTCATGGTTGTCAAAATCGCGATCTAGATCGTAAAAATGGTAGGATCGTGTCAAATCGTATAGAATCGTAGAATCGTATGGGATCCTACTGATTCCATTGATCCTACTAAAACATCAGGTTTTTTTTTTTCTTTTTTTTTAGGATAAATTTTTTGTTTTGATGAAGATTTAAGGGTTTTTATTTTTTTATGTTGCGATGGTATGACTTTTATTTATTTTTATATAATTATGTTAACCTAAGCAAATGTTTTCTAGTTTCTAGTTCACTTGTAATCAAAATAAAAGAATGCTTCACCATTCATAAATGAAGAATTTATATTGGTTTTGCTACCTTTTAAATTATAATATTGTTAAATTTGTTTAATCAATATACTAATTTATGTTCTAATATTACTAAAAAAAATTTCTTATATATAATTTTATTAGTATGCTTGTATTTGTATATTGATTGATTGATTTTTTTGAGCATGCTTTGTAATTATTGCTGAGTGGTATAACTTGAATAGTTGAGTGTGAAATTGTGTTTTGAACTATTTTGCAACCCTAGTATACAAATATACAATGTCTACATAGATGATGAAATGAATGATTATGATTAAGGTGGTGATTATAAGAACCCTAGAATGAGAATAATTAAATGTTCACTTTACCTTAATATTCATCTTCCTTTTTATTTCATATTTTAGTTAGCTAGTTTCCATTTGATAACATATTTTGGATTTTAAACTTGAAACTTGGAACTTAGAACTTGGAAAATATTTTCATATGTGTTGATAAATATTTTGGTATTTGGTTGCTAATTAAACAATTATTTAACTTTTTAGATACATTGAAAATATTTTCGTATGTGTTGATAAATATATTTATTTCGTTAATATAGACGTAGCGATGTATGACATGCAAATTGTATCATATGATACAAATCTTTGTTTTTTATGGATAAATTCAAAATTTAAGTGATTATTCAACATACATAGTTATTATCAATGTGTTTTTTGCTTTAAATCTGAAAATATGTGGGATCTTACGATCCACAATCCGATCCTACGATCCACGATCTCACCCATGGTTATCAAAATCGCAATCTAGATCGTATGATCACACAATTTTACGATCCCACCTCACAAAAACGTTTAAGGTCGCATTAGGATCTTAAAAATGGTAGGATCATATGTAGGACCGTATAAGATCGTATGGGATCCTACTAATTTTACTGATCCTCCCAAAAAATCAGGTTTTTTTTTTTTATGGGATAAATTTTTGGTTTTGATAAAATTTTAGGGGTTTTTATTTTTCTATGTTGTGATGGTATGACTTTATATATATATATATAGTTATGTTAATCTAAGCAAACGTTTTCTAATTTCTAATTCACTTGTAATCAAAATGAAGGAATGCTTCGTCATTTCTAAATAAAGAATTTATATTGGTTTTGCTACCTTTTAAGCTATAATGTTGTTAAATTTGTTTGATCAATATTCTAATTTGTGTTCTAATATTACTAAAATGTTTTTCTTATATATAATTTTATTAGTATGCTTGTATTTGTATATTGATTAATTGATTTTTTTAAGCATGCTCTGTAATTGTTGCTGAGTGGTATAACTTAAATAATTGAGTATGAAGTTTTATCTTGATCTCTTTTGCAACTCTAGTATACAAATATACAATGTCTACATAGATGATGAAATGGATGATGATGATTAGGACGGTGGTTATAAGAACCCTAAAATGAGAATAATTAAATGTTTACTTCACCTTAATATTCATCTTGATTTTAGATTTCATATTTTAGTTAGCTAGTTTTAATTTGATAACTTATTTTGGATTTTAAATTTGGAACTTGGAACTTAGAACTTGGAAAATATTTTCATATGTACTGATAAATATTTTGTTATTTGATTGATAATTAAACATTTATTGAACTTTTTTAGATATATTGGGTCAAAACTTAAATATATTTGTTTCGTTAATATAGACGTAGCGATGTATGACATGCAAATTGCATCATATGATGCAAATCTTTGTTTTTATGAATAAATTCACAATTTACGTGAATATTCAACACACAAAGTTATTATCAATATGTTTTTTACTTTAAATATAAAAATATGTAGGATCTTACTATCCACAATCCGATCCTACGATTCACGATCCCAACTATCTCCCACGATCAGTGGCGGCTCTAGAAATTTTCCGAGGGTGGTCATGAAGAAACTTAAATTAAACAAAATATAATAAAAAGATAATTTGTATATTGATAACAACCAAAAAAAAAAAAAAAAAAAAAACACCCGAATACATAAAGTCTTTCAATTTCTTTCTACGAATTTTTTTATTTATTTTAAAACCTTGCATGATAATCTCATTATCGATGCTACAAGCTACATCTTTTTCAAAATTTAGTTAAATAAAATTTTTCTTGGATTTTTCTTTTTGTTTGCAAGGGCTCAATATATTGTTAGGAGGAACAAAGTTTGAGAACAAAATTTAACTACAAACTTAGTTGTAGCCTAAGACTACAACTTTTACTAAACAAATTAACATTGTTACATATTTTGAAAATCTAACCGTTGAATTGTATGTTCTTTATGTTTTTAAAAAACATGTCAAATTTCATGTCAATTGGATGTTATTTACTATTTGATCCATAAACTTATTTTTTGCGTATAATTTTAGACTACAAAAATTTGAAATTCAAACATTTGATTGATGACATAAACTATTGATCTTTGATCTTCTTGAAGTTTTGCAAGCTTTGAGGATATAAGAAAAAAAAATGTAATCTAATTATAGATTTGTCAAAATTTATATCTAAATATATATATATATATATATATTGAGTGGAGTTGTAGCCTTAGTCTATAACCATGTTAATTTGTTGCTAAAATTTGTCCAAATTTTAATTATATTGGACTTAAAAAAATTTAGGGTGGTCACACATTTTTTTTAAAGGTAAAAAAATCTTAAAATTTTTAAAATTTATATATAATAATAATTTTTTCCCAAGTCATGGTGGTCCTGTGACCACCCTGGCTCTAACATGAAGCTGTCAATGTCCACGATCCTACATAAGATCCCAATTTTAACAACTTTAGTTACATTAGCATGTATCTTATGCATATGCATGGATGCATTTAATTATAAATAAATTTTTTTAATTATAAAAATATACACAATTGATTGCATTATTAGAAAATATAAACGTAATTAGATGTATATTAAAATTCATGCATAAGTTTAATACCACATTATTGCTTATGATTATTTTTATTCTGATTTTAAAAAAAATAGAAAGTTTGGTTCCAAGTCTTTGTGTGGCTTGGGTTTGGTGATACCTTGGATACATGGATGGCTAGGATAAGCTTGGAGATTCCTAGGTGAAACTCAAAAGAGTCAAAACTCAACTCCTCTCATGAGCCCAACTCATAGTTTATACCCAAATCCATATGACAAATTAAAGCCCATTTCAAGAGACATATCCCCAATCCAGCACCTACACTAAATTCCAACCAAACAAGCTCCTCTTCCTTAAGCCCATCCGCGTAAGATATAAATCAATGGCTCAAGATCTAGGCCTAGGTGACGCAATAGGAGAACTCAAGGATCTTCTAACTACTATATACCACAAGAAATTTGGATATTTTCATCAATTGAAAAAATTACTAAAAACCGTTGAAAGTACAATGCTATATATGATTCAAATGCAAATGCAGCTACGTGACATATAAGCATTTTTTTTTCCCTTTTTTCGTAATATAAAAGGTAAGGAGCCAACAGGCCAGGCTTCAATGAGACCTTCCTAAAACAAAGTATTTGATGTTTGAGACCAAGAAGAAATTGATAGAATGATTAGACCAAATGGAGCTAGGCACAATGAAGAACTAATGCAGACTGTAATCAAGAATTTGCTGCCTATATATATTATAAGCAGATGTTTGCTAACCATATTCCAAATTACAAGGCTTTGATAGTCTCGGTACCCAAGTTGAGAGTGAACAACAATGAAAAATCAAGAATGAAGAAGATACTGGGCCCATAAGGCCTGGCCTAGAAGTGCAAGCTCTATAACCCATGAGATGTCCAGCATTGCTTGCCAACCACAATTCTAATTAACCATCTCACCACAACAACGAAAAAAAAAAGACACTACTATGACCTCTAAATGTTATTAAGAAGTCTTTGAAAAACTTAAAGCCTGCTAAACGTTTCAGAACCTAGACCAATCCTGAGTCCTATACTCCGATCCTTTGACATGAACTAGAAGCCTAAATACTATCAGGGGCCGATCATTCCACTAATAACCAATGTTATTTTCTGAGGATTGATATTTTCTCTATGAAATTAAGAGGATCATGTTCCCCTTTGATTTATCTATGAAATTCATATGTGGAAATGTCACTAGCAAGTTATTGAGGTGTTATACATCCAAGAGACCACCTGAAATCCAACAGCATGAAGAGGATCTTGATCTCCATTCTTGTAGAATTTACATGTGACCACCTTTTGAGTATGTTTAATTATTACTGATTTTAAGTGACAATGCTCCACTTTTTGCTTTTCTGCATTATGGATGTTCTGTTATTATGCAATCTTAATATGCTTTAGGTATTATCTAAATATTGAAGTATTCATTTGGTGTTGGTTTCATCAAGTTAAAATGCTTATATGATTTTCCTTGGTTGTTTAGAGATTTGATCAAAAGAAGAATGGGAGATTTTGGCCGGATTATTTCTATCTATTTTATAATTTTTAATTGTCCCAAAATCTTAAACCGTAAGAGAATGGTAAATATAATTACTTAACTATAATTCTAACACATTTTGTATATTTTTGCAGTCAGCCAGCTTGATAAATATCACTAGAGCGTGTAAACTCCTACTCCATATGACACTTTAACTAAAGTTAGACTTCGTCAAATCTGCAACATTAATTAAACCACATATAAGTCTTCAAATATTATCATGTTACTACGATCATCTGATTTTGTATGCTGCAGGAATTTATTCAATTCATTTGAAACAGCAAAGCAAGGCCGGTGACTCAACTAGCTTGTCTTCTGCAAGGAGTACATTGATTCTCCTACAAAATAAATTTCAAAATTCCAAGGTTCATTATGATAGTTAACTTTTAGTTCATTGTGACCTTTCATGACCTTTTAGTCTTACAAACCGATTATTGTTTTTTTTTCCTGACTGGTGAAAATTGATGATTTAGTTAATGTTGGTGTATTTTCCTCTCTTTAAAAAACAAAATTATTGGTCGTTTTTAATTTGCAGAATCTTGGAGATGATTTTTATTCAATAGAATTCTACAATCTGATTTTTATTCAATACAAGTATACAACAAAACAGAGGATGGTTCACTTGAACCCTTAAAACAGAAGAATATAGACGCTGGGCTTGTCCTCGAGCGTGTGGGTGTGGCTCATACCCTTCAAAAGGTATTCATTGGCTTGCCTCATCACAGAAATAATGCATTATATTCTTGTTACCAACATTGCGCATGCCTATAGCAAGACAAATATCATGCTGTATGCCTCGTCACTTCTACTGATGTTAAATCATGTTTTTTGTGTAGGTTTCAATCAACTACGAGAATGACTTGCTTTATCCCATTATAGAGAAGACCATAGAATTGGCAAATTTGTCTTTTGTTCTTACTAATGATCATATATAAAGATGAACCTTAAAGTATGCCGTTTTTTCAACAACAAATAGCGCCATTACTTTTGAAATTTGAGGGCTAATTTCGCTCGAGGCAAACTTCAGGAATCAAGAATGTATTTTAACTAAAAATTCAAAACATGATGCTATTATCATGGGACACAAAAGTCCCACATAATGGTTCGAGTCATCGTATGTAAAATTCAAACGCTTGCTTAAGTACTACAATTATTGATTCAAGGGTGCCCCAAAACATGGAAGAAAACAACTGGGGGAAAACAAGGTGAACAGATAGTTGTCCATAAACAATACATAATTAAACTACTACATAAAGATAACTTCGAATTCATTTCAATGTAGCCTTAATGATTTTAACTAAGCCAAGAAGTTCAATTCCTTCATTAGGGGCTATATAATTACACAACCACAAGTTTAAGTACTTAATCAAGGACTTTCTAATTGCACAAAATACGGAATACAAACAGCAAAAGCAAAGCGTTTGTCCCACATACATATAACATATAATAACCATCCTTGAAATTGCAACCCTTTCATGAACAAGAACACTCATCCCTTTAAACAAAAAACTTTTTTAAAAAATACTACATAAATCAAATGCAAGAAAAATCAATTATAATGAATATTTAAACACATACCAGGATAATCAAGCAGCTCATCCCATCAAAAATAACGTTTTAGTTAATCCAATGCATCAATGATGGTAATTAGTTTGTAATTATTATAAGAATCTTAAACTACAATCTCTACAAGGTGTCAATATTTTTGACAGCATCAATACTATCGTATGATTAGTTTTGGTCTAACAAGAAATAAATATGATGGGTAATACTTACACCAAAATGTTCTTACTAAATTTATAATTTCAAATAAGAAAGCAACATGAATCAATATATCATATTTAACTAAATAACCACGTAAAACATGGGGCAAAAATCATGGAGAAGCATCTAAGCCAAAGCAAAAATTGCGTGCTAGTCCAGTGTACATTTTGTTCAGCCTATAACCTTTCTTTTTTCTTTTAAAAAAAATGGGAAAGGAAAACTTTCTAAAGAAAAGTCTTTTGGCCTCACCTCTAAAGAAAAGTCTTTGGGATCCAATGGGTCATGCCAGGTTTAGTGGAGAGTTTGGTGTTTTGTTGGAGTAATTGGCTGCGGAAATTTTCTTCGAACATATGGAATATGGTTCCTGGCTGTTTGATGTGGGTTGTTTGGATGAAAAGAAATCGGCACTCTTTTGGGGCTAAAGAGAAATCGCTTGTTCAGTTACAAGCTCTATGCCAAAGAACTCTTTTTGATTGGGCTAGGTGCTGGGGTTCTTCAAATTGTTCTTCTATTTTGGAGTTTCTTACTTCCCTTATGATCCAGCCAACATCAACGAATCCGTATTATTTTCCACCTTTAGCTATGATCTCATTTTATCAATGAAAATTCTTCCTAGACCTTTTGTATGGATTGATTTGTTTGAAAGATGAAATGTTTTAGCTAGTTCACATAAGATCTACACTAGATCTCAATAATCCTTACAAAAACAAAAACTTCTTTGATACTTGTTTTGATCCGCGCTAGATCTAAGCTATCTTCAGTACATGAATAAAAAAATAAAAAAATAAAAAAAACCTTCTTTGCTCCTAGTTTTGTTCCGTATCAACTGATGTTCATGTTCTTGTACTCATCTAGACTAAGTGCGGGACCCCTATACCCATGCAAATTATGTAGTCCTATAACACCATAACCCTAACCATTTGCTTACACAAGCTGCTCAATTCAGAAATCTTAATCAATCCTAAATCATCACATTCATAAACCCTAAAAACGCATAACCAAAAGAAAAATATAGAAAGATAACTTTTTTTAGATATAAATAAGAATCATAATCCATTAGAAGTAGAGCATCTAGACCCCTATCACTACATCAAGAAAATGTTGACATTTGCTGCACTGATTTCTTTGCTTTGTAAACTGCCTCCTACAAGTGAAACTTACGACCAAATATGTGTTTAAACCTTTTTTTTTGGGTTAACAATTGATAATTTGGATTCTAACACTCAATATTCATATTTTATAAAGAAAATTTGGGTAGTCGCAAGGGATTAAAAAAATTAACACCAAAACAACGAGAAAAGGGGCAAGTACAAGATCAGGAAAATTACATAATTACACAATACTAAGAAAGCCTTAATCAAAGAGATCATATAACATATAACATAGAGTTGAGTCCTTCATCTATGTTCCAATACTGCAGGATTGAATAAAGATAACCTTTTTTTAGTACTCTGAGCAAACCCCTATCTTCAATGATCTTTGGTCGTTACACTTCCTCTGTTGTCTCCTTCTTTGGTGGTTGAGTTCCACGATTGCTGCAAGTTTTACAAGGACACATAAATGGTAAGCAATTCCTACATTAAAGGGCAAAAGATGATAGCTAGCCAGAATTAAATGTTTATGTGAGAGAAGAGGCTTGTTCGGAAACCTACATAATCATGCAGTCCAACAGATCTATTCTCTTATCCAGCGAGTATTTCTGAACGGAAACAGTAGAATAAAGAAGAGGCTTTTTCGGGAAACAATTGTGGCCAATAAATGCAGAAAGATCAATCACGATACAATAAAGAAAAAATACTCGATCGCGTGACCTGACGGAGTGCAACAAAAGGCAGAATTTGTGATCGGATAAGTGAAGAAAACCAGGATCAGTCCAGATGAAACTTTCAGAATACCCTAAAAATGGTCCAGCGTTGAAATCTTTGTAAGCCCAGGATTTCGATTTTAAATCAAGCCCAAAGATAGTCACAGTGGATAAATTCCTTGCCTCCCGAAATACGATGGATGCCCAATAGGCCTTAGTACCATCCACAACTACAGCTCTTCCACATTGAATAGTTGAGTTAACCACCACTGGATACTGAAACCAGGTTTCCCATGTAGAAGACATAACATCGTATTTTAAAAAAACAGGTTCGTTTTTACCTTCACTATTATCAACCACCACAATCGCGTGTTTGTCTCCCTCCAACTCCAAATGAGCGTAAATAATGCATTCGAACTTGCTGGTATAAGAAGGTGGGTTTGGTAGGCTTTTCCAGGTTTCCAAAATGGGGTCATAAACCTCCATCCATCCACGGCCAGAGGAACGATCTTCGGGTATGGGTTCGTAACCTTTTAAACCACCAAAAACATAGAGCTTACCGTCTACAACAATGGTCTGAGGGTCTTTTCTGCGGTTTCTCATGGGCTTAGCAAGCTGCTTCCAACCCATATCAGGACACGTAAGGTCAAGGGTCCAGACAAACCTACTGGGCATAAGGATTTCATTCAGATGGATGTCGATGTCGAAATAATCGGCGCCTCTAGCTTCTGCAGATTCAGACCTAAGGAGTTCTTCATCGCCACCAACAGAATACAGATGGTTGTTTAGCAGTGCTAAGTATCTAGTGGCTTGAGGTCCCTTGAAAGTGGTTTCAGAAAGCGGACCGAGATTCTTTGGGGTGAACTTGCTGATATCCCTCACCCGTGGTCCATGAATTAACGATCTGAGAGGAGCAGAAGGACGTGAGATAACATATGAAATAGGAGTACGGGCTTCATTGTCTGGGACCTTAATGGTATAACACTTCACTTCATCGACATCTTTTTGCGAACAGATACAGATCTCAAATTCACCATCAAGATCATCTAACCTCCCCGAACCTTTCCCTTCCGCCACCCCCTCCATAGAATCCATAGATGTTTTTTTTTCTTCCTTTTTTTTTTTCTTTAAGATATATATATATATATATATATATATATATATATATATAGTCAAAGGGAATGGACTTGGGAATTTGGATTAGGGTTCAGAATTGGGGATGACAGATTCACACGGATTGCGAGTACTTATAAGGATCCAAAAATACAATCCGAACCGTGTAGTCCAACTCCGTCTAAAAAAGTTTTTTTTTTTTTTTTTTTTAAAAAGGTCCTAAGTCCGGTTTGCCGTTTGCGTGGACGGGGTCTTTTGAGTCCACTTTACTTTGCACCAGGGGCGTCCACCCAGGCCCGAACCCGACCCAACCAATCAGGCCTGACCGGAACTGACACACCCATGATGGATCCGAGACCTCTGGTGGGTTGGCAACGGGTTACCGAACCCAAAAACCGACTCCAGCTGGTCAGTTGGCAAGTTCTCTCCTTTAAAACCTGCCTCAACTAACCCGATCAGAGTCTTACTAAAATCTGGCGAAACACGAATTTTCCAGCAAGTTTTTTATCAAAATACTTTAGATTTTTATGAGATTTGTGTCAGATTTGGGGAGATATCACCGAATCTAGTGAGATCTCGGCCAAATCTGGTAGAAATCTCACCAGATCTAACGAGATCTCCAATGGATTTGGTGAATTTTTGCCTGAAATCAACTATTTTGGCCTGATTTTTCACTGTGGATGGTTTCAACCGAATCGACCGTTTTCCGACGCAAATCTGACTGCTCTGATCCGACTCCCTTGCCAATCAGCAGCAAGTCAAAACTTCCTCCACCCAATTCTATCGGGTTGGTCCCGAGTTGGGCACATATCCGACCAGTGGATACCCCTACTTTACACTTTACACATGGTATCAACAAAGTCTCGATGTCTTTGGTCCAATCCGATTTTTGACCAATTTTAAGGGTTTTATCGGACTTGACTGATAACCAATTCTTGTTGAAATAGTCAAATCGGCCCATCCAGTCCGATTTTTAAAACAATGAGTAAGTGAGTTAACAACCTAGTCTTTTCTTTTCTTTAGAGCATTCACATCTGATTTTGTAAAAATGTATCTATTTTACACTTTAACGCTCTATTTGTTTTGATGTAAAGTATTTTCAATAAAATTATTGTCAAATGTAAAATATTTTCAGTCAAAGGAAAAACTAAAGGCAAAAACTGGAAAATATTTTACACTTAAAAAATTGGTAGAACATTTTACACTTTCTTCTCACCCTCACTCCCCGACACTTTTTCCCAATTTCTACCCCTCTCTTACTTTCTTCTCGCACAACCCATCTTGCTCAAGGAAGCCTTTCTCTCTCTCACGATCATAGTGGCTCATCAGTTCCTCTTTCACACTTCCCTCAATGAAGCCCAAGGTTGCCAACACCACCACCAAGCCACCGCGAACCACCACTTGGGGTGGCTCTCACTTTCATGTTTCTCTCTCTACCTCAGTTTCTCCCTCTCTCCTTACTCGTGCTTGCTGAAGCTGAAACCCAAGAGACCCATACCACCATTGATGGCAGCAGAGCACAACAATGCCACCACAAACGGTGGCCACCGTTCTCTCTCTCTCTTCTTATTTTGGATTTTATGGGGGTTTAGTGATTGGGTTTCCTTTTGGGTTGTTAGGATCTGAAGTTTTCAGCTTGGGTTTGAAAATCAGGAGTTTGGGCATGGTAGTTTGTAGATCTATGGGTTTGGGTGTGTGCTCTGTTGAAAGTTTTTGTTTTGATTTGGTTTTTGGGTTTTCAAGCAAAAGATGGTTTATTGAATGAGCATTTTCAGGTTTTGTGTTTTTAGGATTTGTTGTTTGTGGAACTGATGTATGTGTTGATGTGGATATGCATATTCTTGGGTGGTCATTAAAGTGGTGGGTGTGGTGATCAGTGGATTGGTGCTTGGCTTTGATGGGTGGTTTGATTTGTGCATTTTCATTTTCATAACATTATAAAATGAAAATATTTTCAATAAAATATTTTACAACGAAACAAATGGAGCATAAAACACAACTTTATCTATTTTATCAACTCAGTTAACAATTCTTTAAAAAAAAAAAAACTCATTTAACAATACACTCAACATCTTAATTCTTATTTTTACATACAGCCGAATAAAATAATATAAACTATCTAATAAAATAAATAAAGATGAGAGAGAAAAAGATGTATGATAGAAGTGAATAAAAAAAATTATATAACCATGCTTTACTAGTTGGTATATTTACTAACCTAAGTGTGCCATAACCCTTTGAAAAATTCATTACCAGTTACAAACTCCACATGGCTAAAAGCTGTGGCACTATGCTTACCAATGCCACCAACTCCAACACTCTCAAAGTCCTAATAAGAGCATTAGTATCAAGGGATTCAAAAAAAGTTCTTATTTTACACCCTTAAAACCTATTTTATCTATTATATCATCTCATTTTATAACTCACCCAATGTCCTAGTTTCTATTTTTACATACAACCCATTAAATAATATAAACTATAACAACAAATAATATAAACAAATCAATTCTCTCGTCTCCTTTATCTTTTTTTTATTCTTTCTCTCTCTTCCTTTCTATCTTTTTTTTTTTTTTTTCCACTTTGCTACTGCCTACTAGAGAGTCTTCCTCTCCTCTCCGTGCTCCCAACAACCAAACCCATTCATACCACAAGCCCAACAACCAAATCCATCCCTACCAAAATCAACTAAATCTATCTGTACCATAATCAATAAGAATCCATACCCGAAATAACCACGACGAAATCCCGACAAACCCATTCCAAAATCACCCAAAACCAACTAAAAAAAAAAAAATTACAGCAAACCCAAATTAGATAACCCAAAACCATTGAACCCACCGCCGTCGCACCACCACAACACCCAGCGCTGCCAACAACCACCTACAACTAAAACTTAGCCACCATTGAAATACCAAAATCAACCAACAAAATTAATTGTTGATCCACACTATTGAAACGCAAAACCAACCAAAAACCCAACCACACCATCAAAACCTAAGCCAAAATACCCTATCTCCACACCGATTCAACCCAAGCTAAGATACCCATTGCCTACAACCAATTCAACCCAAGCCCCAACCGATTCAAGCCACGGCTCCATTTCTCTCCACATTGACCACCATTGGAACTGAAACCCAAAAGACTGAAGAGGGAGAGACAATTAAAACCCAAACCCAATCTCCATCGTGACCCATAACTTAACATTTCTTTCCTTCTTTCTGCATATTCTAAGTCCACAAATGCTCTCTAATCAATCATAAACAACCCTCTTCTCCACTAAAGACTTAGCCTTACCATTATTTTCCCCATTTTACTATAAACTTACACACCTACTCACTCAAAATAGCCCACACATACTCCACATATATATTCCATAAGAATTTTGGTTCAACATCTACTGCACTGAGCTAAAATCTCTCTCTCCCTTCATATCATGCCAAATAACCCATTTCTTCTCACCATGGAATCATTGGTCTTCACTTCTTCTTCTTCTTTTTCCATTGAAGGGTATAATGTGTTTGTAACAATGGAATTCTTCTCACATATTGATGTAGTAGTAGCAGAAAGTGCCCTAAACTATTTTGATTGAGACACACAAAGACTTTTTGAAGTGAACACCTTCTTAAAATTGTTCAATAATTAATTGCTGGACCATTAATTTAATTTTACCCTAGAGAATTTTATTTTCGTGCATTGTTGTTACATGACTACTAATTTATTAGTTAACTATAACGAAGTGTTTTATTGGGCCTCAGTATTGTTTTTGTTAAGGTGTAGCCTTTATTTCTTGCTTGGATAAGCTTCTCACTATACCAAAAGCCTTTGGGTATCATCTCAAAGCCCAACGTTGAGTTTCGGCTTGGCCTCCCCCATATTTTATTTGAGAACATCAATTTCCTCATCAACACCATCCATGATCCAAACTCACTGCTAGATTTTTTTATACCTAAATCTTCAATTTGGCACCTAGGTGCACCTAGGGCCACCACCATGCCACCAACGATCTAAGCACCATGTAGCCTTGGGATTGGTATTTAAAGAACTTTGTTGGCTGCGAGACTTTGTGATTAGGATTAGGGTTTGCGATTGGGGGATTCGATTGTAAGGGCTTTGCTAAACAGTTGTTGGTCTCCATCTCGCCTTCTTTGATTGATATCGTTGTTATTTGTGCGGAGATAGTTGGTCACCTTTTAAAATTTGCTTCAAATATTTTATTTTATTGTTAGTTGTTATGAGACTATTGATTTTAAAATTAGGTAAATTGCAATCTATTGAACCATGACTAGTTAGGCAATGTAAAAAATTTTGCCATATATACAATATTTTCATAACAAACTTTTAGATAATAAGTTGGTAATGAAAGGCAAAAAAAGTAATTTAAGTTTTGACCAAAATTAAAATTAATAATAATTTATTATCTAAGATTTGTTGCAAAAATATTACGTAGACAACATTAATCTTTAAATGTTGTTGATTATATTATCAATGATGCATATTTCTAAGAAGGGGTGAAAGACTAATGGATTTATTTTAATATAAATGCAACAAATCATTTATCAGTTCTGCACATTTAGTAAAAAAAAAAAAAAAATCCTTTAAGAAATAATTTAAGTTTAGTAAATTTAACCCAAAAAAAAAAAAAAATTAAGTTTAGTAAAACCACAAAAGATAAATACGATAAAGACATTTAAAAAAGATCTAAATAAATATGGTTCCGAAATAAAAATATTCATAATTGCATTCGAAATTTTTATCAACCCAGATATTCAATGAACTTTAGATATTCAATGAACTTTTATTCATCTACTAGTCAATGAACCTAGAGTTTTCATTTGATGATTACTAGCATTTGAGACATGTTAAAGATGAGAATATATCAAATTGTTTCATATCTTTTTGCGTTTTATTAATAGGTCTGAAATCTGAATAAACTTTTTTTTTTCTTCTTCAGGATTTTAATGCTTGTTTCTATAATATCTATTGCGCAAATTTGTTGCTTTCAAAAGTTGTGGAAAAATTGGATACTGAAGTGTGTTGAATTATTTACTTGTATCCGTATCTATCTTTTCAGAAAAAAAAAGAAAGAAAAAAAAAGGGGGTTTGGAATGGGATTAGTTTGAATTTTCAAAGTCAGACAACAGTACTTACGGTATTTGGGCAACGGAAGAGATAGAGAAGGCGCGGGGGTTTGAGAGAGAGAGAGAAATTATTTAGGAAAAAGTTTCTCAGCAACCTGGATTGCAAGAACTCTCTTCAATCTGTGATGTGTCTACATCAAAGAATGACATCTGTTCAAATAAAAAAATATATGTAAGAGTGGTAAAATGTTTGAGTTAACGAGAGTTGCTTCTTGAATTTCAGCTTTAGTGGGTTGGATAGGTGTCACTTTTTTATGCAGACACGTCACAGGTTGAAAAGAGTTACTGCAATCCAGGATGCAGAGAAACTTTTTCCAATTATTAATATTTCTTTGTCAATCAGAATTGCTGCTCTCTGCCCTAGACAGACGCAGACACAGGCTGTAGCTGTGCTCTCAAATCAATATAGCAGTGAATAGTGATTATTGTACTGCCATCCATTAATTCCTTCTGCCGATCACATGCACTGCAATAAACAACAAAGCTGTGTCTGTGCTTATCCATTGCCCATTGCCTTCTTCTCAAATAATATATATATATATATATATCCTTTGCCACTATTCCTACACCCCCAACACAAACCCATTAGCTCATCATATTATATATATATATATATATATATATAGCTCCAATCAGGAAATTTACATTAATTCAAGCCCAACCAAATATGATAAAATAGGTGTAAATATGATCCTCAAAAATAGGTGTAAATATAAGATCTTTTAGACGAACTACATTTAGTTTTTTTTCCCCTAAAGAATCGAACTTTTATCAGTAATTGTGACATACATCTAATACATTTTTTTCTTGCACATTAATAACACCCACAAACAATCTCAAGAACATATCCTTTTTTAAGTATCTACTTCCAATGTTTTAGAGGATAGACGAAACAATTAAATTCACACATGATTAATGATTTACAAGAGAAAACTTCTGTGGGGCCAGGAAAGTGTGCAGCCTTGGCCCGCTCCAAGCCAGGCCCAAATGGCCCAATCCGAGGAGGGATGACTATCCAGGACAAATTTGTGGAGAAAACTCCTTTGGATCCACGCCGAGGACCCCCTCGTCCTCGGCGTACTGAGGATAACTATAAAGTGGGAGGGGGGGGGGGACAAACCCAGAGCGAGTTGTCACATCAATACTTAATACACTCACCTAACCCTTCTGGCCGCATTAATGGGGATGCAACCCCCGGGCAGGGCTACATCGATCAGGGTGAACCACTTGAGCACAGATACGACCTCTGATGGGACAAGCAGCCAGAGGAGAGGCCAATGAGCGATCAACAGAAGGAGGGGGAGAGTAATATATAAGTGATACGAGCAAAGTAAAAGGGGGGGGGGGGAAGGGAGAGAGATCTGGGAAACAAGCCTCCTCGGCCATTGGCCGAGGAGCATCCCTCAGTTGTAAATTGCCCTAAGTGTTCTTTAAATGAGAGATAAAGTAGTTCCGGCCCGGTGAGGGCCGGCCAGCGCCTAAACCTTCAACCCACTCTCTACAAATTCATTGTTCTGGGTTCGTTGGGCCTTTAACCCATTTCTTTTGGGTTTGGGCTACGAAAACCGACCCTACAATTGGCGCCGTCTGTGGGAAGGATTAGTGCGCCGGCCGGCGCAACAGGCGACGGTTCTAAGTAATCGTTCTATGAAAGATTGGTGGTGATGCAAAAAAAAAAAATAATAATAATAGTTTGAGACAGGAGATTCAACAGCAAAGAAAGAGCTCGATATTATTTCATAAAAAGAAAAGTTACAGATTACAATCAGAGGCTCAGGCAGGCGTGCTTTACAACTATTCCTACCAGCTAGTTCTACAATCAGAGGCCCAGGTGGACCCGCCCTAAAACTAGCCAGAGGGAAGTGTCAACCCGTGCTTTTATTGGCATCAAGAGAATGGGAGAGCTTGACAATAAAAGCAGGGAAGGGGGAGGACCAGGTGCGGCAAAGCTTGAACAAAGTGAGGAGCAGATGCAGGCGCACCGGGACACCCTCCTTCATGATGTTCCCTTGATTCTCTCCAACCCTCACGAGCGTTGGCCGTAGGAGACGGCAACGCTCGGGCACCGACCGTGACGTGAATTCACACATCTCCTCCGTCGGGGGTGCGCTCCGAGGAGAGACATTAGGTACTTCAACGACATCCCTTCGGGCCACCATGCATGGCACCATCGGGGTTACGCCTAAACTCTGCCGCGCCGGAAACCCAGTGGGGGCTGCGGCCACGACGACTCTTGGCACGGATGTCCTCACACCCGCCCAAAGCCGCCCCATAGCTACCAACTCCAGCAGGGTTATTCAAGGGGCTTGGGGAGCTGAAGGGGTGTATTCTTTCTGTTTGCGTTTGGGAATTCATGGAGTGTGAAGACACCTTCCCCCCAAAGAGTCTTATATAGGGGATAAATGTTGGTGGGAATTAATTCGCGCAGAATTCGAAAGGAGAGTTGTCAACAGTGCAAATCACGGAGCCACCAAATTCCGAGGGGCCATAGACCGCTGGATGTGTGCTAATTCACGAGGACATTAATGAGGGCGTGTCTCGCGCACCAAAACGTCAAGCGCGGAAAACGAATCGCCAAAGGATGCCTCGTAAATGAAAAAGGTGGGACTCGAACTGGAGGCGAGACAAAATGCCACGTGTAAGGTCATAATCTAACCCGAAGAGGAATCATCTCTAGTGAAGCAGTCCGAAGACAAACCCCTACTTATAGAAAAATAGAAGTGATAGACAGAACCAAGGCATTGCATGGTCCTCGGACTCAAGCCTATGGGAAAACTAATCACACCATTATATCTGGGTACTAGACAGAACCAAGGTATTGCATGGTTCTCGGACTCAAACCTATAGGGAAACTAGATACTTACAGAAAAAATAGAAGTGATAGACAGAACCAAGGCATTGCATGGTCCTCGGACTCAAGCCTATGGGAAAACTAATCACACCGTTATATCTGGGTACTAGACAGAACCAAGGTATTGCATGGTCCTCGGACTCAAACCTATGGGGAAACTAGATACTTACAGAAAAATAGAAGTGATAGACAGAACCAAGGCATTGCATGGTCCTCGGACTCAAGCCTATGGGAAAACTAATCACACCGTTATATCTAGGTACTAGACAGAACCAAGGTATTGCATAGTCCTCGGACTCAAACCTGTGGGGAAACTAGATACTTACAGAAAAATAGAAGTGATAGACAGAACCAAGGCATTGCATGGTCCTCGGACTCAAGCCTATGGGAAAACTAATCGCACCGTTATATCTGGGTACTAGACAGAACCAAGGTATTGCATGGTCCTCGGACTCAAACCTATGGGGAAACTAGATACTTACAGAAAAATAGAAGTGATAGACAGAACCAAGGCATTGCATGGTCCTCGGACTCAAGCCTATGGGAAAACTAATCGCACCGTTATATCTGGGTACTAGACAAAACCAAGGTATTGCATGGTCCTCGGACTCAAACCTATGGGGAAACTAGATGCTTACAGAAAAATAGAAGTGATATACAGAACCAAGGCATTGCATGGTCCTCGGACTCAAGCCTATGGGAAAACTAATCACACCGTTATATCTGGGTACTAGACAGAACCAAGGTATTGCATGGTCCTCGGACTCAAACCTGTGGGGAAACTAGATGCTTACAGAAAAATAGAAGTGATAGACAGAACCAAGGCATTGCATGGTCCTTGGACTCAAGCCTATGGGAAAACTAATCGCACCGTTATATCTGGGTACTAGACAGAACCAAGGTATTGCATGGTCCTCGGACTCAAACCTCTGGGAAAACTAGATACTTACAGAAAAATAGAAGTGATAGACAGAACCAAGGCATTGCATGGTCCTCGGACTCAAGCCTATGGGAAAACTAATCGCACCGTTATATCTGGGTACTAGACAGAACCAAGGTATTGCATGGTCCTCGGACTCAAACCTATGGAGAAACTAGATACTTACAGAAAAATAGAAGTGATAGACAGAACCAAGGCATTGCATGGTCCTCGGACTCAAGCCTATGGGGAAACTACTCGCTCCTCTATACCTGGATAATAGACAGAACCAAGGTATTGCATGGTCCTCGGACCCAAGCCTATGGGGAAACTAGATACTTACAGAGAAGTGAAATCGTTAGACAGAACCAAGGCACTGCATGGTCCTCGGACTCAGGCCTATGGGGAAACTAACCGCTCTATCAGACCATGGTGCCGAACAGAACAGGGGCGTCACACGGCCCTCGGACTCAGGCCTACAGGGAGGATAACTACAAAATATCCCAAGTTAGGAAAGGACCAAGCCCCACAGGGCCCTCGAGACGCAAGAGAGCTGCCCATGCATACGTTCTCTCTCCATATCATCGTTACTGGCGCAACTGACCGACATGCAATTCAAGATAAAGTCGTGCAGATCTAAGGAAGAAAGGGAAAGCAAGCAGCGTGTACACAAATAAACGATTCAAATAAAGGGAAATCAAATTCGCATTACAACGATGAGTTCGTAAAAAATTGCATGGCAAGAGCCACAGTACATAGAAGAGAAGTATAACAAAACAAAATGACAACGTGAAAGCAGGACGAGCCGAGATGCCGGGAAGTCTACTCCTCTCGCTCGGGCTGGACAGAGGTAACCTTTGACCCCTCCGAGCCCTAGCCTAAGGGGGTGGTCTGCGGGGGTACGGCGAGAGCAGCTATTTCCTCAGTGGTGGGGGCCGGATTATCGGAAGGGATCTCCACTATCTCTGAGGGCACCTCCTCACTCGAATGCTCCCCCAGTTCAGCTGCCCGCACCTCTTCAGCAATCTCCCCAACCTCAGGGTCCTCAGGGGCGGCCTCGCGGATAGCGGGGGGGTAATACACGCTCTCTGCCTTCCATAGGTCGGACGTGGCCTCCACCCCAGCTTGTTTGAGGGCCTCAGCCCAAACCTGCGAACAATATCGCCTACACACCCCTGGGACTTGAGCCTTGTTGGTAGCCTCTACCGAAGCCACCCCATCAGCATAGGCTGCAGCTTCAGCCTCCTCCTTGGCATGCTCGGTCATCTCCTTGCCATGGTCAGCCTCGTCCTTGGCCCGCTAGGCCTGATCTCTGGCAAATTCTGCTACCCTCTGAGCCCCCTCGGCCTTAGACACGCCAGCCCGCAGGTCAGTAATCAGATCCCTCGCGATCCGCAATTGCTCCTCCGCTTCGTTTAGGCGCCCCATCTGCTCCGCGGCTTGGGTCTGGGCGCCCTTAAGACCAGACAGCGCATTGTCCCACTCCCGGGTCACCTCCTTCAGAGCCTCTCGGGCCTTGGCAAGGTCAGCTTCAGAATTCGTCAGAGTACTAGTGGCCTGGTATCGCCAGTCGCGCTCCTTTTTAAGGGCCTCCTTCTGGTCGTTTGCCACCCCCTCCAACCCAAAGATTGCTTGGATAGCCTGCTAGAATAACCAACGTGCTATAAGCCCAATAAAAGAAAATGAGTGGGAGAAGATCCGAAACTGAAGTCCTTACCATCCCCACATATCGCTTAAGGCTGAGGAAGACCTGCTCATTCGTCAAAGAGCCAAGCTCCGCCATGTCTACCGGGAGCAGCAGGCTCCTCTCCAGGGCATCGACCACTCGCGTCCCTTTGCCCTCGTTGAAGTCCCTGAGGGAGGCGTTATCCCTCAATGGCTCCCCGCGGAGCATCGGAGCTGGGAGCCAGGCCTCAGCCTCGGACGAAGTGGTGTCGGCGACCTGCCTATCCAGACTTCTACCGCCTATCCTCAGCTGCTTGGACAGCCGCAGAGTAGTATCCCCCTCCTGTGAAGGAACCGTCTTCTCCTCTATAGGCCCCTTGCCCTTGTCCTTCCTCTTCTTGGGTGTGACAGGCACAGACCGAGAGGGCGAGCGTGTCTGGGGAGGAGGAGGGAGCTTCTGCTGAGCCGAAGTCGACCTAGTCTTCAGTGGGGTAGAAGGAAGCTTTTGCTGGGCCTTCCTTAGCTGGCCCTCGATCAAGTCCAGCAAGTCGGTAGTTGGCCTCCTCTTGTAACCCATTGTTGGTGGAGGGGCTGCAAAAGCAAGGAGGTTTGCTTCGCTCAGGTTAGGGTCACCCAGGTCCCCAGGCGGATCCTCGGACCGATCAAGCTCAGCAAAAATGGCAAACGGGTCTTTCTCCCTCTCTGGACCCTCCTCGGCGGACTCAGCGAATGGTTGGGAAGAGGAGGGGACAGCTAGTGTGACAACTTCCTGATCGGGGGGCTCTTCGGGAATCGAAAACCCGTCCTCGGTCACAGTAATCCTCTGAAGCCGAGGATCGTTGGCTAGGATGACGTGTTTCGGAACCGGGAACGACCTCTGGGTGGGCGTATACCCCAAGATTAAATGGGCGGCTCTGACTTGATTGTCGTCCTCGTTTACGTAAACCGGCGCCCTTAGCACCTTCTACAAGTCTTCCTGGTTGGTCAGATGGAAGTGGCGCTCAAAGGCGTGCGGGTCTGCAAACGGAAAACACCGCCATGTTAGCAAAAAGAAAAAAGTGCAAGAAAACTCAAAACCCCTCCTACTCCTACTGCCCCACCTGGTACCCCTTCCGTCGTTGGGCAGTGAAGGCCATCATGCCATGCCCCTGACACGATGAGGAAGTCATCGCTAAGCCCCTTATTGGACTCAGGGAGGCACTGGATGAGTCGCACCCTGTCGTCCCTCGTCTTCAGATAATAAGACTTGCCCCTAAGATGCTGAAGGTTGTAGCACCAATTCACGTCGTGGTGAGTCAACCTTAGCCCCATCTTCTCATTCAGGACATCCACACAGCCCAAAATCCTGAAGACGTTTATCCCACATTGGGTAGGGGCCAACCGGAAGTGCGTAAGGTAGTCCCTCATCACCGGTCCCATTGGGATCGTCATTCCCCCTTCGAGGAAGGCGGCGATGGGAATTACCACTTCACCTTCCCGCTTATGTAAGCGCCAATCCCCATCCTCACTATATCTCAAACCTACATTGGCGGGGATCCGGTAGTCGGCGACGAATTTCTCCATCGCCTCCTCGGTGTGGACGTATTTCTTAAACCTACCCATCCCAGTTGACGCTTAAAGGAGCTAAGAAAGGACAAATGAAGGAGAAGGAATAACGGGAAAGAGAGCTCAGAGAAGGATAGAGCAACTTACTGAAAAGAGGAGGAGTTCCCCGGACGGGCTTTTTGTGCTGAAGATGTAAGTGTGGCTGGACTCAGAAAGGACGCACGAGAGCTCTTGATTACGAATGAGGAACAGGGAGAAGCAGTTCTTACAGGTATTTATACCCCGAATCGAGGAGCGATGTGGGCTTTCCCGCCCATAAATGTGAGACGAACCCCCACCGTTGGATAGATAACGCCTCACTAGACGTGGGGAGCATAGAGCCGCCTGAATTTAATAGTGGGCACATTACGTGCTCCGGAACGTCAGCAACGTGCATTGGGCAGGTGAATAGACCCCAATCCTGACAGGGGTGAAGCCGAGGATGTCAAAATCCTACTCTCTGCCCGAGGATGCGTGCAGCAAGATTTTGAGGGGCTATTGTGGGGCCAGGAAAATGTGCAGCCTTGGCCCGCTCCAAGCCAGGCCCAAATGGCCCAATCCGAGGAGGGATGACTATCCAGGACAAATTTGTGGAGAAAACTCCTTTGGATCCACGCCGAGGACCCCCTCGTCCTCGGCGTACTAAGGATAACTATAAAGTGGGAGGGGGGGGGGGGGCAAACCCAGAGCGAGTTGTCACCTCAATACTTAATACATTCACCTAACCCTTCTGTCCGCATTAATGGGGATGCAACCCCCGGGCAGGGCTACATCGATCAGGGTGAACCACTTGAGCACAGATACGACCTCTGATGGGACAAGCAGCCAGAGGAGAGGCCAATGAGCGATCAACAGAAGGAGGGGGAGAGTAATATATAAGTGATACGAGCAAAGTAAAAGGGGGGGGGGGGAAAGGGAGAGAGATCTGGGAAACAAGCCTCCTCGGCCATTGGCCGAGGAGCATCCCTCAGTTGTAAATTGCCCTAAGTGTTCTTTTAATGAGAGATAAAGTAGTTCCGGCCCGGTGAGGGCCGGCCAGCGCCTAAACCTTCGACCCACTCTCTACAAATTCATTGTTCTGGGTTCGTTGGGCCTTTAACCCATTTCTTTTGGGTTTGGGCTACGAAAACCGACCCTACAACTTCCATCTTTAATGTCATTGTCATGTATGAATTTTTAAATTTTTTTTTTACTACCTATTTTTTTGTTGGGAAAAATTATATATAAGTAAAAATAAATTTCAGCAAGCACAATTATACAAAAACACTAAAATTTATGCAGAAAATCCATTTTCCTTGAATAGAAAAATCATGAAAAAAATTCTAAATAATTTCACTATATTAAATAAAGATTATAACACTTAAGGATACCCAAAAAAAAAAAATGTTTTAAGGGGTGTGTTATGTTTTTGTTTTCATTTCAGAAGTTTAAAGGGGAAAAAATAACAAAAAAAAAAGTTTAGTAATTGCAAATTCATTTTAGAAAGTATTTTATTTCTTGAGGTTGTCTTTCTTGCTTACAAATTATTTCAGATTTCGTATATAGAGTAGGAAAAAAAAAGAATTAAGACATGAAATACCTTTAGTTGGGTGCTTTGAAAACAGATATCACTTAGTAATGTGTAGTAACTTTGGAGAATATTATTGATGACATAAAGACATTTTATGTTAGGTCTCTTTTCAATCCACTAAAGAAGGATCATAGAGCTCTACTGATAAATTGAATCACGCTAATTATTTAGGTAACATTATTGCAGAATGCAATTTTATTTGCTATTATAAGGGAAATTAATTGCGATCTCATTTATAGTTTAAATTCAAACTCTTATGGAGTAGCTGGTATTTCCATTAAGGTTAATCATAGTAATTCATTTACATTAGTTATAGATTTTAAGAAGTATCATAGAGCTCTATTGATAAATTGAATCACGCTGGTGATTTAGGTAACGTTATTGCAGAATATAATTTTATTTGCTACTATAAGGGAAATTAATTGCGGTCTCATTTATGGTTTCAATTCACACTCTTATGGAGTAGTTGATATTTCCATTAAGGTCAATCATAGTAATCCATTTAAGTCAATTATAGGGGAAAGAAAATGACCATGAGAAATCGATCATTATAATTAAAGACCCAAAATATCAGTTTTAATGGGCTTGCTCAATTTTTAAAGATTTAAGGTATCCTTGCTCAAGCATCTTTGATTTATGTCACAACAAAATTCTCTGATTTGCCAAAACTCCACGACCACATAAGTCATAACTATGTTAATTTATTCCGAGTCTGAGATATGGAAATTCACTTGAATCATATACAAATAAAGTTGCTAAATTCATTGATTTACTTTAATACCCTATCTCTAATATACATACCATGCCAAAAAAAAAAAAAAAACTTTCTGTACTGATCGATGGTTTTTATTTTTTTGCCTAAGTAACATAATTTTATTTTCCTCAAAAGTGACATTAATCATTTTCCTTTCATAAAAGAGTAAGGATTTGCTGCAAACAAGGTTGCAGCACAGGAGCAATTTAATGAATAACGTTTGTTAACCTCTTAACTTATTTCTCTCACACTAAGACAAACTCCTCCTCTCTCTTCAAGACCCCATAAATCATAAATGTACTCCTTTCTCTCTCTTCTTCCTCCTTCTCAAATACCCAGCCCCAAAAACCAAATCAAAATAAAAATTTCTCTCTTATCTCTTCAAAAATAATTGATTGTTTATGATGATTAATCCTAGTGAATGGAGCAAAAGGTCACATTTCATAAGATGCTACCTAAAACCCAAAGCCTCCATGGCTGAAACACAGGTAATCAAAGCTCCATGGCTCCACCACAAACCAGCATGGCCAGACCTTCAAGAGCTCACCCACCACCGGTGGTGGTCTTCTCCTCTTCCTCTGTTTTTATTTTCGGTCTATTTTTCTGTGTATGGCTGAAAAAGCTCTACATTTGTTTGGTTGGTTGTGGGTTTGAGAATTTGGTATTTTGTTTGAGGATTTGAAAAATGGAGGTTCTTGTTTTGGGCATGGATTTTTTTTCAAAATTAATCTATTTGTGGGTTTTGGTTAGGCCGAAAAAAATGGGTTTTGATTTGGGTTTGTCGGCTATGATTTGTATGTATATGAATCTAAGCATGTGTGTACAATTATTTTTGAAGAGAGAGAGAGAGAGAGAGAGAGAGAGAGATTTGTATTTTGATTTGGTTTTGTGGGGGCTGGGTATCTGAAAAATGAGAAGAACGAAGGAGGAGGAGGAAGGAGTGAGAGAGAGATATTTGTCGTCACTGAGGAAGGAGAGAGGAGTGTGTCGATGAGGTTTTGAAGAAAGACAGATTTGATGTTAAGAGTTAACGGACGTCATTCATGAAATTGGTAATTGACAGGTGTCACTCTAATTTTTTGACACGTATACCATTATGCAGGAAATGCTGCAACCTTGTTTGCAGCAAATCCTTGCTCTTCATAAAATTAATTCAGGTAACATTTTAAATCCATAAATAAAAGGAATAAATCAAATCAACCTAAATACTTCAACAAAAAAAAAATTTAAAAAAATAAAAGGAATTATTGTTGCCTTGAGATGGTTCTCAAGACGCTAATTTCAGTTCGCTATGCTTATCTTACTTCATAGATAAGGGTATGGGGTCCGAAAATGCCTAACTTAAATGTTTAAAATATGCACAAGTTAACAACTGAAGGGAATGATAAATCCTAAGATATAAGTGGTCAAGGGTCCAGACAGACCTACTGGGCATATAGATTCCATGCAGAGGGTAGTCTTCGCCGCCTCTAAGTTCTTCAAATTCAGACCTAGTGAGTTTTGCATAGCCACCAACAGAATACAGATGGTTGTTTAACAGTGCCAGGTATCTAGAGGTGTAAGGTCCCTCGGCAGGGGTTACCGAAAACGGACTGAGATCCTTTGGGGTGAAGTTGCTGTATTCCCTTATCTGTACTCCACGAAGTAACAAGTTGACTGGAGCAGCAGGACGTGAGAGAAAGTATGAAAGAGGAGTACGGGCTTCATGGTCTGGGACCTTAATGGTATAACACTTCATCACTTCATAGCTCGTTTCTCGCGCACAGATACAGATCTCATATTCACCATCAAGATCATCTAACCTCCCCCAACCTTTCTCCTCCTCCACCTCCTCCATTGAAAGGTTTGGGAATTAGGGTTAGGGTTGTGAACTGGGGAGGAGAGAGAGTCTCAGACGGACTAGCGAGTAGCGAGTACTTATAAGGATCCGTATAGACGACCCGACCCGTGGTCCCACTCCGTCTGGCCATTTCGGCCGTAAGACATGAACAATGGGGTCGAAAGCATACTAACTTTGACATGGGCCTCATTTCACCAAAAAAACGTATCTGGGATGGGGGTTCTTACTTTTGGGCCACGTTGGGATTTTACTAATCACTGCCTTAGGTTAGCCGCATGTGAAAGATTACAAAGGAGCAAATCAAAGCAATATTATGTTGGTAAAGGGTGAGTTTGGTTCAGCTTTTTGAAACTGAAATTTTTGAAAAAGTGGGGTTTTTAAAAAATGCGGTATGAAACTGGACTTTTTGAAAAAGTTGAGTATTTGATAAAAGTTGTTAAAATATGCTTTTTGAAAAAACTGAATGTTTGGCTAGCACTTATAAAAGTGGTGGTTTGAGTAGTAAATTACCAAAAAGGACAAAATGTATATGTGTATGTGTATATATATATATATATATAAAGGAGTTTATTTCATACTTAGTATCAACTTCTTAATAATAATAATAATTAGTCACTAACCCGTGCGATGCATGGGAAAATTCTTAGAAATGCTAAATATTTTTTTTAATCAAATTACATGCATTTTTTTTTCAGGTTGAAAGAAATTTAGTCAACTTAAATGAACCTTTTTGCTTTGGATTTTAAAGGAATAACTCACACAAAAAGGAATATACAAATTTCATTAGGATTTGTGCTGGTCAACCAAGGTAGGTGGGTGTGTGTGTGTGTAGTGACCTCGTCAATTATTTCTTAATCTGCCAACAAAGCAAATTATTGCTCATTTGAAGTAATTTTAGGTGGGTGTGTGTGTGTGTAGTGACCTCGTCAATTATTTCTTAATCTGCCAACAAAGCAAATTATTGCTCATTTGAAGTAATTTACAATGTTCATTCTAGGTAGAAGCTTACATACTTTTTGTTCTTGTGATTTACAATTTGAGTAGATGAAAAATAATATGATGTTCTATCATTGGTTATTGCCTTCAGAACAAAAAGAGTAAAATTTCAAATCAAAAGATTACATATCACATTTAAAAGAAACACTAACAGAAAGTAAAATATATGACATGCACTAATAACAGATGATCATAATATTCAAAGAGTTTTGTAAATCAACAACAAAATCTTATTAAATTGCTGGGGCAGCTTCACTAATTATATTTTATCAATAAAAGTAATTTTCTTCATAAGACTTGTTTAAGTTATCATATTAAATATGAGAAAACAGGTGCAAGCATATTGTTGTTGACTCTACACTGTATCACAAAGAGTCTCTCTTGGATTGCATCATTCTTCTCTCTGCTCTACAACTAAAGCTCCCCCATCATAAGCTTCCTGCCTTGCAAAACTGTGCAAACAAAAGCAGAATTCTAGAATTTTCATTTCCTACTTTTGCAGCCCTCAACAAAAGTTAAGATTCATGATTTTATCAAAATGACAAAGTTTAGCTACAAAATTGGTTGTAGCCTTAGGCTACAAACTCACTCAATAAAATAAATATTACTGCATATTTTGAAAATCTAACCGTTAAATTACATGTTCTTTACGCTCTTAATGCACATGTCAATTTTTGTGTCAATCGGATATCATTTACTATATAATCTATAATCTTATATTTTATGCATAATTTTAAATTACAAAAACTTGCAATTTAAAAATTTATTGATGACATAGCTATTGATCTTTAATTTTCTTGAAATTTTGCAAACATGGAGGATATAAGAAGAAGATGCAATCCAAGTGGATTTGTCAAAATTCACCTCCAATAAAAAGATATTGAGTGAGTTTGTAGCCTAAGGCTACAATCGATTTTGTAGCTAAACTTTGTCCTTATCAAAATCTTCCATGCCTTTATTTAGGGCTGTCCATGGGTCGGGTCGGATCGAGTTTGGGTCTGACCCGCACCCAACCTGATTGAATCGGGTGAACGGAAAATAGACCCGCGGCCGACCGGACTTTCGGGTCGAGCCCGAAGGAGCGGGTCGGAGCCTCGGGTGATTTCGGGTCTCAAGCACAACATTTCAAAACCCAGAAAAATCTTCTCAAAAAAAAAAAAAAACCAGAACAATATTCAAAAAAAAAAAAAAAATCCCAAAACAATCTTCTCAAAATCCAAACCAAAAACCCTAGATCTATGAGACTAAAACAAAATCAAAACCTAGAACAATCTTTAAAAAAAACCTAGAACAAAGAAATTAAAATCCAAACCAAAAACCCCAGATCTATGACTAAAACGAAAAAGAGAGATTAAACCAACAGCACCACCACCACTCCCTCCCTCACCACCAACTAACACATCCATCACAAGATCATCACAAATTTTTTCTAAGAAAAATAGAACCTTTTTTACTGACCCACCATCAAAATGCACAGATCAGAGTATCAAGAGGGAGATTTCAAGTTGATCAGAGGAGGCTTGTGGAGTTTGAGACTCAACCAAGGACGGAGGGCAACGACGAAGGGGCAACGTCGGCAATAGGCTTGTGGAGGGGGCAACCAAGAGAAAGATATAATACCTGTTTTCAAGGTTTTCAAGGGCTTTAACTAATTCCTCATACTTATATTCCTTTATTTCCACCTCTACCTCTACTTTCCCCACCACTCCTGCACCTTTTAAAATGCCAAAATAACCCAACAACGTCGTATAATGTAATATCTTTTAAATTAAAGCATGGACACAATAAAAATGAGTGAAAAAGATCATAAATTTATGTAAACATTCAAAAATTTGGGAATTTAGATTTAGATTCTGTAATAAGAACAAAACAGTCGGGTATATTATCTTAAAGGTGCTGTCTAACATAGAATAGATTGGGTTGCCGAGCTGTTTGGTTTTTCCTTTATAGATGATGTACGGTAGTTGTTTTTCCTTTCTTTCCCACTAACAAAAGTAGTATTGTTTATGAGAAAAGTTTTGAGTTGAAGCCAAAAGAAGAATTTTTATAGATACAAAATATTCAAGGGCAGGTTGTATGATTGAAAACAAATATTTTACCTTCCATATTTTACCTTCCAACCATTTAAAAGAAATATTTTACCTTCTCACAATGAATTATTGGAAAAACAACTAAAAACAATTATAATGAGTATAACAATCGCAATAAACAATATGTTCCAACCATTTAAAAGAAATATTTCCTTTATTTTGTATAACAACTTAGCTGAGTTAAATATACTTTTTAAAAAATTTTAAAATGACAATAGTCTAAAAACAAAAGAGTCAAATTTTTTTCTCTCTTTTTTTCTTTTATTTAGCAAGTAAACAGAATAATGAACAAATATAGATTCCATAAACAAAACTATCTACATCAGACAAATAGTGCAATGCATGTATTAGTAGCAAAGCAGTAAATGATCTGATTAATGGTTTTATATTGACTATTTATATATAACTTTTATGCAACAGGAACTTTTTTTTAAAAAAATTTACAAAAATTGTTAACAAACCTTGATGCAGTTAAGTATGCAGCTCTTTATCCAAAAATGAAAGTAGAACCTGCAAAATAAGTATTTTTTTTAATTAAAATAATTTGTAAAAAAAAAAATAACGAAGATTGATAGTTATTTTTATATTTTATTAACTCTTTAAAATTTTTTGTAAGGATATTATTAGGTGTAAAATATAAATTGTCCATATTTTTTTAAAAATTATTGTGAAGCACTTTTTTTTTTTTTTTTAATGATTCATTTATTCTAGACTTTTTGGTTTTTGTACTTAATAACTCACTTGGATGAATATTTATGATGTGGTTCCATATTTGATTCTAAAATTAAGAAATAAAATTTTTTAAGAATAAATAATTTAGGACACATGGCGCAAAATTGGAACTCTAATTTGGGATTCTAATTTGAGTTTCTCTTAACTTCACTTATTATTATATATATAGATTTGTAAGTTTGTATCATGGGTTTATAAAAATATAATTTAAAAAAAGTTTGTATTATGGATTAAATTAGCAGAATCTTTTTTCTCAAAAAAAAAGAAAAAAAAAAGAGCAGAGTCAAAGATTTGTGTTGGAAGTTTTAAGTTTTAACATCATTAAGATTCCAATGAAGCCCTTGACGGACGGGGGCAACCACTAGGAGTTTGTTTGGATACTGCTTATTTTGCTGAAAACTAAAAACAATAAAAAAATATTTTTCAGATTACTGTTCACAAGAAAAACACTGTTCACTTGCATTCTTGCACTGTTCATGTCCCATGAACAGTGCAAGAGGCGCTGGGTTAGTAAAAAAAAAAAAAAAAAAGCCCTGAAATGCAAAACGCGTCTGACGCAGATGCAAAACGTTGAATCCAAACAGTCACTAGATATGTCCGATTATTATTTGTACGAAGACTTTTTTTTTCTTCCTTAATAAAAGAAACGAGAAACGTCTGTACTAAGATAGTTGAACTTTAATTTTCTGTTAGCTTTCTTCCAAAATTATCTATATACTAGTTTTTTTTTTGATAAACTGGAATTCATTAACAGCAAAACTAAAGGGACAACAAAGTATCAAGACAAAGCCTGTTATGATACATTCCTGAGCAATCCGAGTTTATAAGCTCAAGCAATTCCAAAGGAGGATCAACATAAAAAAAAAAGTCTTCGTCTTGAGTAATCCCTTTCTTGGCAAGAAAATCTGCACAACCATTTGCTTCGCGATAGCAATGACCAAGCCTAACTTGGGGAATTTGACTAAGCAAGCGCCTGCAATCATCAAAAGTAGGAGTAAAAATAGTATTAGAGCAGAGGGGGTTAGCAAGGAGCTCAATAACAGCTTTAGCGTCAATTTGGATATCAATAGCACACAAGTTAAGGTCTTTGTAGAGGGTGAGGCCATCTTTAAGGCCCCAAAGCTCCGCAGCATAGCTGGTAGCTCTCCCTATGTTTCTTGAGAATCCCTTTATCCATTTGCCACGCTCATTCCTCAAAATACCTCCACACCCAGCCAAGCCTAGGTTACCACTAGAAGCACCATCAGTGTTGAGGCGGATCCATCCTTGCTACGGCCTTTCCCAACGAATTTGCATCACCCTTCGCGCACCAACTTGCTTAGGATTTAGAACACAGTATCAAAACTCTGATGCATAAAAGAGAATATCCTTGTGGAGGTTAGCTTTGTAGGGGCAGTTATTAAAAACCATGCAATTCCTCTGTTTCCAAATCATCCAAACAACAAAAGCAAATATAATTCTCCAAGGAGCATGACTTCCTGCACGGCACAATGAATCTTTACAATTTTTGCTGAACCACTAAAGCATATCTTCCTCAAAAAACCCGTCATTAGCTTTAATTCCCAGCTGAGCCCAAATGTTTTTTGCCACCACACAGTCACGCAGCCCATGCAGAATAGTCTCAGGTTCCCTTTGGCAGATTTGGCAGGTTTCCAAATCCCTTAAACCCCTTCTAGCTAGACACACTCCCACTCCAATGCTATCATGAAGGCACATCCAAATGAAGAACTTAATGCGCGGTAATGTCTCCAATTTCCAAACCCACTGACCTGAGAAAAGAGAAGGAAGGTCTTGAAAGTTCATAGCCAAATAATAAGCTGATTTGAGGTCAAAGTCCCCATTACTCGTGCCACTCCAAATCAGCCTATCTTCCATACTAGAGACCAAAGTGGAATGAGAATAGACTTCAGCTCCATAAGAATAGAATCAGGAAGAAGGAAGGACAATTTAGACCAATCCCACCTCCCAGGCCCATTAAAATCCTTTGCAAGCAGATTTTCTTCTTCCTCCAACAGAGGACCTTGGATAGCTAATCTCAAAGGGCCACTCATGGTCCAATTACCATGCCAAAAACTAAGCTTACTACTTCCTCCCGGAATCCATCTCATGCCTTTTTTAAAAACCGCCAAACCCTTTTTTATTGCCTTCCACACCTTAGAACGAGGAAGTTTATCGGCGTTCCTAGATATTGCCCTTCGATTTGAGCAATACTTGCTTTTGAGCACTTTGGCCCATAAAGAATCCTTTTCTATGTGGAATCTCCAATTAAGTTTAGCAAGGAGAGCTAAGTTCTTCCTTATAGCCGATTGGAGACCTAAGCCTCCCTCCTCCTTTGATCTAGTGACTTTGTGCCATCCCACCCAATGACTCTTTTTGGTTGTATCAGTGGAGCCCCATAAAAAGTTCCAGTTAACTCTATCAATGTTTTCAAGCAATTTTCCTGGCAAGGCAGCACACTGCATAGTGTAAGCCGGAATCGCGGAAGTTGAGGCTTGGATAAGCACAACTCTTCCTGCCATAGATAAAAGATTGGCCTTCCATCCAACCAATTTTTGCTTAATTCTATCCAGCACAAAGTTGTAATCTTGACTGCCAGTGCCCTGATGCTTAATAGGGAAACCTAGATACTTGCCTAGATTAGGCGTTGACTTAAAACCCAAGATGTCGCACAAAGATTCCCTAGTGTCAATGTCCACATTAGGAGAGAAAAACACCCTGGATTTACTGTCACTAATGGTCTGGCCCGACCGGATGCAAAACTCATCAAACACATCTCTTATGGTAGAGCAATTTACATGATCCGCTTTGGCAAAGAGAACTAAGTCATCAGTGAAGAACAAATGAGAGATTGCTAACCTACTTTTAGAACTTTTAACAGGAATCCAACTCTTCTCACTGCATTTTTCTTCAATAAGATGCCCAAAGACTTCCATACACAGAATGAAAAGGTAAGGGGAAAGCAGATCCCCTTGCCTAATACCTCTAGTTGAGAGGATGGGATTAGCACTGCCACCATTAAAAAGAATAGAGGTGGACACCGAGGAAATGCAACTCATAATAAGTGCCACCAACTGATTAGGCAAGTTCAAGTTGACCAGAAATTCCCGAATAAAACTCCACTCTAACTTGTCATACGCCTTCTCTAAGTCAACCTTTATTGCCATATATCCCACCCGGCCTTTCTTGGAGCTAATAGTATGTAGGAGTTCTTGCACAACAATGGCATTATCCACCCCCTTCCTACCCGAAACAAAAGCTGATTGGAAAAGAGAGATAAGCTTGTCAAGAAAAGGCCTCAATCTGCACACAATAATTTTGGTCACAATCTTGTACACCATATTACACAAGCTAATAGGACGGTAGTTTCCTAGAGTTTCCGGACCCGAAATCTTAGGAATTAAGGTAATGTTGGTCTTGTTTAGGTAGCTAGGAATTTTCCTCTCCTCAAAGGCTAGCTTAACTACCTTTTTTACTGACTCACCAACAACAGACCAAAACCTCTGAAAAAACCCGGCGTGTAATCCATTAGAACCCAGATATTTCCAAGGTTTCATTGCCCAAAGACCATCTTTGATTTCAGCATAAGAAATAGGCAAGCAGAGGGTATTCTTCTCCTCCTCAGAGAAGGCAGATTGCCAACGAGAGGGTTGAGGAGGAGTGAAGGGAGCACTATCCAGACTAGACGTGGAAAGTCTGTCAAACCCCCGGCTAATGAACTCTACAATCTCCCTTTCATTATGAATCCACTTCCCTGCATCATTTTTTATACAAGAAATTTTGTTGCGCCTTCTTCGAACAATGGTAGACACATGATGGAAGGAAGCATTTCTATCCCAATGAACCAATCTATTAATTCAAGATTTCTGAACCCAAAACTACTCTTCCTAACTCAGAATATCATTTAGCTCACTGTGCAATTTGTTTTCCAAGGCTAGCATGGATGAAGAGGGGTGTGTCGTCAAAGCTTTTTGGACTCTGCCCAATCTGGCGATTACCCGCTTCTTTTTGACGAAGATATTACCAAAATGGTTTTTATTCCAATCCACTGCCTTAGTAGCAAATTTTTCCGACGCTTCTTGTAAGGAGGAGGATCGGTCCTAAGTATCTAAGACAACCCTGGGAAAAGTCAGATCTTCAAGCCAAAAACTTTGAAACCTGAAAGGCTGCGAAAGGTAAACACCACTACCCGGATCAGATTCCAACAGAATGGGGCAATGATCAAAGTGGCAGCGAACCAAATGACTCACCCTCGCATTGGGACCAAAATGGTTTTTATTCCAATCCACTGCCTTAGTAGCAAATTTTTCCGACGCTTCTTGTAAGGAGGAGGATCGGTCCTAAGTATCTAAGACAACCCTGGGAAAAGTCAGATCTTCAAGCCAAAAACTTTGAAACTTGAAAGGCTGCGGAAGGTAAACACCACTACCCGGATCAAATTCCAACAGAATGGGGCAATGATCAAAGTGGCAGTGAACCAAATGACTCACCCTCGCATTGGGATGTAATGCACACCAGCTTGGATTGGGCAAAAACCGATCAATTCTTTCTTGATTCAGATCTGAAATATCTCTCCAATTAGACCAAGTAAAATGAGGACCCAAAAACCCCAAATCAATCATATTACAGCTATCAAGACATTCTTTGAAGATTAAGGACCGATTGGCACTGACAGTCCTACCCTCAAATTTATCCCCATCAACAAATATTTCGTTGAAATCACCAGCAATAATCCAAGGCTTATCATGAAGGTTGGCAACATTTTTCAGATTATTCCACAAAATACATCTTTCACGAAACCTAGGACTAGCATAAATGGCAGTAAGAATATAATCAAGGTTGGAAGAGATTACCTTAACCGAAACATGGATTTCCTGTTTAGACTTGGCAAGCTGCACCTTTTTAGTGTTCCATATAAGCCAGAGGCCACCAGCATAGCCTATTGTGTCCGTATGAATCGCTCCATCAAACGGGAGCTTGTCCGTAATTTCCTTAGCTCTCTCACCGCCAATACGAGTCTCCATGATGATTATAATGGCCGGATTATGGTTATTAGCCAAATCAAAGGCATGCTTAATAAACGAAGCCTTTAGTGCACCCCTACAATTCCAAGCAATCACATTCACTCTCTGTCTCTTAGATTTCTCTTTGATCTGCTCTATACCCAGACACTTATGGCCAAAGACACCAAGCTCCAAACCCAGAAACCCATGGCCAAAGACCCCAAGAACGATAGAATTTGCTAAGATTTTTGAGAGAGCCCATTGGGTTCACACAGTTCAAACTTTCGGATCTTCCTCAACCCGTCCAAATCCCCACCCGTTTATAACAGAGTACCATCTGGGAAGAACTGGCCGGATGAGCACCACGTGTCGGCCAAAATCATTAATGGTTGGATTTGGTTGGTTTGGAGGTCAAGGACGACGGAGTGGGCATAACAATCTCGCTTCAAAACAGCGTCGCTTCGGTCGAAACGACAGTGGCCCTTAGGGAGCATTTTGCGCGAGGGGCTGATGTTGGTTCGGTTTAGAAGGTAAAGTGTGGGAAGCAAACCCTAGAAATTTCTTCACAAAGCTAAGCTTTTTGAGAAAGGGAGAGATATCTCAGTTGGATTTGGGTTGGTGTTGGGCCCG
Source organism: Quercus aquifolioides (assembly GCA_019022515.1). NCBI lineage: Eukaryota > Viridiplantae > Streptophyta > Magnoliopsida > Fagales > Fagaceae > Quercus > Quercus aquifolioides. The sequence continues at coordinate 46,745,143 of CM032332.1, read as the reverse complement.
AAATTGAAGGAGATGTGTTCTTTTTTTTCTTGTTACTTGTTGTTGTGTTTGGTTGCTAAGAGATGGGTTTGTTTGGTTGGGATCGACTTGCTCTTAATTGATGGTGGTGGTGGGATTGATTGTGAGAATGTGAAGTTTGCTTGGCTGCTCTTGTTATGGGTTTGTTTAGTTGGGTTCGACTTACTCTTAATTGATGGTGGTGGTGGGTTTGATTGTGAGAACGTGAATTTTACTGGGTATATTGATTGTAAGAACATGAAGTTTGATTCTGGGTTTGCTCTTGTTCTGGGATTTGGGAAGAACATGAAGAACAAGTTTTTATGTTCTTACGAAAAAATAATTAAAGTAAAAAAAAGTAATAATAATGATATAAAATTAGATTTAAGGTTTGTTTTTTAATTTAGTTTAAATACTCTGATTTGGCTTTTTTTTTTTTAATTTAATTTAAATGCTGACATGGCATTTAAAAATGCCATATAATCTTTTTTAATAATATTTTAATGGCCACGTCAATGCCATGTCAGCAAGTAGGGCATTCCATTAGACACGTAGGATTTTTCCGTTGGTTGGCTGACGGCAATGACCATTTTAAAAACAATTTTATTTTTTTAGGGATGACATTAGGAACGAAATCAATTTTGGGACCAAAATAGGAATTGACCCAAAATGTAGAGACCAAAAGTGCATTTTCGTCTCCTTTTTTTTTTTAGTTTAATTTGACTATAACTCGATTTTCTAAAAATCGAGTTTCAAAACAAGAGCATATCCCTAAATAGTTTCAGAAATGAGGTATTTTGCTTAAACTTTTCGTCGAAAGGAGTATATCCCCATTTTGGCCATTAACAACATAACACATATTTCTACAATACTTTTTTACCCACATGTATTTTCACAATACTTAAATAATGTTGCTAGAACAACATTACCAAACAGGTCCTTAAACAACAGTTTACAGTATTTGAATAACATTACACGTATTTTTATACATTTTTTCACTCATACGTATTTTCACAAAATACAAACAATGTTACTAGAAATCTCTTACCAAACGGGCCTTTACTTTAATTCAAGCCCAACCAAATATGATAAAATAGGTGTAAATATAAGATTAGATTTTTTTTTTTTTTTTTTGGTTTCCTACAATGTTTTCTCAAAACTTTCAACTAGAGACTAATCACTGTTCCGGATGGGTGAGCCCAAATTAGCATTGTTAATAAGTTGCTATTTAGGATGTGTTTTGAAAATATTATGTAGCCAACATTAATCTTTAAATGTTGTTGATTACAATACCGATGATGCATATTTCTAAGAAGGGGTGAAAGACTAATGGATTTATTTTAATACAAGAAATCAGTTATATTTGGTTAAAAAAAAAATCCTTTAAGAAATAATTTAAGTTTAGCAAAGCCACAAAACATAGATATAATAAAGACATTCAGAAGGAATCTAAATAATTATGGTTCCGAAATAAAAATATTCATAATTGCATCTGAAATTTTTATCAACCAGATATTCAATGAACTTTTATTCATCTACTAGTCAACGAACCTAGAGTATTCATTTGATGATTACTAGCATTTTTTTTTTTTTTTTGGCTGAATAATTTGATGATTACTAGCATTTGAGACATGTTAAAGATGAGGATACATCAAATTGTTTCATATTTTTTTTGCGTTTTATTAATAGGTCGGAAATCTGAATATACTTTTTTTTTTTCTTCTTCAGGATTTTAATGCTTGTTTCTATAGTGCAATTTTGCTGATTTCAAATGTTGTGGAAAAAAAAAAGAATAAAAAGAAAAAGGGGGGTTAGGGATGGGATTGGCTTGAATTTTCAAAGTGAGACAACAGTACGTACGATTTTTGGGCAACAAAAGAGACAGAGAAGGTGCGGGGGATTAAGAGAGAGAGACAAAAATGATTAAGGTTGCGTTTGTTTTGGCTTCAAACGATTTCAGGAAATCCTTTTACACCTTTCCGAGTGTTTGGTCGTGCATGGAAAATAGAGTTTTCTGGAAAATCATTTACTTTGACTGTAAAATAAGGCTTTTGACCCCGAAAATGAATGCAGCTTTTGTTTTACCTTCAAATCATTTCTGGGCTCATAGACGCGTAAAGAGAGAGAGAGAGAGAGAGAAAGAGAAGAGAGAGTGAGCTAGATCGTGCCCCAACCCCAGACATGCCGGCGAGATTGCGCCGTCGAGTTTGCACCGCCGAGATCGTCCCCCCGAAATCGCACCCTAGCACCGGCACCGCCATCTAGATCGTCACCACCCAAGACCGATCCACCCAAAACCGATCTCGTTCTCGACCCAAAGCTCATCGGCGCTGCCAATCTCGTCGTCTCAATCTCATCGCCCATGACCGATCTCATCGTCTCGATCTCGTTGCCCATGACCCATGACCGATCTCTCTCTTTCCCTCAGTTTTCGATCACTCTCTCTTCCTCCCTCTCTCAGTTTGACCAAATTTTTTAGTTTAATGAATTGTTTTGAGCAGATTTTTGTTTCTTTAAGTGTATATATTGAAATTTTCTGTAATAAAATTTGTTTGGATACTGAGAAAATGGCTGAGAAAATGTGAAAAATTTGTAGGAAAATAGCATTTTTAGAATGTTACCAAACACCGAAAATCGTTTTCTGGACTATTTTCCATTGCACAACCAAACATCCAGATTTTATTTTCCTTACGGGAATTCACTTTCCCCTGCATTCATTTTACACTCAAAATTCGATTTACATTGAACCAAACACAGCCTAAGATTTCTGTCAATAGCAAAATTGTTGCTCTCTGCCCTAGACAGACCCAGATACAGGCTGTAGGTTGTCGCTGTGCCCCCAAATCAAATAGCAATGAATAGTCTTTTATTGTACTCCATCAATTAATTCCTTCCCTTTGCCAATCGCATGCACTAGCAATAAACAACAATACTTTTGCTATCGCCAATCCAACCAGTGTGCGGATTTACTGGCTAGAATGGGTGCTTTTTAGGAGCTTGGTTTTATTTCCTTCGTAAGTCCACCTGTGGACATTTGCAATGCTTTTGAGTTTTGAGGATGATTTGAATGGTGTGTATTATAATAGGATGTGCGCTGAACCTGTTGTAATTGCTTAGTTTGTTTAATGCATCATCGTCTGTTTACCAAAATAAAAATAAAAATAAACAACAATACTGTGTCTGTACTTATCCATTGCACATTGCCTTCTTCTATATATATATCGGTTGCCACTATTCCTACACCCCCACATAAACCCATTAAGCCCAACCAATTATGATAAAATAGGTGTAAATATAAGATCATTTAGTTTTTTCCCCTAAAGTATCGAACTTTTATCGGTTATTGTGACATACCTCCAATAAATTTTTTTTCTTGCACATTTATAACACCTACGAACATATCCTTTTTTAAGTATCTACTTCCAATTTTTTTTTTTTTTTTGATAGGATAGTTCCAATGTTCTAGAGGATAGAAGAAACAATCTTTTTTTTTTTGAGAAACAGAAGAAACAGTTAAATTCACATGATTAATGATTTATATGAGAAAACTTCCATCTATAATGTCATTGTCATGTATGAATTTTTTTTTTCTTTTTTTTACTATTCTTTTGTTGGAAAAAATTATATATAAGTGGGAATAAATTTCAGCAAGCACAACTATACAAAAACACAAAAATTTATGTGGAAGACCCATTTTCCTTGAATGGAAAAAAACTCTAGATAATTTCATTATATTAAATAAAGATTATAACACTTAAGGATAAAATCACATAAAACAAAAAAAAAATCAAATTAATTGCATAGAAATTCCCTAAAAATAATAAAAATACCTTCAAATATATTATAAAGTTTCATTAAAATGAAAAAACTATACTAAAAATTAAATAGAGGATTTCAAATAGAATGCATTCATGAAATTAAAAGTTAAAGTAAAAAAAGAATAATTTTTTTATTTTTATTTTTTAGTTTTGTAGGGCACAAGAATTTAGATAAGGTACCTGTGCCACGGGTCTTATCCATGGCCGAGGAGTCCATTATCGTGCCAAGGAGGCCACACGCTCGGACAGTGAGGCCACGTCAGTGGCACGTTACCAGAGGAGGTCATACAGTAGAGAAAGAGCTTTGGAGAGGGGGTCAGCCCTGACATGACTGAAGGGATGGTGGCTTCCCCCACATTTAATGCATCCCACTAAAGCTCTTGGCTGCATTTATGTGGAGAAGACCCCTGAACAGTGCTGCCTCGGCCGCCACAACTCACAAGGGGTTTAGGAAGGTGTCTGATGGGACAAACACTTAAGTGGTGGACTGGATGATTAACAAATAGAGGGCCAAGATCACTTGAAGGGAGCTATATAATGTGAGAGACCCTCCAAGGAACGGGAGGCAGAAAATCTATAGAGAAAAACACCACAGCATGAAGAATAGCAACTGTAATAAAATCTAAGAGAAATATATTCAATAACTACTCTCCGATCACTACTTCGGAAAGCTGACTACACAGGGAGGGTTGCAAAATGGGCAACGGTCATAGGAGCTTTCGATATTAAATACATGTCTCGCACCTCTATAAAAGGCCAGGTCCTCACCGACTTAGTGGTTGAGTTTGCTGAGCCTTCGTTTGAAGAAAACAATGAAAGGCCGAGCATGGATGGAAAATCAGTTGGGGTGGTCTCCTTGCGGGAGCCTCTACCTGGAAAGTGTATGTTGACGGTGCAGCAAACCAAAGGGGATTACGAGTGGGGCTAGTTGTAGTGTCCCTGAAAGGATCATCATTGAGAAATCCTTAAGGCTAGGCTTCTCGGCCATGAACAATGAGGCCGAGTACGAGGCTTTGCTGGAGGGGATGGTTATGGTTCAGAAAATGGGAGGAAGAGCAGTGGAAATGTTTTCAGATTCGAGGTTGGTTGTAGGCCAAGTAAAGGGGGAACTAGAAGCCTGGGATGTGAGAATGCAAGAATACCTGAACTAGGCTAGACGCTTGCAATCAGGGTTTGACTCTTTTTCCTTACACCAAATCCCTAGAAGTAGAAATTCGCATGCTGATTCCCTTGCCACTGTTGCAACCTCCTCGGCGCAGAGTCTACCTCAGGTCATCCTAGTCGAGGATCTATGCCACCCCACTGAGATGGAGAGGAAAAAGGTCCAGATTCATCAACTAAGGGTGGGACCTAGTTGGATGGATCCTGTCGTCCTATTCCTTAAAGATGACATCTTGCCCGAGGAGAAGGAGAAGGTTGATAAAGTGTGAAGAAAGGCTCTGCGATTTTGGCTGTCCGAGGACTAAAAGTTATACAAACGCTTTTTTTCTGGGTCATATTTACTATGCATTCATCCTGAAGCAGTAGGGTCACTCCTAAAAGAGTTTCACGAGGGAATTTGTGGAAGCTATACAGGAGGCAAATCCTTGTCTCACAGGGCCCTTATGCAGGTATATTGGTGGCCCAACAAGCAAAGGGCAGCGCAAGAATACGTGAAGAAGTGTGACCAGTGTCAGAGATTTGCTTCCAACATTCATCAGCCAGGGGGCGTTCTTAATCTTCTGTCCAGTCCCTGGTCTTTTGCTCAATAGGGCTTAGACATTGTAGGACCCTTCCCCAAGGCACCGGGAAACAGGAGATGGCTTCTGGTCAGCACTGATTACTACACCAAGTGGGTTGAAGCTAAGCCACTAGCAAACATTAGGAATGTGGATTCCAAAAGGTTTGTGTGGAAGAACATTGTCACTCGGTTTGTAATCCCCTATACCCTCATCTCAGACAACGGACTTCAGTTTGATAGCAAGGCTTTCAGAAAATATTGTTGTGATATGGGTATCACGAATAGGTATTCCACTCCAGCTTACCCCAGGGGAATGGGCAAGCCGAGACTGTTAATAAGGTTATAGTGAATGGACTCAAGAAGAGGTTGGATGATGCAAAGGGCAAATGGGTGGTCGAGTTTCCACATGTCCTCTCGACATATTGGACCACCCCTTGTAGGTCAACAGGGGAGACCCCATTTTCAATGACCTATGGAGCTGAGGTTGTGATTCCTCTGGAGAGTAGATTCCCAACACTGAGAACTAGCTTATTCGCCCCAAACAACAATGACAACCTACTAGAAAAGAGCCTGGACCTAGTTGAGGAGCGAAGAGAAAACACCATGGTTCAATTAGCATATTACTAGCAGAAACTCAAACAAGGGTATGATTTCAGTGTGAAGTTAAGACCATTGAACCCAGGTGACTTAGTATTGAGGAAGGTGGTGGGTACTGTAAAAAACCTAGCATGGGGGAAGTTAGGGCCCAATTTGGAAGGGTCGTATCGTATCACCTCGGTAGCAGGCATATGAGCATACTTCCTAGAGGATCTAGATGAAAAAGCTGTACTGCGGCCCTGAAATGTAAATAACCTGTGAAGGTACTATTATTAACGAGAGGCAGCTTTGCTAAGTTTTCATTTATAACCTTATGTGTTGCATTAACTACTTGCGTGAGTATTAAACAGAACCTTGGCCATGCCTAGCTCCTTGGACCACATGCCTTAGGTAAATTAATACTTCACGTTCTTTTTCTAAGTGTTAATCAGAATCTTAGTTATGCCTGGCTCCTCAGACCACATGCCTTGGGTAAATTAACATTCTCCATTATTTCTCTAAGTGTTAAACAGAACTTTGGTTATGCCTGGTTTCTCAGACCACATGCCTTAGGTAAATTAACACTCTCCATTATTTCTCTAAGTATTAAATAGAACCTTGGTCATGCCTGACTCCTTGGACCACATGCCTTCGGTAAATTAATACTTCATGTTATTTCTCTAAGTGTTAAATAGAACCTTGGTTATACCTGGTTTCTCATACCATATGCCTTGGGTAAATTAACACTCTCCATTATTTCTCTAAGTATTAAACAGAATCTTGGTCATGCCTGGCTCCTCGGACCACATGCCTTGGGTAAATTAATACTTCACATTATTTCTCTAAGTGTTAAACAAAACCTTGGTTATGCCTGGCTCCTCAGACCACATGCCTTGGGTAAATTAACACTCTCCATTATTTCTCTAAGTATTAAACAGAACTTTAGCCATGCCTGGCTCCTCAAACCACATGCCTTGGGTAAATTAACACTTCACGTTATTTCTCTAAGTGTTAAACAGAACCTTGGTTATGCTTGGCTCCTCAGACCACATGTCTTGGGTAAATTAACACTCTCCATTATTTCTCTAAGTGTTAAATAGAACCTTGGTTATGCCTGACTCCTCAGACCACATGCCTTGGGTAAATTAACACTCTCCATTTTTTCTCTAAGTGTTAAACAGAACTTTGGTCATGCTTGGCTCCTTGGACCACATGCCTTGGGCAAATTAATACTTCACATTATTTCTCTAAGTGTGTTGTTTCTCTTTAAAGACTTAGATCCCCCTATTGATTACACAGTTTTTTGTACAAACACATAGTCTTTTTCTTTTTTTTTCTCTCACTGTTTATATGGGAGCAAATCATTTAAGTTAACAACCACTCAGTGCCTTTAAGCTTTTGATAAGATATGGGTGCTCACCCTTAGAAGCATCATCAATTTGAAATCTCAACAAAAGGTAAAACGATAACTACACCAACTATAGATAAATATTGCAAGGAAAATAAAGATTCATGAAGAAAAAAATGATATCTTTTCATTGAACAGAAAAAAAAGGGGGGGGGGGGGTACATTATAAATAGTGGCAAACTACCACAACAAAAAAGAGAAAAGTACAAAAAAGAAGAGAAAAGTAAAAGAAAAAGATCCTAAAACTATGCCTTGGCTCGGGGAGGGTCATCTTTGGGATCAGCATCCTTAGCCTTGGAGGCAGCATCTTTGGCCTTGGAAGCAGCATCCTTGATCTTGAGGGCAGCCTCTGTACCCTTGGCTTCTGGCGGGGGCTTGACCTCCTTGCCTTTGCCTTATCCTCTAACCAAGGACCACCCTGGCCAGCCCCCATATCCTTAGCCGCCTCAACCCCCTAGCCTTGGTCCCCAGCCTTGCTAGGCCTTTTGGGGATTTCAGGAGGTGGAAGAAAGGCCTGGGTGGTAGAGGGCTGCTCGGAGGAGGTTAGGGCGAGAGCAACGGGAGGAAGAAGCGCAGTTGGAACTTCACGAATGTCCGCAGGGTAGAAGATGTTCTCAGTGTTCCTCCACTCGAAGGCAGCAAGAACTCCTGCCCAGTTAAGCGCCTCTGCCCACACTTCCTTGCAGTAGTTCCTGCAAACCGCCGCCAGCTCCTCTGCCAAACGGATCTCCGTCTCCTGCACCCTAAGATCATAGGATGCCTACTCCGCAGCCTTCGCTGCCTTCTTGGCCGTCCGAGCAGCCTCTTTGGCCTTCTCTAAATCTGCCTTCAGCTCTAGGACTTGCTATTTGGCTGTGGCCAGCTCTATTTCAGCATAGTGAAGCTTTTTGCATTGCTTCTCAGCTTGGTCTTGGGCATTCTTCAGGCCGGCCTCGGCGCTTTTCCGCTCCCTCTCCTCAGCTGTTAGCTTCACCGTGAGCTCCTTGTTCTTTTGCTCAGCGGCGCCCAAGGCCTTGTTGGTCTCGGCGTGGAGGTTCACCTCAACCCTAGCCTCATTCCTGGCATCCTTGACCCACTTCTCGGCCACAAAAACCTCCTGGATAGCCTGCACAGAAATAACAGAGGAGTAAGTTATAAAAAAAAAGAAGAAGAAGAAGAAGAAGAAGAAGAAGAAGAAGAAAAGAAAACGCCCTTAGCGAGGCATGCCAAGGAACTTACCAAGGCTAGATCCCTCTTCAGGCACAAGAAAAGGTCTGGCTACCTCATGTGCTTTAAGGTAGCCATATCCTTCGGTAAGAGGAGAGGCTGCTCTAGGGCCTCGGCCAGATATTGGGTGTGCCCTCTCTAGAACTCCCTGATGGTGGAGTTCTAGGGAATGGCCGCCCCGTCCATCTCAAGCCGAAGGTCCTATGAAGGGTTTTGGTGGCGCACCTCAGCCACGTTTTGGTCCTCCCTGCTGTCGGCCGAGGAGGTCCGCCCTTGGCCCTTGGCCATTTTTTGTTGCTTTGGCTCCTTTTGGCGGACCACCTTTCCCTTCTCGGTTACTTCCTTCTCCTTCCTTTACTTTTTTCAGTTGGGCATGGGAAGCAGATTGATTGTGGGAGAAGGAGGGGGGGGGGGGGAGAGCAGGAAGGGGTTGGGACCCTGAGGTGTCCTTCTGCGTAGGCCCCTTAGCCCTTTCCGCGAGGAGCTCCTTCAGGCCTTTCTTCCTGTTCAGGGCTATCTCTTCTTCCTACTCGGAATTACTGTCCACCGGGGCAACTATGATTTTGGGGGAACGAACGACGAAGGACCTGTCAAGCTCACCCTCCAAGTCTGAGACCTCCACAGGCTCTTCTTGCGCCTCCCCTTCTTCCTCGAGACAAAATTGGTCTATCTCAATCTCAAGTGACAGGCGTGAGGAGGCTATCTCTTCCCTTGGAGCCGCTACTTCACGAGGGGAACGACGGAGGGGTAGCTCAACTGGCGGGAGATCTTCTCGGGCTAGGAAACTAGGCATTGAGACGTCTATTCGGGCTAGCCGAGGATCGCCTGCTCTTATCGCGTGGCCCACATCCTGGAACTTATTCGACAAGGGCTCGAAGTCGAGGATGAGGTGGACAACTTTCAATTGCCTATCTTCGCTCACAAACACTTCAGATCTCAGCACCTTGTTGAGACCCACGACATTGACGAGGTTAAGGTTGGGAGCTACGTGTCTTTTATCTGCAAAAATATCCGAGAAGCAAAACCACGGTTAGAATAATGAGGTCATCCATCAGAGGTAAACGTAATACTAAAAGAAAGAAGAAAGCAACAAAATCGCAAAGCTAATGCCCATGATTAAAAACAAAAGAGAGACCTAAACCTAGGGTACCCCACCTGGCTCTCCCTCCTAGACTGGGCAGTGAAGACCGTTGTACCATTCCCCCGAGACTATCAGAAAGTCATCCTTCATGCCTTGTTGGATTTGGGAAGGCACGTGACGAGCCTGACAACAGACAATCTAGAATTATGATAAAACCCTGAGTCTGCGAGTAGGTGACAATCGTACATCTACACAACGTCGTGCCAGGTGAGGTTTAGCCCCATTTGCTCGTTGAGAGCGTCTACACTACCCAGGACCCTAAATAGATTGGGTGCGCATTGGTGGGGGCACGGCCTATAGGCGATTAAATAGTCCCTAGTTACTCTACCCATGGGGAAGTGTTATTTCCCCTTCTATGAAGGCGATCATGGGAATGAACACCTCCCCTTTGTTCCTATGGGTAAGCCACTGACTGGGAGCACAATACCGCACTGGGGAATGTGGTATTTAGCCCTAAATCCCTCCATGTCAGCGGGAGAATCTACGAGGTGAGCGAATCTACCCATCTAAGCAGACTAAGGTGAAGTGAAAGAAATTTTGAAGGAAAGGAAATAAAGAATAGAAGGCCGAGGAGACTAGCCGAGGAGAAAAGAACTTAAAAGTGAAAGAACTTATGAGAATAAGCACAAGAGTTGCTTTCAGAACTTTTTAAGGGTTTAAATTTTTTTGAAAGATCTGGAAGCCTCAGAAATGTGGAAAGCTCTGAAGGTTTGAGAGTTTGGGAGTCTGGAGAGCTCGAAGATTTGTAAAGTGGGAAAATGATTCCCCTAGGCGCCTTATATCGGAGGCGGAATTCGGTGGGAGTTATCCCACCCAAAATTTGAGGAGAAACGCCAACCGTAGGATCTCCATCTCACCGTAGGATGTGGGGAACAAAGCGCCACCTGGAGCATTTAATGAGACGTTGCAGACTCTGAAGCGCCAGAACGGTTGCAAGACACGCGAAGTGATGCTTTCACATGTAGAAATAATTACAATGTATCACTTAGAATTGGTGAGACTTCCTTTATCCAAACTGTCTTAGAAACAAAATAGAAGGCATAGTGTGACGCAATTCCCCTTTCCAAATTTGAAGTCTTTAAGAGTTAGCTCCATCTGTGAGAAGTGCATGCGCTTGTATGACCATGCTTCTCTCAACAAATGTCTAAAGGTAGCTTGCCATGGCTTCATGAAATGTCTGCAGTTGTTTTGCCAGGCAACCCTCTACTATATGCAAAACAAATGTAATATAGAAAATGTTTATGTCCTTCCATGATCCCCTTATAAAAAAAACGTTATACTAAAGAAATAATATGTTATTAGTAAAATTTTAAACATGGTAAGTGAATAATGGTATGCTCTTTTCCATAATTGTTCTTGGAATTAAAAGGTAATAACTAAAAAGATTTAAAGAGGTAATAGAGGATGAGTCATGTAAAATAATGATATTCTCATTTTTAAAATTGTTCTCATTGAAAAAATTAAAATGTAAGGATTCTAAAAAATAAAATAAAAAACAGATGTAAAATAATGGAAGAGGAGGGATCATTTTATTTATTAATTTACTTATTGAGAATTTGGGATCATTTTAATTCATTTGTACTAATATTAGCTTTATGTAAAAACGGTCTTCTAGCAAATCAATATCCTTTTGAAATTTTCCTCAAAAAAAAAAAAAAATCCTTTTGAATGTAAATTTATTACTTTGTTCTAAAAAAAAGGGTTATAACATAATTTGGATTTATTTATCATTTTTTTCCTTATTGGAAATGTTTTTGGGCTAATAGATGGTAATTCATGTGGGCTTCAAACATGCGACTGTAAAAAGGAAACATTTTACGGTGACATTTATTGTCTTCCATATGAATAGAATTATGATTTTGCAAATTATTAATTAATCACAACAAAAATGAACTAAAGTGGCTTTAAAGGCCATTACCTAAATAAATTAATTTAGAGAAAATGAAATGATTTAGTAGTAGATGAATATTCATTCTCATTGTGAATCCCTAATTTTAAGAAGAGATGACACGTGTTATCATATTATGCTTTGAGAAAGGGACACATATCTAAGTAGTGTGCATCTTCCAGTTTGGAGACCCAACTTTTTTTTTTTATAAATATTGTAGATGATACTTTACAATTTCATTTGAAATAATTTTTATGTATATTAAGACTTATGTATATTAAGACCTACATATAATACTTATTAATATTTATGTTTGGCCACAATATTGTTGAATATTGTGAAACATGATTTTCTTAATTCATATTTTATTTTTAAAATTTTGTATATAAGACTATAAAATATAATAACATTTATTGTTAAAAGTAGATTTTATTTTTTAAAATAATTAAATGATTTTGAAATCTATGAATAAGAATTTAAAGCATGAAATACTTTTATATCCTAAAATTACATAAATTTGAGCAATCTATCAAACACTTCTTCAACCACTCTATTCTGACAATCAAATATGGAGATCACAATCGCGAATACCCAATTCATTATCTCAATGAAATTAAGGAAATCATTTGTTGTAATTTTATTGTTTTTAGTTAGGCTTCCACATCCTTAAAAAAAAAGCGAAAAAATACTTTGAAATCATCATCGATTTTTATTTTTTTTTATCACTATGGCTCATACTGCACAAAATAGCTATAAAAAAACTTAAGAACCTAGACCAATCCCAAGTCCTTTACCCCAATCCTTTGACAAGAACTAGAAGCCTAAATACCATTAGGGGTCCAATCATTCCACTAATTAACCAATGTTATTTTTTGAAGAGTGTTGTTTTCTCTATGAAATTAAGACGATCATGCTCTCCTTTGATCTATGTATGAAATTCATATACAAAAGTGTCACTAACAAGTTAATGTTAAATAATGTTTCTTGTTTAGGTTTTAAGCAGTTACAAGAATGACTTGATTTATCCCATTATAGAGAATACCTTAGAATTGGCAAATGAGTTGTATGCTCTTGCTAATGGATCATAAAAAGAACCTTAAAAAGCAAGCCATTTTTTCAATAACTAATAGTGCAATACTTTTGAAATTTGAGAGGCCAATGTCGCTCAAGGCAAACTTCAAGAATCAAGAATGCATTTTAGCAAAAAATTCAAAATATGATGCTATTATATCATGGGACAAAAAACCCGTACAACACATCACATGCTTTAAGACTAACATGACGCAGTGGTTACCGTAAAATTCACACTCTGTTAGGTAATACAATTATTGATTCAATGGGTCCCCATAACGTGGAAGAAAACTCTATCTGGGGAAAATAAGGTGAACAAATATTTATCCACAAATACAATATGACTTCAAAATGTAAATGCTGAAACAGTACTTGAAAAAATATATAATGATTTTTTCAATGTAGCCTTACATCACTTGATATCCATAATGATTTTAAATAAACCAAGAAGTTCAATTCCTTCATGAGGGGATATATATAATTACAATCCCACCAGTTCAAGTAGTTAATCTAAGGACTATCTAACTGCACCAAAAACAAATAGCAAAAGTGAAGCGTCCAGCCCACATACATATAACATATTATAACCATCCTTGAAATTGCAACCCTTTAATGAACAATGAACACTCATCCCTGTAAACAAAAAACATTTGAAAAAAAATACTACATGAATCAAATGTAAGAAAAATCAATTATAATGAATATTTAAATACATGCCAGGATAATCAAATAGCTCATGCCATCAAAAATAACATTTCAGCTAATCCAATGCATCAACGGTGGTAAATAATTAGTTCGTAATTATTACAGGAAACTTAAACTACAATCATTACAAGGTGTCGAAGTAAATAAGTACATACTATAAACAATTAATCTTAAGTGCAAAGTCAAAGTGAATCAACCACAATAAAGATTCAATAGTTAGTAACAATCACTAAACCAAATTAAAACAAACTATATCAATGGTATCATAATGACATGAACAATTCACCATAAACTTGAAGATGAACTGGATCTCACTTTTGTGTCTAGTTTTGAAAGTTAACAGGATTAGGGCTGTAACTGTAGAGAAAGAAGAAAAGACAATACATGTATGTGATTGAAATGGGCAAAACCATGCCAAATTTTATACATGTACTAAATCAAATTGAAACTCAAGATATACATGTGATTAACTGGCAAAACTTTGGCTTATGATATTTTTGAAATCAAACATTCTTATAGCTTCAAGTAGAGTTGATTGCACCAATATAGAAAATTTAAATGGCCACGATTTCCGTAGGTCATATAATATATGTTCTATACACTACAAAAAAATCGTCATGTCCCAGCGTTTTTTTTTCAGTGCTTTTAAAAACTGCCGTAATAGGTAATTTAAGGATATATAAATTAATTTATATAAGACAACAATACTTAGTATTATGTTTGTTAAAAACAAAAAAAATTGAATCACATTAAGGCGGTTTCAGAACTAGTGCATTAAGTCTTCATCTATTTTTGTTTATTTTTTATTATATTTTTTTATTTCTGAAATAAACGCCGGAATAAGCAACACTTATTACGGCGGTTTTAAAACCGCCGTGATAGGTCCAAAGTAAAGTACGGCCTTTCAAAATTTTTAAAAGAATTTGAAAATTGCTTGACTTATTGTGGCGGTTTAAAACCGCTGCAATAAGTACAAACTCACCATAATAGGCTTAAAACTTATTACAGCGGTTTTATGCCGCCGTAATAAGTCAAAAAAGTTGTTGCAATAGGTCTTAACCTATTTTTCTTCTTATGTTCGGTTGTTCTTCTTAACTCATAGCCGCCACAATAAGTCCAGTTTTTGCCATAATAGGTTTTAAGTTAAGGTTTCATTTTTTTTTTCTTTTTGGTAAATGTGGGTACAGCTTTAAATATTATATTTTTAACATTTCTTGCTATGGTTTTTGTTCTTTTTTGTTTATAGTATCTCAAATTAAATAATATTGCAGGTTTTGTTGATCTTCAAAATGGGATCTTTGTTCTGTGTATATGCTTCTGAGATTCCGAATTTATAATTTTCTATCATGTTTGAAACCATGCAATTCACATCTTGTCTTTTGTTTTGATAAAAGTTTTGGGTTTGGTCTCTTTAGTTGTTTTTCCTAAACCATGCACTTCGGCAAGAGCAGCTTTTGAAGGATTAGAATCTAGCACCAAATAGAAAATAGGCCCATCTTCTGTGGTTCTGATAAGTTCTTTTCACTTTATTGTTCTTTCAATTTCCATATGTCAAGGTTCTTGTGAAACCAAGTGGCTTTAATAAAGAAACAATATATTCCAACTGACATCTGCGAGTGACCATGTTAGGATCAAACATACAGACCAACTACATCATCTTCTAATAAACTTCTGATGTCCACAGGCGGACAGTTGTATGAAATAAAGTCAGTAGCTTGATCGAAACCCATCCTAGCTAACAAATCTGCACAGCGATTGGCTTGACGAAAGCAATGTCTAAACTGAACCTGTTGAAACCGAAGCATCAATTGCTTGCAATCCTCCAAGACATTGGTAAAAGGTAATCTTTATTTGGGACCTTGAGAAAGTGAGGTATATGACTTATCATATTTCGATATAGCCATTGTTGTTGTGAAGATAATAGTTATCATTGTTATTTGTCCAATAAATATATATGATTCATACAACTTTTGATGGTTCATTTTATACCCCACTAACTCCAGTGTGTCATGTGTCTATTTAAAAAAAAAATTTTAAAAATGACTATATTATAAGAAAAGTGAAATGACCAAAAGGAAAATTGTAATTGGTAAAATACAAAGTGAAACATCTAAAATAGAATAGAGGATTTTTATTCTTACTTGTCACTAGAGAGATTAGAATTTTTTTAAAAAGAATCTAGAAAGATTAGTATTTGTTTGTGGAATTGAACTAAGAATCTAGAGATAATTTGAATCACATTATTTTATTGCTTAACATTCATTATGGAAGTTATTAAGTTCTAATTGTGTTTAAATTATACGTGAAAGTGTTGCCTAATATAAGTGTGTTTGACATAATCTTTTTTTCTTACTGGAAATTACAGTTCGAGCTCTTACAACAACAGATTGACAATCTTCGAAGGAAGGTAAATTGTGCAATTTGTTAAATCATCTCTCTCTCATACACACACTTACCATTATTATTATTATTGAACCTTTGTCATCTCATTCCCTTCTGTCATATCTAATCATTAATAATCCTTCTTGTTCACATTTAGGGGAAAATGCTTCATGATGAAAATGAAAATATCTACCATCTGGTGAGTGTAATTCTTATGAGCTTATGTAGAGTTGAATGCTACATAGTTGTATCATGCATGGCCCTCGCGCGTGAATTTGACTAGAAATCCATTATTCTCAATCAATTAGTACTAGAGCCAAAAACATTTTTTAATTTTTTATAATTGATGTTGAGGTAGTGACTTGTAATTGGCAGATAATAAAGTAAAATCAATGGTGGTGGGTTAGTAGGCCTGCAACCAACAAGTTTCCTCAGTACACATTTCTTGCTCTCTATTAAGTGGCCTACTCTATAGTCACTCCAAAGTGCAGTTCTAGACTAATAATACCAATTTCCCAAGGTATGTATTCTGATGGGAGCAAAAGCAACCAATCCCATTTTATAGCCACAAGCTTTAAGTTTCATGGACCACAAAGTTCAAACTTTAAACCATGTAATAACGGAAGGGGTCCGGTTAATGAGTGCCCTAAGAGCATAAATTAAGCTATCTATATTTGAAAACATTTTCTCGGAAATTTAAAAAATTGTCAATACTTTTTCAATTCCCATTAAAATGCTTTTGTGACAGTTTTTTCAATTTTTGAGAAAATATTTTCAAATATGGATGACTTAATGTGTGTCCTTAAGGCACACATTAGCAAAATCCATAAAGAAATGTTGAGTCTAAATATATACAGAAGAGCCACATGGTTTTTTTTTTTTTTTTGAGAAGAAAGATACAAGTATCCAATTTTTACAGCCTATTTGGTAGAGTTGTTAAACAACTCATTTTCAATTTTTAAATAACATTACACACTTTTTCACCTACACGTATTTCAAAAAATTATAAACAATATTATTTAAATTCCTCTACCAAACAGTCGTAGTTTTGTTTTATTTTAGTTTTACTTTATTTTTATTTTTTTAAACCAGCGTTAACCTTTAGATCTATTTTAAATAGATCCTGACCATAGATCCAAATCCAATTTGTCACTATTAGCACAAATATCACTTACGCTCTCTAGTCTCTACTCTTTCATACGGAAATATTCAACAGTCTCTCGTCTCTCTCTCTCTATCTTTCTTCAAGTAATCTCTCCCGCAAACACAAACTCACCATTACATTCATAGCAGACACAAATCTACAATCGCACCCACAATATACACAAATGAGAGAAAAGGAAGAGAAACCCATTCGAGCAAGAGAGAAAAACGGCCACCAATTTAAGATGAGCAGCAGGGAAAGGAAAATAGATGCTACTAATGTCAGTCTTATTGATATTTTTCCTCAACTCTCTGCGCTTGATGCTTTCAAAGATAAGAGACCAGATGCAATAGATAGACAAAAATTGACGAATGTGATTTCTTCACTTCGACGAGAAGAAAAATGGGTAAGATTTTAGTTTTCTTTCTCCTTTATTTTGATGTAGCTTTATTTATTTTTATATTTCTATTGATGATGTATGTGTTTTCACTTTTCAAACGATCGAGACATTCTTGAGCTTGCGACAAGATTTATTACGCGGGAATTTGATGTTACAACAGGAAAGGTACTACACTTCGAATACTTTTATCAAAAAAAATTTAGAGGTGTAGGGAAAATTCTGTACTCATTCCATAAAAAGAGCGAGTTCTCGGGCAATGTCATTAACTGTATGAGAGTGAGCCGAGACCTTAAAGTCAACCATCCATTTCATGGGGTGAAAAGCCCATCTGACTTTTCTGCTGTAAAAAAGCAGATATTCAGCACTTCCGTTGGCTTCTGGCCCTTTTGTAAAGAAATGCTTTCCTACTAATTATGAGGAGTGTCTTTCCTGTTATTTCAAGACAATTTTTTTTGAAGTGTTTCTCCATTCGAAGGTGTTGAAACATAATTTATATGTTTCAATGCTTTAATCTTGTGCTTTTCAACAAGAAGCACAAGTTCCAATTCATTCACGCTCTGGAGTATATTGCGGCCTAGAACCCAAACTCATATTATGTGAATAATCTTGGACTTAGTGATATTGACTATAGATTTGAGATGTGGTGGTTGAGAATCCGGGATGACAATGAGGAAACGAAAGAAACCATGATGGATGCGGTATATTACTATGAGGATAAACATTAGAAACTATGTGAAGGTCGCCCAAACTCTCTACTGAGCTTCCTACGCAACTTGCAAAAGCACTTCATGAGTGGTTTGCAAACAAAAGACAAGAGGAAGGCTCAGTAGAGAGTTTGGGCGACCTTCTTATACTTTCTGATGCTTATCCTCATAGTAATATACCGCACCCATCATGGTTTCTTTCGTTTCCTCATTGTCATCCCAGATTCTCAACTACCACATCTCAAATCCATAGTCAATATCATTAAGTCTAGGATTATTCACATATTATGAGTTTGGGTTCCGAGCCGCAATATACTCCAGAGATTGGAGCTTGTGCTTGTTGTTGAAAAGCACAGAATTGAAGTATTGAAACATATAATTATGTTTCAACACCTCCGGATGAATAAACACTTCAGAAAAAATTGTCTTGAAATAACAAGAAAAACACTACTCATAATTAGTAGGAAAACATTTCTTCACAACCCTGGCCAGATGGATGGGAAATTTCATTTCATGAGCCATTTTTAAGGCCAAGCCAGTAAGACAAAAATAAAAAAAAATAAAAAAACAAAACAAAACAAAACAAAACGTGGCCTCTTCTATATATATTTAGATTCAACATTTTTTTATGGATTTTGTTAAGACACACATTAAGCCATCCATTTTTAGAAACATTTTTTCGAGAATTGAAAAAGTATTGACAACTTTTTCAATTTCCGAGAAAATGTTTCCAAATATAGATAACTTAATGTATGCCCTTAGTGCACACATTAACCGGACCCCTTTCTTTATTATATGGTTTAAAGTTTGAACTTTGTGGTCCATGAAACTTAAAGCCCGTGGCTATAAAACGGGATTGGTTGCTTTTGCTCCTGACAGAATAGATACCTTGGGAAATTGGTATTATTAGTCTATAGCTGCACTTTGGAGTGACTATAGAGTAGGCCACTTAATAGAGAGCAAGAGATGTGTACTGAGGAAACTTGTTGGTTGCAGACTTACTAACTAATTTGGGCAAATTCATTATCAGTGAAATTATCTAAATAGTAAAATAAATTAGCAAAAATAATATTGTCAAACAGATACTTCATATTTCCTACCTCTAAGCTAAGGTTTCCAACAATATAGGTGACTTTTAAGAAATTGATATTAATTAACATGTTCTTACGTACTGGTTAACATTCTCCTCTATATATATATATATATATATATATATATATTGATTTACATGTCAATTCAATTAATTAAGAGACAGTCCAGGCTATATATCCAGCACCAAATTCTACCAACTCTTTTTTGTTTATTTATTGGTAAAAATATATTTATATATTACAACTATATATGTTGAGGATTATAAGATTATTGCTACGTGTATGTTGTGGAGGAAGTTCATCATATCCAGAGGGCAGTAGAGTAAAGTGCATCTATTCAGGACCACATCTTCTGATCTAACCACTGGGGAATATTTCATTCACGAAGTAAGGTACAAGGCACTAGCCCATTATTTTCCTTTTTGCTGAATAGGTATCTAGGCCTATGTATATATCTATCAGGATCTCTCTCTCTCTCTCTCTCTCTCTCTCTCTCTCTCTCTCTCTCTCTCTCGTTTTTATATTATTAAAGTTAAAAATACATCAAACTTTAACACTATTTGAACCTGGACAATGATTTTTTTTTTTTTGGTGAAAAGGATAATGCATTAACAAAAACTAACTAATTATTTTTAAATTACCTAATTAACTAAAACCAATTTTAAGGGTTATTAATTAATTAAGGTAAACCAAAAGCCTTGAACCAAAGATTATGGACTTGAAAGTTTGGTTACCCCCAACACCGCCTAGCCAAAGGATTGTAACCCATTCTAATTTTAATTCTAACGTTAACTTTTAGGTTAAAAAGTTTAAAAATTTTAGATACTTGACATTTTGTTTTTTAAAAAGGTTTGTACAGGCAATATATGTATGTATATGTATATGTATAGCTTACGAATATTTATTTCAAAGACTTATTTACAAACAAAAGATGAGAAATATATATAAATAGCATGTGAAGGCCAAATTTAAATATGTATAACTAGCATGTGAATATATGTAACAAAAAATAAAAGGAAAAGGAAGGAAAGATGTCACCTTTCAGCAAATTTATTCTTCATTTTCTCATTCTCATGCACAAACATAATGAACCAAAACATTAGTGCAAGGGGAGGGGGAGTATGTTAGCTTGATTGGGATATGGATAAACAGGCGAATTCCAAATAATATGTTATGCCATTTGGATCTATCAGCATGTAAATTTATTAACCAACAAGAGACTTCATTCGTTCAAAGAAATTGATAAGGGAATTTGGTGACATTAGGGGCCAAAATGTAATTTTGTAAAAGTTTAGGGTTCAAAAGAATCAAAACATGATTTCGTGAAAGCTTTGGGTCAAAATGTTTTTTTTTTTTGGGGGAAAAACCACAAATTATGATTTTTGAGAATTTTGGGATTAAAACATGATTTTGGGAATTTTTTGGGTCAAATGCAATTATGAAGGAAAACTGGTGTCAAAATATGATTTTTAGCAATTTTTGGAATTAAAAGATGATTTTGAGAATTTTCTGTGTCAAAATGCAATTTTGGAGGAAAATCGAGGTCAAAATATGATTTTTGGTAATATTTGGGATTAAAACATGATTTTGGGAATTTTTCTGGTCAAAATGCAATTATGACAAGCTTATGACCAATATATAAATATGAGAAAATTCCATGGCATAATACAAATATGACAAAGCATGGACCAATAAGCAAATATAACAAAACATGGATTAAAATATGAACATGCAAGAAAACATGATGGCATTTTATTAATTAAAAGGAAAACATGTATTAAAAAGTGATATGGGTTTATATCCAAAGTGTAGGGGCCTAGGCCCTGTGTAGGTTCGGATCTGGGCTAACCTTAAAGGAGTGATGGGCTGGGGCTGGATGCCTATTAGAGTTACCTTCCGATTGGGCTAAAACAGAATGGGCCTAAGGCTCTAGAGCTAATAGGCTGGTTGGGTGGGACTAATCTCAATTGAGAGAAGCCCACTGAGCTGGGTTGGATCAAATCCTACGCAAGACTAAACGGGTAAGGAACCCACATCACTGGGTTGGGTCCGACCCGGCCCATTTCCTAATTCCTTCTCAGTAACCCAGTCTCTCAACCCGAGCTGGGTTCGTATTTCCTAATTCTTTTATTTTGTTATGTGTCCAGGTGAGCATAGCGCATGTATGTGTGCGTAGATTAGAAGTAGAATGTGGGTGCTGTGACTCCGTGATGGTGTGTGTATTGTGTACAAAAAGTGTAAACAGAGCTATAGAAAAATAAAAGAGGAATTTCGGGTTTACCCAGTTGATGCCCTCTTCGTTTTTTTTTTTTTTTTCCTCTCTCTTTGCTTTGATTATTGCTGGCTGTGTTGGTTTCTTCTGGCTTCATGCTTGTGGTAACTTCTGTTGGTATTTGGCTGAAAAGAAAACGCAGAGAAAACGGTTTTAGATTCAAGCAAAAAAAAAAAAACAGAATCAGAAAATGAGTAAAGGAGAAAGAAAGCGGAAGCTCATTCAAAAAAATTAAATAAGTAAAAAATTTAACACAACACATTAAAATATTCAACTTTTATCAAATTAACCCACTTTCTTTTTTCTCTCAAACACGATCAAATGAAATTTCGCTCACAAAATCACGAAAAGAAAAAAAAAAACCCAAACCACACCGATTGTGGATCTATAACGTGTGAGGGGTGGTTCAAGGTGGATCTGCAACGGGCCAGGAGCTTGATCGCTTGATTGTGGTTGGGCTGTCGGCGAGGATTTTCTTGGATCTTGGTTTTGGCTGTGGTGGCTTGGGTGAGTTACCGGTTGCGTGGTGCTTGATCAGTTGAGGGAGTGCTTGAGGCAGGGCGGTGACAGCTTGAGCTTGGGCCGGCGGTGAGATTGAGAGTAAGTGAGAGTGGGAAAGGAGAGTGGGCGGCTGGAGGCTGGTGAGTGTTTGTTGTGAAATGAGAGGATTAGGTTTTAGGGTTTATAAGCGTATATATATAGTAGGGTTTTTTTGTAATTTTCTTAAATTGTAACCGGGTCGGGTCGGATCCTTCCCGGGTTTTAAAACCCCGAATCTGACAATATTATTTATCGGGTCGGGTAAAATCCGACCCATTAGAGTTGATCCGGGCCAAGTACCCACGGATCGGGCTGCAATTGCCATCCTCTGCTGGATTGGGGATATATCTCTTGAAATGGACTTTAAGGTATAAACTAGGAGTTAGGCTCAAGAGAGGAGTTGGAGCTGCGGTTTGAGTTGAGTTTCACCTAGGAGTTGGAGCTGGATTGGGGATATATCCCAGCCATCCATGTATCCAAAGTATCACCAGACCTGTGCCACACGTCGTGTCTTAAAACCACACTTTCTATTTTATTAAAAATTAGAACAAAAATAAGGCGGAAATCACATTTTCGTCTCTACATTTTTAGGCGATTCCCACTTTGATCTCTAGATTTTATTTTTACCGCTTTTAGTCCCTATCCTGAAAAACGCTTTCCATTTTGGTCATTGGCGTTACATCAGAGACGGAAAATGCACACATGGCAAACGGCAGAATTAAAAAATATATATTAAAAGTATTTTATTTTATTTTAAAATAAAATAAAATTTTAATTATAATTTAATTACTTAAATAATAATTGTTCTTCATGTTCTTCCATGTTCTTCTCCCAAGAACATGGTTGCCCAGAAAATAAGAAAGTCAATATTTTTTTCTCTTTTATTTCATTTTCTTAGCATCCAAACAAGTAAAAACATATACAAAACCATAATAAAGGAAAATGTAGGGTCCGTTTGGATTGAACTTATTGTTGCTGAAACTGAAAACTGAAAACTGAAAACACTGTAGCAAAATAATTTTTAAATGTGTGAATAGTACCGTGGGACCCATTTTTAATATTTTTTATTACGTGAACAGTGATGAACAGTGTTGCTACATGCCGCTATAGTGTTTTCTCTGTCAAATTTGAACCGCGTGCGACCAAAAAAAAAAAAAAAGAGGAAAACGTGGACGCCTAAACGCAGACGCCCAATCCAAACCCTCACGTAGTCCATTTTTCACATTTTACAAATTCTCAAATATAATAATAATAAAAAAACAACCACAAATCTCAATCTCTCTCTGTTGCTCCGTGCTTCTTTTCTTTTCAGTTTAAGGATTGGAATTTTGGTCTCAGCAAAGGCTACTACAACACCAAAGGTTTGGTCTCAGCAAAGGTTTGGTCTTAGCAATGTCTTCTTCACAGTCATCACCAAGCTACTACAACACACTTTCCTCCACATCCACAACCACCGCCCTCAGTTCCACCGTATCAATCATGGGTAGCAAAGGCGCTGTTTCCTTATTGAACAACATCGCATGCGCAGCCTTGGGTCTCGGCGTAGCCACCACGGCTCTCAGTTCATCTCTCTACACCGTCGACGGCGACCAACGCGCCATCATCTTCGACTGCATCCGTGGAATTCTCGACGAAATCGTCGGCAAAGACTCACCCATTTCCTCATCCTATGGCTCCAAAAGCCGTTCATCTTCAACATACGCACGAAGCCCCACACTTTCTCCTCCGTCTCCGGCACCAAGGACCTCCAGATGGTTAACCTAACCCTCCGCGTTCTCTCGCGCCCTGAGGTCACGCGCCTCCCTCAGATCGTCCAAACCCTGGGTCTCGAGTATGACGAGAAGGTCCTCCCTTCGATCGGCAACGAGGTCTTGAAGGCCGTCGTGGCTCAATTCTTTTTTTTGTTTTTGTTTTTGTTTTTTGTTTCTTTTTTTCTTTTGAGAAACATCTCAATTGGTATTTTTGTTGTTCTTGTTCAAGGTACTTTTAGATCTTGATTTAGGTGGTTTTTGGTTTTTAATTATGTTTTTAGTTTTTTTTTTATTTAGTTAAAATTGATAAATTAGTTTTTTAAATATTTTAAATATTTTTTAATTTTGCCGTTTGTCACGTGTGTATTTTCTGTCTCTGATGTAACGGTAGGGACTAAAACGGGAAGTGTTTTTCAGGATAGGGACTAAAAGCGGTAAAAATAAAATCTAGGGACCAAAGCGGGAATCGCCTGAAAATATAGGGACGAAAATGTGATTTCCGCCTAAAAATAATTATAATTACGTAGTATTAGACTTAAGTATGAATTTTAATATGCATCTAATTAGATTTATATTTTTTTAATAATTTAATCAATTATTTATATTTTAATTATTAAAAAATGTGTTTATTATGAAATTAATTCATGCATATGCAAGAGTTACATGCTCATGTAACCATAACAAATGAAAACTTCTCACTTGTATTTTGTAAAAGACATGTTTTGAGGGTTAAAGAACCCCGCACTTGTATCAATTTTCATTGTTCTTCTCAAGTAACATATACAGTGACTTGAAGTAGAGTTTCACCTCACTTACTAAGGCAAAGGGATTTTCACAAAAATCAACATACCTTTTATGTTTTCTATCCTACTTATCTTTCCATCATGCCATTTCCTTAACCCATTATTGATCCTTTTTTATGGCATCACATGTATGGGTAGTTTCACTAATCTAAAGACCTAATTCCTAATAAACTCTCTCTAAACTAAACTATATAGCATGTACAAGGGATGAAACAATTAAGATTCATACCACTAATGATTTTTGAAAAAATATATATTATCAAAACTAAATCTAAAGAATATCACATTTAAAAGGTGTAACAAGTTAAATCCTTAATTTCTAAACCATAATAAATTAAACCATATAAATTCTACAGTAAGAAAATAGATATAAAGATTCCAAAAATCAACAAATTAAACATTCCCTATTTTTTTTTTTTTTTAAATCACAATCATAATGAATATTTAATTTATTATTTTAAAATTATAAGATTTAATTTGTTATGTTTTCAACTAGTAGTATAAGTTTTATTACATTAATTTTATAAACAGATGTGACATCGATTATAAGGAGGCAAGCCACCAATTACATTCATTGCCACATCAGTCTATAAGTTTCATGCAATAAAATTCGTAGTACTTTTAGTATTTTCTTAAAAAAGATGAAAAAAGTAGGATTCGCTTACATCCAATTTAACTCATTGATTTAACAAATTTAATTCCATCTCCTTTCCTTTTAATAAAAAAGTGAAAACCACATTTTCGTCCCTACATTTTCACAAGATTTCACTTTGGTTCCTAACTTTTATTTCTACCGCTTTTAGTCTCTATCCTGAAAAACGCGTCTTGTTTTTGTCCCTGCCGTTATATCAGAGACAGAAAATGCACACGTGGCAAACGGAGTGCACTGTTGGCACACTAAAAGCTGACGTGGCCATTAAAATAATAATAAAAAATATTATTTGGCATTAAAAAATGCCACATTAGCATCTAAATTTTAAAAAATATTTATTAATTTTAACTAAATAAAAAAAAAAAAAGATTTGAGTGCTCTGGGTACGTGCCGATTCTTACTCCCTCTTCCTCCCACCCTCCCTTCATGAACAACCTCTTCAAGTCCTAGGTATGTGCCGATTCTTACTCTCACTCTCTTTGATCTTTCACTCTCCCTTCGGCTAGCCAAAAGTTTCGGATGCAGCAGATTTTTGAGAGGAAGAGAAGTGAGAGGAGGAAGAAAGAAGTTTACGGAAGAGTAAAGGAAAGAAGAAGAAGAAGAAGAACTGAAGCAGAGGAGGAGGTCTGAAAATGAAAAGGAAAAGAAAAAAAGCCATTGGGAGCTCAGTGGGTCTGCTGTGTTTGCACTGATGTAACGCAACATTGCTGTGGGACCCAAAACTTTATGAAAATTACGCCTATTGCCACTGAGTTAACATAACTCGAAACTTGAAAAAACTGAAAACATCCTCTGACTGTTTCCGAAACTGATAACTCATATCTCACTAAACTCAGTTTTGTTAACTGAGTTAACTGACCCAAAAACTTGCCAAACAAACATTATACATGTGGGGCCCACGGTTTTTGAGTTATGAGTTAACAAAACTCAATTTTGTTAACTAAGTTTGGCAAAATCCAAACAACACCTAAGGTCTTGTATGGTAATAGTGTTTAAAAAACGACAACTTTTGTTTAAACATCACAACACGTATTTTCACACTTTTTCACCCACACATATTTATACAAAACTTAAACAACGTTATTAGAAATTTCTTACTAAAATTCTCCATTGTTGGTGCATGTGACTGATTAATAGGTTGTTAGAGGTACTTATGCCAGCTTGCATAAGGAGTTCCTAGATCAGCTAGGCAGTTAATCTACTATTCAGGATTGTAGTATGGTACACATACAAATAGGTATTTGGCTAAGATCATGCAAAATTAACCAACAATTTTGTTTCCTGTTCTCTCTTCTCCCTTTCAATTTTGGAGGTCACTATTAAGGGTTGATTAATCAACCCTTAAACACTACCTGCCACCGAAGCTCTTAATAATGTTTGTGGCAATTTCATGAAATGATATGACATTTAACTTGTAACTTTTTGTGTGCCTTTCTAATGGTATGTTAAAGTAATACATAATAGTGATTATTAAATGATTTTTTAAAAATGTAATAATAAAATCACTTTCTTGAATTTACAAATATTAATATGAATCGTATACTCTATTAAAGTGTATTAAAATTCTCACTACAAAAAAGTTGGTTTTTTTCAAGGGTCAAAACCCTTGAAATATGTATGAAACCCCCTCAAAAGAAATTATTTTGAGGCTTCAGATGACCCTTGACAACCTTTGAAATAAATTCCCTGGAAAGAGAAATTTTGAAAGCCTTTGTGACCCTCAAAACAGAAATTTCGAAGCCTTACGTGACCCTCAAAACAATTGCCTTTTCTTTATGGAGGATTGGCGACCCTTAAAAAGTTTAAAAATAAATAAAAGTATAATAACCTTTTTTTTAAGGGTCTCCCAACCCTCAAAATAAGGTTTTTCTTTTTTTTCTTTTTTTTCTTTTTTTTTATAAAAAAACTACAACCATGCCCATAGACTTTAAAGAACCATATATTACAAAATCTGTATTATACCAAAACACAAATATTAAAACAAAATTCAACTTTAAAAAAAAAAAAATACCACAACCATGCAAATATACTTCAAAGAACTACATATTACAGAGTCCATTATAGACTCATAGTTCCAAAATCCTAAAATGATAAACTTTATGAACACATTGATTGACAACAAGAATATAATTACAATACGTAACTTTTTGAGCCTAATAACCCACTACGCTATGTCTTGGTGTATAAAGTAGGAAAAAAATTCCTGAGGAAAGAAGAAGTGTAGAGTAGCAACTTGCTAAGCACATTAAGATACAATCTTTCTTGATTTATCTTCATGTCTTGTCAAACTATCAATACCTGCATTCAACACCTTCACTGATCCTGACATGATAAACTTAATACTTCAAAAAAAATATAACAAAAGACCACATATACATTCTACAACAGTTCCAAAATCCTAACAAATTTTGTACATATAAGTAATATCCCATACCTTTGACCTTGGAGTAACTGCTTCAAAGGTGAGAAACTTTTGATTATCAAAGTTAGGAGGTTCCACGATGATGTATGCCCCCTTAGTTTGGTATCTCTCCTCTGTTGCCTGCAATGGCTTATAAAACAAGTATTATTTAGTTTAGGAACAAATTTCATTTTTTGTTTCTTGTGCCCCAAAGGTCTGAATGAAGTGGCTCAATAATTTCTAAATTTTGGACACTGCAATTGAATTTCAACTTTAAAATCTCTTGACAACAGATTATAAAATAGACTAGACCATTACCCACATCAGCCAAATATTTATTTCAATAGAAGGTACCACTATTTAAAGGTGCAGTAATATATGTTAAATAAAAATTAGATATCCTATGCCTCTAGACAGTCAAATTCTACCATCAGATTGGTGTGACAGTGATCCTTCTTGCAAATTCAAAGCTCCTTATAATACAAGTTCAGACAACAAAGGTATGTAAATGTGGCATATTGGGTTTTGGCATACAAGTTCAGATAATTTTAAAAAGTGGTTTAAAACTTTAATCAAGAGAAGCAACACAAAATACCCAAAAGTAAGTACTTTGCCCCATACCACAAAAAGTCAGTCCCATAAATACCAGTGAAACATACCTTATAACACAAATCAGTACTTTGCCCCCACTTTAGACATCTTCATTAGAAAAAAAGGGCCATAGAATGGATCAATTAGAAGGAAATCATTAAGAAAAGTAGCAGGATTTGCCAAAACACAACCAAGAAAACACCATAAACAAACTAAAAAACTCATAATGCATATCATTGTTTAACTAAAAAACTGATAATAAGAGTAGGGAGAGAAAGAAAAGTTAATGGATTTGTACAACGGCATTACAGACAGCATCACACTTAGCCATATCATTGTTTAACTTCCTCTTAACCCAAAAAAAAGTGTAAGATCAAAAGGCATGCAAAATAAAACTTTGCCGTGTACTAAAGCAAATTCATCTAGAGCTTACCCGCATCTATGGCATTACAATTAACACAGTAAATGCACCAAAAGCTACTAAAATGTCTCTGAAAATTTTATCCATAATGGATATTACATAATGCTATATATAATCAATAATCAGTTCAAAGCGTATTTCAGGAATTGATAAAATTAAGCTGCAAACAAGACACATGCCCTTATGCTTGGCTGAATTGCTTTGAGCACAATGCATGAAGAACAACTTCCAAATTTACTTCACACATTCGACTTATCCTTACCACCCTGCATGACAAAGTCATAGTTCTTGATGAGTTAGAAGGAAATGTAATATAAGGCTAAAATAAAAACTCTAGATGATGATTCATATAATAACTTTTGTTCAGCATAGGCCTCTGCTTGAACTCTGCTCCTCTTGATTGATATCCTTAAACTCTTCCTAGAACTCCTCTAAACTTCCAAACTGCATTAAATTAGAAATCATACATTCAAGAAATGTTCATAATCAGTTACTATAACATACTCTCAAGGAATCAAATGGCTAAGAAGCATGCAACAAGTAATTGTAGTGAAAAATAAGCATATGAATTGCATTTTCACAGAACCAATAATATATTAGTCATTGCACAGAGAAACAAACATATATTCCAATTCACTCCAATTCCAAGAACCACCAATTGCAGGTGAAATTAACCAAAAGGCTCCTTGTTGTAACATACTAATTATCAAATTAGCTAAACATAAACATAGAATTTTCAAAATTAGCATCAAACTCTCTGATCAAAACCACAAAATCTGCATCAATACTAACTCATATAATACATTGAGAGGCATCAATTTTAAAGAATTCAGAACCTTAGATACCACAATACACAAAAAATAAATCAAAACAGTACAGAATTCACTTTTTTCTTCTTGGGAAACAAACAGAATTAAAGAGAGAGGACCTGTAAGCAAACAGAATTAGGATTTGCCATGTTAATAATACTTACATCTCTTTCAGTTTTGAAAGTTTTCCAAACATATCACTCAACTGGTTATTCAGCGGATTGTTACCAAGATTTCTGCACCCATCAACAAAAAAATAAAAATAAATAAAAAATATTAAAAGAGAGAAACAGTGTTGCTAAAAAACTAGAATAGTGAACATTATATCACTCATACTAGAATAATGAAGAAACATATTATTACACTTCTGCAGCAGACTATACATCATAAATGCTCTCTTGGAAAGAAATACATACTCCAAAAACGAGTTGATGCCTGAATCTTTGTGAGGACTTCTATGGTAGCCTTCCCAGGTTTTTTGATTGGTATCCTTGCACCCATCTTATTTAAGTAATCAGCAATTTCCTTTGGTAAGTGGCCTGAAAAGACTTACCATTTAAGAGAGACATTTTTACAAAGATGAAAACTCAAGGATTGCAATCCATAATCAGAAATTTGAAATCCACAAATATGATCAGACCTTGCCAAGCAGTTTTAGATTCATTGCAATGCTTTGCAAGTAAGATTCAAACATAAAGCTACACAAGTTTTTGTATTCTACTGATACTACAAGATTCGCAACAAGAACACATTTATTCCAATATCTAGTGGACAATAGAATGCTACAATCAGAGATTGATTCTTCAATAACAAACTGTTCAGAGTTTTAATTCTCATATTATACAGTGAAGATTGTTGTACAGTATGCTTTGCAACGTGCAACTAATCTGAGTGAAGTTCTCCTATGTCATCTAAAAAAAAAAATCCTTGAATTTTCTAGGGTAAAATTGTTGCTCTTTCTAAAATCAAAGGCATATAGACATTACCCACCA
Organism: Quercus aquifolioides; assembly: GCA_019022515.1. Lineage (NCBI taxonomy): Eukaryota > Viridiplantae > Streptophyta > Magnoliopsida > Fagales > Fagaceae > Quercus > Quercus aquifolioides. Next base: position 46,714,660 of record CM032332.1, on the reverse strand, counting down.
AGCTTCCACATAAGCATGAAATTTTCATTCATTTTCTTTTTAAACAAACTGAGAAAAAGAGAAAAGTTACCTTGAGCAAAGTGAGTTCACCCAAATTCACTGGCTCCAGTGTAATTAACAAATGTAAAATTCACACAAAATTTTCTCAAATGTAATTAACAAATCTATTGAATTCACACAATTTTCTCAATTAAACCAGTAAATCAATAAATTAATCAACTAACAATTAGTAATAGGAAATGTAATTTCGTTCAAAAAACTTTCTCGAGAAACAAACAGAGACTTAAATAGATCAAAGAGACCTGTAATCCAATGAAGAAGTGGCGGAGCTGAGATCGCCGACAACCGCACCTCTGCTAGTCGTTGGAGATTAGATTGCCGGTGAGATCATCGTCGAAGCTGATTGTCAACCATCGCGCCTCAGCTCTTTGGGTTTTCTTAGAAAGGGGGAGGGGGGGAGCTAAAAATCAACAAAAATGAGTTTTTTCACTGAACGAAAACTCATTTCTATGCTTTGATTTTGAGCTTTGGCCTTTATTTCGAGGGTGAAATATTTGGGGACAATTATTTTGGTGGTTGTGTTGAAGTTGCGTCGAAAAATGTAATATTTGGAGCTCAATCTTGCGCGGGAGAGCTATAACTGGGCTGCCAGGTTTTTATAACGAGTGGAATGGTTTATTTCGAGGGACAAATGTTTGTTTCCAGGATTTTCAGGAAACCCTCAAAATAATTGCGTCGAAACATGTCAGGTTTGTTGTAGTGTCTTGTGTATGTACCATTTTTAAATTGTTCTAATTAACTAAAAATATTACAAGATTTTTAGAGTAAATTCTTTTGCTATGATTATTAAAGTTCTTCGAAGTAAATAATATTTGCAATTTTACATTAATATATATATATATATATATATTTATAAGAGTAAGCAACAATGAAAATTCAAGAATGAAGAAATTGCTAGCCAGGCCAATAAGGCCAAGCCTAGAAGTTCAAGTTCTAAATCCCCTGAGATTTCCAATATTGCCTGCCAATAACAATTCTAGTTAACCATCTCACTACAAAAACCAAAAAAAAAAAAACTCAAAGCTTAAGGAATACTAAACGTTTCAGAACCTAGACCAATCCCAAGTCCTTTACCCCAATTCCTTTGACATGAACTAGATAACCACGTAAAACATGGGGCAAAAATCACGGAGGAGAACCTAAGCCAAAGCAAAAAAATCCTACCAGTCCACAGCACCCATTTTGATCAGCCTATAACCTCTCTTTTTCTTTTTTTAATATTTAACATTGGGAAACTTTCCAAAGAAAAGCCCTTTGGCCTAGCCTTGATTTGTTTTTTATTTTTAAGCTCATGCCATATGCCCTTGATTTGTTTTAGTTGTCAATGTTATGTTTTGTTTATTGTTACGTCTTTAGCATTTTATAGTCATGAGACTTACATGTTACTTTTAATAATTAATTAATATGCATATTCCCACCGTGTCATATCCTAATATTTCAAAAATGGTTGTGTCGTACCTATGTCCATGTCTGTGCTTCCTAGTCTATAGTCAACATATGCTTAAATCTCTTGATGCCAAAATAGCTAACAAAGGTATGCCACCGCTACCAAAAACAAAGTCAACATAGAAAACAGACCATGCAACTTAGACCACAGTCCACAGTCCCATTCAATGGCAAATTGGCCCAACAGGTGTCTAAGGACCAAAATGAAAACTTAGACCATGCTACATGAGTTCATTCCTGACAAATTTCTAAATTAATAGTAAGAGCTAAATGCTGATCCTTGATGTTGACCTACTGTAATTTCTCCTTTGATTGTTACATGTCCTCAATCACCACCCCAATCCCCAAATCAAGTGGCTGCCTCTCAAAATTTATTGTCACAACTTATTATGTCAGTCAGAAGTCTACAAGGATGACCACCCTATTCAGATCAACCAAGCCACATGCCTGCACTGGTTTCCACTGAAACTATGTTCTAGGATCAGTTTAACATTCCCCGCCAATTACTAAGATTCCCTGCTTGGCGAAGTATAGTGCCTAAAGTAGAATACCCAAGACCTCATTCGAAGTCTAGATTTGAATCTTTCCAGAATCCAAGTCCAAAATCCCCAACTCTAGCACTCAACACAACATGCCAAACAACTAACCGACAACTAATCAAAATAGCTTACCTGCAGGACCGGAGGCAGAGAAAAGAAGACACAGTGCAGATATAACTGAGGGGAGCACTTGACAATGAATGCCATGAAGCTGTTGAAGGTAGAAAATGACAGCAGCCAATAAATCCTCACAGCCAAATCTATTTTTGACACTTTCATCATGTTCATTTTCAATAAGATCCAATAAAGATTGCAGAGTTTCTGATTTAAATCGGTTTGAAATCTTGGTATCAACATCAGTATTTTTCCAAGAAAGCTTCCCAAGAATAATAGCAGCAGTTAGCCATCGTAAAAGTCTAGGTATCAAAGAATCCTCATGGATCTCTTCCTCTGAAGAAATGGTGAAATGCGAATGAGATTCTTGAAGCTGAAGCATTTGTGCAGAGTCTTATTTCAATGCAGTGGAAATTGCCCACATAAGAAAACCAGAAAGCTTTTCTCTATTCTGTGAAAATACACCAAATCAAGATTTCAATATATATAGTAAAACTAAAAGGCAAAAATTGATTTGGCACAAAAAAAAAACCGAAATAAAAGGAGAAATGAACAAGAATCACTATAACAAATTAACACCAAAATATATTACTCAAGTCTGTCAGCAAAGAGTTTGATATACTAGACAACCCCAAGGAAAAACGGGTACATTTATGCACGAGCCTAACTACGCAACATTTTTGGCCGTATGAGGAAGAAGATAGACCCTAGGATGGCTGAGCAAAAATTTTCACTTCGAAAACCAAAGCCAACAAAGAATGCACAGGAAATATAGGGAGAGCATAATATCGATTCCCTAAGGTTAACCAGCCACACAAGGGACAAATGCAAAAGTGCAGCCAGCTTTAAAAGTCTATTTGGATGCTTCCAGCATCTTACATTGGAGATTCAGTAAAATAATAATTTCAAAAAGTAGGATGTCAAGTAATAGATGTTTCAGCATGGTAGAATTACTTAGCTTTGAAACATTTCAGAGTAAGCAGTTTACAAGCAATGAGCTTAGAAATAACTTATAGGATTTGCTTCATCATTAAGTATTTTTGATGGCACAACCATAGCATGTTTAGGAAAATAATATCCTATTTAGAAGTCTTAAGGCAAAGCCCAAGAATTAGTGTCCATAGTAGTCAATTAGATTTTTATAATTGACTATTAATTTTTTAATCAAAAAGGTTTCTCTGTAGTGGTCCTCCCCCTTCTCTTAGGCAGTAGAATTGTAGTACCTCCCTGTAAGGTTTCTTCTCCCCTCTCATAACAACGTTGCGTGTAGGGCCCGTAGTTTCTTTTTCTCTTTTCGGGGGCTTGGGAAATAGTCTTCCTCTGTGTCTCTTTTCTCTTATCAATACAGTTTTTGCTTAGAGTTTAGTTTTCTAGGGTCTTTCCGTATCCATCATGGAAGAAATTACAAAACACTGGAATTGTTTGTCTTTGTCCGAGAGGGAGGGGGACGATCTGTGTGTCAAAAAAGATCGATGTTCCCAAGAGCATGTTATAGCAACTCTATTCCTCACTAAACGGGCACTGAATATGGATGCAATTGCTCGGACTTTCAAGCCGCTATAGAGAGCAGATAACGGCTTTACAGTGAGCAATGAGGGATCTCATAGGGTTCTTTTCGTTTTTGATAATAAGGAGGATGTGGATCGTATCCTGTCCAGCGAGCCATGGAGTTTCGATAAAAGTTTGATTGTTCTTGAAAGATATGACAGAAAAACTCCCCTCGACGATCTAAAACTGGACAAGGCATCCTTTTGGGTCCAAGTGCATAATATCCCAATTGGATACAGAAATAAGTCAGTTGCTGAAGATATATGTGAAGCCATTGGTCGGGTTGATCGTTCCACTGGCGTTGCAGATTGTGAGGGAGGTAGTTACATCCGAGTGCGAGTTACATTGGATGTTTTTCAACCGCTGTGCCGAGGAAGAATTGTTACGTTCGAGGACGGTGGAAAATATGGATCAATTTCGGGTATGAAAGATTGCCTAACATATGCTATTGGTGTGGTTGTTTTGACCATGGTGACAGGGACTGTGATCTGTGGATACAAAGCAAAGGCATTCTCAGACAAGAGGAGCAACAATTTGGTTCATGGATTCAAGCAATACAATCAAGACCCTCAAGGAAGAATGTTGTTCGGGTGTCGGGTTTCTACGAGGGAAGGACGGAGAACGTTTCAACCCGGCGGCGGAGGGAGGAGCAACCTAGGCCGAGGACGAATCCGATTCAAAGGGCAAACACGGTGATGAATCCTAATAAGGAAAATACAGATATGGAGGCGGATTCTATGGAGACTCAAAACCAAAACTCCCATATTTCCGCAAACATAAATGAGAATCTAACTCCTCCAGTTCAGGATCACGGAAATAAGGGAGATTACTTTGCTCAGAAATTGAAGGAGATTGACAAAGATCTTGGCATTTATGAGGAGCCTCCAAGTACGGATTCTGGCCATAAGGAAGACTCTCATTTATTTGATATGGAGAATCTCCGGGCTGAGCTGGCTACCAATGAGACTGTAGCTTTGACCCCACCATATGTGCATCTTAGCCATGCAGACCATGCAGCCCCACTACGTGATATCTCCAATTACTCCCAGGCTCTCACAAACTCTGAGTTTTTTCCACAGCCAAAATGGAAACGCCTCTTACGGGCTAGTACAGGCTCTGCTCCCAGCATTGAGGAACGCATTGGTGCAAAACGTCCCATGAATATGACTGATGATCTTCGTGAGTTACCATGTAAGAAGCTTCAGGTTTCACACGAGGATAAAGAAAACTTCCCAATATTGGCTGAGGCTGTTGTATAGCCCCTGAAGAGCAATGAGTTGCATCGTTTGGAATTGCAAGGGGCTTGGGAACCCTCTGGCAGTTCAAGAGCTTGCGAATTTGGTGCAAGCAAAAGCTCCCACTCTAGCGTTCTTAGCCGAAACACTAGCGGATGAAGCAAGGCTAGATTACGTGAAGGATTAGATTCGTTTTGACAAAAAATTCTTTGTGCAGAGGATCAATAAAGGTAGAGGTTTGGTTATGTACTGGAAGAATGATTTAATGGTTGATGTAGTTTCTTCTTCTTTGAACCACATAGATGCGATCATAAATAAAGATTCAGAGGCAGCTTGGCATTTCACCGGTTTTTACAGTGAACTGGAAACACACAAACGACATGAATCATGGGACCTCCTACGGAGTTTACACCAACAGAGCTCATTACCTTGGTTGTGCGCCGGAGATTTCAATGAGATTGTTAAACAATCTGAGAAGCTTGGAGGACGACTAAGACCACAGGGACAAATGCAACTCTTTCGTGAAGTTTTGGATGAGCGCGGCTTTATAGATATTGGTTTCAAGGGCTCTCCATTCACCTGGAGTAAGCATTACAGCAACGGGGTCTCGATATGGGAGCGGTTGAATCGAGCTGTGGTCTCCTATGATTGGTTTGTGAAATACCCAGGGATTCGGGGTTACTCATGTGGATAGCACAACTTCTGATCACAAGCTCCGGTGGATAGAACAATCAGAGTTGGATCTTTTGCAAAAGAAAAAACTTTTTAGATTCGAAGAGATGTGGTTAGGTGATAAGGGGTGTGGAGAAACCGTGGAGGGAGTTTGGCAGGTCAGCTATGAAGAAGTGGGGTCCACTAGAGCGATCAAGAAAGTGGAAAAGTGTGGGCAAGCTCTAACGAAACGGAGTAAGGATTGCTTTGGTAGTGTACGAAGTGAGTTGGAGAAAAAAAGAAAAGAATTGGTCTGGGTTGAGAAAATGACTTTGTAGAGAGGTTACTCATACAATGTTATTCAGCTGAAGAAGGAAATAAATTCACTCATGGATAAAGAAAAGAGAATGTGGCGTCAAAGGTCACACACTTTGTACCTCAAAGACGGCGATTGCAATACCCGAATTTTCCATTGCAAAGCAACTCAAAGAAGACGAAGGAATCTTATAACGGGGATCAAAAATCAGTCAAACAATTGGTGCACTCAACCAGATCAGATTTTAGCTATTTTCCTTGAATACTATCAGCAGCTGTTCTCCTCATCTAATCCAGAAGCTTCGGTGGGTGACTTGGACTCTATTCCACAGGTAGTAACAATGGAAATGAATGAGACTTTGACTGGAGAATTTCAAGCGTAGGAAGTTGAAAGTGCACTGAAGTAGGTGGCGCCACTCAAGGCTCCGGGCTCGGATGGGATGCCGCCTCTATTTTATCAGAATTTTTAGGAGTTGGTAAGAGGTGATGTAATCCATGGTGTACTTACTTTTCTGAATTCGGGCACTTTGCCCAAGCCTCTTAATCATACTTTCATCACTCTAATCCCAAAAAAAAAAAAAAAAAAATCTTGAAAATGTTACTGAATATAGACCTATCAACCTCTGTAACGTGCTTTATAAGATATTTTCAAAAGTCCTTGCAAACAGGTTAAAGAGGGTGCTTCCTCAAATAATTTCGGAGCATCAGAGTGCTTTCATCAAAGGTCGACTGATCACAGGCAACATCCTTGTGGCTTTCGAGACATTGCATTATATGAAGAATCACAACTATGGAAATTCGGGCTACATGGCGCTCAAACTTGATATGAGCAAGGCCTACGATAGGGTGGAATGGTCTTTCTTGAAAGATGTGATGACTAAAATGGGGTTTAATGATCGGTGGGTAGCCTTAGTTATGGAGTGCATCACCTCAGTTTCATATTCCCTATTGATCAATGGGGAACCATTTGGAGATATCAAGCCAAGTCGTGGTATACGGCAAGGAGATCCACTTTCGCCCTACCTCTTTTTGCTTTGTTCAGAGGGTCTTCACAGAATGATCCAAAAGGTTACTGAGAGAGGTGAAATACAGGGTGTTTCTATTTGTCGTAATGGTCCCAAACTAACCCACCTATTTTTTGCAGACGACAGTCTTTTGTTTTGTAGGGCCACTATTCATGATTGTCAGAAAGTATTGGAGATCTTGTCAAATTATGAGAGGGTGTTGGGGCAAAAATTAAATAGGGAGAAGACGACTTTGTTTTTCAGCAAATCTACCCCAAGTGAGATGCAAAAGGAAATTATGGATCTACTTGGGGTAAATGAGTTGAAGCAGTATGAAGAGTATTTGGGCTTACCGACTTTGGTAGGAGGGAATAAAAGGGCAAGTTTTGATCGATTGAAGCAAAAGGTTTGGAAGAGACTTCAAGGGTGGGAGGGTAAGCTTTTGTCTCAAGCCGGAAGGGAAGTCCTCATTAAGTCAGTGATCCAAGCAATACCCACATTTACAATGAGTTGTTTTAAACTCCCGACTACATTATGTCATGAGATTGAAACCCTCATTCGAAAATTTTGGTGGGGACAAAGGGGTGAAAGGAGGAAAGTACATTGGGTGAAATGGGGGGATTTGTGTCAAGACAGGGGCCAAGGAGGTATGGGTTTCAAAGATCTGACAATGTTCAATGAAGCGATGCTTGCAAAGTTAGCATGGAGATTACTCCATGATGACAACTCCTTATTCTATAGGATTTTCAAAGCAAGGTTCTTTCCTAGGGAAACTATTCTTGAAGTGAAAGACTCTTCCTCTGCTTCATATGCTTGGAAGAGCATCCTTAAGGGCCGTGATGTTATCTTAAAAGGTGCACTTTGGAGAATAGGTGATGGGAAAAGGGTGAGGATATGGGGTGACAACTGGCTGCCATCAAAAACCTTTGCCAGAATTGTTACACCAGTCCTATATGGTTAGGAAAATTCAAATGTGGAAGTTCTAATAAATCCGAGTACTAGGTGCTGGAGAAGTAACATAATAGACCATGTCTTCAATGTGCAGGAAGCCGAGATGATAAAAAGCATTCCAATTAGCTCAACAACCCAACCGGATACTCTGATTTGGCCTTTCACCCCCTCGGGTTCATACTCTGTGAAATCGGGATACCGATTCTTACTGGAGAATTCTGCACAATTTCAGAGTACAGGCCAAGATGCTGAATTTTGGAAAAAAGTGTGGAACCTGGAGGTGCCTAGCAAAGATGCCCTGCCCTTTAAGAAAAACTTGCTGCGTAGAGAGATTGCCTAGGACGAGCAATGTGATATTTGCAAAACAGGGGATGAGGATTGCCTACATGCTCTCTTTTTTTTGTCTTGAGGTGCAAGCTATGTGGACCGCAGACCCTCAGTGGAGGTGGCTTTCGGAGATGCATGGGAGTACCATAATAGATATTTTTAAGAGAGCTTTCTTAGAGAGAAGGGACGCAGAGCTCTTGGCATTCACAAGTTGGGCAGTTTGGAACCGACGAAACCAGTTACGTTTCAATGAAGCAGCTTGTCCTCTGAACCAGATTCTACCTTTGGCTAAGGATAGAAAAGCAGAGTTCCAACACATTTACCCAGTAACAGTGACACCGCAGCACAGAAACCATACCAGATGGAAGCCGTCGGAGCAAGGAGTTTATAAGGTGAATTACAACAGGGCTGTGTTTAGCCAACAGGGTAAAGCCGGTCTCGGTGTAATCATTAGGAATCACGAAGGAGTTGTTATGGCATCATGGCGCAACAAATTCCACTCCCTACAATAGTGGCACAAGTTGAAGCTCTTGCAGTCCAGAGAGCTGCTGAATTTGCGTTGGAAATCGGTATCACTACGGCAATACTGGAGGGCGACTCAGAAACCATTGTCAAGGAACTTATGGAACCAAATCCTTCTCTGGCACTGCATGGTCTTTTGATTTAGGATGTTAAAAGTTTACAAAACTTTTTTAATTTCCTTAGTTTTACTCATGTACGTCATCAAGGGAATAATGTTGCACATGCATTGGCAAGATGGGCTATTAAAAAGCCTAATTTAACTGTCTGGATGGAAGATGTACCACCAGATATTCGTCAATTGGTAATGGCTGATTCAGCCACGGTTTGATTTTAATATATGAAAGCTTCTTTCTCAAAAAAATAAAAAAAAAGATTTTTATATTTCATTTGGTTATATTCTAAAGTCAAGTGTATTTTAGTAATTTTGCAATTTTGGGCATGGGCTATAGTTGTGGGTCTTGGGTTTTCTTTTATCAAAAAATCTTATTTAGTTTGTGGATTGGGCTTTGATTCAATTCAATTAGATTCTGGTCTACAAGCCGAAGTAGGAGTCCTAGTTCTACTACGAGAAGTAAAGATTTAGGGTCTATATAAGTGTGTTATTGTACTCCAACAATAAAATATCAAGTGTTTTGAGTACCCCCCCCCCCCCCCCTCTCTATCTGTCCCTATTGCTAAGTTACATATACATCTGATGGGTCTTGAACCGATGACCCCATCCTCCACCTAGCACTTAAAAGAGAAGAAGGAGGTACCAATTGAACTAGAGTTAAATAGAAAAATCATTCTAGTGAACTCATTCATTCTTGAACCCTAACTATTCTTCTTAAAGGTTTAAATCCAAAATTTACAAATCCTCTTAAACACTAAGCCTCTGTTTGGATTGCGTTTTGAAGTTTACGTTTGTGCATTTGCTGAAAAAATTGGGTCCCACATGGCACAATTCACGGACCCACAAAAATCATCAAACACAAATTTCGATATAAATTTGGGTCCCATAGCACTATTCATACATTTAAAAATTATTTTGCTACAGTGTTTTTAGTCTTCAGTTTTAAGTTTTCAGCAAATAAGCGGTATCCAAACACACCCAAAGCACACATAGACAAATTGGAGTTGATTTTAAGCAATTATATTGCAACGCATTGCTTCCCTCTGAAATGAGTTTATATAAAAGCATGTATGCTCTACTGTCCCAGTGATAATAAGAATGAATCATAGTTTTATTTTTTATTTTTTTGGCTAGAGTTATTAGCATAAACTTCCTATGAGTCTCATCTTTTGTTCTTCCCCTAATATGAATCTTTATGAATAGAGTCTATAGGATACTTTATGATTTCCCCAATCACAAAAACTTTCCCAGATTTTTTTTATTGGTGAGGTAAACATGCACCCAATTGTTTTGAACCCATAACCTCAGCTTCCACCAGAACAAGGAAAGGGGAGTCATTTAAGCTAAAACTCATTGGCAACTATGTAAGATCCTTTCTCCTCTTTCTATCAGCTACAATCTCACATCAATTTTCTCCAACTGCTCTCTCACCAGATGCTTAACCTCTCAGCAAGACAGCCCCCTAATACTAAATATACCAGGGCTGCCCAGGATCAGGACCGCACTATGAGGTATCTGAAAACAAATAAATTAGGGAAATTGTAGCATCACTAGATCCTATTGCTTTTTTAATGATAGGTAGAGAGTGGGTAGGGAGAGGTGAGGTTCAAACCACAGACATGGGACTCAACAAAAGATGTAATTACCATTGGGTTATCACTTGAACCTCATTAGATCTTGTTGCTCTTTAATTCAAATTTTAATTTTAAGCTATTTCGGGAGACAATGTGAAGATACCAAATATCACAGAGAGAGAGAGATAGCATGTTGAAAAAATCAACTGGAGGCGTACCCATAAGTATAGCTTTGAGCCCAACCTCTGCACAAGGGTAAGAGCCCGCATAATTATATACACTAACAGCCTGATATATTTGATATAAACCCTCAACTGACAGAGTAAAATGTGGCTGGTATATTTCCCTTTTCTGGGATATTTTCACTGTTGATATCGTTATTTGCAAAAATAGATTAACCAATGCAACATTTCCCTTTTTGAATGTCAAACCACCAATTAACACTTGGTACAGATGCGAACAAAGTTCCATGAGCTGCTCAAGGGCATCTTTCTGCAACCACTCAGTAATGTTTTGGGATGAAATAGCATCATTGGCAACCTGATTTTCAAACAAAACAAAAAATCAATAGAATGGGAAAAAGAAGACTACTATTGACAATTTCTACTGACATTTTATTCGTTCAGAGCACAGATTGTAGACAAGCTTAAATAAACAGGAATATTGTAGTTTGATTGAGCTATTAAGATAGAATTATGGCGTGGAGATGGATATGCAATTATTTTGTAAAACAATCATATATAAACACAGGAACAGAAAAGATCAAATTTAAGGTTATGATAATGATAATAAAAATAAAATTAACAGAGTTAGACAAAGGTCAAGTTGTCACCCTTGGAACTTCACAAGAAACCTGTTTCTACAGGTTACAGCAGAGATAGTTATTAAATTTCGTAGGCTACTTGACATATTATGCAATATCACATACAATATCTGTTAACTACTAGCTTATTAGTCAGGATTTCTAAGTTAAATTGCAAGAGCATGAAATAAATGAGAACATAATATTTGCACTCGTGTGTGTGTGTAAGAAAGGTGTACAGAAACAATCAAACTCAACTCAACTTTGTCCCAGCTATTTAATTTGAGGTTATAAACATAGATCCTCCCCAGTCTCTAGCATTCAGACCAAGATATCTTTTCTAAAAAGCTCAACCTGTATTATTAATCCCTTTTATCAGAATAGCCAAAAGTGGCCAAAGATTTACAAATGTAGGGAGCCTGTCTCAGTAAGAAGAAACTATATTTTAGCTTTCCTCCTACTTGTCCGGTAAATGCAATGAGAAAGGATTTCCTCAGGAGCAATCATTATAACCCTTGACATTATCAAATTTAGTGGATGAACACTATGTTGCTGCATATATTTGTCACAAAGAATATCCATATGGATTCAGGAAAGTTATTGTAGCTATGATCTTACAATACAAAACACAAACTTTCCAAAGGAATATGAACATATATGACCTTTTATAAGCAGAACAAAGTTTAATTGGAAAAAGATCTTTATTCAGTGATGTGGAACAACTAACTAGTCTATATCATAAGAGAGCACGACCCACTAGTATTACATGTATATCAAAGAAAGAGAAACCAGACTAGGTGTCTAAGGTATAGGGAATAGGAACTAATAAGACAAGCATCTTAATTCACGATATAGAACAAATGAAATCCTGCAGGTTTGGTACTACGAATTAAATTTTGGTATGACACTATTTTCCAACATTAAACTCGCATATAGAAGTGGTAAATGTTTAAGAGCAGATTAGAAAGTTAGAAAAGCTACAAAAAATACATGATACCAGCTAACAAAAAAACATTGTACACTTAATGTCAGGCCTAATTGTGAACTATGCTTTAGGAAACAGAGTTACTGTAGCACTGACTTGGACTTCATAAGTCTTTTTTCTAGTGAAAGAGTGTTGAGCATCTCTGAAGCATATACTAGTACCTACTTTGTTGACATAGAGTAATCACAACACTAGAATCTCAGTTTTTGGATAATGCAAATCCAAATCAAACCGTTCTTTTCAACAAGTCTTGAAGATTCCTTACCAGACCTGAATTATTCCAATATAAACTCCTAGTGGTCTCTTTACTAAAATGCTAACAGCACCATTAAGCTGAAGAACACAAATTATGTTTTTTATATAATAACTTAAGCAACCCCTCCCCCCCCCCCCCCAAAATAAATAAATAAATAAGGGAAAGAAAATAATTTTAAAAAAAGCCCTTCTAGCTGACAACAAAAAGAAGGGGGCGGACAATATACCACCATTACAAAATGCTAGAATAATTATTAAATAATTAAATTTATCATTTCCTAATAGCTTAAACTTCTGAGACAATCAGTAATTTATTTTAGTATCTGTAAGGTTGAAATTTATCAACCATCTTGTTGGCTTTATTCCGTGCTCACCACACTCATGTCTGTGAGAAGGTTCATTTGATGCTAAGGGAAGCAGTTTGGAAGGAACCAATATACATTGGTTGATGCTATGGTCTAGTAGCGGAATCTGGGAAACTAAAGAAGAAATAGGTTCGGCCTCGTTGGAGCAAGAAGCTTGGAAGGCTTAGATACTTGGGTAGATTAGGCTTGGAGGGTCTTCTGCTGTTCATGTATCCCAACTATATTCTTCAGTGGATTATATCACCGCTTGGAGGGCGGCGGAGAGGTTTTACGCCGAGGACTTCGGTTTCCTCTTCGATAACACATCGTGTGTTGTCCGTGTGTTTGCATCTTCATTCCCTTTATCTTTGCCTTATATTTACTACTGTGGATGTGTTTATATTTGACTTAGATTAGTTATCAATTCTGTGATTGGCTTATGTTCATGTTCCGCACATTAATTGTTTGATTATATAAGCTTGAATTGATTTTTTATAATTTGGGGTCTAAACGTTCAAGGGTGTTTCATACCCATTTTGAACTTTCAGTATCAGATTAGGTGGTCTTGAGTTTGAATTTTGTCTCCATTGTACGCCCCATTTAAAAAGTTATAAATCCCATGTGTTAGGCCCCACTAGTAAAGAGGGAGTTTGGACCCACGCATGAGGGGAATTATTAGAGTAGTTAAATGGTTAAATTTATGATTTCCTAACAACTTAACCTTTAAGAAGAATTAGTAATTTTCAAAAAATAAAATATTTATACAGAATAAAGGATGACGAAAAACATAAGTTAAAAGCTCTTGAGCCAAGAGGAAATTAGTAACTTACCTCTAATACCACAAGCAATTGCTTTAAGGAAAAACCTTTTTCATCTTCAAAGAGCCTTCCGCTAGAAAATGAGATAACAGACGACAAACATGAAAACAGACCACAGCGTTCAACTAGATAACGAGCCGTCTTATGCAATTTGACCGAATTCTTCACTACCTGCAGTGTAAATAAAGATAAAAAAGCAAGGTCAAAGCAACAGTGTTTTAGATCAGGTTTGCAAACTACAGCACAAGATTTAGAAATAATGCCTCAACAAAACATTTGCTATGTATGTACATTGTCAGTGGTAAAATTCCAAGGTGACACATCTATATATATATATATCTAAAATCTGAAGCGTAGCATTTATTATTGCTACGCTCTTGTTAAGCCACATCAACGGCCAAATCATCAACTTATTTCTCATTTCTCTCCACTACTTCCAAGGGTATTTTGGTCATTTTTAGGTTTTGAGGGGATTTTAGTCATTTTTTGGGTTTCGGGGGTATTTTGGTCATTTTTTAAGTTTCGAAGGTATTTTGGTCATTTTTGGGGTTTGGGGGTATTTTGGTCATTTTTTGGATTTTGGGGGTATTTTGGTCTTTTTTGGGTTTCAGCAGTATTTTGGTCATTTTTTTTTATATTTCAAGGGCATTTTGGTAATTTTTAGGTTTTGGGGTATTTTGGTCATTTTTTAGGATTCGGGAGGTATTTTGGTCATTTTTTGGGTTTTTGGGGTATTTTGGTCATTTTGTAGGTTTTAGGGTTATTTTGGTCATTTTTAGGTTTAGGTGTTATTTTGGTCATTTTTTAGGTTGATGGGGTATTTTGGTAATTTTAGTGGTTTTGGGGTTCGGTGATTTGTAGAAATGGTACTTGGATCATAATTGGGTCTAATTGGGTACCAAATTAAAACCCAATAAACATTAGTGTTAATTGGGTTTAATTGGGTTAATACCCATTTAACCCAACTAATAATTGGGTGAGTTTGGGTCTCTTTTAAGTGGGTGGGTTTGGGGTGGGTTTGGGGGGGCAAATGAGTTTGGGTTGATTTTGCCACCCCTACTTCTAGCCATAACTTCTCTTTTACTTTTTCATTTTTCCACTACTCTCAACCTTAATGACACTTTTCATCTATCTCTTTCTCTTCCATTTTGCAAGGTGATTACTCTCTCTCTCTCTCTCTCTCTCTCTATATATATATATATATATATATTCTTTTTTGCAACTTTACTTTAGGTTGATAAATCATTATATTTTTTTATATAATACTATTTTAGGTTAATAAGATTTAGCATTGTGTTTGATTTTTTAAGTTTTCTATCACAAGTCTTCTCTCTCCCTCTTTTAGCTTTTGTTTGATTTTTTTTTTTTTGACATAATACTTAGTTATTTTGGAAGTGAGATTTTGAATTTATATCAAAATACAATGTTGGCTATGTATTTGAATGTGTCTATCGACTATTAAAATTAAACCACCCAAGATGAATATGTATATACAATATTTTTATTTTTATTTTTAATTGATTTATTATTTAGTTATAACATTAAAATTAAATTAAATGAATATGTAAAGTTAAAACTGTCTAAAATGAATTTGTAAAACCAATATATTTATATATTTAATATTTTCAAAAAATTAAAAGTAAAAAATAAATACTAAAAAGAATTATGATGTGGCCAATGATGTGACGAATGAGAAGGCTCAATAGAAGTGTAGTAACAAAAATGCGATATGAAGATCCAATTAAAGGTAATTAAATCTTAATAAATAAAAGTGTATGTAATAATAAAAAAAAAGATCATGTTCTCTTTATGTTATACTGATCATTTTCTTTCATTTCAATAGGTGAAGTGTTTAATTTTAGACATAAAGTCTACTTTTTTCCTACATATTATTTTAAATATTAAATTTATAATATGGTATAGTCACATAGGAAGGTCTAAGAAATATGTAATTTCAATTTCATGTATCTATATTAGTAAACAAAACTCAATCAATAGTTCGAAACTACTCCTATGATAAGAAAAATTATAAATATAATAATCTCTTTTTAAGAGAATGAAAATTTTGAATAATATATTTGAAACTCAAACAGCTTAGTTGTACAGGAAAAATAAATTAAGAAAATATAACACACGATAACATAATTTATCAAAATATGGACTGCCTAAAAAATGAATAATATCAATCAAATAAATCCAATTAATAAAATGATGATATATTTTTTGAGATAAAGAAATGAAAAATTATTTTAGAAATTGTTTAAGTTTTATGGAGAACAAATTATTTTTCACAAAATTTAGAGAACAAATTATATATTATACCATAACTAAAATATAATTATCCATTTTCACGCATCGTGTGGGTTTGCGATTAGTTATTTAAAAAACTGAACCTGACCAGCTAGTCCGACAGGTTCATTGTACAAGACTACAAGTGCCTTTAAAACAAATTAATATTTTTTTTGATAAGTAAAAATAATAATTATAATAAATACATACATTGTACATACCTATACCAGACCAGTGATTACCCTAAAACCGATAATATTCAAAAACCAGTCAAAATCAGTAAATAGGAGGTTCAATCTCCAAAACTGTGTACCAGAACTGGTTTTGGCCGGTTTTGATTTATTTTTTTTTTTCTCTATTTTTTTTTTATAACTTACCATAAAACTTTTTGACCATTCCTTTTTTTTTTTTTTTTGAAGTATGCTTACAGCATTACTTATTTCATTGGGAATAAATGGACCACGTAACAAATTCAACATTGAACTAAAGAATATTAGACCCACACAAAAGCTAGCCCGTCATTTAGTGCCTGGAATTCCTAATGAAGTGTGGTGTTTATAGAGAAGTATAGCATCCCCTTTCATTTTCCAACGTGGGACTTACATTAATTTTCTATTACAAAACAGCATGTACATTGAAACAATAAAAGATATTGAGAATGTTTTCAAAGATAAATGAGCCCTCTAAACAATTCAGAAACAAACAGAAAGCATGAGATTTTCCTCAACAAAGCCTTTGTCCCGTGTATTTGATCAGTTTAATGAAATGCATTTAGTCATTCCATCTAGAAAGCACCAACACAAAACATGGAACACAAGTATGATAAAGATATGGACACAGTATAGGCAGTTCTTCAAAAACTAGGAGAGGATATTGTGGGGAAGTGACAATTAACTATTTTAGGTCTACTTTATGTTAATTTTAGGATTAGAAACAAACAAATATCAAAATATTTGACAATATTTCAGAAACAAAATCAAAAGCAACAATAAATATAAGACAGTCCAACTAGTGTAATTGATTTGTGTGGTTGTTTTCTTCTTCTTCCACAGGGTTATATATCATATGATATCAAACCATCCTGCTGAGAATTCTTAAGTCAACACGTTTCTTTTTTTTCTTTTTTTTGGGCATAATTTTGGGTTAAATTTTACCAATTGGCTTAATTCTTAAAAACTAGCCAATACCAAAGACTAATGGTCTGATTGGTTACTCCAGCCACCAACCTCTAGAAATGGGGTTATAATTAGGTAGTCCCGGAGCACTGCTCCGGGACTATTTAAGTTTTTCCCCTAGAAATGACACAGCAAATAAGACCATCCTTGAAAATCTAAGGGCACAAAACTGCACAAGAAATTAAAAATAGCTAGCTGCTAGAGAAAGTAACACACATATGGAAAGAAAATCATGATGAAGTAAACATAAAAATAGAAAGACATTAAATAAGCAAACTAAACTTGGGAAGACAAGGTATTCTGGAAGAATTCTTCTAAAGGCAACGCAGATCTCTCAAAGACAAGCAGAAAGAACTCAAAAAATGGCCACATAAACACTCCCAAAATATACATACGATATATGTAACCACTCTTTGAATAAACCTTTCCTCAGAAATATCATTTCAAAGTCTTATTTCACATCTGAATCCAACATGCCCATAGGAAATATATATATATATATATATAATTCCAAAATATTTGGAAGAAACATCATTTTATTAACGGGGACTAAAAAGTTGATTAGCAAAAAGAAAGCAGTTTTTCTAGCATTTCAAACAAATTACACAAAATCAACAGAAGTCAAGTCACAACAAGATTGGAAATTACCTGAAGAATCAGTTCCTTTGAATCTGTATCCGAAAGAGGAGAGACATAAAAACTTAATAGAGTCTCAAAAATGGAGTTCCTCGTATATATTTGAGCATCAATGTCCAAATTCAGCCCTACATATAGCAAGCGAAGTATCCACAACCTTTCTGCTCTGAAATTCACAGAGCTACTCCAGAAACAATTGTTAAACAATGGTATACCCTGCACATGTATTTACAAAAAATATATATATCATTAACAAAAAACAAAAAAGGAAGTAGCATAAGACAGAAGAAAGCAATATAATCTAACTTATACAAATACAAATTTATAAATTAAACAATTTAAATCATTAAATTTGTTCGAGTCATCATACATTTACCTTCAGATTTACCCTAGAAGACTGCATCAAAAGCTTTCTTATGGTTGCATAATGGTCATGCGAAGGATCTAACAATATCAAAGATGTTTCTGCAGCAAAAAAGCAATAACAGAAGGGATTTTCTGCCATGGCTCTTCTATACCATTTTGCACATAAGTCAACAGAAGCCTAAGTTGCATTAGATCCTTCCTCTTTTTGCACTTCTGCACATAATAGTTTGAACTTTTATTAAAAATTAACATTACAAATGCTTAATGCAGAAAGGAAAATTACAAACCAGCACAGAAGGGAGGATGAAATATAATCGGCCAATGTGAAACCTAGCAAATAAAAAATTCAAAAATCCTGCTGCGCATCTATCACACTGACACAAAATTAAGCTGTCAAGGTTTGCTTATGTTTGCCCTATATAAAGGTTTGCTTTTCAAGGTCATGAAAAAGGCCATATGAAAATTGCTTTAAAAACTTTGACAACATGGACACATGCATATACACAAGCTCAAGGAAAAAGGAACTATAAATTGGAGGAGGGAAAGAAGTAAGAGACTATTCTGCTGCATACAATGAATATGAACATAAATCATGTGCTAGAAACATGCAATTATACAGAACACAACCTCCATCGCATGCTTAAATATTGCAAGAGCCTCATAACCCAATTCTCTTATCCTCTCATCTGATGAAGAAAGACTAACAAATGCAACTGCAAGCAAGCCTAAACCAGCAAACTCCAAAGGTTCAATATAGCCCAACGACAGACTATGAATTGAAAAATGCAAGATAAAGATGGGATCATAGCGTTCTACATTTTCAACAATAGGAGAACATGCCTGCACAAAGTTCAAAGATGATATTAGTTGATAATCTTGAGAATCACATTAGAGACAACAATAAACTGAAAGTAAAAACCCAGATCACCCAAAAGCTTAACCACAATGGGATTAGTGCAAGATAATGGTTGAACCTTGTTCCAGGATAAGGGTTCATCACTTGCAGTAGCATCATAAGGAAAATACAGCACTGTTGATGCACATATTTTTGGGTCAATCGAAAGGTTTTCTCTAAATTGACTTTTCCAATGCTCTTCAACTGCTTCAGCATCTGTCATGATATTCAAAGATATATCCTGCTCAAGAGCCCGTTCTTTTTTAACTTTTAAAGCGGCACTTCCCCATAGGTAATCCATGTCAGCACTATTCACAGAGTCTGATCCATTTATAGACTCAATTTCAAGCATTAAAGTGTATATCTCCAAGTCAACTTCACTGAGTGTTGCACCATAAGAAGACAGAAGTAGCAAATGCAACTCTTTAAATTTATGCCAAAATCTTTTTCAGAATCAAAAGCACGTTGCAGAGCCTTGACTGGAAAGAGTGTGTGGAATAATTTAATAACTTCCAATTGCTTTGTGTATGGTTCAGTTGTTTCTGAATCTTGCTTGCCACTAAATGCATCTTATTTCCTAGAAGGGATAACAAGTGATCTCAGAATGCTGGACATGGGCCTTAAAAATGCACCAATTGGAGAACAACCAGATGCTTTGGAAACTGAATGAATAGTACGGGCAAATTGAGAGTGGGCAAGCAGCAGCTGAAGATATAGGGCACGTGAAAATTTTCCATCAGACAGCGACTTTAGGATACCTCGGAGTGCTGTCAGAGTTGTGGGGTCCTCAAACCTATATAAAAGAGCTGATCTCATCAATTGCTCCAGGAAGGGAACACATTGCAATTGGACTAGACCATCATGCAATTCTGTGGTTATTTCAAAAATACAATTCAATATGAAGACTTCCAAGTATTTGTACAGGGTAGAACTGTCTATGCTCTTTCCCTTTGCAGAACTATTGGTGACTAAAGGAAATTTCTTAACCACCAATTGCCAAATACCGACCAGATTGTTTATAAACCGCATTCTTGATGAGTCTAAATTTGATACCATTTCCAAAGGAACTTCCTTCAATGTGTTACACCCTTTAAAATGTTATGTTCTCTAGATTTAGTTCTCATAATATTTTTTTTGTTTTTTTTGAAAATCAATAGCGGTATGAATCTTAATTGTTTCATCCCTTGTACATGATATATAGTTTAGTTTAGAGAGTTTATTAGGAACTAGGTCTTTAGATTAGTGAAACTACCCATACATATGATGCCATAAAAAAGGATCAATAGGGCTAGGGTAATGGCATGATGGCAAGATAAGTAAGATAGAAACATAAAAGGTATGTTGATTATGCGTAAAACCCCTTTGCCTCAGTAAGTGAGGTGAAAAAACCATGGTCTGAAGTAGAGAAACTCTACTTCAAGTCACTGTATATGTTACTTGAGAAGAACAATGAAAATTGATACTAGTGTAGGGCTCTCTAACCTTCAAAACATGTCCTTTACAAATTACAAGTGTGAAGTTTTCACTTGTTATGGTTACATTATAAAGTTTGTTACAACATTTTGGAGCTTATTCCGCACCATCTCTGCTAGATGATGGTGTATTCCTTATACTTTAGTGCATTGTTGGAGCTTCATGCAACACCAAGGCCTCTTGACTTCTTTGTTTGTATTAGAGTCACTTGTTGCATCATGGGCGAAGGGTGCATGCCTTTGCTCTGGCAGGGAGTCCTTAGAATACACCTTTAAGTCTCGCAGTAGTTCCATTACACGTGTGGCATGGGTTTGGTGATACCTTGGATACATGGATGGCCGGGATAAGCTTGGAGATTCCTAGGGGAAACTCAAAACTCAAATCGCAGCTCCAACTCCTCTCTTGAGCCCAACTCATAGTTTATACCCAAATTAGTACGACAAATTAAAGCCTATTTCAAGAGATATATCCCAATCCAGCACCTACACCAAATTCCAACCAAACATGTTCCTCTTCCTTAAGCCAATCCACATAAGATATATATCAATGGCTCAATATCTAGGCCTAAGTGACGAAATATGAGAGCTCAAGGATTTTCTAAGTGCTATATACTACAAGAAATAGGAAATTTTCAACGGTTGAAACCATTGAAAAAACTACTAAAAACCGTCGAAAATACAATACTATAAATGGTTCAAATCCAAATGCAGCTACGTGACATGTAAGCTCTTTTTTTCTTTTTCGTAATATAAAAGGTTAAGGAGCTAATAGGCCAGGCTTCAATGAGACCTACCAAGAACAAGTATTCGATGTTTGAGACCAAGAAGAAATTGATAGAATGATTAGACCAAATGGAGCTAACGATAGGGAAGGCACAATGAAGAACTAATGCAGACTGTAATCAAGAATTTGCTGTCTATATATCATAAGCAGAAGTTTGCTAACTATATTCCAAATTACAAGGCTTTGATAGTCTCAGTACCTAAGTTGAGAGTGAACAACAATGAAAAATTAAGAACGAAGAAGTTACTAGGCCCGTAAGGCCTGGCCTAGAAGTGCAGGTTCTATAACCCCTGAGTTATCCAGTATTGCCTGCCAACCACAATTCTAGTTAACCATCTCACCACCAAAAAAAAACAAGACACTACTATAACCTCTACATGTTATTAAGCAAAGTCTTTGAAAAACCAAAAGCCTAAGGCCTGCTAAACGTTTCATCAAGTTAAAATGATTATATGATTTTCCTTGATCAAAAGAAGAATGGGAGGTTTTGGCTGGATTACTTCTATCTTTTTTGTAATTTCCAATTGTCCCAAAATCTTAAACTATAAGGGAATGGTGAATATAGTCACTCACTTGAACCCTTAAAACAGAAGAACATGGACATTGGGCTTAGCCTAAAGCGTGAGGCTTGTACCCTTCAGAAGGTATTCATAGGCTTGCCTCATCAAAGAAATGATGCATTATACATTTTTTCTTAACATGTCAATGTAATTACTACCTCAGTGAACCAACTTTCAACATAGCTAGTTACCAGCATTACACATGCCTGTAGCAAGACGAGTATCATGCTAAATGCTTCAAAACTTCCATTAATGTTTGTGGTGGGCCTTTTTGCATTTTGGGCTGGATTGCTCCTGCCATACCACAACCCTGTGATTCTGGAGTAGGAGAGTCGGGACTAGCCTAACTGAAACACATCTTAGGCTAACTTGTGTGCAAGTTGGGCCCTTTTTGTGTTAACGCGTCTTGGCAGGAGTCTTGAGTGTATCACGTACTCACAGCAGGAAATATTGTTATAGATGTTATAGTAGGAAATGCAATGCAGTAAGACAACTAAAACATTTTAACTAAAGCATCTTCTACTAATAATAACAATAATACGCGAACAGCTACAATGTGATTACAACAAAGGAAGATTAATAGCAAGATGTCAAGTTAGTCATTAATAAGACAAGAGGAGAGAAGATTAGTCTACTAAAAGAATGGGCTTAGCTCTTTGGCAGATTCAAGTTTAAAAAGGGAACCAATTTCCAATGTGGGTAACCTCAGAGGGAGGCTCCTACCATAGAAGTTACTTACTTTGGAAAAAAGAACCTAGATTGCTTAGTATGCATCTAGTGATTCCAACTTATGTTTACCACTTTTGGATAAGATGTCATCCCAATAGAACATTTCCCCCAAAAGAGTTTGAGTGGAAACCCCAAAATAGGACATTTTCCCCAAAAGAGTTTGAGTGGAAACCCCAAAATAGGACATTTCCCACTTTCATATATATTCTTTTTAAGGGAGAAAAAAAATTCTTGATACTTGGCAAATTTCCCACCGTCGATCGCCCCAACTGAGTCTCTATGTAACTCATCGCGACGGAGCTTTGCTTCCACCTTCCTGGTGGCAAATTTTTTTTTTTTTTTTTTTTCGTTGAGGTTTTTAAGCTCTGAGGTTTTGGTTTGAAATTTTGGAGAGACAATAGGGTTTTGGAAGAAGGGTTTTTCAACCGCCCTTTATTTATTTATTACTTTTTGCTAAAACATTTATTTATTTATTTCTGTTTTATAGACTTTTAGAAAATATCAACAACAAAAAAAAAAAAAGTGAATGACCTTAGAAAATATTGTGGAGCCAGGCCCTCACGAATTTGTCATCTTCGACCGAGTGTGGGAAATTCTAATACTCCCACATCGGAAGGAGAACCCTCCCACTAGTGCTTTATATGCTTCTGGAGCTTGCACTAGTGTACCACTACTACACCCTTTTAATGTGGGTGCTTGACTCCACACAAAGGATTTTGTTCGCTTTGGGGAGCCAGGCCCTCACGAATTTGTCCTCTTCGACCGAGTGTGGGAAACTCTAGTACTCCCACATCGGAAGGAGAACCCTCCCACTAGTTCCTTTGTGTGGAGTCAAGCACCCACAAATATGTTTACACATTTTTGTATAGAAAAAGTAACTGAAAAGGAACTAGGTCTTTAGATTAGTGAAACTACCCATACATATGATGCCATAAAAAAGGATCAATAGGGCTAGGGTAACGGCATGATGGCAAGATAAGTAAGATAGAAACATAAATTAAAAGGGATGTTGATTATGCGTAAAACCCCTTTGCCTCAGTAAGTGAGGTGAAAAAACCATGGTCTGAAGTAGAGAAACTCTACTTCAAGTCACTGTATATGTTACTTGAGAAGAACAATGAAAATTGATACTAGTGTAGGGCTCTCTAACCCTCAAAACATGTCCTTTACAAATTACAAGTGTGAAGTTTTCACTTGTTATGGTTACATTATAAAGTTTGTTACAACATTTTTGGAGCTTATTCCACACCATCTCTGCTATACTTTAGTGCATTGGTGGAGCTTCATGCAACACCAATGCCTCTTGACTTCTTTGTTTGTATTAGAGTCACTTGTTGCATCGTGGGCGAAGGGTGCATCATGAATTGGCATGTTCTCCCTTGCATTCTTGTTTGCATTATGCTGCTCATGCACAACATTGAATCCTTATGGTCATGCATGCCTTTGCTCTGGCATGGAGTCCTTAGAATACACCTTTAAGTCTCGCAGTATTTCCATTACACGTGTGGCACGGGTTTGGTGATACCTTGGATACATGGATGGCCGGGATAAGCTTGGAGATTCCTAGGGGAAACTCAAAACTCAAATCGCAGCTCCAACTCCTCTCTTGAGCCCAACTCATAGTTTATACCCAAATTAAAGCCTATTTCAAGAGATATATCCCAATCCAGCACCTACACCAAATTCCAACCAAACATGTTCCTCTTCCTTAAGCCAATCCACATAAGATATAAATCAATGGCTCAATATCTAGGCCTAAGTGACGCAATAGGAGAGCTCAAGGATTTTCTAAGTGCTATATACTACAAGAAATTTGGAAATTTTAAACGATTGAAACCATTGAAAAAACTACTAAAAACCGTCAAAAATACAATACTATATATGGTTCAAATCCAAATGCAGCTACGTGACATGTAAGCTCTTTTTTATTTTATTTTTTTTCGTAATGTAAAAGGTAAGGAGCTAATAGGCCAGGCTATGAGACCTACCAAGAACAAGTATTCGATGTTTGAGACCAAGAAGAAATTGATAGAATGATTAGACCAAATGGAGCTAACGATAGGGAAGGCACAATGAAGAACTAATGCAGACTGTAAACAAGAATTTGCTGCCTATATATCATAAGCAAAAGTTTGCTAACTATATTCCAAATTACAAGGCTTTGATAGTCTCAGTACCCAAGTTGAGAGTGAACAACAAAGAAAAATCAAGAACAAAGAAGTTAATAGGCCCATAAGGCCTGGCCTAGAAGTGCAAGTTCTATAACCCCTGAGTTAGCCAGTATTGCCTGCCAACCACAATTCTAGTTAACCATCTCACCACAAAAAAATAATAATAATAATAATTAAAAAAAAATAAAAAAATAAAAAAAAAACTAAATAAAAAATAATAATAATAAATCAAGACACTACTATGACCTCTACATGTTATTAAGCAAAGTCTTTGAAAAACCAAAAGTCTAAGGCCTGCTAAACGTTTCAGAACCTAGACCAATCCCAAGTCCTTTACCCTGATCCTTTGTGTTAGGACATATGTGATTCACTTGTTAGGAACATATGTCACTATTTTGTGTAATTGGCTAATCATTTGACAAAACGCACTTTACTTGTAATAGGGTAGATCTAGGATGTGTTTGATGCTTCAAGAAACTTTGTTTCAAGTTCAAGTGTTAAAGCCATGCAAATCTGTCCAAGAATCAAGTGAGAAAGTGCTGAATTTTAAAGCTCAATAGCTGCTCGACAACAGGCTATCTATCGAGCTCTTCAACATTCTTTTTATTGCAATCTCGACACCTCTCGATAGCTAGGTCAATCGATCGAGCAACTTTCTGTCCCTTCAATAGCTCCTCGATAGCTCTCGATAGCTCACAACAGATAGGCTCGATAGCTACTCGACACCTCTCGATCATTCAAGACTTATGAAATTCAGATTTCCAGATCTGATTTTTGGCCCATGTTGACATGTATGTATAGGGTTTCTTTTCTCACAACCCTAGACATATATAAGACTTATTTTAGAGGCTGTCACATAAGAGAATACAAGGAGAACATATGCAAAAGGTGACCGATGCCTTATTCTCTCTGAAAGAAGCTACTACGTCTTTGCGCCTTAGAGTTTTGTAACCAAGTGCTTCTTGATCTTCATTATTGATGAATTGAAGAACTTTGCAGCCATCATATTCTTCAAGTTGGTGTGTTAGTCACGTACTAGGAGCTGTGCATCATTGGTTAGTCACGTATTGGAATCCGTGCAGCAAAAAGGATGGCGTTCATATATTGAAGAGTTCAAAGGTTCTGAAGCGGTAGAAGGTTTCTACTGTAAGTTCATCTACGAGAATTGTAGAGTTTAGGGACAAAGGTTATGTACTAGATCTGAAATTTCTCTTTACTATAGTGGATTGCTTTTCGGGAAGGTTTACCCCAGGTTTTTTACTATGAAACTAGTTTGTTTCATTGGTTTTCCTGAGTTATCATATCTTGTCTTCTTTATTTTTTCCGCTGCATGATTTTGACATGATATTGATATTTGTTTGTTTTAACAAGTTTTATTCATAATAAATCTAATTAACAACTTGGGTTTAAAACTTGTTAATTCTATCAACCGAGATCTAAATTTCCCAACACTTTAACATGTACTAGAAGCCTTAATACCATCAGGGCCGATCATTCCACTAATAACCAATGTTATTTTCTAAGGACTGTTATTTTCTCTATGAAATTAAAAGGATCATGTTCCCCTTTGATTTATCTACGAAATTCATATGTGGAAATGTCACTAACAAGTTATTGAGGTGTCATAAATCCGAGAGACCGACTGAAATCCATTAGCATGAAGAGGATCTTGTTCCCCATTCTTATAGAATTTACATGTGACCACCTTTTAAGTCTATTTAATTATTACTGATTTTAAGTGACAGTGCTCCACTTTTTGTTTTTATGCATTACGGATGTTCTGTTATTACGCAATCTTAATATGCTTATGTTAGAATAATTCCCTGTATGTCTTGTGGGGCCCCATGTTGCTAATTCCAATGGTTAGGCATTCTCTAAATATTAAAGTATTCAATTGGTTTCATCAAGTTAAAATGATTATATGATCTTCCTTGATCAAAAGAAGAATGGGAGATTTTGGCTGGCTTACTTCAATCTTTTTTATAATTTTCAGTTGTCCCAAAATCTTAAACCAGAAGGGAATGGTGAATATAGTCACTCACTTGAACCCTTAAAATAGAAGAACATGGACATTGGGCTTGGCCTAGAGCATAAGGCTCGTATCCTTCACAAGGTATTCATAGGCTTGCCTCATCAAAGAAATGATGCATTATACATTCTTTCTTAACATGTCAATGTAATTACTACCTCAGTGAACCAACTTTCAACATAGCTAGTTACCAGCATTACACATGCCTGTAGCAAGACGAGTATCATGCTGAATGCTTCAAAACTTCCATTAATGTTTGTGGTGGGCCTTTCTGCATTTTGGGCTGGATTGCTCCTGCCGTACCATGGCCCTGTGATTCTGGGGTAAGAGAGTCAAGACTGACTTAACTGAAATACACCTTAAGCCAGCTTGTGCACAAGTTGGGCCCTTTTTGTGCTGACGCGTCTTGGCAAGAGTCTTAAGTGTATCACGTACTCACGATAGGAAAGATTGTTATAGATGTTATAGTAGGAAATGCAATGCAGTAGGACAACTAAAACATTTTAACTAAAGCATCTTCTACTAATAATACGCGAACAGCTACAATGTGATTACAACAAAGGAAGATTAATAGCAAGATGTCAAGTTAGTCATTAATAAGACAAGAGGAGAGAAGATTAGTCTACTAAAAGAATTGGGCTTAGCTCTTTGGCATATTCAAGTTCAAAAATGGAACCAATTTCCAATGGGTAACCTCAGAGGGAGGCTTCTACCATAAAAGTTACTCACTTTGGAAAAAAGAACCTAGATGGCTTAGCATGCATCAAGTGATTCCAACTCACGTTTACCACTTTTGGATAAAATGTCATCTCAGTAGGGCATTTCCCCCAAAAGAGCTTGAGTGGAAACCCCAAAATAGGCTCCCCCTTCTCCCCATTGCCAGATCACATCCTCTCATATCTCTAACCCGTGGCACACCTCCACTGTATTGGCTGGGTACAGGTAGGTGGTGCCTGAGTCTTGTGTGCATGCTCTACTTCCATATGAGTTCATTGCTTTCTAGCTCTCACGTGTTTGCCATTGCCTCCAGGTTTGTCCGATTCTGCTACACAGTCTAGTGTTTATTTAACTCTTGTGACGTGAATGAGTTTTTGGGTTTTCATTCTCTGCATCCCATTTCTTCTTTGGGCTGGGCATTGCTTGGGTATGGGTTTTCCCTTCTTTGACTTGGCCTATGTCTCTTTTTATCCTGTGTCCGTGGGCTGACTGGTACTCCTGCCACGCCACTGCATTGCTCCTTCTATGATATCACTCATCTTTTTGTCCTCTAGGCTTATAGGCAGAAGAGTCTGCCATGTCAATTCCTTATATTATTTCTTCTTTTGGTCTTTACTGCCCAGTATTCCTGCTGCACCAACTCATTCAGTACCTTGGGCTTCCTCGGCCCATTTCATTCTTTAGGCATCCTCAGCCCATTTCATCATTTCCTACATCTTTCATTCGCTTTTGCTAGGCCCAATTACCTCGTCTTTACCTCTAGGTTTATTGGCCTTCAAACTAACATTATTTACTAATTCCTTTCTTTGGGCTTCCCGACCTGTTTTTACTTTCTTTCTCTCTTACAATTCCTCTATTACAATTCCCTCGGCCCGTTTGCTTCTTCTCAGGCCACTTATTATTTTGTGGGCTCACAGATCATTTTTCCTGTCATTCTGGCCCATTGGTCTTTATTTTACTGTTTTTTTTTTCTTTATCTTTTTCATATTGTTGAAATCTTTTTTATATTATTGAATTTCTTCTGCCATTAGGCCCTTTTGTCAAAAATAGACGTCAACAATATTAAATCATGTTTCTTATGCAGGTTTTAAGCAGTTACAAGAATGACTTCATTTATCCCATCATAGAGAATACCTTAGAATTCGCAAATGTGTCATATGCTTTGCTAATGGATCATAAAAAGTACCTTAAAAAGCATGCAACTACTTTTGAAATTTGACAGGCCAATGTCACTTGAGGCAAACTTTTTTTTAGTTATATCCTTAAAGTTTTCAATTAGAGACTAATTATTGTTTGCGATGGGTAAATCCTAAAAAGGTAAATTGCTGACTCAAAGAGTTTTTTCAAAGTTCAAGTATCCAGACTCTGAGAGCTCCCAGTCCAACCTTGACAAACGCTTGAGGCAAACTTCAAGAATCAAGAATGCATTTTAGCTCAAAATTCAAAACTTGATGCTATTATCATGGGACAAAAAACCGTACAACACATCACATGCTTTAAGATTAACATGATGAGAGCTTATCCACACAAACAATACAATGACTTCAAAATGTAAATGCTGAAATAGTACTCATCAAAAATTTTTTTTTTTTTAAATCCCCTTCAAATTCATTTCAACAGAGCCTTACATCACTTGATTATCCATAATGATTTTAAATAAGCTAAGAAGTTCAATTCTTTCACTATAGGGGCTATATAATTACACTCCCACAAGTTTAAGTAGTTAATCAAGTACTATATAATTGCACAAAAAACAAATAGTAAATGTAAACAAATTATAACAATCCTTGAAACTGCAACCCTTTCATGAACAAGAACTCTCATTGATTTCTTTCCTCCTTGAGTTCTCCACTCTATTTGCTTCATCCTCAATCCTATCGTTCTTTTTTTTTTTTTTTTTTTGATACCATACAAAAAGTGTTCTTGTAGGTTGCAGATAAAACTCAGAATAGACCTTCATAGGCTTGGTTATCCTCTAAGTAATACACTCTAACTAACATTGTTTCCTTGGTTTTCTCTATCATCCACAATTTTTTCCTACCACTTTTGAAATTCATAGACCGAGTTATTAAGTCCACGATTATTCACGATGTATAATTCTGAGTTTTGATCGGGAAAATATTTTAAAGTTAGAATAATGTTAAACTTATGGTTGTTGTTGTAGAGGGCAGGATTGAAATACAAACATGTAGTATGTTTTCGGTACTACATGTTCCAATATTTCCACCCTACGCTTTACAACAACAAGCATAAATTTAACTTTATTCACGCCTTGAAAATTTTTGTCACAGACTTATATTTCGTGAATAACCATGTTCTTAATAACTATGTCTATGGATTTTAGAAATGGTGGAAAAAAATCACGGATGATATAAAGTAAATCAGGGAAACAATGTTGGGTGAAGACAATCTCTCTGGAGCTCATCTCCTTTGATGTTTTCAAACCGGCGGCCGTTTCTCCCTCTTGTTCGAATGGGTCTCTCTTCATTCTCTCTCGTTTGTATGAGTTTGTGTCTATTGTGGGTTTGTGTTTGTGGGTTTATTCTTCTCAAATGTTTTTGGAGTTTGGACCGAGAGAGATTACTAGGTTGAAAAGATAGGCATAGACAGATAGCTCTGATTTTTTTTCTTTGCTAATCCGAGAGAACTCTGATATGTAAAGTGATATTTTTGGATTCATATCCCATGCAATACCTAGGGTATTGCACGGTGTGCAATAGCATAAATCTCAACCGTTGAAAGCATCCAATGGCTCCTGTGAAGTGCCAGCTCATCAATCCGCGTGAAGGTGAAAAAATCCCTAACAAGCCGCATCTCATTATTTCAAAAACACCTCATTATTTCAAAAACAATCTCTCCGATAAAATAAAAAAAAAAAAAAAAAAAAAAACCCTCTCACTTCTCCAGTCCTCCTCCCTCTGCCGCCACCGTCACCGCCACCCTCAGTTTCTGCTTCTTACCCAAACCACATCCGCATGCCTACCTCATCTCTGCTCTGACTCTCCTCTTTTTCTAGTTGGCGGTGGCGGTGACAGCAAAGGGAGGAGGACTGGAGAAGCGAGAGGGTTTTTTTTTTTTTTTTTCCAATTTTTATCGGAGAGATTGTTTTTGAAATAATAAGATGCAGCTTGTTAGGGATTTTTTCACCTTCACGCAGATTGATGAGCTGGCACTTCACAAGAGCCATTGGATGCTTTCAACGGTTGAGATTTGTGCTATTGCACACCGTGCAATACCCTATGTATTGCACGGGATATGAATCCAAAAATATCACTTTACATATCAGAGTTCTCTCGAATTAGCAAAGAAAAAAAATCAGAGCTATTTGTCTATGCCTATCTTCTCAACCTAGTAATCTCTCTCGGTCCAAACTCCAAAAACATTTGAGAAGATTAAACCCACAAACACAAACCCATACAAACGAGATAGAAGGAAGAAACTGTCTTCACCCAACATTGTTTCCCTGATTTACTTTATATCATCCGTGATTTTTTTCCCACCAAACAAGAGGGAGAAGCTGGCACTTCACAGTCTCTCTGGAGCTCATCTCCTTTGAAGTTTTCAAACCGGCGGCCGTTTCTCCCTTATATTCGAATGGTCTCTCTTCCTTCTCTCTCGTTTGTATGAGTTTGTGTCTACTGTGGGTTTAGTCTTCTCAAATGTTTTTGGAGTTTGGACCGAGAAAGAGATTACTAAGTTGTGAAGACAGGCATAAACAGATAGCTCTCATTTTTTTTTCTTTGCTAAAAACTCTGATATGTAAAGTGATACTTTTATACTGGTATTTCTATATGTGCTGGTCATGTGCGTTGCACGTGACCAATTCTAGGTTAAAGTTGAAAAGCAACATTACTGATAGTCTGATGTCTCTGATATCTCTATGTTTCTCTCACCTAAAACACTTTCTCCATTCTTCGTGCCAGACTGAAATCAGGCTTTACTGTTGAAACCCCTTTTTTCCTCTTTCTCCCCTCCTCCTCCTCGGGGTTCTCAACCACATGCTCTCTTCGCCCAATCCCTACTGAATCCAAACCAAAAATAGTCACCAACAAAAGGAAGCATGCAGACAATGAACAAAAACTATTATAAAGATGGATTTCAACTCAAGATCATTGAGGGCCTGTTTAGTAGAGAAGTTTGAGTAATGTTGTTTGTATTTTTTTGATATATATGGATGAAAAAGTATATAAAAATATGTGTAATGTATTTAAAAACTAAAAATATGTGCATGAGTATGTTACCAAATAAACCCTGATTTTCTGGCACAAGAAAGAAAAATCTTCTAGCTCCAAATCCCAAAAGAAAGAATTGATATTGTGGGGCCCAAATAGTAAAGCCTTCGCATCCTTCTGAGGATGGATAGGAATTTTGATTTCATGAGCCATTTTTAGGGCCAAGCCAAGACCAAAAAAAAATTAGGCAACTCCATCTGCTCCTTTATTAGAAATGTCTTCACTAATAGAAATATCCCCTCTGAGTTAAACTCCACCCTCCTTTGCCTTATTCCAAAAACCCCCAAACCTGAAACTGTCCATCAATTTCGCCCCATTGGGCTTTGCAACACTCTGTACAAAACCATTACAAAAATTCTGGTAAGCAGACTCAAACCTCACCTCGGTGACCTTATTCACCCCTTCCAAACTAGCTTTATTCTGGGTAGAAAGGCTAGTGACAACATCATTATTGCCCAAGAGATCATTCACTCAATGACTACTTCCAAAAGTAAAGTTGGCTCCATGGCTATTAAGATTGACCTTGAAAAGGCTTTTGACAGGCTTGAATGGAGTTTTATCAAGCATACCCTTAATCACTTCAATTTTCCCCCTGCTTGGATTGATCTCATAATGTCCTGCATTACCTCTTCCAATCTCTCTGTTCTTCTTAATGGGGAACGCCTCACCCAATTCACTCCCACTAGGGGCATCCGTCAAGGCAACCCCCTCTCCCCTTACATCTTCATCCTTTGCATGAAGCACCTTGCATGGCTCATTCTCAAGAAAGTCTCATTGGGTAACTGGAAAGGCATCAAAACAGCAAGAAATAGCCTTCTCTTCTCCCACCTATTTTTTGCTGATGATCTCATTTTGTTTGCCAAAGCCACCAAGAAAAATTGCTCTTCCATCAAGAAAGTCCTTCACACTTTTTGCAAACTTTCGGGTCAAAAAATTAATCTTGCCAAGTCAAATATTTTCTTCTCTCCTCACACCTCTCCCTCCAAAATGGCCAACATGGAAACTGAGCTTGGAATCTCCTCCTCTAGATATTTTGGAAAATACCTTGGAGTACCCATTCTCACAAACAAGAGAGACAAAAGAGCTTTTAATTTCATCATTGACAAGATCCATGACAAAATGGCTTCTTGGAAAGCCAAAACTCTCTCCCTTGCGGGTCGCCTCACTCTTATCAACTCCGTCACTTCCGCCATTCCCACTTACATCATGCAAAGCACACTTTTGCCCCAACAAGTCTGCAAGGAAATTGATAAAATCAATAGAAACTTCCTTTGGGGCGATACTAAAGCTTGCAAAAAAATCCACCTCAAAAATTGGAGCACAATGACAAGCCCAAAATTCCTTGGTGGATTAGGAATCAAAAAAGCCTATGCCAGAAATTTAGCCCTTCTAGCCAAAAGAGTGTGGGCTCTTCGAAATAACTCAGTGGACATTTGGGCCAAAACTTTGTCACTTAAATACCCACCCAACCATTCGGCCTCTAAAAATTTATCTACAACTTGGACTGGTCTACTCAAGGCTGATCATATTTGCACTCTTGGCACGGGCTGGAGATTGGGCACTGGCTCCTTGGCAAATTTTTGGGTTGATAACTGGTCGGGTAGAGGCCCTTTGAGAAGCATGATCCATGGACCTCTAAGCAGAAACGAAGAGCTTCTAAAAGTGAGTGAGCTTTGGGACACTTCGGGCAACTGGTGTCTTGACAAAATATCCTTCCATCTCCCCACCCTCATCAAAGACTTAATTCGTGCCACTCCCAAGCCCCACACTTCTTTACATGATGACTCCACCTTCTGGTCTCCCTCACCGAATGGTGAGTTTAGCATAAAATCTGCGTACCATCTTGCTTGTGGTCTCACTTCTGAAGCTCCACACAACAAATGGAAATGGATTTGGAAACTTCCTACTCTACCTAGAATCTGTACCTTCATATGGCTTTCCTGCCACAATAGCCTTCCCACTAAATCCTTGCTCCATTATCGGAAAATCATCATGGATTCCTCATGCCCTCTATGCCACAATTCCCCTGAAACCCTTCTACACATATTCCGCGACTGCACTGCCACCACCCCCATTTGGTCCAAAATCATCCCTCACCCTCCACCCTTTTTCTACTCTTCAAACACCACGGCATCATGGATCAAAACTATGTCTCCCAAAAGTATACCCACAAGCCTTTTCTCGGACGTACTGTGGCAAACCTTATTCCCTATTACTATTTGGGCAATCTGGACCGCTAGGAATAAGTTGGTTATGGAGAGTAAACCTTTCTCACTGGATGACATTCTCAAGAAAATTCAATCCCTATCCCTTGAGCTCTTCATTGCACTCCCTCTTCGAGCTCTAAAACGGCATTGCAATACATTTTCAGTCGGATGGAAGCCACCACCCTTTGGTTTCTTTAAGCTCAATACCGACGGCTCTGCAAGAAGCAATCCAGGCATGGCTGGTGCTGGTGGACTTATTAGGGACCATAGAGGCAGCTGGATTGGAGGTTTCTCTAGAAACATTGGCTTCACCCACTCCCTTGCTGCTGAACTTTGGGGTTTAAGAGACGGTCTCACTGTAGCTAAAAATCTAAACATTAAGAAACTCCACATTGAGCTTGATGCCAAAGTAGTCACTGACTTTGTCACTGCCCAAAACAACATCATGGCTAACCATCCTTGCTATGCCTTAATCTCTGACTGCAGGTTGCTCATCCAAACTTTTGAAGAAGTGCTTGTGTGCCACACATACCGCGAAGGAAACCATTGTGCTGATCTACTTGCTAAAGAAGGCTGCTTCATTAGTGAAAATTTCCTTTTGTACCAACTATTGGCTGATGCTTGGGGTGTGGCCTACCCTAGGCTTTATAATTCCTAGTTTTTAATTTAAGTTTCCTTTTAACCAAAAAAATAAATGAAGGGACACGTGGCCTTTTTTGTATATATTTAGATTTAACATTTCTTTATTCGATGGTTTAAAGTTTGAATTCTTGAAACTTGTGGCTAGCTATAAAATGAGATTGGTAGCTTTTGCTCTGATAAAGTACATGTCATGGGAACTTGGTATTATTAGTCTATAGCTGCACTTTGGAGTGACTATAGAGTAGGCCACTTAAAGAGAGAGAAAGATATGCGTACTGAGGAAACTTCTTGGTAGCAGACCTATGGCTCGCACCTGCAGACCTATTAACTATTTCTTGGGCAAATTCATTCTTTGTGATCTGCAATGTCAGATATTTTGTTGATCTTGTATCTTCTGAGTCCGTTTCAGTAAGGTAAGACTTCGGTGCACAAATACTTTAGATTAAATATAAGAATTGAAATGTGATTATCTTAAAATATGTGTTGTGTTATTATTATATAATATACTACAACATTGAATCCAGGTCAAAATTGAAAATTAATTCTGTTTGTCAAATAATATAATTAGTAGGCACTGTTTTCAAACTATTTTTTTTACTAACATCTCGAGTTTAAAAGACTCGATTTATGGCCTATAAATCGAGTCTTTGGGACTCGATTTTCATTGTCTGATCATGTCTGATGTGGCATTTTTTCCACGTGGTGACAGTAGCGGCTTCAGGAATTTTGTTTAGGGGGTCATTAAAAAAAATTTAATAAAAAAAAAAACTTAACTATATCGAGTTATCGACAAAAAAATAATAATAATACATGAAGTTTTACAATTTTCTTCTATAAGTTTTCAAATTTTGAATTGTTATATGATAGTTCATTACGAGTATCTATTGCTAATGTAGATAACTATAAGCCTATAACCATTTTATTTTGTTAAGTTTATCTAACAGTTTTATTTTTATGCAATTGTTATTATCCATTTGTTATTGTTTTTATAAAAATATTTTAAACAAAATGACTAAACTAAACTCATTAGCTTTGTATTAATTATTGACACACACAACCACACTCATTCATACATAAAATTATACACTATGTGTCTACTTAACCAACCAAATGCTTGGACAATTACTAACTTTACAATTTTTTTCTTGAATTTTACTAACTTTATAACAAAAAGTTATTATAATATGATAACAATACACACACATATAACAAACCATCTCTATTTCCTAATTATTAAATTATATAAATTTATATTTTATATATATATATATTGTACACACAAACATCCACACACATCATAATTCACACAAATAACATTATAACAAAGAGTAATGCATACAATCAATATTAGACACACTCACACATATAATATAAATTTATAAAAAAGAGTGACACTTACAATTTGCAGATACTTACTTTATACTAGAGTTGGAAATACTTGTATTAAGGGTGTGCAAAATTTAAGTCAGGGTGTACAAAAATATTTTTAAGAATAAATTAAAGTATTAAACTAACATAAAATATATATTTTTATATATATAAAATTTTCTTTTGAAGTCAGGGGGTTCATTTGAACCCCCTGAATTTAGTATAGCGCCGCCCCTGCGTAGTGACCACTTGAAAATCGAGTCTTTAAGAGTCGATTTATAAGCCCACCTATTCACCTGTACTTTTTTTCCTATTTCACTTTCACACAGGCACACACACACAGTTTCATTGTCACACACACAAACTCAAACACCCTCTCTCTCTCTCTCTCTCTCTCTCTCTCTCTCTCTCTAAATGGGTGAATCTAGCTTTCGAAGATGAAGATCACCGACAAACCGCAACTGCCGGCGACATTAGCGGCAAGTTTTTCCTCCAAAACCCTAAACCCTTCTCCGGACTCATTTCTTCAGTACCACAAGCCTAGTACTAGCACTCACAGGTCCATTCTGCGCTGAGCGACCCGGAACCTAATCTAGCCAGACCACGCCACCACCGCGCCAAACCCACGCTATGCATTGGGTTTCTTCTTTCCACTAAATAAAAGAAGAAACCCAGAAGATCTCAACTATTAGTTAATTAAGAATGCATTATTCTTCAAACGGCTTCTTTTCTTTTCTTTTTTCTTTTTTTTTTTTGTAATATGTTTCTAATAATATCAATATGCAAGATGCCTACCAATCTTTAGATTACGGTACATTGTCCTTGGCCTTTCGGTACTCGTTTGGACAGTGTTATTGCTTTAATGATTGATAACTGATTATTGATATATCTCAAAAAAAGGAAAATACTAATATATCTAATCTAATCATAGCCTTTCTCACAAAGCTTTTCTTTTTTTTCTTTTTCTTTTTATGGGACAAAGCTTTTCTTATATACAATTAATTCCATGTTTTCCTCAAAACAAGTTTAGGTATAAAACAATTTCACAATAAATAATAATGATATGTTATAGTTGTTACTAATAAAGGTAGCATTGGTAAGAGATTTTTACTAATATTGTTTAAATGTTGTGAAAATATGTGTAGATGAAAAACATTGTAAAAAGTATTATGTTGTTTAAACAACATTACCAAATAGCCCCTAATATTAATATCACAATTTATCTAGTTTTCAAAATAACTACAACTTGTCAAATCAACGATTACAGAAAAAAAAAAATTGTATCTTTGGATTAACTTTTTGAAATTGTATTATCCAAAAAAAATTTATTTGAAAATGTTTTTTTTTTTTTTTTTTTTTTGAGAATCGAAAATGTTTTTATTTAGGTGTGCAAACTTGACGTGAAAGAGATTAGTGAGGAAGTGTCACGGATTGGTCTTCCAAGCCAGGTGAGGAGGGTTTTACTGGGGAATTGGTGAATTCCATACATGGAAATATCCATTATAAAATTCTTTTTTACTATTGATCCTCTTTCTTTTTTGCACCTTGCATTTGCTCTCCAACAAAAGGAAGCATGCAGACAGTAGTCAAAGATTTATCAAAAATTATAAAGATGGGCTTCAACTCAAGATCAGATCATTGAGATCTTCTGGTTCCACTTCCCAAAAGAAAGAATTGCTATTGTGGGGCCCAAATGGTAAAGCCCTCGCGTGCCTTCTGATGATGGATGGGAAGTTCAAGTCCATGAAACTTGAAGTCTGTAGCTATAAAATGAGATTGGTTGCTTTTCTAATGAAACTCTGATTTCATTTATTTTTTTGGCGAAAATAGGTAACTATTTTTTTTCTCTAACTATCTAGTTAGTAGTTTCAGTTTCCAAACTATATTATTTACTAGCATCTCGAGTCTAAGAGACTCGATTTAGGGTCTATAAATCGAGTCTTTGAGGGTCGATTTTTATGTTTTGATCAGGTCTGAGTTGGCACTTTTTTCACGTGGCATCCACATGGAAATCGAGTCTCTGAGACTCGATTTCTAAGCCCATATATAAATCATCAACAACACCAGCAAATAAGAAATCAGAGCAAGAAGGAAAAAAAAAAAAAAAAAACCCAGAAACAGCCAGGCCGGTGCGACCTAGGTCGTTGCGTGCGACCCACCCAGGTCGCAGCGCGCGACCCAGGTTGCAGCGCGCGACCTGGGTCGCGCGCGATTTCTGGGTTTTTCTTTTTATTTTTTTTGTTATTTGATGAACACATATGTATTTGATCTTTTTCTGGATTCTTTTGTGATCTGATTGTTTTTTTTTTTTTTTGGTATTTCGGCTTGGGCATGAGAGACTTGGAAATTTTTTCAAATTTTTTTGGTTTGTAAATCGAGCCTTTGAGACTCGAGATGCTACTAAATCATATAGTTTGCAAACCGGGCCAACTAACTAGATAGTTAGAGAAAAAAAAATAGTTACCTATTTTCGCTACTATTGGAAGTTTGCCAATTAGTCTATAGCTGCACTTGGAGTGAATATAGAGTAGGCCACTTTTAAAGAGAGAGGAGGAGATGTGTACTGATGAGGAAACTTGGTTGCAAAACTATTAACTATTTCTTGGGCAAATTCATTATTTGTCTGATATGTCAGATATTTTGTTGAGTTCTGATAGTGATATATAGTGAAATATTTTAATCAAAGTTTATGGAAATTTATGCACTTTTCCATATTTCATATTTCCTTTCACCTAAGCCAAGGTTTCCAACAAGTGGGAAAATGGGTTACTTTTAAGAAATTGATATTGATTAACATGCTCCTACCCAATAAATATATAAATATATATATATATATATATATATATATATTGATTTACATGTCAATTTAATTTAAGAGTCAATTCAGGCTATATATCCAGCACCAATTTCTACCAACTCTTTTTTGTTTATTTATTGGTAAAAAATATATTTATATCACAATTAGCCTCCAAGGCCCCTGATATGCTGTAGTCCAAAAGAGATTAGGGTTTTGGTTGACCGTGATTTAAAATACCAAACTTTTTAGCCACATATTAACCTCCAAGGCCCCCTGATACGCTGTAGTCCAAAAGAGCTAGGCTTTCCAATGTTGGTAATTTTCTTTTAATTTTTAGGTAAAACTAGTGATTAACCTGTGGAAAATAATTTAACAAAAGTTATATATTTTCGCTTTGCTCAAAGGTACACATGCTAAAAGTGAATGAAAATTAGTAAATCCCAGTGAAAATAAAGAGCTTGATCAAATTCATTTCAAAATGTCATTTAAACAAATTCTAACCATCATAACAATGAAAATAAAATCTTCAAACAATACTATAATTATTCTTTTTTAACGTTAAGATCCTATATATAGCTTAGAAAAATGTAATAATGCGTAATCCTCTTCTATATGACAAATAAAGATGCATTACTTTTGCACCTACCATTTATCCCCAACAAGGCAATATCCATGTTGGCCTGCACAACATATGAGTCATGACAATAGTCAATCAAGTGGAAACTTGTCGATGTATAACCCTAGTCATAATTCGGAAGATATTTATCATGAATTAGCTCTAGACTATCCTACAATAATTTTCTTTTCTTTTTTAACTTAAAAGTAGTCCCTTGTTGAAGATCTTCAACAAGAGAAATAGACAATTAGAACCCTCATAAATATATATATATATGTTGTAGGGTCAAGATTTGTAGCCCAAACCCAAGAGATAGGGAGTGTAAGCCCAACGAGCCCACAACAATGAATTTGTAGAGAGTGGATGAGAGAGCTGGGCTGATAGTGAATTAAACAACGTTTGGTTATGGTTTTAAAGGATGAACAAGTACCAAAACACACTTAAAATTTGCATAAATTGATGTCCGAAGAGATAAATTATTGTTTGTAAGGTTGATACAATTCTCAGAGCTACAGTAAATCTTCTCTCTCTCTCTCTCTCTCTCTCTTTTCTTTTTTTTTATCCCCTTCTATCAGAGGTTTCTTACACTTATATAGTTTTCTCTTAGACTATCCTGATCGTCCACTTGTTCTTTATCTAAACGTTCACTTGGATATATGTCCCATCAGGTATCTTCGTCAGTTCTCCATGAGTGGTGGTAGCTGAGACTGCACTGTTCAGGGGTCTTCTCCACATTAAATGCACTGCAGCAACTTTTCTGGCCATGAGTGCGGCCAGAAAAGTTGCTGCAGTGCATTTAATGTAATGGTAGCAGCTTTTCCTTTAGATATTCATCCGTTCTTATCATCTTTACTCATGCCTAAAGCTCATCCTTATCGTTGGAGATGCTAGGAAGATCACCTAAATCACCCAGGTATTCGCTCGACCGATATCCTTCATATTTGAGGAATATATACTCCTCGGACTACGTTTCTCCATCACTTCCTTGCATGGCTCTCTAGTCCGGGGTCTTTCCTAATTATTTGCTCCTCTTCGGACATACCCATATCTTCGAATAGGGCCCAAGGCCCAATATTTATATTTGGACTTTTATCCCCACATATATATATATATATAAAGTACACAACAAAAAACTTAAGATTTTTTTTGTCTATTCCAGTTTAAAAAAAAAAAAATGAAACCTCCTAGTTTTCTATTTTTTATTTTCATTTTTATATTTTTTATCTTATGACGAGTTCAACACTAATTTTAAAGTTTTATGTTAGTCTAGAGTCTAGACCTTCTTTCTTTTTTGCATCTGAATTATAACCTTTTAACTCTTGTGTAAAATTTTCCTTTAATCTTAAAATATTCCTTTTAACTCTTGTTTAAAATTTTCCTTTAATCTTAAAATATTCCTTTTAACCTTTTAACTCTTATCTTCACAATTTATAATGTTTACCAAATGAAGTTAATAGTGCATGCAACAGAATACAAAACAACTTATGCTGAACAGGGCGGATCAACATCTTTGGGAGTCTTAGGTGAAAGTTTTAAGTGGGGCTTTTTTTATATTTAAATATTAATCAAATAATATATATTGAATTTTTTATTTAAAATATATTTTTCTTACTTTTTGAGATGCAAAATTACTAATTAAATTTTTGTATTTAAGTTCCTTTAACATTTCTTTTTCAATTGATAATATAGTTAATCCACTTAATCTTTCTTATGACATAGTAGACCTTAAATAAGATTTTATTAATTTTAATTTTGAAAAACTTATTTCCATAGATGCTTGTTAGTAATATTCTATAAGCAATATATGCATTTAGAAAAGAATCTAGTCTTTTTAAATAATTAAGTACATTAATTGGAGTATTTTCATCTATTTGCATAACTTCTTTTAAAACTATTAGTTCTGAAAGTAAAACTATTTTCTAGTAGACATTTATAATGAGAAAATATTTATTGATAAATAAAACACAATTTATAATTAAAAATGATAATTTAATTAAAAATAAAATTTAAAGTATAGAATAATAGAACCTGGTTATTGCAATTTTTCTAAAGCCGTAACCACTTTAAAGTTTAAACCTGCAGAAATAAAAATTAATTTCTTACATGGTTCAATAAATTAGTGTCACTATAATACAAATGAGTTGATATGATACACATCAAATTATTAATTGGTATGATAATTTATAATAATTGATAAAGTAAGAAAATGTGTTGTCCTATGACTGTGGGCTATGCAACCTATGCAGCTTGTGTAACTGTGCAGTGTGCAACTGTGCAACCTGTGCTGCTGTGTGGTGTGCAACTATGCAGATGTCCAATCTGTCCAATGGCTATGTGCAAAAAACGTGTTGTCCTATGACTCCTATTAATCAATCATGCAGTGAAATAGACTAAAAAATATATATAATTTAAATTGAATAAATAGCAGACTCCTCATCTTAATTTTCAGAAAGATAGAGAGGGGGAGAAGATTACCTCTGGTATGCTCACGGCCCACGCTGCCCCTTTTCAATTTTGAATTTACTGTGAATTGAAGGGAATCAACAGAGAAAGATTTCAAGCTAGATTGAGTTTATAGAAAAATATCAAGAACCAAGATGAAAAAAAAAAGGTAAGAATATTTTTTTTATTTGAAACTAAAAGGGTAAGAATATAAATGGAGAGGCAAAAAGATAGAGAGACGAGAGATTTTTCTTTTATTTTTGAAATTTATAATCTCTATTTTAGCATATTTCAAGACAATTACGTTGTATTATTAATGAATTTGTCTGGTATTAATTTTGATTTTAGCATATTTTAAGAATGAGTTAATAAATTTGTCTTCTAAAATTTAATTTTGTTAGCTGAAGTTTGACTATTCTTGTTTTTTCCCTTTTTAATCTTCTGCATCTTAGGATACAATGGGGTCTTTAAAATGCATTTTATTAACCAATAAAAGTACTTAAATTTTTTTTAATTAAATTATATAGATAAATATATTATATATATAATTTTTTTTTACAATTGGGGTCCTTTTTTTATTTGGGGGCTTTAGGCGATTGCATCAATTGCATCACCTATTGAGCCGGCCCTGATGCTGAACACTCTCACACTCCATCAAATTAGTATTATGTGTGTGTATATATATATATGTATGTATGTATGTATATCACTTCTTGTTTATTGGTGCGGTTTGGATAGCTGAAACGCAATGCGTTTTGCGTCTGCGTTTCCTTTTTTTTTTTTTTTTTTCTAAGCCGTAATTGTTGACTTTTCCAGTGAACAGTGCACACCAGTGGGTCCCGTGCACTATTCACAGGACCCACAAATTTCACTTTTCAACAATTTTTTTCATTAAAAATTGGTCTCACGGTACTATTCACACATTTAAAAATTATTTTGCTACAGTGTTTTCAATTTTCAGTTTTTAGTTTTCAACTGTATCCAAACGGACCCACTATCTCCTAACATCAATAACATATTTGATGCATCACTTAAATCCTCTTAAGCGTAGATTCCAGTTAGCTCAATTAGTAAAATCTCTGATGGTTGAATAAGAAATCTAGGGTTCAATCTCCGCCTACACCAAAAACCAATTGGTGTCTTGGTCTGATGATAAAGAGTATTATAAGGAGCGGATGCCATAAGTTGAAACTCTTTAAAAAAAAAAAATCATCTCAAGCAAACATGAAGTCTAGGTTCCTCTATAGTACATACATTTTGGCATTGATTTGAATTAATTTCGAAGCAAGTGCCTGCAAATAAGTCATTACATGGAATCAATTGTACGTAGCCTCAAAGAGGAGTACAACAACGTACAGTTTTAAAGTAATAGCTATTGAACAACTCAAAGACTAATTAAAGTATCTTTCTTTCTTTTCTTTTTTTGGTTAACAAAAAATAGGAGCCTTTATGGCTATATTATACCCCCGGGCAGGGCGCCGGTCTGACTTAAGCTTCGGCCGTTCTCACTAGACCGTGCAGGGAATCAACCCCACTAAGGATGCCCACCAACAATTGGCTATGGAGGTGACTCGAACCCCAAACCTGACAAGTAGGCGACAAGCTCCTTACCATTGAACCAACCAACGTGTTAGCAAGTATCTTTCTTTCACTTTGCCATGATCCTTTCCAATGACCAAAGAGAAGACAAATATATACATAACATGGAGACGTTTTTTAACTTATAAAAAAATATGAAGCATTTCTAGGAAGATAAACCAGCATATCTTGTCAAGTAGGGAAATTGAATAGAAATAGATGTCTTTGGTGTTTGGTAATTATTATGAGTATAAACATAACTGAGTTTCAAAAAAAAAAAAAATAGAGTATAAACATAACTGCTAAAGACAATTAATGTGGCAGATGCTAAATATGCTTGGTTAACCATGACTTATCAAATGATTCAAATCCAACGCGACACCAACACGATAGGAGAAGAGCAAAAATAAAAGCTAATCCTTTGTTTTTAAATCTCTCGCTTGAATAGCCATTGGAAGGTAATGGTTAGGAAAACTAAGAGGCAAATAACAAATTAAGAATTAATGCTCATAAATAAAATTTAAAACATGAACATAAATACCATATTAAAGAAATACATTTATTTCATTCAAATTTGTAAATTATTATTGACACTTGGAAAACATATTGACATGTACTAATAATTATTTGACACACGGTATTATTTGTCCATTTAATACAAATAAATATAGGAAGTCACCATAGGTCATCTTAGTATAGATTAAGAAAGAAACATGTCACTACTATATGTATCCAATAGTTGTGGAATCCAACTTTTATTATATATTATAAATAGATTGATGTTTTCCCATCTCTTTGTACAAGAGTTTTCAACGGCACTTAAATGTGTGTTATAAGAGCTTCCAGTGTTTTCAACGCCTTTTATTTTTTAAACACTAGGGATTTTCTCAGTAACTCAACCTACATATAACATATATTTTGATTTTCCTTCTTTATTTTTTGGGATTTTTAATTTTCCATTTTGTACAGGGTATTTTAAAAAAAAAAAAAAACTTCAAAGTGTGTAAATTGTTTTTTTTGTTTGTTTCTTTAATGAAGACCCACTCTTTTCTGCATGGGTATAATGATTTTCAAATTCCTCATTTTTTTCAATGTTTTGGTTAAAGCCTTATATGTGTCTGGTATATAAGTCTCATAGTTGTGTGAATACCAAATGATGGATGCATATTTTGAAATGCATAAAATAATTATTAGTTGTAAATAATGCACCAAAAGGAGTCATAATTTTAAAGGTCATGTTAATAGATGCTCTTAGAGTAATTGTTAATAAACTATTTTAAGAAAAATTTAACACAACTTTTATTGGAAATAGAAAAAACTGTTAAAAAATTAATTGCTTTTTTTTTTTTTTTTCATAAAACATTTCCTAATATGGCTCATTAACAAATGTCCTTAGGGCATTCGTTACTATTTTCCTTATTTTAAATGAATTTAACTAGTACATGGTGAATTTTATGACATTCGGAGTCTGTTTGGATACCGCTTATTGCTGAAAATACTGTAGTAAAATAATTTTTAAATGTATAAATAGTGCC
This sequence comes from Quercus aquifolioides, assembly GCA_019022515.1. Classification (NCBI taxonomy): domain Eukaryota; kingdom Viridiplantae; phylum Streptophyta; class Magnoliopsida; order Fagales; family Fagaceae; genus Quercus; species Quercus aquifolioides. The sequence continues at coordinate 46,669,818 of CM032332.1, read as the reverse complement.
GTGGGACCCATTTTAAAGCAAAATTTGCGTTTCTCGTACTTGCAAGTCCTGTGAATAATGCATAGAACCCAAGAAAAAAACACCAAATGTAGATGTGCAATCCAAACTCAGCTTAAGGCAGCGAGGGGAAAGAAAATGACCATGAGAAATTGATCATTATAATTGAAGACCCAAAATATCAGTTTTAATGGGCTTGCTCAATTTTTAAAGATATAAAGTATGCTTGCTCAACCATCTTTGATTTATGTCACAACAAAATTCTCTGATTTGCCAGAACTCCACGACCACATAAGTCATAACTATGTTTTCTTGCGAGTTTGTGAGATATGGCAATTCACTTGAATCATATACAAATAAAGTTGGTAAAGTCATTGATTTACTTTAATAGCCTATCACTAATATACATACCATCCCCCCAACAAAAAATACATACTTTCTGTACTGATGGATGGTTGTTACTTTTTGCCAAAGTAACATAATCTTATTTTCCTCAAGAGTAACATTAATCATTTTCCTTTCATAAAATCAATTCATGTAACATTTTAAATCCATAAATAAAAGGAATAAATCAAACCAACCTAAATCCTTGTTAAGGTCCAAAATATCACAATATTGTATCAAGGTCCAAAACAATACAAAATTGAAATTTTAGAACCATTTGGGCTTTCAAGGAAGGGGTAAGGCCCAAACTTGCCAATTAAGGACTACTTAAAATAAGTAGGAAGGGGCTCAAGCCCATGAATGGATAAGCTCTGGGCCTTATGAAACAAAGAAAAAATGAAGCTCAACCCAACCCTTATAAGAGAAAATTGTTGGGAAACTCAGAAAGAAAGCTGAACTAGGATACCTGAGGATTCCCAGAAACCTGGGATCCTCAAGATATGTAGCAGGAGACTAGCTAGGATTGAGACAACTCAAGAGAGCGTGCCCATGAACACAGAGAACGATGGTGGATATGTAACGACCTAAGGAAATGCGTTAGCCACATCTACGTTATACCTCGAAAGAACTAGTCACAATTGAGACTCTTTGTAGTTGTTAATAAAATAGCAGGAGACTAGCTAGGATTGAGACAACTCAAGAGAGCATGCCCATGAACACAGAGAACGATGGTGGATATGTAACGACCTAAGGAAATGCGTTAGCCACATCTGCGTTACACCTTGAAAGAACTAGTCACAATTGAGACTTCTTGTAGTTGTTAATAAAATAAGGAAGTGACTAGCCACCAATGTTGCTAACACAACATTAGTTCTTGTACCTAGGGCAAAAAATGGAGGGAAGCAGCGGTACACCAAAAACCCTAGGAGAGCACTACAAAAGGAGAGGGAGTCAACAGTGAAAAACCATTCAGCAATAGTGAATCAGAGAGAAAAGATCCTTTGAAAAACTCCTTTAAAATTCAAAAGGGGAGAAAAGAGGGAAAACTCCGTGAGAGCTCCTGAGACAGACACTAGATGATACATTTGGATTCAAAGGGATTCAAACCTCACAAGTCTTAGAATCCTAAAAGAACTATCTAAGTGTGTAACTTTTGAACTTATTTGAACCTTGTAACATATCCCAATGGAGAAAGGACCTAATGTACTAAAAAGAACAAGAAATAATGAAATATTATTCATCATTATGAGGATCTCTAACGCTTTTTATTTGCCTTCACTATCCATTTGATGTTCTTTACTATACAATACATATATATATATATATTTTGTATGTATGGATGTGTATGTGTTGTAGAGCCCATGTTTTTGTGCACAACTTGGTTTGTAATCAGCTCAACATAGTTGCGGTGAACCAAGCCCAGTCCACCAAAAACAAGTATAAGACCCAGGATCCTTATTTTATTTGGGGCCTGGGTACTATCAAAAAAAAAAGAACCCACAATCCTTCAACAAAAAAAGGAAAAAAAAAAAAAAGGAAAAAAAAGAAAAAAAGAAGAAGTAATTATTGTTGCCTCGAGATGGTTCTCAAGACACTATTTTCAGTTCGCTATGCTTATCTTACTTCATAGATAAGGGTATGAGGTCCGAAAATGCCTAGCTTTAACTGGTTAAAATATGCACAAGTTAAGAACTAAAGGGAATGATAAATCCTAAGATAATATGACTAAGTTAAACTACCCACTTTGAATTAACTAAGTTAAATTATATGATCTCAAAGTAAGTCATCTCAATTGAAATTAAACCAAGGCAAATCATCACGAACAGAGTCATATCGCAAGAATTCAATTGATCCAATCCTAATAATACTAATTTACATCGAAATAAAAGTTCATACAGATCAAATTATCACAAACATGTACATAATCACATCAAACTACAAATATTCACAAGTATAGATACTAAGGCATAAACTAAACATGATGAGAACTTATCCATTCACAACGCAATGGTTCAATTCATCGTACGTAAAATTCACACGCTTGCTTAGGTAATACAATTATTGATTCAAGGGCGCCCCAAAACATGGAAGAAAACTCTAACTGGGGGAAAATAAGTTGAACAAATAGTTATTCATAAACAACACAATATGACTTCAAAATGTAAATGTTGAAATAGTACTTGCCAAAAAAATAAAAACCCCTGCAAACGTAATTAAACTACTAAATAAAGATAGCTTCGAATTCATTTCAATGTAGCCTTACATCACTTGATATCCATAATGATTTTAAATAAGCCAAGAAGTTCAATTCCTTCATTAGGGGCTATATAATTACACAACCACAAGTTTAAGTACTTAATCAAGGACTATCTAATTGCACAAAATACAGAATACAAACAGCAAAAGCAAAGCGTCTATCCCACATACATATAACATATAATAACCATCTTTGAAATCGCAACCCTTTCTTGAACAAGAACACTCATCCCTTTAAACAAAAAACATTTTAAAAATATACTACATAAATCAAATGCAAGAAAAATCAATTATAATGAATATTTAAACACATACCAGGATAATCAAACAACTCATGCCATCAAAAAAATAACATTTCAGTTAATCCAATGCATCAATGGTGGTAATTAGTTTGTAATTATTATAAGAAACTTAAACTACAATCATTACAAGGTTTAATATTTGTGACTGCATCAATACTACTGTATGATTAGTTTTGGTATAGCAAAAAATAAGTATGATGGGTAATACTTTACACCAAAATGTTCTAACTAAATTAAGAATTTAAAATAAGAAAGCAACATTTCATATTTAACTAAATAACCACGTAAAACCAAGGGAGTCAATACCGCACCGGAAGCTGTACCGGTTTGGCCAGCGGTACGATATATTTCGAATACCGATCAATACCGATGTACCGTTTTGGGTTTACCGCTATTTTTTATATTTATAAATAAATATATATATATATATATATATATGTATGTGTGTGTGTGTATATATATATATATTATAATAAATATAAAAGTTTACCATAAAACATTTCCTCAATTCAAAACTAATTATTCATGGTTTTAGACTTTAGTATCAATTAAAAAAAAAAAAAAACACAATATAAAAAATAGAAAGCTTAAAAGTTATCATTGCATACTAAGAAAACAAATAATACTAATAAGTTAATGCAAATAAGTTATCATTCTGCCTTAACAAAAATTCAAAAATTACAAAACTTTAAAAAAAATAAAAAAAACATTTTTCTGTACCGGCCGATATTGCCCAAAATTGGCCGGTACATGACCAGTACGGCCGGTATTTAAACCGGTACGAAACTTTAATGTTTCGATACCGGTATACACACCGGTACGGTACATACCGACATGTACGATATTGACTACCTTGCATAAAACATGGGGCAAAAATCACGGAGGAGCATCTAAGCCAAAGAAAAAAAAATCCTACAAGTCCAGCGTCCATTTTGTTCATCCTAAAACCTTTTTTTTTTTTTTTTATAAATATTTAATATAGGAAAACTTTCTAAAGAAAAGCCCTTTGGCCTCGCCTTGAATTTTTTTTAAGCTCATGCCACATGCCCCATGCCCAAGAGCATACCTACTATAAGACTAGTGTTTTAGTTGTCAATGTTATGCTTTGTTTATTGTTACATCTTTAGCATTTTATAGTCATGACTCATGAGACTTACATGTGACTTTCAACATAGTTGGATGGTCAAGATTTTACTTTTATAGTTTTATATAACAGATGAAGGATTAGGATTCCAAAGGTTACTAAATGCTATTAAAAATAACCTCTTTTGGGGTAATGGTAGGCCACCAAAACAAAGAAATTGATCTACTATTATTTTAACATTAACCCAAATTATATCTAGCCAAAAAATTTAAATTAAACAAATAAAAAGCACTACTTCAGCATCTCACTGCTTTTTAGACACATCCAACCTGCTCTGAGTCTGGACCAAGGCTTCTGAACAAGCTAGGGCCCAAAACCGATTGCCATTTTAAATTCCAATTGATAATTTGGTTTCTAACAATCAATATATTTTATGAAGAAAATTTGGGTAGTCTAGTCACACAGGATTTTCATAAAACAAAACAACTAGCAAGGTGGCAAGTACAAAAGCAGGAAAAATACATAATTACACAATACTAAGAAAGCCTTTAATCAAAACGATCATATAACACATAACATATAACACAGAGTTGAGTCCTTCATCTATGTTCCAATATTGTACTCTGAGCAAGCCCCTATCTTAATGATCTTCAGTAGTTATACTTCCTTCCTCTGATGTCTTTGGTTTCTTCTTATTTGGTGGTTGAGTTCCACGATTGCTGCAAGTTTTACAGGCACACATAAATAATTAGCAAATCCTACATTAAAGGGCAAAAGATGATGGCTAGCTAGAATTAATTGTGTGCGCGTGAGAGAGTAGGAAACCTACGTAATCATGCAGTCCAACAAATCTATTCCGGTATCCAGTGAGTACTTCTGAATGGATAGAACATATAGAGGAGGCTCGTCTGCGTACTGACCATTGGTGTCAAAAAATGCAGAGAGGTCAAGTACGAAACAAAAAAGAAAATTAAAAGCCTTTTTGGCTGGCTTGTGGGAGCTCAACAGAAGGCAGAATTTGTGATCGGATAAGTGGAGAAGACCAGGACTAATCCAACAGAAATATTCAGAATCCCCCAAAAATGGTGTAGGGTTGAGCTTTTGACAAGCCCACACTTTCGATTCTAAATCAAATCCATAGATAGAGCATACATTCCTTTTCTCCATAGATTCGACGGAAGCCCAATAGGCCTTAGTATGATCAACAACTACAGCCCTTCCACATTGAATATCTGAGTTAGCTACCGCCCAATGCTGCTGAAGCCAAGTTTCCCATCTAGAAGACACAACATTGTATTTTAAAAAATCAGCACGCATGTTGTTTTCTCTGCTATTGCTCAGATCAACCACCATAATCTCGTGTTTATCTTCCTCCAACTCCAAATGAGCGTAAACAATTTCATCGAATAGGCTTCTGATATCAGAGCAGGGTGGGTTTGGTAGGCTTTCCCATTTTTTCAAAATGGGGTCGTAAACCTCCATCCATCCACGGCCAGAGGAACGATCTTCGAGTATGGGTTCGTAACCATATAAACCGCCAAAAACATAGAGCTTGCCGTCTACAACAATGGTCTGAGGGTCTTTTCTGCGGTTTTTCATGGGCTCATCGAGCTGCTTCCATCCCAGATCAGGACATGTAAGGTCAAGGGTCCAGACAAACCTACTGGGCATATAGATATCATTCAGAGGGCAGTAGTCTTCGGGGCCTATAACATCTTCAAGTTCAGACGTAGGGGTTTTTAGATAGCCACCAGCAGAATACAGATGGTTGTTTAACAGTGCGAAGTACCTAGAGGTGCAAGGTCCCTTGGGAGTGGCCACTGAAAACGGAGTGAGATTCTTTGGGGTGAAGTTGCTGATATCCTTTACCTTTACTCCGTGAATTAACGAGTTGAGTGGAGCAACAAGACGTGTGAGAAAGTATGAAAGAGGAGGACGGGCTTCACGGTCTGGGACCTTAATGGTATAACACCTCACTTCATCGATCAATTTTTGCGCACAGATACAGATCTCATATTCACCGTCAAGATCATCTAAACTCCCCCAACCTATATTCTCCTCCACCTCCTCCTCCATAGGATCCATAGCGTTTTCCTTTTCCTTTTTTTTTTCTTTGAGATTAAGTTGGATGCGAGAGATAGAGATATTGAAAGGTTTGGGAATTAGGGTTAGGGTTAGGAATTGGTGATGACGAGAGAGAATCTGTTTATATTAACAGGATTATTGCTTTTTTTTGGTCAAAAATACCACTAAATTTATTAATCAACAACTTAAAAATAGAGATAAAACAATAAATTGATAAAAAAAAGTTAGTTATTATTTTTTTTACTTTCAAAATATTAAATTGACAAAAATAATAAATTCTTACTTCTACGTTAAATTGTCTTTCTGCTTCTAATAAACTCCTACTTTTACATTGATTTAAATTCTTACTTCTACTTACTAATTTCCTACCAAATAGGATTACTCTTTATTAGTTTTAAAACTCCTCCAATCTACAAAACTCACCCCACATATTCACTTCTTTTTTTTTTACTTTATTACGATGTATTTGTTTCTTCTATCCCCCTTTTTTTTTCAATATTTTCTATCCAATCTACAAAACTCACCCCATGTATTCACTTTTTTTTTTTTTTTACTTCATCACGATGTATTTGTTTCTTCTGTCCCCTTTTTTTTTCAATATTTTTTATAAAAAAAATTCATTACTCTAATCTCACATTTTTTTTTCCCAAATCTCTTCTTCTTTATTTAAAAAAAAAAAAAAAAAAAAAAAGGACTCCTACAGTACTATAACTTCTATCCATCCTTATTATCCCAACATCCCCACTAAAAAGCAGTTACTGCCATGTAATTTCTCACACTTTTATTTTTGTTTTTCACTTTCTCACTCACGATCTCCTTATTATCACTAACCTTCACCATTGAAAAGCACAAATTAAAACAGACTAACAAACATAGAGGTTAGTGATAATAAGGAGATCGTGAGTGAGAAAGTGAAAAACAAAAATAAAAGCGTGAGAAATTACATAGTAGTAACTGTTTTTTAGTAACGATGATAAGGATGGATAGAAGTTATAGTACTGTAGGAGTCTTTCTTTCTTTCTTTTTAATAAAGAAGAAGAGATTTGGGAAAATAAAAATGTGAGATTATAGTAATGAATTTTATTTTATTTTTAAATTTGAAAAAAAATGGGGACAAAAGAAACAAATACATTGTGATGAAGTAAAAAAATAAACAAATATGTGGGGTGAGTTTTGTAGATTGGAGGAGTTTTAAAACTAACAAAAGAATAATCCTATTTTGTAGAGAGTTGGTGAGTAGAAATAGAAATTTAAATCAACGTAAAAGTAGGAGTTTATTAGAAGCAGAAGAGAAATGATATGTCCACAACATTTTCATAACATTTTTACAACAAATCTTAAGTAGCAGGTTGGTTGTTATTATTGGGGCAAAAAAAGTAATCTTAGTGTTAGGTTCAAATTTGAATCTATAACAATTAACTACCTGTGATTTGTTGTGAAAATGTTGTAAAAATGTTGTGAACGTAGCATCTCTCGAAGTAGAAAGGCATTTCAACGTAGAAGTATGAATTTATTATTTTTGTCAATTTACTATTTTAACCTCATTTTAAAGTTTTAAGTAGGGGCATTTTTTATAGTAAAAAAATAATAATAATTAACTTTCTTTTGCCAGTTTACTATTTTAACTCCATTTTTAATTTGTTGATTAATTAATTTAGGGGTATTTTTGACAGGAAAAAAGCAATAACTAGCTTTCTGAATTCTCTTAATATATACAGATATCTCAGCTTCTCTCACTCAATCTTGGTCTCACTTCTCTCAAACCCGGTCTCTCAATCTCGAACTCACTGTTGCTGACCCAAACCCAAACTCAGACCCAGACCTCTCCCTTCTTCCCCAAATTTCTCAATTAGGGCTTCTCAGGTAAGGGGAATGATTTCTATTTTAGTGTGTTTTGATTTCAGCTAAGGGGAACAGTGTGGTTCCCCTAATTGTTTTTTTTTTTAATAATTTTTTTTATTTTGTTTTAATTACAAAATTTATTTTAAAAAATAGCTAAAACAGCATCGTTTTGGCTCACTTAACGGAAACTACTAACTAATGTCTAATGGAATACTGATTTGACAACAATTGAAACATAGAAGACTAAAATGACAAAATTTAAAATTAAAGGATTTAAATGACAAAGGTTGAAAGTTAGAAGGTCAGTTTTGAATTTTTGCTTTTATACAAATTTACAAAAACAAAAACAAACAAACAAACCCAAAAAAAAAAAATCTTTGTTACTTTAACTTATCAAAGGAAGACTTCAAAGGAGGCCAACACCAAGGAATCCCTCTTTCTCTCTCATTTTCTTTTTAATTTTAATTTATGGGTTCTGTTTGCCAATATATTTTGCATGCCTATATGTTTATTGTGCTCAATTTCTTAATTTTTTTTCTTTTTCTTCTTAGCTAGCATTTCCTTTGTCTCTGATAGCGTTTCTTTTGCATGCGTAAATGTTTATTGTGGGTTGAGTTTATTGGTTGGTTTTATGTATTTTGTAGATGATTTGCACGCCCAGAAATGGGAATTAAGCCTAAGGGACAAATATAGGAACGGAGGAAAAGGATGTGAGGCAAAGCATTCAATAGTATTTTCCCCAAAGAACAAGAGAACGCATTGCATTGAATGAAGATTTTAATACTAAAGTTATGCCAAATACTTGATAGGAAATTGTCAATAAATTGTAATTTTCTTCGTATACGCTAAAGTTACGAATTTTTTTAATTCTTTAATTTCTTGAAATTTTCTTCATTTTTTGTTTTATATATAGAATAAGCGATCAATACATCTGGTTATATGTAATTCTGTCAAAATTTAATACTGTGATTTTCTTTTCAAGAAAACGGTGAAGAGTGAAGATGGACGTATTTTGATTTTAGACAATGAAGTTTGTGGTGATGTGTGAATTGAAGTGGGAGATGAAGATAGGATTGAATTCTGGATTGGGTTAGTGGTTGAATTTATGGAGGCGAGGGCTTCTCATGTGCTGATTCCAAAGATCATTGTAGAGATCTTAGTTTTTACATGGGTTGTGATCCCCATTATCAAAATTAACTACTTTTTCACCCACCCCATTTATGGAGATCTTGATTTTTGAGATTTGATTTTTTTTTTTTTTTTTTTTTGAGAAAATTTCAACTTATGGTGTCCACTTGATGGACACTCTTTATCATTTGATCAATACATAAATCGATTTTTGGTATAGACAAAAATTGAATCTCAAATCTCTTATTCAACCATCGAAAATTTTACTAGTTAACTTAAATCCACAGAAGTTTGATTATTCTGAAACATAGCCATTGAGTTGTTGGGAAGTGATTTTGTTTGTTTTCAAGCATTAGTAGGAGTGAGTTCCATTTTTTTTCTTTCTTTTTTTTGGTTAAAAGACGATGCATTAAAAAAAAATTAGAACATTACATCAAGTTCAGGAACAAGCCTGTTAAAAAACATCTAGTACAGTCATCCTCAAAAGCAGAAAATACGTCCACAGGCAGACTATTAAACATAAGAAATTCTAACTCCTGTTCAGCACCCATCCTAGCCAGCATGTCTGCACACCTATTAGCTTGCCTATAGCAGTGATTAAACCGGATTTGCTGGAATGTTGCCGCCAGCTGCCTGCAATCATCCAAGATTGGAGATATTACATGATTTTCATAATCTGAGTTTTTAAACACATCCACAACTGCTTTAGCATCTAGCTCAACAATAACAAGATATGTTCATATTACAGCAGAGCATAAGCCCATCCCTAAGCCCCCACAGCTCTGTAACAAAGCTGCTTGTTGAGCCAATATGCCTTGCGAAACCTGCTACCCATCCACCATGCTCATCTCTAACAACACCTCCACAACCAACTCGCTTCAAGCTGTCCATGGCAGATCCATCAGTATTTAATTTCTTCCACCCTGCTGGAGGCTTCTCTCACCTGATTCTTCTATTAATCTTGCGGGTTGGGCTTCTTGGCGAACTCACACAATACATAAACTCCAAGGTTTGGTTTTCAATCTTTGTTGACAGTCAAGGATTATGAACTTTCCTTTTAAAGACATACATATTCCTGCTCTTCCAAATGCACCACACAGCAAAATTGAACATAGTTCTCCAAGGTGGTTTTCCTTGAATGTAGCTGCTATTGACTCTCCCATTAATATCGAGCCACTCATGAAGATTACTCATCCAAAAAGCTTGATTCGTCTCCTTCACTCCCAGCTGAATCCACACCTCCTTTACCCAAGGACAGTCCCTAAGGGCATGCAATATATAGTTTCAGGATCCCTTTGGCAGATGGGGCACCAATCCTCTTCTACTATTCCCCTTTTTGCAAGACAATTCTTTACACCTATGCTGTTGTGCATACACCTCCAAAGGAAGGTTTTAATTCTGGGCAAGGTTTCAGATTTCCAAATCCAGCTTGCATTAATGGAAGGAGTAGAATCAGCACCCATGGCAATTGAGTAGGCACTTTTAAGATCAAATATGCCTCTCGGATTGCCTATCCATGCTATCCTATCTCTACCTCTACCAGTTAGAAGTATTGGAGTAGTTTGAATTATGGCTTTAACATCAAGGGGAAGATCAAAAGGAATCCGGTTCCATCTTTTATCAAAACAGTGTACTTCTGAGCTAACTAATTTATTCAAGGTTTTTATTTTTATTTTTTACTCTACAAGCATATCAGATTGTTTGCAATTTTTTTAGTAATTCTTTTCCTTTTAGTTATTACTTGCATTTTTCTTTTCACTATTTGTGGTTAAATAATAAATGTTCCACATGTCACCAATTTTATTACATTTACAATATGGAAGAGGGATTTTGATATTAGATGGTAATAGAAATCACATCAAATTGATTTGTGTGTGTGTGTGTGTTGTTTTTCCCCATTTTTCCCGTAAGTTACAAGATAATTATACTTTTATCCTCGTGACAATTGGCTGGTTTAAATTTCCAGATGTAAAAACAAACCTTTTCACATTAATTTTTTCTACACCAAATTATCCATTTAAGTAAATATCAAACCAAAGTACTTTAAAATAAAAATATTGGCCCAGAGATTAAGTAATACCATAAAATATCATCTTTCAATCCCCGAAACTTTGATAATCACATTTCAAGAATTGCCAAAGTCATATGATAATTATAGAATATTAGCTTCTGAGCACACACTCAGGCGCGTGCTTAGAAAGTCTTTATTTTTTCTAGAGGCTAATAATTTTCATTCATACTAATTTGAAGTTACTACATTTTCTAATAATGTAGAAACCCAAAAATCCAAACCAAAGCTATAACCACAACACACACACACAAGCTCACCATCAAACAGTTATTCAATCACAGCACATTCAGCCATACCCAAAACCCCTATTTTTCAAACCCAAACAAAATCATACAGCTCTAGTCTTCAAAATAATTAACACTGAAACAAAAAGAAAAATAAAAGAGAAAATAAATATGAGAGGGAAAGAGGGGAGACCCAGTAGCCACCAGGGGTTGTGACACCAGTAATAAGCACCGCCAACGGCAGTGGCGTGGGTGTAATGAGAAGAGAGAGAGATACGAGAAAACCTTGAAAGAGGAGAAGACTAGACCGGGAAACATCACCGGTGGTGGTGGTGTGGGACGAGCTGAAGCCCAGGGAGATTCGGCCAATCTCCAAGAGAGTTTTTTTTTTTTTTTTTCTGAAATTCAAATTTGGGAAAGCTGAACCGCTGAAGTGAAAAGAGAAGAGATAGGAGAGAAATTGAAGCACGCTGATTGCCTGGGTGGAGATATGACGTGTCAATTTTATGAGCATTAGATTTAATCCATGACGGGATATGAATCCATAGAGAAGGATTGCTTCACTAATCAACTGGAGTAGATCTGGAGTAGCCCTAGACAGACACAGAGACAGGCTGTAGCAGTGAATAGTGTTTTATTGTACTCCATCAATTAATTCCTTCTGCCAATCACATGCACTAGCAATAAATAACAAAACTGTGTCTGTACTTATCCATTGCCCATTGCCTTCTTCTCAAATAATATATATATATATATATATGAGAGATGCTACGTCTACAACAATTTTACAATATTTTTACAACAAATCACAAGTGGTTAGTTGTTATTGGTTCAAATTTGAAACTAACACTAAGATTACTTTTTTGCCCCAACAATAATAACCAGTAACAACCTGCCACTTAGGATTTGTTGTAAAAATGTTGTAAAAATGTTGTAGACATATCATTTCCCTATATATATATATATATATATCCGTTGCCACTATTCCTACATGGCTACACCCCCACGCAAACCCATTAACCCCAACCAGTTATGACAAAACAGGTGTAAATATGAGATCTTTAGGGTCCGTTTGTTTTGGTGGTAAATAATTTCTAAATATGAGATCTTTAGGGTCCGTTTGTTTTGGTTGTAAATGATTTTCGGAAATCATTTACCACCTAACCCCAGTGTTTGGTAGGGGAGGAAAATTTTAATTTCTGAAAAATTAGCTTCAGTTTGACCATATTTACGCCTTTGACCCATAAATGATTTTACGCTCTTATTTTCCTTTCAAATCATTTTCAGAAATCGCACAACACACACAAAAGAGAGAAACAAACGAGAGAGCCAGAGAAGTTGAGAGAGAACGCACAAAAGAGAGAGCCAAGAAACTTGAAGAACTCATCCTCCACGGCGAGACCATCCGAGAAATCAGCACCGGAGCTCCACGCCGAGAGAAGAGACCAAACCCGTTCCAGATCCAGATCCACGCCGTTCCACCACCACCACTCATAACCACGCAGTCCGATCCGAGAAACCCAGACCTCACCGAGCCGCTCAACGCCGTTCCACCACCACCCCTTATAACCACACAGTCCGATCCGAGAAACCCAGACCATCGCCTTCGACCCACAAACCGACGAACCCAGACCCATCGCCTCCTCGAGCTCACCGATCCACGAACCAGACCCATCGCCTTCGACCGCTGACCCATCGCCTCCACGCTCTCTCTTCCTCGATCTCTCAGTTTTTTTTTTTTTTTTAATTTGATTGTTGTTGTTGTTTTTTTTTTTTTTTGATGAACTGATTGTTGTTGTTGTTGCCGAAATTTGCTGCCAGAATTTGTGGTTGAATGGGCTGTTATGTTGAAATTTTTTGTAATAAAATTTGTTTGGATGCTGAGAAAATGTGAAAAAATTGTAAGAAAATAGTATTTTCCTAATAGAACCAAACACATGAAAATATTTTCCATAACAATTTTCATAATACAACCAAACACTTGAAAATATTTTCCTTTTTCGGAAAATAGCATTTCCGGAAAATAGGTATTTTCCGAAAAATATTTTACGGGAACCAAATGGACCCTTAGTGTTTTCCCTAAAGAATCATACTTTTATTAGTTATTGTGACATACATCTAATGCATTTTTTTCTTCCACATTTATAACACCTACAAACAATCTCAAGAACGTATCCTTTTTTAAGTATCTACTTCCAAAGTTTTTTTTTTTTTTTTTTTTTGATAGGGTACTTCCAATGTTCTAGAGGATAGAAGAAACAGTTAAATTCACACTTGATTAATGATTTATAAGAGAAAACTTCCATCTATAATGTCATTGTCATGTATGATTTTTTTTTTTTTTTTTTACTATTCTTTTGTTGAAAAAAATTATATATAAGTGGGAATGAATTTCAGCAAGCACAACTATACAAGAACACAGAAATTTACATGAAAAACTCATTTTTCTTGAATGGAAAAAGCATGGAAAAAAACTCTAACTAATTTTACTATATTAAATAAAAATTATAACACTTAAAGGATAAAATCACATAATACAAAAAGAAATCAAATCAATTGCATAGAAATTCCCTAAAAAGAATAAAAATACCTTCAAATATATTATAAAGGGTCCGTTTAGATACAGCTTATTGTTGCTGAAAACTGATTGTTGCTCAAAACACTGTAGCAAAATAATTTTTAAATGTATGAATAGTATCGTGAGACCTATTTTTAATATTTTTATACGTGAACAGTAAATATACAGTGCGTAAACAGTACACGCACAGTGTTTTTTGTCTCCCAAAAGTTAATAAGTCCGGCTGCTAAAAAAAAAAAAAAAACTGAAAACGCAACTTTACTTTGAGTGAAAAGTAGTGCTATCCAAACCGGGTCAAAGTTTTATTAAAATGAAAAAAACTATACTAAAAATTAAATAGACGATTTCAAATAGAATGCATTCAAGAAATTAAAAGATAAAGTAAAAAAAGAATAATTTTTTTTTAATAGCTAAGATAGAATTTATTGCATAATTAGGTAAAAATAATTACAAAGTATCACTTAGAATTGGTGAGACTTTCTCTATCCAAACTGTCTTAGAAACAATACAGAAAGCATTGTGTGACGCAATTCCCCTTTTCAAATTTGAAGTCTTTAAGAGTTTGCTCCATCTGTGAGAAGTGCATGTGCTTGTATGACCATGCTTCTCTCAACAAATGTCCAAAGGTAGCTTGCCATGGCTTCATGAAATGTCTGCGATTGTTTTGCCATGCGACCCTCTACTATGTGCAAAACAAATGTTATATAGAAAATGTTTATGTCCTTCCATTATCCCCTTCAAAAAACGTTATACCAAAGAAATAATATGTTGTTAGTAAAATTTTAAACATGGTAAGTGGATAATGCATGGTATGCTCTTTTCCATAATTGTTCTTGGAATTAAAAGGTAATAACTAAAAAGATTCAAAGAGGCAATAGAGGATGAGTTATATAAATAATAATATTTTCTTTTCCAAGACTGTTGATGAGTCATTTAAAGTAACGATATTCTCTTTTTTAAAATTGTTCTTAATGATAAATTTAAAATTTTAGGGTGTAAATGGGATTCCAAAAAAATAAAATAAAAAAACAGGTAAATGGGACGGAAGAGGGATCATTTTAATTAATTTGTACTGATATTAGCTTTTTGTAAAAACGGTCTTTAGCAAATCATTATCCTTCTGAAATTTTCCTCAAAATAAAATGTAAATTTAATACTTTGGTCTAAAATAAGGGGTTATAACATAATTTGGATTTACTTATCATTTTTTTCCTTATTGAAAATGGTTTTGGGCTAATAGATGGTAATTCATGTGTGCTTCAAACATGTGATAATGAAAAGGAAACATTTTACGGTGATATTTATTGTCTTCAATGTGAATAAAATTATGATTTTGCAAAATATTAATTAATCACAACAAATATGAATTAAAGTGGCTTTAAAGGCCATTACTTATAAAAATTAGTTTAGAGAAAATGAAATGATTTAGTAGTAGATGAATATTCGATCACATTGTGAATCCCTAATTTTAAGAAGAGATGACATGTGCTATTATATTATGCTTTAAGCAAGGGACAAATGTCTATGTAGCGTGCATCTTCCAGTTTGGAGACCCAACTTTTTCAATATTGTATATGATACTCTACAATTTTATTTGAAATAAATTTTATGTATATTAAACCCTACATATAATACTTATTAATATTAATTTTTTACCACAATATTGTTGAATATTTTGAAATATGATTTTCCTAATTCATATTTTATTTTAATAATTCAGTATATAAGACTATAAAATATTATAATATTTACCATTAAAAGTAGATTTTATTTTTTAAACAAATTAAATGATTTTGAAATCAATGAATAAGAATTTAAAGCAGGAAATACTTTTATATCCTAAAATTACATAAATTTAAACAATCTCCCAAACATGAAGATCTCAATTGCGAATACCCAATTATTATCTCAATGAAATTAAGGAAATCATTTGTTGTAATTTAATTGTTTTTATTTGGGCATCGACATCCTTTAAAAAAAAAAAAGCAAAAAATACATTGAAATCATCATCAATTTTTATTTTTTATCATTATGGCTCATATCGCACAAAACAGCTGTAAAATAACCTACTAAGAAATCCACAAATTATGAGTTCTAACACAAAATAATAATAAAAATAAAAAATGAACTTATTCAATAATAACTTATAATGTTTCTTTTTCTTTAGTTCTAAAACAAAATAAATTTACGACTTTCCCAAACCAAATTTTCAAATACCTAAAGACTTAAAGCAAATCACAACCTTCACAAAGTTCACAACGTCTGACTTTAACAACAAAATCTTAAGCTACTGCCACTAAATAAAAACTGTCAGTCCTCTTCCTTGACCATAGCCTATTCATACTGGCTGGAAGGTTGAAGTCAATGGCATCGTTTTTCATTTGAGCGTATTTGAGATTGGATGGCGCTGTAGAAATGTGTATATAAATGAGTAGAAGTGAAAAAGGTAAATGAAAATACAAAGGGTTTTTCAGAAACATTGAACCAAATGATTGACTATTTAGTAGTTTCAAAGACTATTGTAATTAACAACTCAAAAAAAAAAAAAAAAAAGTAGTGTAGCAGATATTAAGGTCTCGTTTGGTAATAATGCTTAAAAAACAAAAACTGTTGTTTAAATATCACATGTATTTTCACATTTTTTTTCACCCATACGCATTTTTACAAAACCTAGACAACATTACTAGATATATTTTACTAATGTGCTCTATAGTTGGTGCATGTGACTGATTAATAGGTTGTTAGAGGTAGTTATGCCAGCTGGCATAAGGAGTTCCTAGATCAGCTAGGCAGTTAATCTACTATTCAGGATTGTAGCATGGTACACATACAAATAGGTATTAGGCTAAGATCATGCAAAATTAACCAACAATTTTGTTTCCGGTTCTCTCTTCTCCCTCTCAATTCTGGAGGTCACTATTAAGGGTTGATTAATCAACCCTTAAACACTACCTGCCACCGAAGCTCTTAACAATGCTCGTGGCAATTTCATCAAAGGATATGACATTTTACTTGTAACTTTTTGTGAGCCTTTCTAATGGTATGATAAAGTAATATATAATAGTGATTATTAAATGAATTTTTTTAAATGTAATAATAAAATCACTTTCTTGAACTTACAAAAATTAATATGAATCGTATACTATCAAAATTCTTGTATATGTACCATTTTTAAATTGTTCTAATTAACTAAAAATATTACAAGATGTTTTGAGTAAATTCGTTTGCCATGATTATTAAAGTTCTTCGAAGTAAATAATATTTGCAATTTTGCGTTAACATATATATATATACATATACATATTTATTTATAAGAGTAAGCGACAATGAAAAATCAAGAATGAAGAAATTGCTAGCCAGGCCAATAAGGCCTAGCCTAGCCTAGAAGTTCAAGTTCTAATTCCCCTGAGATTTCCAGTATTGCCTACCAATAACAATTCTAGTTAACCATTTCACTACAAAAACCCAAAAAAAAAAAAAAAAAAACTCAAAGCTTAAGGCCTGCTAAACGTTACAGAACCTAGACCAATCCCAAGTCCTTTACCCCAATTCCTTTGACATGAACTAGATAAACACGTAAAACATGGGGCAAAAATCACGGAGGACGGGAGGAGAACCTAAGCCAAAGCAAAAAAAAATTCCTACCAGTCCAGTACCCATTTTGATTAGCCTATGACCTCTCCTTTTCTTTTTTCTTTTTTTCCATTTTTAATATTTAACATAGGGAAACTTTCTAAAGAAAAGCCATTTGGCCTCGCCTCAATTCGTTTTTTATTTTTAAGCTCATGTCACATGCCCTTGAATTGTTTTAGTTGTCTATGTTATGTTTTGTTTATTGTTACGTGTTTAGCATTTTATAGTCATGAGACTTACATGTTTCTTTTAACATGGTTGGATGGTCAAGAAATTGATCTATATTATTTTAACATTAACCCAAAATTTAAATTAAACAAATAAAAAGCACTACTTCAGCATCTCAATGCTTTTTAGACACATCCAACAACCTGCTCTGAGTCTGGACCAAGGCTTCTGAACAAACTAGAGCCCAAAACCGGTTGCCATTTTAAATTCCAATTATTTGGTTTCTAACAATCAATATCCATGTTTTATGAAAAAAGTTTGGGTAGTCTAGTCACTCTTTCTAATGACTTTTTTCTTGAATTGAAGAAAAAGTTGCTTAGTTCAAGTACATCTTCCCCGCAAAAGAACCATCCTCCATGAGGATTTGATCCAACTTGCAATGAAACAAAACCGACTCTATCCTTGTAAAGGACCTGAAAAAGATATCCATCAACAATGAATGAATAGATACCCGAAAAATTATTGGTTATCCTCTGCTCCATTTCAATATAAGAAGGGAGATCAAATCACTTTATTTTTATCGTTCAGATAAGGCAACATCTAGAACAAAGAACCATAAAAAATTTTAACACAGAAAAAAAAAAAATTCTCAAAATAATGGAAGTTACATTCGTTGGGTTCATTTTGCAATCGTGAGAAAGAACCATGCCCCCTCTTTTTATATTCTAATTCATCATTGATTTCTTTCCTCTTTTTGTTCTCCATTCTTATAAATCCTTTTGTTCTTGCAAATTATGTATAAATGTCAAGGGCCTGAGAAAAATATCCATTAATGATGTCTGCCATTCATATGAGATGGGGTGAGTAAGTTTTCTGATTTTGCCGAGGGGAAGAAAGCAGATATCAGACACTTCCGTTGGCTAATGCCTTGGTAGTCAAGAAGTGCTTCCCAAATGATTATGAAGAAACTTGTTCACCTTTTTTTAAACTAATTTTTTCCGAAGTGTATCTCCACCGAGAGGTTTTGAAACACAACTTCATGTTCCAATATTTCAACCCAGCTCTATATAGTAATAAGCATAAATTCAACTTTATTCATGCATTGAAGAATTTTGCGTACTGCAACAAAGATTTATATTACAAGAAAAATAGTGGACTTCAGAATAAGGCCAATATGGATTCCAAACGTGGTGGATTAGAATCACAGATGACAAAGAAGAAACTAAAGAGACAATGTTGGATGCTGTGTACTAATTTGAGGAAACCAAAGCATCAACATTGTCTCTTTGGTTTTCTCTTTGTCATCTGCAATTCTAGTCCACTAAGTTTAGAATCAATAGGCCTTGTTCTAAAATCCACTATTTTCCTTGTAAAATAAACCTTTGTTGTGGTCAGTAAAGTTCTTTAATGCATGAATAAAGTTGAACTTGTGCATATTGCCATATAGTAACGAATGGAAATATTGGAACATAAAGTTATGTTTCAAAACCTCTTGGTGGGGACACACTTAAGAAAAAACTAGTTTGAAAAAAGGCAAACAAGATTCTTTGTAATAATTTGGAAAGCACTACTTAACCACCAAGCCTAGTAACCAACGAAAGTGTCTAATATCTGTCTTTTTCCCCATGACAAAATCAAAAAACCTCCTCACCCCATCATACAAATGGAAGACATCGTTGATGGATATCTTTCTCAAGTACTTGACTTTTATACGCAATTTGCAAGAACATTTTATGAAAGGTATGCAAACGAAATGGAAAAGGATTTATAATCAGAATGAAACAAATAGAATGGAGAACAAAATAAAAAGCAAAGAAATCAATGATGAATTAGAATATAAAAAGAGGGGGCATGGTTCTTTCTCACGACTACAGAATGAACCCGATGTATGTAACTTCTCATTATTTTGATAATTATTTTTTCTTTCCTATGTATTAAAATTTTTATGGTTCTTTATTTTAGATGTTGTCTTATCTGAACAATGAAGAAAAGTTATTTGATCTTCTTTATATTGAGATGGAGTAAAGGATAACCGACAAGTTTCCAAGTATCTATTCATTGCTAACAGATGTCTTTCTTAGGTCCTTTACAAGGACAAAATCAGTTCTGTTCCATTGCAAGTTGGATCGAATCCAACTTGCAAGAAATAAGAAGAGGCAATAATACATGTTTGTGATTGGTTTGGGCAAAAGCATGCCAAAACCAAGTATGACAACATTTAAACCAAACACTAATAAAAATTGTTAAGACACAAAAGAAAGAAGAAAAAAAAACTTTAATTCTCAAAATAATGCAAAATTGCAAACATTGCCCTCATTCTGTAGACGGGAGTAAGAACCAAAAAGGGCCATGGTTTTTAATCCCGTCTACAAAATGAGGGCAAGATTTGTAACTTTGTATTAGTTTGAGAATTTAAGGGTTTTTTTTTTTTTTTTTGTGTCTTAACAATTTTTATTGTTATTTGGTTTAGATATTATCATTCTTCTTTGATAATGCTAAGTTATTTAACCTTCCTTCCTACAATGACATGGAAGAGAGGATCTCACAGAATTTTCCAAGCATATATTCATCACTGATGGACTCGTATATTAGATCTTTGAAGGGTAAAAAGTTATTTGAGTTTGGTTGCTCATTAGATAAAATTATTCAGGAGGAAAACCCTTTTGCTGGAAACATATATATATGTAATAAATTAATAAACTCATGACTAAGTTTTTATTGAAATCTAACTCTATATTAATTGTTCAATTTCATATTTGATTTATTTCTTTTCATCATGATCTTCTATTGTCTTTAGCGTCTACTCAAATCCTTCTTGAAATGAAGAAAAAAGTCATAGACACTCTTCCAAGTTTTCTCCACAACTTGCAAGAACATTTCTTGAATGGTACAAAAACCAAAAAGGAAAGGATTGTGAAAGAGAGATGAAAATTGTAACCTATAATCTGAGGCCAAGGTTTGCATTATTTTCGATATATATATATATATATATTTGGTAATTAAAGTTTTTTTTTTCACATATATTGTGTTGTCTTAACAATTTTTATTGTTGTTAAGATTCAATATATAAGGATTAAAAAAACTTTAATTCTCAAAAAAAAAAAAAAAAAAAAAAAAAAAAACCAAACTGATGTTTCAAACTGCACCATGACCCTTTATCTTGTCTCACTCTCTTACCCAATCCTTTTGTTTTTTGCTTTTGTACCACTCAGTAAGTGTATTTGGAAGTAGCAAAGGAAATTCAAAAAAGTATTTGGGTGATTGAGATATAACTCAAAGCCGTTACGTTGGTAGAAAATATGACATCAAACATTGTTTCCTCTGTTTCATAATTTTAATTCAAATTTGTAACCACCATTCGTTAAGCCCATAGCTTTCATTTTTAAGTCCAAAATTATTCATACAATAGCCTGAGTTTCACTCCCAAGATTCTTGGGTACAAGGAGAAACTTGAACCTATCCTTGTTGCTGTAAAAGTGTGATTAGTCACCTAAGTCTAATCAAATTTTATTTCCTAATTTAACTAAGAGACTCCTAAGTGCTCTTAAGTTAAAATAGAAAATAAAAGAACGTCTCGAACCAGAAATCAAAGACAATTAAGTTAAAATAGAAAACAAAAGAATGTCTAGAACTAAAAATCGAAGATTCAGAATTTCCATTATGTATGGAAAAGGTGTTTAAACACCTCACAATGCCTAAAGGTACGCCCAAAAAAAAAAAGGACTTATTAAGAGTCACACAATGGATTCTTGGTGACATGACTCTTTGTGTGCATGTGTTTCTAGGGTGAGATGTGCGTCCCTTTTTCTTATTTTTATTTTAAGAGTCGCTACCAACCATTAGTTTTGTATTAAATGTGATTGGTCACCTATTCATCTAATTATTTTTAAATTACCTAATTAACTAAAACCAATTTTAAAGGTTATTAATTAATTAAGGTAAACCAAAAGTCTTGAACCAAAGATTATGGACTTGAAAGTTCAGTTACCCCCACACAACCTAGCCAAAGGATTGTAACCCATTCTAATTTTAATTCTAACGTTGACTTTTAGGTTAAAAAGTTTTAAAAATTTAGATACTAGACATTTTGTTTTTTAGAAAGGTTTGTACAGACAATATACATATACACACATATATATATATATATATGTATGTATAGCTTACGAATATTTATTTCAAAGACTTATTTACAAACAAAAGAAGAGAAATATATATAAATAGCATGTGAAGGCCAAATTTAAATATGTATAACTAGCATTAGAGTATAATATTTACTACATAACTAGCATGTGAATATATGTAACAAAAAATAAAAGGAAAAGGAAGGAAAGATGTCACCTTTCAGCAAATTTATTCTTCATTTTCTCATTCTCATGCACAAACATAATGAACCAAAACATTAGTGCAAGGGGGAGGGGGAGTATGTTAGCTTGATTGGGATATGGATAAACATGCTAATTCCAAATAATATGTTATGCCATTTTGATCTATCAGCATGTAAATTTATAAACCAACAAGACACTTCATTCGTTCAAAGAAATGGAAAAGGGAATTTGGAAACACTAGGGGCCAAAATGTAATTTTGTAAAAGTTTAGGGTTTAAAACATGATTTCGTGAAGGCTTTGGGTCAAAATGTTTTTTTTTGGGGGGAAAAACCAGGTCAAAATATGATTTTTGAGAATTTTGGGATTAAAACATGATTTACAGAATTTTTTGGGTTAAAATGCAATTTTAGAGGAAAACTAGTGTCAAAATATGATTTTTTGGAATTTTTGGGATTTAAAGATGATTTTGAGAATTTTTTGGGTCAAAATGCAATTTTGGAGGAAAATCAAGGTCAAAATATGACTTTTGGTAATATTTGGGATTAAAACATGATTCTGGGAATTTTTCTGGTCAAAATGCAATTATGACAAGCTTATGACCAATATATAAATATGAGAAAATTCCATGGCATAATGCAAATATGAAAAAATATGGATTAAAATATGAAAATGCAAGAAAACATTATGGCATTTTATTAATTAAAAGGAAAACATGCCGATGGGCCCTTTATAATTAAAAGGTGGGCTGAAACATGTATTAAAAAGTGATATGGGTTTATATCCAAAGTGTAAGGGCCTAGGCCCTGTGTAGGTTCGAATCTGGGCTAACCTTAAAGGAGTGATGGGCTGGGGCTGGATGCCTATTAGAGTTACCTTCCGATTGGGCTAAAAAAGAATGGGCCTAAGGCTCTAGAGCTAATAGGCTGGTTGGGTGGGACTAATCTCACTTGAGAGAAGCCCACTGAGCTGGGTTGGATCAAATCCTACACAAGATAAAACGGGTCAGGAACCCACATTGCTTTAATACTGATATCTTCACATACACATTGGATATATATATATATATATATATATATATCAAATACATAAATAACCTGTGCATTATCAACAATGCTTTGACATAACCTGTGCATTGTAAACAATCTAATTTGTTTACATATCCAAGAAACAATATATATATATATATATATAAACATTTGAATATTAACATAAAGATATATATATATATATATATATAAACATTTGAATATTAACATAAAGATGATATAACATATTCCATTGTCAAATTATAGGAATAATATATAAGTTACAAAATACATTGTCAACAAGGCTTTGACAATGAAGATATATACTGACCCCCTAAATAACATCAACATAATGCATCATATCATCCAAAAGATGCATCATGTACATTGTAGTTAGTGAATAGGTGTCACCTAGCCTAAAACAGACTTGTTCAAGTTTTATAGAATTACAAAACAAAGTTACGAAATAAAAGTGATGACTCAATCTGATCCAAGAGAAAGAATAAACCCAGTTGAACACTTTGTTATTAGAAAGAAAGCAGCCACTCTTGTCAAGAAGAAATGACCATAGATATTGAATTTATAATAAATCACACACAGAGTCCCTTCAAGTGATTATAAAGGAGTGCTTCAAAATATGAAATTTCTGATAAACCATCAATATTAAGAAAAGAAGGGAGACAGAAGCAATGAAATATTTATTACAGACTCAGCACACACAATGGCAAACAAAGTCACAAAAAGATAGGATTTTTAGCATAAGCCAGTGCTGACCCATACAATAACCCATAACATATACCCGAATCAAAGTTTCTCAGTCCACATTTCATCACAGACAAAGTCGATTATTTTACAAAACCCATCAGACACAATTTTTTTACAAAACCAATCAGACACAAATTTCATTATTTTACAAAACCCATCAATGTTTAGAGAAATTGAAAAAAACATTGAAACACAAACAAAATAAAAACAGAGCACCTGAACAAAAAACTTTGAAATACAAACATCGAAATTTAGAGGAACACAAAACAGAGCAAGGTGTGTTTACGGAGGGAGAGAGAGAAAATGTGGTCACCTGGGCAGAGGTCGGAGCTGATGAACTGACTGATGTCAGCGCAGGTAAGAAATGAGGGTGTCGGTGGTGCTAGGTCTTTGCTTGGATGGGTTCTTCTCTCAACCGTGCCCCACGCGTGAGATTATGAGATGAACAACACCACTGGAGTTTGATATAAAGGCTGGGTCTCAGAAAAAGTCAAGGAAGTGATTTTATGTTGGTTCAGAGAGGTGGGTGAGATGAGTGAATGGGGGAGGTTGGGTTGTGAGTAATGTCATCTGAAGGAAGACAGCAAAATATGAGGGAAAAGGCAGTGTAAAACTCTTGCTTAAGCCAGAGAGAAGCCAAAAATAAAGAGAGAGTTCCAATGGTCTGAAATTTGATGTGACTATACACTGCACCGGGTCCCACATAGTTGAAGGTAATAACCAAAATGCCATCAAACTCTGTTTTTGAAAACCAAAAACATCGGGCGTGTTTGGTTTGTCATTTTCAAACGACCCTTTTTAGTTTTTAAATAATATTTTATATATTTTTATATACTTTTTATCTAGGATTTTGCTAATGTATATCCTAAATTAATTTTTATTTTTGAAAAAAAGAATTTCGAGAATTAAAAAAATAATGACAGTTTTTTCAATCTTTGAAAAAATGTTTTCAAAAATAGAAAGTTTAATGTATGCGGAACATATTAACCGGACCCTTTTATCTATACATATTTTTATAAATATTTTCAAATAATAATTTTCAGTTTTTAAACATATGTACTAAATGGACCTCAAAAAACTTGTTCTCAGTTTTCATTCTTATGTGCCATTTTAACAGAGGAGTTTGAGTAATGTTATTTGGGTGTTTTTTATATATGTATAAGTGAAAAATATGTAAAAATATGTGTAATATTATTTAAAATGCTCAAAAATGTATTCAAATTTGAGTCTAACTCAGTCAGGTACGTGTGGGGCTTTTAGAGTAAACAAGAAAAAAAAAATTCTTATACAGTGACTTAAACACTAATCAAATACGGCATCATTTTTCTTTTCTTTTCTTTTCTTTTTTACTGAAATGGTAGAAGTATATTAATCAAAAGAAAACAAACAAAAAAACAAAACAAAGCCCGGCCCAGGAGCTTTACAAGCAAAGGACGGCCATGAGAAAAGCAATGGACCTATAGCTCCAGAAACCTCCAAGGCTTGCTTTTTTCTTTTTTTTTTCTTTTTTAAATGCAAGACAGCTTAGACAAGACTTGAGTGAGACTATTCTTTAGGACTGATACACGCTAACATTTTTAAATTTTTGAAAGGCTTGTCAAAATGTAAATTGTATCGTAAATCGATTTTTGATTTTTTTGTATCGTGTATCGTATTGTAAGATACACAAATATTTAATAAAATTTATAAAAAATTATAGATATACATATATAAAGAGTATATTTATTATAAATTTTGAATATATTCAGCTAATGAGTAATTTATTCATCACTTATGTAATAATATTTAACAAACTAACTAAATAAATCAAACTAGCACGTGTTTATAATATACACATTCAAATTGCTTAAATTCAAAAATTATAATTGTGGGGGGTGAAAAGCCCAACCTAATATACTGGACCTAAGACCCTATTTGAAGACTACTGTATGTCCGAGGAGAGGAAAGTATTTGAGAAGGGGCCCATGTAAAAGAAACATACCTGGAGGAAAACGAGGGGCATATTCCGAGGAGATCTTCAACTGTCCGAAGAGTCCATTACCCTCGGATTCAAAGAAGCTTGGTCAAACATATGTCTGGGAGGTTCAAGTAATCCTCCTAACAATTCTAATGATAAGAGTGAACCTCAGGCGTGCATAGAAATGATAGGAACGAAGAAATATCTAGAAGACAAACTTCAACCACCACATTAAATGCACTGCAGCTACTTTTCTAGCCGCATTAATGTGGAGAAGACCCCTGAACAGTACAACCTCAGTTATCGCCACTCACACAAGGCTAAAGAAGATACCGGA
Source organism: Quercus aquifolioides (assembly GCA_019022515.1). Classification (NCBI taxonomy): domain Eukaryota; kingdom Viridiplantae; phylum Streptophyta; class Magnoliopsida; order Fagales; family Fagaceae; genus Quercus; species Quercus aquifolioides. Next base: position 46,643,656 of record CM032332.1, on the reverse strand, counting down.
TGGGACATGTACTCAAGTGGATGTTTAGATGATGAACAAGTGGACGATGAAGATGAAGGGAGAAGGTACTATATAAAGAGAAGAAGCCTCTAATAATAGGGGCGGAACAAAAAAGAGGGAGAAGAATAAAATATCTTTATTGTAGCTCTATAAATTGTAACCAACGTTCATTCAATAAAATTCCTCTTCGGACATTCATGTATGCATTTGTCCGAGTATGATTGCATGTTAGTTCACCCATAAACACCATAGTTCATTACTGTTTAACTCACTACTAGCCCAGCTCTTTCACCCACTCTCTACAAATTCATTGTCTAGGATTCATTGGGCTCTTAATCCGAACCTATTGGGCTTGGGCTACAAAAATTGACCCTACAATAATATATTACAAATGACCCAAAAATTAATTTATTTTATCATATTAATCATATTGGCTAATCAACCATGTTTAAGTCAATGTTATCATCGAGTTTATTATTTTGCAGATTTATTTCCTCATTAACATTTAATTCATCATCATTAACATTTACTATATTTTCCAGTTCTTTTTATTTTAATAATTAAAAAAAAAATTCTTCTTGGCATTCTAGTTTCTTGGACTTATATCAATAATGAAAAGAAATAAAAAATAAATATATTTTCAATTAATATCTTATTCATAATATAGAAGATAAATTTGTAAATATTAAAGTGAAGTGTAAGTGTATACTGCATAATCCAAATTTTGTAAAAGAAAGAAAGGGAAAGAAACTTATGAATATGTTACTTTATCAGGTTAAATTAGGTACCCTGATGATTTTATGTTTAAAACAAGTCTAACAACTTGGTAGATTCAAATAAAAGTACAAATTTAAAAAAAAAAATCATTTTAAAGCATTTGTCTATGTATCGTATGATACGTATGATTTTACGATACGATACGATTTATACGATACACACATTGTATCGTACGATTCCTGAGCACTTACCATACGCCGATACGACACAAAACTTTTTACACACGATACGATATGTATCATACGATACATATCGCGTATCGTACGATACTGACAACTATGGGCACACTAACGTTTTATTTTTTGACTTCACACGCAGGTGAGATTGTGAGAAACAGAGCCTACTGAAAGTCACAGTGTCACATGGCGTGCTTAGCACGCCATATATTAAAACAAAAAAAACAAAATTATATATATTAAACATATTTGGTGCTGTTCGCGGTTCGGTTCTCGACGGTGTGCATATCTCGGCGCCGATGGCCGCACCAGTCCAACGTAGGTACTGAAGAGATGCCATCGACCACCGTGCCAGAAACTTTCGGTGGAGCCCTGAGGGGGGCAGATCGGTGCGATTAGACCAGTTTCAATCGGTGTTGGTTGATCAACGAACATGCCTAGGTGTAGGTATTGGATTGGGGGTATATCTCTTGAAACGGGCTTTAAGGTATAAATTATAAGAGCATCTCCAGTAGATTAGGCAAATTTTTGTACTATTTGGAAAATGAACAGTGACTTTTATTCTTGAGCTACCTACTTTTTCAAATACACTTTCCAACAGATTCTCTATCTCATTTAAATATTATTTCTTCATTCATTATTTATTCTTTTTTTAACAACTACACATCTTCCAACATTTTTTTATTTAATACCTTATTATTATAATAGAAAAAAAAAATATTTGAAGAATGAATAGTAGCCCATCAGACTTGATGAGCTACTGTTTATGAGCCAAAAAAAAATCAGGATATAGAGAGTCTGTTGGAGACATATTTTGTGGGTTTACTCTCTACAATAGAGAGGATTTTGTGTTTAGAGAGCCTATTGGAGATGCTTTGAGTTAGGCTCAAGATAGGAGTTGGAGCTGCTGTTTGAGTTGAGTTTCACCTAGGAAGCTCCAAGCTTATCCCAGCCATCCATGTATCCAAAATATCACCAAACCTGAGCCACACACGTGTCTTGAAATCACATTTTTTATTTTATTAAAAATAAAAATAAAAATAATCATAATTACATAGTATTAGGCTTAAGTATGAATTTTAATATGCATCTAATTAGATTTATATTTTTTAATAATTCAATCAATTATTTATATTTTTATTATTAAAAAAATGTGTTTATTTTTAAATTAATTCATGCATATGCATGAGTTACATGCTATTGTAACCATAATAAATAAAAACTTTTCACTTGTATTTTGTAAAGGACATGTTTTGAGGGTTAAAGAACCCCCACACTTGTATCAATTTTCATTGTTCTTCTCAAGTATTATATACAGTGACTTGAAGTAGAGTTTCACCTCACTTACTAAGGCAAAGGGATTTTCACAAAAATCAACATACCTTTTATGTTTTCTATCCTACTTATCTTGCCATCATGCCATTTCCCTATCCCATTACTGATCCTTTTTTATGGCATCACATGTATGGGTAGTTTCACTAATCTAAAGACCTAATTCCTAATAAACTCTCTCTAAACTAAACTATATAGCATGTACAAGGGATGAAACAATTAAGATTCATACCACTATTGATTTTTGAAAAAAGATATATTATCAAACTAAATCTAAAGAATATCACATTTAAAAGGTGTAACAAGTTAAATCCTTAATGTCTAAACCATAATAAATTAAACCATATAAATTCCACAGTAAGAAAATAGATATAAAGATTCAAAAAATCAACAAATTAAACATTCCCTGTTTTAAAAAAATCATAATCATAATGAATATTTAATTTATTATTTTAAAATTATAAGATCTAATTTGTTATGTTTTCAACTAGTAGTATAAGTTTTATTACATTAATTTTATAAACAAATGTGACACTGATCATAAGGAGGCAAGCCACCAATTACATTCATTGTCACATCAGTCTGTAAGTTTCATGCAATAAAATTCGTAGTACTTTTAGTATTTTCTTACAAAAAGATGAAAAAGTAGGATTCGCTTACATCCAATTTGACTCATTGATTTAACAAATTTAATTCCATCTCATTTCCTTTTAATAAAAAACTACCACATCACCCATTAATTTAACAATCTATTGAGACTAAAAATCCAATAAAATTTTCTTGAATATTCCAATAAAAAAAAATTAAGGGAGAAATTTATATCTATAAAACTATTCCATTAAATTAAATTCTACCGAAAAAATTTGGCGACTTATAATGATATAATATAGAGAGGAAAATGAGAATAGAGAAAATTTTATAAAAAGGAAACACTATTTCTTTCAAGGTGGAATTCTAGTTCTCCCCATGATTTGCTCTGTTTGGGGAATAAAGAATAGGAAGAATTGATCTTATCCTCTGTTGTTGGTCAAGAGTTTCCATGCCATCAAGGCTTAATCGTAGAATAGATTGTTAAAAGAATTACAAAAAAAATAAAAATGCAGAGGATTAGAAACCAAACATATCAAATTGTCTATGGGGCACCCTTGAATCAATAATTGTATTACCTAAGCAAGCGTGTGAATTTTACATACGATGAATCAAACCACCACGTTGTGAAATGATAAGTTCTCATCATGTTAAGTTTATGCCTTAGTATCTATACTTGTGAATATTTGTAGTTTGATGTGATTATGTACATGTTTGTGATAATTTGATCTATATGAACTTTTATTTCGATGCAAATTAGTGTTATTAGGATTGGATCAATTGAATTCTTGCGATACGACTCTATTCAAGATGATTTTGCCTTGGTTTAATTTTAAATTTTTTTTTTTTTTTTGAGGGTCCAACCATGGAATTTATTTTATTGCAATAAGCCTAAAGAGTCGGCTTGAAGTGCATTTTGAAATTGTGATGGAACTTCCTCCATCCATACTAAAAAATCTAGTATGCTTACGGCATATCTAACCAAATTATGAGCTAAAGCATTACATTCTCTCTTTGTATGAGAGTAACATAATTCATCAAAAATGTGTGACAATCTTTTTGCATCCTCAATTAATAAACCCAGTGGTACCAGCATTCTTTCCTTCTCCATCAGACCTTTAATCACACTCAAACAATTTCCTTCCAAGATGGCTCGTTTAACACCAACTTCCAGCGCTAAAGAGAGAGCACAACTAGCTGCCAACGCCTCAATCTCGTTGTTGCAAAGTTGTTGATGAACCAGCTTTGAACTAGATGCGATGACCTGGCCTCTGTGATCTCTAATCACGACTCCAACCCCTGTTTTCTTCTCACGTGGAAATACCGCACCGTCAAAATTAATTTTGTAAAATTCTGATGGTGGCGGTCTCCACCGATTCTCTAAGCGACGGACCTGTAGCACCTGTGTATCCGGGCTGAACAGCCTACCATGGTAATCATCCAACCAGACCTTGGAGAGGTGGGCAAGCTGGTGAAGTGCGTTCGCTGGCTGGTTAACCTGAACCCGGTTCTGCTGATTCCATATTGTCCAGGCTGTGACAGCGAAAAGCTCATACAAATTGAGATGACTTACTTTGAGATCATACAATTTAACTTAGTTAATTCAAAGTGGGTAGTTTAACTTAGTCATATTAAAAACTTCATATATATCTTAGGATTTATCATTCCCTTTAGTTGTTAACTTATGCATATTTTAAATGGTTTAAGTTAGGCATTTTCGGACCTCATAGCCTTATCTAGCTATGAAGTAAGATAAGCACATCAAACTGAAAATAGTGTCTTGAGAACCATTTCGAGGCAACAATAATTCCTTTTATTTATTTATTTATTTTTTTATTTTTTTATTTTTTTGAAGGATTTAGGTTGGTCTAACTTATTCCTTTTATTTATGGATTTAAAATGTTTCAATGAATTGGTTTTATGAAAAGAAAATGATTAATGTTACTTTTGAGGAAAAAAAGATTATGTTACTTTGGCAAAAAGTAACAACCATCCATCAGTACAGAAAGTATGTTTTTTTTTTTTTTTATATGTATATTAGAGATAGGCTATTAAAGTAAATCAATGAATTTACCAACTTTATTTTTATATGATTCAAGTGAATTTCCATATTTCACAGACTCGCAATAAAATATGGTTATGACTTATATGGTCGTGGAGTTCTGGCAAATCAGAGAATTTTGTTGTGTCATAAATCAAAGATGGTTCAGCAAGCCTACTTTATATCTTTAAAAATTGAGCAAGCCCATTAAAACTATATTTTGGGTCTCTAATTATAATGACCGATTTCTCATGGTCATTTTCTTTCCCCTCAATGCCCTTTTTTTTTTTTTTTTTTTTTTAAGAATACTAAGTATTTATAATACACACACAAGGGGAGAGGAGAGAAAATTTGAAAGAAACTAATAATAGTGTATATCCAAAATGGTCTAATTTTTTAATACACAGCATAAGCTTTAATGTCATAAAATTCATCATGTACTAGTTAAATTCATTTAAAATTAGGAAAATGTTAACGAATGCCCTAAGGGCATTTGTTAGAGCATTCACATCCTAAAATTCTATCATATCCTATTTTATCATCTCAAAAAACTACTTTATCAATTATACCATACCATTTTACAATACACCCAACATCCCAAAACTTTATTTTTTTCCCATTTTATTTAAATATTCTATTTTATTCCTTTTTTTTTTTTACTATTTCTTTTTTTCTCTTTCTTTTCCTCTGTTTCTCCCTCAACCTCTAGCACCGACCACAATAGCACCAATCCAAACCCACAGCACCGATCCACACACACACAGCACCGATCCAAACCCAGAAACCCACCAATCTCCACCAAAAAAACCCACGCCACCACCTGACCCATGATACACCGATCCACCTATCCAAACCCACCACCTGACCCACAACCCATCGGAGCAAACAGCACACATCACGATTGGAGCAAACCACACCCACATGGGAGCAAACCCATCAAAGCAAAACATTGAAGCCACATTGCAACAAAACATCAAGATGCAGCCTAGGCTTGGCATTGTTGGGCAATGGTGGCCAACGATGGCCTAAGGGAGAGCAAAGGGAAAGGGAGAAATCTGAAAGAGAGAGAGACGTGGGAGACAGGGTTGAGAGAGTGGGAGAGTCAGGAGACAGATGAGAGATAAAATGAATAAAATAATATTTTTATTTTTACAATTGAGCTCCTTTGGGCCTGAATGCCAAAATTTCCTTACATTTGGCATTTTGCAGGCCCAATGTGAATGCTCTTAATGAGCCATTTTGGGAAAATTTTTTTGGGAAAAGAAAAAAAAAAGCAATTAATGTTTTGACAATTTTTTCTATTTCCCATAAAAGTTGTGTTAAAACTTTCCTAAAATGATTTGTCAACAATTGACCTAAGAGCACCCGTTAATATGACCCCTAAAATTATATCTCCTTCCGGTGCATTATTGGAGTCAATTTACAACTAATAATTATCTTATGCATTCAAAATATGCATCTATCATTTGGTATTCACACAACTATGAGACCTATATACTAGACACATATAAGGCTTTAACCAAAACATTGAAAAAAAAAATGAGGAATTTGAAAATCATTATACCCATGAAGAAAAGAGTGGGTCTTCATAGAAAGAAAGAAAGAAACAAAAGAAATTTACACACTTTGAAGTTTTTTTTAATACCCTGTACAAAATGAAAAAAAAATAAAAATAACCCAAAAAATGAAGAAGGAAAATCAAAATATATGTTATATGTATGGTGAGTTATTAAGAAAACATCTTGTGTTTAAAAAATAAAAGACATTAATCAGCAAAACTTCCAAGTTACTTTTGGCCTCCCATGAATCAGTTTAAACACTAACCATTTAGGCTTTTTAGCTTTTATCTGGGATTATGAAGGCACAAACAATAGAAAACCCAAGAACCAAAAAAGAACAAATTAAATGAAGTAGCTCTTATAACACACATTTGAGTGCCATTGAAAACTATTGTACAAAGAGATGGGAAATTTTGGCTTGAAGTGTGGAGCTTTGACTATTTCATTAATTATGGGGGAATTTTGGGAGCTTCTGATTTGGATTCCTGATGATTGGCTGAGTTGGTGGTCGTTGTAATGGGAGTTTGAGGATTTGAGGTCAAATTATGTGCTTTGGAATTTGGTTTAGGATCTAGAGGTTGGTCTCTGTTACTTTAATCCATATTGTGAACCCTAACACATGCAATCAGGCTACTTTTTGAAGATTTCATGAAGAACTTTTATTAAAATTACTGATTTTTGTAGTGTGCAACAACATTTATTTGTTATATTTTTCTCCTAATTCTTCGGGGCAAAAGGATTGGTGCATCATGGAGAAGGTTTTGAATTTGTGCTAATATATTACTTATCATGACTCAAATCGCAAGAATTCAATCGATCCGGTCCAAATAACACTAATTTGCATCGAAATAAAAGTTCATACAGATCAAATTATCACAAACATGTACATAATCACATCAAACTATAGAATATTCGTAAGTATAGATACTGAGGCATAAACTTACAAGCAAATGATGAAGATTTCCTTGCAGACCTAAAGAACTAAGAGACTAAATCCTAAGAACCTAATATACTGATCTCTAAAATGTGCTCTATTAGAACTCTGAATAAGTTCTATGGTTTGTGCTCAGTTGTTCGTGGGGCTCTTCTTTGTTAATTACATCACTTGTCTCTCTTTTGCTTCCTGATTGGACTTTACATTGCTACTTCGTGTCTTTTGGGCCTTTTTTATGTTACTGATGGTTGATACCAGGCCCAATCCTTATCAAAACTTATATTTTTGTGCCCAACACAAAAGTAACAAAATCTTATTTTCCTCATAAATTGTACAGTGCATGATTTAAAATTGAGGAATGCCCTCAGAATCAAACAAAGGTGAAATTTTTTATAAAGAATCTTTGAATTGAAATTAGAAAATTAGACAAAGAGGGAAAAAAGAAATAATTGCGCAGTGTGTTATTGTATTGATTGACTATTTTTCCCCATCAATATCTAAGGGTTGTCAATGGGCCGGGTCGGGCTGGCCCGGCCCATTTTTACTTGGCCCAAGGGCACAATGGGCTGGGCATAATGGGCTATTAATTAGTTAACGGGCCGGGTCGGGCTGGGCCGAAAGAGAAAACCCCAGCCCACGACCCTGCCCATGGGCAATGCCCAATTTGTCTTTAATGGGCTAGGCTACTAAGTTGGGCCTAATGGGCTACCCATGAGATTGTGTTAGCATATTATTTTATTATTTTTAGAAATAAATAATCAATTTTTAATAAGGGAATAATCAATCTAGTTTTTTTTAAAGGAAAGAATCAAAGAATTTAATACTTAATTACAATTTTTTTTATCGTCAAATCTATTTAATTTTTTGTTTTGTTGATGAAAACTTATTTAATTTTTTTTAAATAAGGCTTCAAATAGTTTTTTATTTTTATCTTTAATAAAAAAAATCAAATGGTTAATTCAAATTTGCTAGACTACTAGAAAAATATATATTTAGTAAACTAAGTTTAGCACAATTACTTTAAGTATCTTAGTGGTTGGGAGAGTTCTCTTAAGAAATTCTATTACAATATCTCAAGATCAATCATTCATATACTTCCTATATATTTTTGTTAAAAATTCTAAGTTATTGGACTGGGCAACGGGTTGGGCCAACGGGCTGGGCTACTGGGCTAGCCCACCGGGTGCCCATGGGCATAAAAACTAGCCCACGGCCTAACCCACTGGGCTAGTGGGCTACCCATGGGCCTTAATAACAACGGGCTGGGCCGCCCATTAGCCCGATGGGCTGCCGGGTTTTTGGGTCGGGCCGTGGGCCATGGGCTATTTGATGACCCTTATCAATATCTTTCACTGTCTCCAAGTGAAAGAAACTTGATTATATAAGAACTTATTCCACATTTCCACTTACAAAGATGTCCATTATAAATTCATATTTATTCAATTTCATATTTGTTCAAATTTGTATTTTTGTATAAGCTTAGTGATTTTCACAATTTGCTTTGGACGCCACCTGACTTCTAAAACATTTGACTTCAGCTTCATTAAAATAAAAAATAAAATAAAAAAACATTTGGCAAAGTATGTCATTCTGTTAAGTAGATGGGTTAATATGAAAAACTTAAAAACATTAAGGTGACAAATAGGAATAGCATTAAAGTAAAGGACGAAATCTTAAAACCATGAGGGATTAGGGTTTTAGCTGACTTTACAATCACTAGAGACTATAAATACCAAACTTTTCAGCCACATAGCCTCCAAGGCCCCTGATATGCTGTAGTCCAAAAGAGCTAGGCTTTCCAACATTGGTATTTACAATTTTGCATTAATATATATACATACATATATATATATATATATATATATATATATGTTAAGATTTATAAGAGTAACTCCATCATAGATAATTTTAAAAACCTACCAATCAATTTAGTTATAATATATTAATATGAATTGATTTTTTACAAGGACAAGGCAGCACAATAAAGAACTACTGCTAACTGTAATCAAGAATTTGCTGCGGATATATCATAAGCGGATTTTGCTAACTATATTCCAAACTACAAGGCTTTGATACTCTCGGCACCCAAGTTGAAAGTGAACAACAGTGAAAATTCAAGAATGAAGAAATGGCCCATAAGGCCTGGCCTAGAAAGAAGTTCAAGTTCTAAATTCCCTGAGATATCCAATATTGCCTGCCAACAACAATTATAGTTAACCATCTCACTACAAAAAAAAAAAAAAAAAAAAAAACTCAAAGCTTAAGGCATGCTAAACGTTTAAGAACCTAGACCAATCCCAAGTCCTTTACCCCAATCCTTTGACATGAACTAGAAATCTGAATACCATCAGGGGTCCGATCATTCCACAAACCAGTTATTCTCTGAAGAGTGCTACTTTCTCTATATTAAGACGATCATTTTTCTCCTTTGATCTATGTACGAAATTCATATATGGAAATATCACTAACAAGTTATTGAGGTATTATACACCCGAGAGATCACTTGAAATCCATTAGCACAAAGAGGATCTTGTTCTGCATTCTTGTAGTATTTACATGTGACCACAGGCTATGTTAATGAAATTTACCCAATTGGTCATTTTAAAAATTCAGTAAAAAGCTTAATAAATTTTTCTCAAACAGACACTAAGTCTTACAAACTGATTAAGCTCTTTGAGAGAAGAAGCCAAAGAGAATTCAGCTCATAAAATTATATGTTTTAAATGTTAAAAGCAGTCAAATTTTCTTTGCAGCACCTGCCTTTAGTTTCCTTTTTTATCCAATACTTCAGGAGAGGGAGGAGGGTTGGTTTCGGACTATGCAATCCCATTGATCCCATAATGGTTTTGCATGATTTGGAAGCTCTTAGGATCCCTTTTATTAAATATAAAAAGAATGAGGTAGACCTCAGAGGGATTCTCCTCCATGCCTGTTAAAGAGTTCAAACCAACCCTTGAATAGCATTTACCATTTAGTAACCCCTGGAGTCCTAGTTATTCTAATTCAATTTATAACCCCTGGAGTCCTAGTGATGATTTAGTTAATGTTTGGTGTCTTTTCCTCCCTCTTAAAAAAGAAATATTTGATGTTCTTAATTTGCAAGATCTTGGAGATGATACTAGGTTCAGAGAATTCTACAATTAATCTGGTTTACATTCAATACAAGTATACAATAAAAAGGAGGATGGTTCACTTGAACCCTTAAAACAGAAGAACATAGACACTGGGCTTGGCCTAGAGCATGAGGCAAGTACCCCTCAGAAGGTATTCATTGGCTTGCCTCATCAAAGAAATAATGCATTATACATTCTTTCTTAACATGTCAATGCAATTACTGCCTCAGTGGGAGAACCAATTTTCAACGTAGCTAGTTCCCAGCATTGCACATGCCTGTAGCAAGACGAGCATCATGTTGTATGCTTCAAAACTTCCATTAATGTTAAATCATGTTTCTTGTGCAGGTTTTAAGCAGTTACAAGAATGACTTGATTTATCCCATTATAGAGAATACCTTAGAATTGGTAAATGTGTTGTATGCACTTACTAATGGATCATAAAAAGAACCTTTAAAAGCATGCCATTTTTTAAGTAACTAATAGTGCACTACTTTTGAAATTTGGGAGGCCAATGTCACTTGAGGCAAACTTCAGGAATCAAGAATGCATTTTAACTAAAAATTAAAAACATGATGCTATTACCATGGGACACAAAACCTGTACAACACATCACATGCTTTAAGACTAACATGATGAGAGCTTATCCATTTCCCAACACAGTGGTTCAATTCATCATACGTAAAATTCACACTTGCTTAGGTAATAAAATTATTGATTCAAAAACTCTATCCGGGGGAAAATTAGGTGAACAAATATTTATCCACAAACAATACAATATGGCTTCAAAATGTAAATGCTGAAATAGTACTTGCCAAAAATTAAAAAAAATAACCCTGCAATCGTAATTAAACTAATAGATAAAGATAGCTTCGAATTTATTTCAATGTACCTTTACATTTCTTGATATCCATAATGATTTTAAATAAGGCAAGAATTTCAATCCTTTCATTAGCAAAAGTGAAGTGTCCATCCCACATACTTGTAAACAAGAACACTCATCCTTGTAAACAAGAAACATTTGAAAAAAATACTACATGAATCAAATGTAAGAAAAATAAATTATAATGATATTTAAACACATACCAGGATAATCAAACCTAGGAAGCACGAGTGCGCCGATTGGGTCTGCACACTCAAGTCCAATACGCATGGACACATCGTGCGGCCATGGACGCAGTTGCACACGCGCCCATGACGATTTTTTTTCTTTTTCGTTTTCTGATTCAGGCTAATATGGTCAAATTCGCTCCAAAACGAGCCGAAATAGGGCCCAAATCGGTCTGATATGGGCCGAAATAAGTGTTTAGAAAAAAAGATAAAATTTTTTGTTAAAACACACCATTTTGACATCCTAGTTTAACAAAAGAACCCTAAACTCATCTCAAACCCTAAATTTTGTCACTTTATTATCTACTATTGCTCTTAAATTGATATGTGTTTACCATTATATGAAAAAAATATGTTTAGCAATATATAGAAAATATAAATAAAAATATATTTAATAATTTATTAATAAATGTACCTATAACCGAACCCGAATCCACACCCGCACTTCTGAGAATCAAATAGCTCATGCCATAAAAAAATAACGTTTCAATTAATCCAATGTGTCAACGGTGGTAATTAGTTCGTAATTATTATAAGAAACTTAAACTACAATCATTACAAGGTGTCAAAGAAGTAAATAAGTACAAATTGTAAACAATTAATCATTAAAATCTTTTTTTAACACACACGTGAATATATAGCACAAGCTTTAAACCTATAAACCTTAAGTGCAAAGTCAAGGTGAATCAACCACAATAAAGATTCAATATTCAGTAATTAATAGAGTAGAAACTCTATCCATTTGGGTTAGACAGAACTACAATCACTAAACCAAATTAGAACAAACTATATCAATGGTATCACAATGACATGAACAATTCACCATAACTTGAAAATGAATTGGATCTCACTATTGTGTCTAGTTTTAAAAGTTAACACTCTAATGAGATTAGGGTTGTAACTGTAGAGAAAGAAGAAGAGGCAATACATGTATGTGATTGGTTTGGGCAAAACCATGCCAAATTTCATACACGTACTAAATCAAATTGAAACTCAAGATATACTTTTGATTAGCCGGCAAAGCTTTGGCTTATGATATTTTTGAAATCAAACTTTCTTATAGCTTCAAGTAGAGTTGAACACCAACATAGAAAATTTAAATGGCCACAATTTCTGTGGGTCAAATAATATATATTTTAGGATTAGAATCTAGAAAGTCCGAGTGCACCGATTGGGTTGGCGCACTTGAGTTAGATACGCATGGACGCACTGTGCGGCTGTGAGTTCGATACACATGGACGCGCTGTACGCACGTCCATGACAATTTTTTTTTTTTTTTTCCTTTCCGATTTAGCCCAATACAATTTGATTTAGGCCGGTTTGGTCCGAAACAGACTTTTTATGATAAGAATAAAGAATCTTCACTACACCTCTAAAAACCTTTCGATAAAAATGTTGGAAGTGTAGCACCTTCCTCATTGTAGGATCAAACTCCCACGTAATGAATTCTACCGGCACTAAAGAAATATTAAAAAAAAGTAATTTTTTATACAAATTAGTGAAATTACTAAAAAAATATCAAATTACAAATTACTACAAGAAAAACCCTTATTGCAACGAAATTTTTTGTTGCAATTAACTTTAAATTGTTGTAATAAACCTCTATTGCAATGGAAAAAAATTCTATTTCTCACTGTTGCGATAAAATCTGTGGCAATAGACTATTGCAACAAAAATTTCGTTGCAATAGAGTTTGGTTGCAATAAAATATTTTTATTATTATTAAAAATACTTTATTACAACAAAAAATATTGTTACTACAATTTGTTGCAACAAACATGAATCGCACTTTTTAAGATAAGAATAGAGAATCTTCCCTACACTTCTGAAAACCTTTCGATAAAAATGTCCGAAGTGCAACACCTTCACCATTGTAGGATCAAACTCCCATGTAATGAATTCTACCGGTACTAAAGAAACATTCAAAAAAAATATTTTTTGATACAAATTAGTGAAATTACTAATAAAGTATCAAATTACAAATCACTACAAGAAAAAACCCTTATTGCAACGAAATTTTTTGTTGCAATTAACTTCAAATTGTTGCAATAAACCTCTATTGCAATGGAAAAAATTATGTTTCCCATTGTTGCAATAAAGTCTATGGCAATAGACTATTGCAACAAAAATTTTGTTGCAATAGACTATTTTTTTATAAATACTTTAACAATAATAATATTTTTATTATTATTAAAAATACTTTATTACAACAAAAAATATTGTTACTACAATTTGTTGCAACAAACCCGAATCGTGCTTTTTATGATAAGAATACAAAATCTTCCCTATACCTCTGAAAACCTTTCGATAAAAATGTCTGAAGTGAAACACCTTCCCCGTTGTAGGATCAAACTCCCACATAATGAATTCTACCGGAACTAAAGAAACATTGAAAAAAAAGTAATTTTTTATACAAATTAGTGAAATTACTAATAAAGTACCAAATTACAAATCACTACAAGAAAAAAACGCCCATATTGCAACGAAATTTTTTTGTTGCAATTAACTTCAAATCTATTGCAACGGAAAATTTTTTGTTTCCCACGATAAAGTCTGTGGCAATAGACTATTGCAATAAAATTTTTATTGTAATAGGCTATTGCAATAGTCTATTGCAATAGTCTATTGTAATAGTCTATTGCTATAGTCTATGGCAATAATAAAGTATCGTAATAACGCACCTTTCTTTCTGACTTTTTTCTTCATTTCAAGAAGGCTTTGAGTATACCCTAAAGACAACAGAAGTCCACTATTTTCCTTGTAATATAAATCTTTGTTGTGGTCCGCAAAATTCTTCAATGCATGAATAAAGTTGAACTTATGCTTATTGCTATATAGAGCTGGGTTGAAATATTGGAACATGAAGTTGTGTTTCAGAACTTCTCGGTGGAGATACACTTCAGAAAAAATTAGTTTGAAAAAATGCGAACAAGATTCTTCATAATCATTTGGGAAGCACTTCTTGACCACCAATGCCAGTAGCCAGCGAAAGTGTCTGATATTTGTTTTCTTCCCCTTGGCGAAATCAGAAAACCTACTCACCCCATCATATGGATGGCAGACATTGTTGATGGATATATTTCCTACGTCCTTAACTTTTATACCCAATTTGCAAGAACATTTTGTGAAAGGTATGCAAATGAAAAACGAAAGGATTTATAATCAGAATGAAACAAATAGAATGGAGAACAAAAAAGAGGAAAGAAATCAATGATGAATTAGAATATAAAAAGAGGAGCATGGTTCTTTCTCACGAATGCAGAATGAACCCAAGGTATGTAACTTCTCATTATTTTGAGAATTAAAATTTTTTTTCCTGTGTATTAAAATTTTTTATCGTTCTTTGTTTTAGATGTTGCCTTATCCTGAAAGATAAAGAAAAGTTATTTGATCTTCCTTTTTATATTGAGATGGAGCAGAGGATAACCAACAAGTTTCCAGGTATCTATTCATTGTTGATGGATATCTTTCTCAGATCCTTTACAGGGATAGAGTCGGTTCTATTTTATTGCAAGTTGGATCAAATCCTCGTGGAGGAAGGTTCTTTTGCCAGGAAGATGTACATGAACTACGCAACTTAAGGGATTTAATCCGTTCATTGCACGTGGCTTCTGGTTCTTGAATGCATCCTACTCCGACAAATTTAGAACAATGTCCAGCTCTTCGGGATGACTAGTACGTCTATTCTTCTCTCCCTGAAGGTGCTCATCTCTGTTGATGCGGGTTTAGTTTTCTCAAATTTTTTGGAGTTTGGACTGGGAGAGATGTTTAATTGGTATTTTTATACTATTCAGCAAAAAAGTGGTATTTGTAGGGCCAAGCGAATTAGACAAAAAAAAAAAAAAAAAAAGAAAGGACACATGGCCTCCTATGTGTAGTCTATTGCAAAAATTTTGTTGCAATAGACTATTTTTTTAAAATACTTTAACAATAATAATATTTTTATTATTATTAAAAATACTTTATTAAAACAAAAAATATTGTTACTACAATTTGTTGCTACAAACCCGAATCGTGCTTTTTATGATAAGAATAGAAAATCTTCCCTATACCTTTGAAAACCTTTCGATAAAATGTCCGAAGTGAAGCACTTTCCCCGTTGTAGGATCAAACTGCCACATGAATTCTAACCATACTAAAGAAACATTGACAAAAAAGTAATTTTTGATACAAATTAGTGAAATTACTAATAGAGTACCAAATTACAAATCACTACAAGAAAAAAAACACTTATTGCAACGAAATTTTTTTGTTGCAATTAACTTCAAACCTATTGCAATGGAAAAAAAATTTTGTTTCCCACGATGAAGTCTGTGGCAATAGACTATTGCAATAAAAATTTTGTTGTAATAGAGTTTGGTTGCGATAAAATATTTTTATTATTATTAAAAATACTTTATTACAACAAAAAATATTGTTGCTACAATTTGTTGCAACAAATTTTTGTTGCAATAGGTTACCATAACAGAAATTTTTTAATACTGCATTTGGGGATTTTGTTGCAATAAACCTCTATTGCAACAAAAAAATTATGTTTCCCACTATTGCAATAAAGTCTGTGGAAATATACTGTTGCAACAAAAATTTCATTGCAATAGAGTTTTGTTGCACTAAAATATTTTTATTATTATCAAAAATACTTTATTGCAACAAAAAATATTGTTGCGATAGGTTACCGCAACATTCTTGAGAGTGTGAATGATAATCTTTGTACAAAATTAAGTAACAGATAATCTTTGTACATAAATCGAGATTCAAAAGACATGAATAGCTTTACAGAACACCGATAATCTTCCCCAAATATACCTCATTTTTAACAAAAAAACCAAAATGTCCCCCAACATTTTGTTGGCTATCAATCAATCAAACCTTTAATGACCCAAAATAAAAATAAGAGAAATAATAAAGTATCGTAATCACCTTTCTTTCTGACTTTTTTCTTCATTTCAAGAAGGCTTTGAGTATACCCTAAAGACAATAGAAGTCTACTATTTTCCTTGTAATATAAATCTTTGTTGCAGTTTGCAAAATTCTTCAATGCATGAATAAAGTAGAATTTATGCTTATTACTATATAGAGCCGGGTTGAAATATTGGAACATGAAGTTGTGTTTCAGAACCTCTTGGTGGAGATACATTTCGGAAAAAATTAGTTTGAAAAAATGCAAACAAGATTCTTCATAATCATTTGGGAAGCACTTCTTGACCACCAAGGCCAGTAGGCAACGAAAGTGTCTGGTATCTGTTTTCATCTCCTTGGCGAAATAGGAAAACCTACTCACCCCATCATACTGAGGGCAGACATCTAGATTTTGAGACACCATCATTCGGTCGATAACATCGCCGCAAAACTAGCGGTTCTTGTGATACGAGTACAGAATTTTCCCAATACATCGAAATATCTTACGGTAAAAAAATCCAAAGTGAAGCACCTTCTCGGTCGTGGGATTGAACTCCCATGTAATGCAACCTATCGGTGCTTTGTCCAAGAAATCAACAATTGTCTGAAAACATATTAGAAAATCAATATAAACATATATATATATATATATATATAAATTAAATAAATAAAAAAAGCCATATCAAAATAAAATGACAGAGAAACAAAATATTAAAAATCTTACCCATGCAGCCTCTCGAGAAAGTCCTGAAATTAAGGGATTTAATCTGTTCATTGCATGTGGCTTCTGGTTCTTGAATGCATCCTGCTCCGACAATTTCGGAACAATGTCCAACTCTTCGAGATGACTAGCAACATCTATTCTTCTCTCCCTGAAGGTGCTCATCTCTGTTGATGCGGGTTTAGTCTTCTCAAATTTTTTGGAGTTTAGACTGAGAGAGATGAGAGATTAGAGAACTTTGATATGTTTAACTGGTATTTTTATACTATTCAGCAAAAAAGTGGTATTTGTAGGGCCTAGCCAGTTAGACAAAAAAAGAAAAAAAGAAAAGAAAAAAGGACACATGGCCTCCTCTGTATAGTCTATTCCAAAAAATTTGTCACAATAGACTATTTTTTAAAAATACTTTAACAATAATAATATTTTTTATTATTATTAAAAATACTTTATTACAACAAAAAATATTGCTACTACAATTTGTTGCAACAAACTCGAATCGCGCTTTTTATGATAAGAATAAAAAATCTTCCATATACCTCTGAAAACCTTTTGATAAAAATGTCCGAAGTGAAGCACCTTCCCCATCATAGGATCAAACTCCCACGTAATGAATTCTACAGGTACTAAAGAAACATTGAAAAAAAAGTAATTTTTGATACAAATTAGTGAAATTACTAATAAAGTACCAAATTACAAATCACTACAAGAAAAAAACCCTTATTGCAACGAATTTTTTTTTGTTGCAATTAACTTCAAATTTATTGCAACGGAAAATTTTTTGTTTCCCACGATAAAGACTGTGGTAATAGACTATTGCAATAAAAATTTTGTTATAATAGAGTTTGGATGCAATAAAATATTTTTATTATTATTAAAAATACTTTATTACAACAAAAAATATTGTTGCTACAATTTGTTGCAACAAAATTTTTGTTGCAATAGGTTACCGTAATAGAAATTTGTTAATATTGCATTTGGGGGTTTTGTTGCAATAAACTTTAAATTGTTGCAATAAACCTCTATTGCAACAAAAAAAAATTATGTTTCCCACTATTGCGATAAAGTCTGTGGCAATAGGTTGTTGCAACAAAAATTTCGTTGCAATAGGGTTTTGTTGCAATAAAATTATTTTATTATTATTAAAAATAGTTTATTGCAACAAAAAATATTGTTGCAATAAGTTACCGCAACATTTTTGAAAGCGTGAATGATAATCTTTGTACAAAATTAAGCAGCAGATAATCTTTGTACATAAATCGAGATTCAAAAGACATGAATAGCTTTACAGAACATCAATAATCTTCCCCAAATATACCTCATTTTAAACAAAAAAACCAAAATGTCCTCAACCTTTTGTTGGCTATCAATCAATCAAAACTTTAATGACCCAAAATAAAAATAAAAGCAATAATAAAGTATTGTAATAACGCACCTTTCTTTCTAACTTTTTTCTTCATTTCAAGAACGCTTTGAGTATACCCTAAAGACAACAGAAGTCCACTATTTTCCTTGTAATATAAATCTTTGTTGCGGTCTGCAAAATTCTTCAATGCATGAATAAAGTTGAATTTATGCTTATTACTATATAGAGTCGGGTTGAAATATTGGAACATGAAGTTGTGTTTCAGAACCTCTTGGTGGAGATACATTTTGGAAAAAATTAGTTTGAGAATAGGCGAACAAGATTCTTCATAATCATTTGGGAAGCACTTCTTGACCACCAAGGCCAGTAGCCAGCGAAAGTGTCTGATATTTGTTTTCTTCTCCTCAACGAAATCAGAAAACCTACTCACCCCATCATACGGATGGCAGAGATCTAGATTTTGAGACACCATCATTCGGCTGATAACATCGCCGCAAAACTGGCGGTTCTTGTGATACGAGTATAGAATGTTCCCAATACATCGAAATATCTTACGGTAAAAAAATCCAAAGTGAAGCACCTTCCCGGTCGTGGAATTGAACTCCCATGTAATGCAACCTATCGGTGCTTTGTCCAAGAAATCAACGATCGTCTGAAAACATATTAGAAAATCAATATAAACATAAAAAAGCCATATCATAATAAAATGACAGAGAAACAAAAAATTAAAAATCTTACCTATGCAGCCTCTCAAGAAAGTCCTGAAATTAAGGGATTAAATCTGTTCATTGCACGTGGTTTCGGGTTCTTGAATGCATCCTGCTCCGACAATTACGGAACAATGTCTAGCTCTTCGGGATGACTAGCAGCATCTATTCTTCTCTCTCTGAAGGTACTCATCTCTGTTGATGCGGGTTTAGTCTTTTCAAATTTGTTGGAGTTTGGAATGAGAGAGATGAGAACTCTGATATGTTTAACTGGTATTTTTATACTATTCAACAAAAAAGTGGTATTTGTAGGGCCAATCCAGTTAGACAAAAAAAAAAAAAAAAAAAAGACATGTGGCCTCCTTTGTATAGTCTATTGCAAAAATTTCGTTGCAATAGACCATTTTTTAAAATACTTTAACAATAATAATATTTTTATTATTATTAAAAATACTTTATTACAGCAAAAAATAATGTTACTACAATTTGTTGCAACAAACCCGAATTGTGCTTTTTATGATAAGAATACAGAATCTTCTCTATACCTTTGAAAACCTTTTGATAAAAATGTTCGAAGTGAAGCACCTTCCCCATCGTAGTATCAAACTCCGACATAATGAATTCTATTAGTAGTAAAGAAACATTGAAAAAAAGTAATTTTTGATACAAATTAGTGAAATTACTAATAAAGTATCAAATTACAAATCACTACAAGAAAAAAACCCTTATTGCAACGAAAATTTGTTGTTGCAATTAACTTCAAATCTATTGCAACGGAAAAAAATTTGTTTCCCACGATAAAGTCTGTGGCAATAGACTATTGCAATAAAAAATTTGTTGTAATAGAGTTTGGTTGCAATAAAATATTTTTATTATTATTAAAAATACTTTATTACAACAAAAAATATTGTTGCTACAATTTGTTGCAACAAATTTTTTGTTGCAATAGGTTACCGTAACAGATTTTAATATTGCATTTGGGGGTTTTGTTGCAATAAATTTCAAATTGTTGTAATAAACCTCTATTGCAATGAAAAAAATTATGTTTCCCACTATTGCGCTAAAGTTTGTGGCAATAGGCTGTTGCAACAAAAATTTCGTTGCAATAGAGTTTTGTTGCAATAAAATAATTTTATTATTATTAAAAATACTTTATTGTAACAAAAAATATTGTTGCAATAAGTTACCGCAACATTCTTGAGAGTGTGAATGATAATCTTTGTACAAAATTAAGCAACAAATAATCTTTGTACGTAAATTGAGATTCAAAAGACATGAATAGCTTTACAAAACACCAATAATCTTCCCCAAATATACCTAATTTTTAACAAACAAACCAAAATGTCCCCAACCTTTTGTTGGCTATCAATCAATCAAACCTTTAATGACCCAAAATAAAAATAAGAGCAATAATAAAGTATCGTAATAATGCACCTTTCTTTCTGACTTTTTTCTTCATTTCAAGAAGGCTTTGAGTATACCCTAACGACAACAGAAGACCATGACAAAAATAAATAAATAAAATATGAAATTGAACAATTAATGCAAACAACAATAAAACTTGTTAAGACGCAGGAAAAAAAAAACTTTAATTCTCAAAATAATGAAAGTTATAAACCTTGCCCTCATTCTACAAAACTATTAGTTTTTTCTTTGAGGAAAATATAAAATTGTCAGTTGAGAATACCAAAACTAAATAAGTAAAGCAAACTAATTTATTAGTACTAAAAGCACTCACATTAGTGGTAGTTTAAAAATAATAATAAACTCTATCCTCTTCATAAGTACTTTATTTATTTTAATTCATTATTTCACAATTCACCTTATTTTTAATTTCTTATTTTTCACAACACAATTAAACACTATTAGTTTATTTATTATTTTCTCTCTGGGTCTCTTCAGATTCTTTTCACCTGAATAAACCTAATAACATCAAGTCATCAACCCATGTATTGGAATTCTACAAATCACCATTGCTCCAATGCCATTAACGATCCAAGCACCATGCAGCCCTAGGGTTGGCATTTAAAGAACTTTATTGGCTGCGAAACTTTGTGATTAGGAGTACGGATTGGAATTGGGGGATTCGATTGTGAGGGCTTTGCTAAATGGTTGTTGGTCTCTATCTCGCCTTCTTTAATTGATATTGTTGTTATTTGTGTTGAGATAGTTGCTCGTCTTTTAAAATTTGGTTCAAATATTTTATTGTATCGTTAGTTATTGTAAGACTATTGATTTCAAAATTAGGTAAAGTGCAATCTATTGAACCATGACTAGCTAGGCAATGTAAAAAATTTTGCTATGTGTACAATATTTTTATAACAAATTTTTAGGTAATAAGTTGATAATGAAAGGCAAAAAAAGTAATTTTAGTGTTAGGCCAAGATTAGAATCATTAATAACTTGTCATCTAGGATTTATTGTGAAAAAGTTATGTAGGCAACATTAATCTTTAAATTTTGTTGGATACAATACCAATGATGCATATTTCTAGGAAGGGGTGAAAGACAAATGGATTTATTTTAATATAAATGCAAGAAATCATTTATCGGTTCCGCACATTTGGTATAAAAAAAATCCTTCAAGAAATAATTTAAGTTTAGCCAAACCACAAAAGATAGATATGATAAAGACATTTAGAAGGGAACAAAATAAAAAATGGATTCGAAATAAAAATATTCATAATAGCATTCGAAATTGATATCAACCCAGATATTCCAATGAACTTTTATTCATCTACTACTCAATGAACCTAAAGTTTTCATTTAGTGATTCCTTGCATTTGAGACATGTTAAAGATGAGAATTTATCGAATTGTTTCATGTTCTTTGGGTTTCAATAGGTTTGAAATCTGAATATACTGTTTTTTTTTTTTTTTCCTTCAGGATTTTAATGCTTGTTTCTATAGTGCAATTTTGCTGATTTCAAATGTTGTGGAAAAATTGGGTACTGAAGTATGTTGAATAACTTACTCATATCTTTCTTCTCAAAAAAATAAAAAAAAAAAAAAGTTATTTGTATCTTTTGTTGTAACATTTTTGCAAAGAATGAGAGATAAAAAAAAAGGGTTTGGGATGGGATAGGTTTGAATTTTCAATGTGAGACAACCACATTTGGGCAACAGAAGAGAAATAGAGGGCAGGGGTTCAAGAGAGAGAGAGAGAAATGATTAAGATTAGGGGTGTGCAGAAAACCCACCGACCCGCCAAATCCGACCCGACCCAACCCGACCCACCGGGTTGGATCGGTTTTTAGGCCTTGGTTGGTTGGGTTGGGTTACAAAATTTTTTTTTATAGTGGGTCGGGTTGGGTTTGGGTCATAAAATTACAAACCTGCCAAACCCGACCCACCCATATTTAATATATATTTAAAATATATTATATATTTAATAATTTTTTTTTAAAAACCAGGGCACTTATATATATTTAAATATATATATATATATATATATTATTTAATAATTTTTTTTTAAAAAAAACCAGCTGTAGAGCAGTACTTCTTCAGTTCCTCCTACTAATACTAATTATATATAATATGTATTATATAATTAATAAATTTTTTAAAATAACCAGCTCTTCCTATCCTATATAAAAGCCAATTAGTTCACACAAACTCTAGTAAATTACTATTGTTGTTTAGTTATTGGTGTTGTTTGCCCTTAAGGAATTACATCGATACTAATCTTTGGGTTTTTTTAACATATTAATATTTATATTTTTTTTCTACTCAATTTAATAATAATAATAATAAAAAATTTCAAACCCATGGGTTCAACCCGACCCATGTGGGTTGGGGTGGGTCGAATTTTTTTTTGACCCACCATGGTGGGTCGGGTCAAAAAATTTCCTCAACCCGACCCAACCCGACCCATGCACACCCCTAATTAAGATTACTTTGTCAATCTAGAGAGTACACTGCCCTAGACAGTCACAGACACAAGCTATGCGCCAATACCTATGTTCTCAAGATAGCTGTGAATAGTATATACTCTTATGTTTTGGTAACTGTTTTTTCTCTTATTTTCTGTTTTCAAAAATAATTTTTTATTTTTGAAACTAAAAAATTTGTTTGGCAACGCAAAATGAATAGAAAACAAAAATTGTTCTTAAAATTCAATTTGTAAAGGAAATTGAAAACCGGCAAAAGACTATTTTCAGTTTCTAGTTTTTAAAACTAATGAAAACATGAGTCTGATTTAATAAATCCATCTTAATTAATGAGTTAGTGCCAGAGTTTGAATCCTAGTAACAACATATTTCAGTATTTTTTATTTTTTTTCTTCAAAAACCTTTTTTTTTTATTTTTTATTTCAACTAACCAAACAAGTTTTTGAATTTATTTTTTTTATTTTTTTTTATACGAGATAGAAATTCTACTATAGCCTAATCTAAGTGTATATGTGTATGAAACTCCCTCTTAAATACTTAAACTTCGGCTCTTACTCCTCACACCCCAGAAGCACTTATACTTGTAGAGTGACAATCGCATCAAGGGTTTTGATTTAAAAAATACAAGAACATTGTTTTTTTTCCCAAAAAAAAAAGTTTTTGAAAATAGAAAACAAAAATTGTTACAAAACATATTTTCCTCATAAATTGTATGGTGCATGATTTAAAATTGAGGAAATTTCCCTTAGAATCAAACAAAGGTGAAATTTTTATAAAGAAGCTTTGAATTGAGATTAAAAAAATAAAAAATAAAAAAGACAAAAGAGGGAAAAAAGAAATAATTCCGCAGTGTGTTATTGCATTGATTGACTATTTTTCCCAATCAATATCTTTCAGTGTCTCCAAATGAAAGAAACTTGATATAAGAACTTATTCCACATTTCCAATTACAAAGATGTCCATTATAAATTCATATTAATTCAATTTCATATTTGTTCAAATTTGTATTTTTGTATAAGTTTCGTAATTTTCACAATTTGATTTGGACACCACCTGACTACAAAAACATTTGACTTCAGCTTCATTAAAATAAAATAAAAAATTGCAAGATATGTCATTCCGTTAAGTATATGGGTTAAGATGAAAAACTTAAAAAACATTATGGTGACAAATAGGAATAGCATTAAAGTAAAGGACGAAATCTTAAAACCATGAGGGGATTAGGGTTTTGGCTGACTTTACAATCACCAGTGATTATAAATACCAGACTTTTCAGCCCCAGAGCCTCCAAGGCCCCTGATATGCTGTAGTCCAAAAGAGCTAGGCTTCCCAACTTTGGTATTTCTGTTTCAATTTTCAAGTAAAATGTTTTCCCATCTCTTTGTACAAGAGTTTTCAATGACACTCAAATGAGTCTTTTTAGAGCTCTTTTCTTTTAATTTGTTCTTTTTTGGTTGTTGGGTTTTCTATTGTTTGTGCCTTCATAATCCCAGATAAGCTAAAAAAGCCTTAATGGTTAGTGCTTAGACTGATTCATGGGAGGCCAAAAGTAACACTGGAAGTTTCGCTGATTAACACCTTTTATTTTCAAACACAAGGTGTTTTCTTAGTAACTCGCCATACATATATTTTGATTTTCCTTCTTCATTTTTTGGTTTATTTTTATTTTTATTTTTATTGTTCATTTTGTTCTGGGTATTAAAAAAAAACTTCAAAGTGTGTAAATTGCTTTTTTTTTTCTTTCTTTCTGGGAAGACCCAACTCTTTTCTTCATTGGTATATTGATTTTCAAATTCCTCATTTTATTTTCATTGTTTTGGTAGAGCCTCACATTCTCTAGCCTTACATGTGTCTGGTATATGGATCTCATGGTTGTGTGAATACCAAATGATAGATGCATATTTTGAATGCAAATGAATAATTATTAGTTGTAAATTGACTTCAATTATGCACTGGACGGGGATGTAATTTTAAATGAATTTAACTGGTACATGGTGAATTTTATGATATAAAGGTATCAAGGGGAAATAAAATGACCATGAGAAATCTATCATTATAATTAAAGATCCAAAACCAAAAGATCAGTTTTAATGGGTTGCTCAAATTTTAAAAATATAATGTAGGCGGCAAACACTAAGATCCTAAAAGATGGATTAAGATTTACCATTAGACAGGTACGATGAAACACTAGGGGTACGTTTTGTGTTTTCAAACAATAATTTTCAGTTTTTAAACAATATTACACGTATTTTTATACATTTTTTCATCTATACGTATTTTTACAAATATTTTCAAATAACAATTTTCAGTTTTTAAACACATTTATCAAACGGGCCCTAAATTTGCTAGTTAAGGCAGTTTGGAACCGCTCATTAAGACTATTGTGTTTGGCCAGTTCAACCTTTGTAAGTCACAAATGAAGACTATAGTGTTTTGGTTCATCTCACTAAAAAAAAGGATTTTATATCACAGTAACATCTGGCTCCATGTTTGACTGCTTCAATCTCCCTCAAGAATTTCATGTCCCTCTCTTGATATTTTTCAAGCCAATCAAGCGGATGAGCTCACCTTCCATTTTTTTTTTTGACTTCCACAAAGCCAATTGGGTTATGGCTTTGATTTGTGCAATCCAAACTAACACCTTTAAGTTAAAGACAACTTTGCTCCCCAAATTAGCTCCATAAAAATGCTATTAATGAGATTCTAAGAAGGATTTGTGTATTGTTGAATTGCAATACATTCCTTATCTGTTTTCTTCCCAGCTTGTTCCTCCAGAATCTGTTGTGAGGCATTTTTATTGTTTGCCTTGGGCCTCTTGCCTTTGTTAATATTTATTAGGAGGGATAAAGCGTAGGTACAGTACTTTAGGTGCTGTTCCTTAGATTTCCATTTTAAAATTCAGTCATGTGTCTACTTAACTAAACAATACACTTCTAATTTTATCCCATGAGAAAAAGAAACAGTATCTAAGTCTTGCTCTACAATGAGGAGTCATTTCCATCCAGGATATGCTGAATTCAACAATATGATTTGTAAATAAAGATGAGGATAAGGCAGCCAACTCAAACCGGCAACAAAAGCATGGCTTCATTCATCTGATACTAAAGGCCCGTTTGGTAGAGTAATTTGAGTAATGTTGTTTGTATTTTTTTGAAATACATGTGAGTAAAAAAGTGTGTGAAAATGCGTGTAATGTTATTTAAAAACTGAAAACATGTTACTAAAATGCTCTACCAAACAGGCCCTAAATCATCCAAAACTAATGCAAGTGTTAGACCATCCAGACAATGATATCTATCATGGCCCAATTAGAAAAGCTTAGATTAAACTTATTTTAAACAACCGGCATGCCAAACCTCTACTGCATATTGACAGTCCAGAGAACATGAAGGACTGATTTCAAGCTTTTCCCCCCACAGTAATCACAAGTTGAACTTGAAAGCATCATAGTAAATTGGAGTTGGCAAAACCAAAAAATTGATCTGTTTGCTTAGTAATAGGGTCTTAGGTTATGTCGAACTCCACCCAAATTCATTAAAAAAACGGCCCCAATTCACAGCATCTTACGATACATCTGCCTACAGGAAGCGACCCATATGATTTCCAATTCTCTACACCACCTTCTAGCATCCCCAGCAAAATCTTCATCGCTACCAAGGCCTTACATTATGTGGCATTTATCTAACATTTGCTGAAACCCCACAACAAACAAGTTTTCCCTACCACCCACAAATCCCTGTTAGGCCTTCATATCATCTTCATAGTCCTCCCAGAAGGCATCTAGGTTCACCACCTCCCTTAATAACAGTTTATCTAATTAAGAAATAAAAGCCTTTCTGGCTCCACTCTTGGCCTCATCAATGGGATTAATAATAAGTCAAATATCATTTTTAGATCCATCACTAAAGAATCTGACAATTCAGTTTCCGATCAATAGCAGCAACTCAACTATATTCAGCATCACTCATCGCCTTACGGCCAATGAGCCAAAGGTTCGGCTTTTCAATCAACAAGGTAAATCTAATCTTACAAAAGCACCTTACAATTGAATTATTCAGCATCTCTGAGACAGAATGAAGTCAATGGACATACCCATAGCTCCATTCTGGCCAAAATGACGGTTACTGACACTGCCACCAATATTATTTCAAAAGTTTATAACTTATTGTGGATTCCAAAGGCATCAGTATAATAAATTATTCTGATTATCAAAGCTTTGCTAAAGCATAGTTGATACTAAATTGTATCATATGTATAATGTAAAGAGAACTTCAACAGAAATAGGAACAGTTTAATTGGACTAATTTCAAAACGTGCACAAACCAACTCTTATAATTTAAAAAATAAAAATAAAAATGAAAAAGACGACAATCCAAAACAAAATTTCTGCAATAAAGTTCACCGACTAGTCTTAGATGATAATCAAGAGAAGCATCAGATAAAAAATATAACACTCTTTTAAGCCTTGTCAGCTTTAGAAGCAGTTGCAGCAGCTTGTCCTCTAAGCCGACCAGTCCTCCTGGCAGCAATGAGACCAACCTTTTGACCAGGAGGTGCATCACGCCTGACGGTGCTAGCATGTCCAATATGTTGATGGTTACCTCCTCCATGAGGATGCTCAACTGGATTCATAGCCACACCACGTACCTTGGGCCAGCAATTTCTCTTCACTCTGAATTTGTGGTAAGCATTACCAGCCTTGAGAAGGGGCTTCTCAGTTCTCCCTCCACCGGCAACCTGCCCAATCATTGCTCGGCAGCCACTTGGAACAATCTTCTTAGCACCAGATGGGAGTTTGACCCTGTTAAATTGAGCAAAGATACAAAACTGATGAGCAACTGACACTTCTGAATGAAAATATAGAAATATAGACATCTATGATATCAGCGGAACAAGTCATGAATTCCCATAAGTTTTACAGAACTAATCAACTATAGTACTTGGGAAGAACACAAATCATGGGAAGTCATCAGGACTTAACATAAACATACATGGTTACTTAAAAAAAAAAAATCATCTTTTAGGTAAAACAATATAAGAACTCCAAAAAGATTAGAAAAGATACGGATACATCATTCCAGTTTGCGAATTGGCACTATTAGTAAACCAATGTTTCCAAGTCCCCCATCTCTTTTCACAATCGTGTGAACAACAAATCACTCTAACCATTATTTTATTTATCTTTGAGCATGAATTTCAAAGAGGATTAAAGACTCTATATCAATAAACATCAACTAAATAACTTTACAGAATGACCAAAGTTTTGACGTTAATCAAAACAGCTCATTTAAACAGGTCGTTACCATCTACCATTACAAGAGCCACATAACATAACCTGTCTAAACAAAGGAGAATAATTTCTTTAATGCAAAGAAGCACATGCCACTCTATGTAGCAAGTAGAGTTGGAATCAAATTTCTCAATGCCATACCACTACCAGCCTATACCAGCTGTATAGGGGATTTTTTGGGTGTCTTCATCGCTATTGATGTTTAGGCCGATATTGAAAAAAAAAAATTAGGCTGTGGATGCCACTCTATGTACAACAATATAAGAATACAACAACAAAGCCTTAAAACATATGAATTCATTGTATTAATTCAATTAGAATAATATGGCACATACTTATTAACGGGTATGATCCAATTCGATATCGACAAATTACTCATAGCATAAGCAATTCGTGTTAGAAAATCAAGTAATCCAATTGCCAAATTATCGAACAGAAAATCAATTCTATCAAAGTTAACACATTTAACACCTTACATTCCACAAAATCCACAAACCCCACATCATTTTCCATAAAAAAAATCAATAAACAACACACATATTCCATAAAATCTAAACACATAAACAAACAACAAATCTTAAAAAAAAAAACAAAACACAAAAAACAAAAGCAAAAGACCTGGAAGTGTCGTTATCAGGATTGTGACTAATAACAATGGCATAGTCCCCAGAACACCTAGCGAAAACCCCACGATCTCCAACATGGTGTTCGACGTTGCAAACCACAGCTCCTTCGGGAATGGATCTCAGGGGCAACACGTTCCCAACGACAAGGGTGGCCTTCTTTCCGCAGTAGACGAACTGGCCGGTGTACATGCCCTCGGCGGCAACGAAGAGCTCGTTCTGCTTCTTGTAGCGGAAAGGGTGGCGGAAGGAGATTCGGGCAAGCGGGGCACCGCGACCCGGGTCGTGGATGATCTCGGTGACGACGCCCTTGAGGTAGCCGTTGCGCTCGCCGAAGTCGAGGCTGCGGAACCTGGCGGGGCCCTTGCGGTGGTGGGTGTGGGACTTGAAGACGGACCCAGCACCCTTACGTTGAGCTCTGATTACACGACCCATTGATTTTGGGGGAGGGGGGAAGGGGAAGGAGAAGGTGAGAAACTGTGTGCGTATGTGTGAGTTTGACGGCTAAGAAATGAAGGAAAGATGGGAAGATATATATGTTTGTGGGGGATTAGGGTTTTGTGTAAGAGGGTTGGGAAGGAAGCTAGATTGGTATTGGGCCTAGTCAACAAACAATAGTTTGACAATGTGACTTGACCCAGATGAATTTCGGGCCACTTTGTGCCTATAAAATTTTAAAAACTTTGGTAGCAACTTTCACTTAAAAATTATGTTAATTTTTTAAGGAGAGATGCTACGTCTACAACAATTTTACAACAAATTGTAGGTGGTTAGTTGTTATTGGTTCAAATTTGAAATTAACACTAAGATTACTTTTTTGCCCCAACAATAACAACCGGTAACAACTTGCCACTTAGGATTTGTTGTAAAAATGTTGTAGACATATCATTTCTCTTTTTTAATATATATTTTTTAAGTAATTTTTTACTTAATTTACTTATAAATATGATGATTGAAAAAAAAATCAAATAAAAATAATGAAAAAAAATAATGCATCCACTTAGTACACATATTTTGTTATATGGTATTACCACTTGTTGGGGGACGATTTTTGAAAGGGTTGAAATTGTGAAAATTAGCCTAAACACCTCTTTGGGTTCTTTAAATTAAGAGAGTTAAGCATAAAATTCTAATATTTAATGAATAGAAGCTAGTGATGCATCACAGATTCACAATAATGAAATTATAGAGCTAAAAAACAAATGGTAGAAAAATGTGCATATTGCATTAAATTTAATATAGTCATATTTTTGAGAGCTATTGTGAGAAAACTCCTTGATACCACTATTTTCACTCTAAGACTGACCTCATAATAGTAACGTTAGCTCTGTCCTCATAATAGTAATGTTAGCCTATATGGCCTTTTGTTTTGAATTTAAAGTTTCAAGGGTAAAATGTGGTTTCGCGTGTTTGATCCTCTTTTTTTTAGTGAATCACGTGTTTGATCTGATTAGGGGTTCATGCGCGAATTGTAAAAAGAAAACCAGTTCACATAACACCGGATAAGAACAACAAGCTATCTTCTAAAAAAATATTTCGCAAAGCCATTCTTTAAGAAAAATAAAACTCCCCATTCTAATTGCAATCGAACCATGATACGGTCGCAACATTGGGTTGCTTGTGCTTCTCCAAGTATAGGAGTTGTCTTTATGTTTTGTAGTTTTTATGGTGTTAACACATTGTTAGGAGCTTTAGTTGCTGATTATGATGACATGAGGAATTGGAGTGCTTGGACAACATCAGGCCAGTCACTTGGCTCTATGTTTTCTCAACACACTAATGGCTCCTCATGCCTATCTAGTGAAGCTCCTAACTACTTTTTGAGGGGGACAAGCCTAGTCTCCCTGCTGGATTCAGTATGATGAGCATGATGAAGAGTAGCATGTGGAGGCACCTTTCTCCACATGATGCCCCAAGGCCATGGCAGAGGAGAGCCATGGTGGGCAGAGACGGATTTTGATGTTGGGTAGCAACAAGTGGTGCTGACCTTATGAGATGGTGCATGGCATTGGTGGCTTGACTGATGGTTGCTTTGTGTGTGGGCTTGCTAACTTGAGTGCAAGGCCGTGCTAGGTTGCTTTGATGATGATATGTTGTGCAAGGCATTGGGCTGATTGGTGCTGGCATAATGCATGGACTTGTGTGAGTGGTCTGATGACAATTACTTGATGTGCTGCAAATGGGCATGCTGTGTGAGCTATGATGCTGATGAGAAGGGCTTAGGCTTGGGCAGGGGCCAAACCTTTTAAAACGTGTTGGAACAATTGTGTGTGGGCTGCTAAAGCATGGGTAGAAGCCCCATGATGTGCTGAGACATGGGCTGACATGTGCAGAGTGTGCAGTGGCAGTTAGCAGCAGTTACCAAGCAGTTCCTATGATCAGACCTGCTGAATAGGGGCTGAAAACGTGGAGAGCAGGCCAAGACAGCATCAGTTGAAGGTGTCTTAAGTTAGACCATATGTGGCAGCAAGTCCTGAACAAAAGGACAGTTACTTGGTAGTAACTGTCGTGACAATTATTTCTATGCATTTATCCTAGGCTGTTGAGGCTGTCAACAACAGAGTGTGTAATTTTGGCTTAGAGAATTTCGTGTGTATTCTCCAAGCTTCCTTTGTACTTGATATTGAGTAATAAAAGTTGGGGTTAGTGCCCTGTAAATACTGTGCGCGCGCTGTGTGTGTGAATTCCCTTGATAATTCTGTTTTTGAGTGTTCCTACAGTGTGTGTGTGGTGTGTTGGCTGAGACTAAATCAGGAGCTTAGTGACATCACAGGAGAAAATTTAAAAGAAAAATTAACCCTGTGACACATAGACAACCATAGCAAGCACAAAGATTTTATTCATTTACCTTGTTCAAAACCTATATTCAACCTTTCACCCGTTGGTATTGTCGATCTCTTGTTAATCAAATGAGGAGAAATCTAATAACCGTGAGGATTCCTCTGGTTGCTGTTATCAAGGGAGCGGTTCAACAATTTTCTTGATATTATTATGAGCAATTAGGAACTTTAAAAGAAAAGAATTTTAGTGATCACATTTACCTGTAATTTTTTTTTGTGGGTATTTGGCAAGAAACTAGTATGCCTACAAGATATCTTTAAAAATAAGCTCAAGATAGTGATCACAACTAAAACAAGTGAGATGTGCTTATCAAAAAAATTACTCAAGTGACTTGTCCAACTATCAAAAGCATCTAAGCTACATCATTGCTTAAACAAAATTTTCAATAAGACGATTCCGCTTGCAGCTTGCAGTCCCAACAGTACATTATGCCCACATCCTATGGTTCTACAGCTACTTGCTGTATAGGTGGACAGCAGTGAAGATGAAGAAACCTGTCATCTGCATCAGAAAATATCATCACAAAGATCAGAATTCCAGAAATGAGAGATGCATTAGACTCAAAAATAAATACTCTACTATTGTACAGTATCACCAAAAAACTAGCGGACACTCATTGCTGATGCCTGATGGCATTGTGCCAATGCAATAGTATGGCATACATGACAGAATTCTAGCTTTGGAAGAAATGGGCAACAGAATGGAAAAATCAATTTGAACAAAATAATGTCAGTCCTTTAACATAGGCATAGCCCAAGACTGTCAATCAATCGAAAACTTCAACCCCCCCAAGACATACTATGTAGACACATGTCGACAAACAGAGCCGACAAGTGAACAACTACTTGCCAACAACTTGAGCTTTGCTCGTTACTCCCCCATCGGGATTACAGACCAATAACCAACCCTGATTAGACAGCATTACTAGGTATAAGAAAAAGACACTGCAGCTTCTGTAAGCATGCAGAGGAGTCCAGTTACCTGAACTCATAGAAGAATCCTAATGCGCTAATTTCTCCCTATAATAAATTGTAAATAAATAAAAGAGAGAGAGAGAGAGAGAGTCTCATACCATTGAAAATGCTGCTCCATAATATGGATAGGCTGCTGGTATAAATCTTTCATATTCATTGTGCTTAAAGGGTCGGACTGGAATCTGCAGGTCAATAGTTACAAGAGAAAGAAAATGTTAACATATTTTACTAGATCATACTTGCAAATTGTTTAAGATGGTATTCAATTTGCAGATCAGTTCTTTGTTATGTAGTTTGATTTCAAGATGCCTAGACTTTATTATCACTTTGTTGAACTTACTCCATAGCTTGAAAGTTATGACACAGGCAAATATCATGTGAGATACATAGCGCAGATCATGGTTTTCATTCTGTATTATTTTTAATTGTTGACCGGGACTCATAGTAAGCATTATTTTCTTAGCAAAATGGTCATGTAAGAGTTGAAATCCGACAATTCCAATGGAGGACAGTGGAAACTAACTTCAGCAATAAACGTAACTAAAGATCACAGACTACATAAGTATTGTGCATTTCTGATTCTTCTCTACACCTTTTTATATGGCCACTCTTCAACTCAAACAGCAAAAACCAGCCTGGTTGCAATTAGCATCAAGCATAGGAAGGGAGCTATATTCACTTCTGCATTCTATGATATCCACTCTTACTACAAATATTTATTACATGAAATATCAGCTCCACTCCCCCCCACCCATGCCCCTTTTAGAATGCCCTACATTGAACACGAAGTACAAGACATTATATACCTGCTTTGACAGGGATAAGCTTGTGTATCCAAGCCTTTGGTACTCAACCTTGAACTGGAAAACCCCATAAACATCTGGAACCTTAAATGCTGTAAAATAACTACCCTGCAAGATGACGTAATTATGAATAGAGGTGTAATAGAAACTCAGGCAGTGAAGTTGCATGCAACATATGCCGTAAATAATCTAATAAAGTACCTTCTTGTCAGTTGATAGATTCTTCAGAACATAGGGACTCATCATGTAAAACTGGACTTGAACATCGTCAGCCACATATGGTTCCCAACTTGCACCAGACCACTCATAAATCTCAACCGAATATTCCTTCAACCAAATTTAAAATGTGAGTAGTGGCCAAAACCTTTCCTTTCTTATTAAATTTTAGTACTAATATTTAATAATTACTCCAGTACTAAAAGTGAAATTACCAAGTCGTCGTTGACCCTATAGATGGTAGGTTCATCGGCCTCTCCAGCTTTGTGGTGTCTTACATTCATAGCCTATGATCCAAACATGATGCAGCAGGCAATGATTTAAAAAAATTGTAGTCAAATGATGACATAAAATAAATGATTTTTTTTTTCCAGAATCTTATTCAGATGGAACTAAGTAACATCTAGGTTACACTAAGAGACTTACCTTAAGATGACCTCTTTCATGGAAAACCCATTTGCTAAGTTCAGTCAAAAACTGCTCATTACCTGATTTCTCATGTCTGATACCACAACATAAATCTATAATCAGTTTCTATTTAGAACCAGATGACCATTTTCTAAGTATTAAAAAGAATGTGCATAAAATAAGACACATAAGTATATTTATATCACGACCTCATTTTTCATGGATATCCAAATATTTAATTAGGAGATTCTAAATTCCATGAAAACTTGTACTGTAATCATCAGACAGAGGGCAATCATGGGAGATAGAGAGACTGCAACAATTGTTGCTGGAAGAGATATTTAGAGGGAGAGAGAGTGTAGCTCATTTGTCAACAATCAACACCACTTCCAAACCATAATTTGCATTAAATTAGCATGACATTATTATTATTATTTACTTCTCTCTGTTCTGGAGGCCCTTAATTGATAACCGCACATCCTGAGCACAGTAATCTCCATAGGCATCAACAGTTCTATCAGAAACTGTATTGGGTATTATGTCCAAAGTTCTATTAATTCATAAATTTATATTGCACTCTTACAATGTATAAATATACCCAATGTGCTTATAGGATTCGGCTAAGAGTTTGTTGACAACAGTTAGCTGCCTCTAACAGATAATTTATTCAATTTCCTTCTCACCATCAATGAATTATGAGGCAAAAAACTGCAAGAATCTACCTCAGCAACAATTTGTGTCTGTTTGGAACCCCATAGTTTTCACTGGCTTATTTGCATGGTGTTTATCAAAAGTGTAGTTTTTGGTAGCTTTTATATTAAAGGTGTGACAAAAGGCTAAAAGCTAGTTTTTGGTGTTTATTTGTTAAAAAGCTGAGGCCAAAAGAAAAAAGCTTTAAGCTCTTTGCCAAATGCACAAGAATATTTGACCATTGA
Organism: Quercus aquifolioides; assembly: GCA_019022515.1. Classification (NCBI taxonomy): domain Eukaryota; kingdom Viridiplantae; phylum Streptophyta; class Magnoliopsida; order Fagales; family Fagaceae; genus Quercus; species Quercus aquifolioides. Next base: position 46,608,358 of record CM032332.1, on the reverse strand, counting down.
ATCATTTCTAATGATTACAGGATAAAGATAACGAGCTTCCGGTTTTTTCTTTTTAAGTTAAAATGTAATGCAGCTACCATTAAACATATTTAGCATAAGATAGTTTAGGCATTTGAATATGGGTAGTCCAAACGTGTCATATTTGGATACAGTCTTCGCTAAGCCTGCCACTTGCTTGACACTGAACAAAGGCAAGCCAAAGTTTAACTCACTTGGTTGGACTCCCAGCCTTCTGCACCTCAGATCTGAAGAATCTGAAAACAAAGCCAAAATTTATTAATGAACATGACATGAGTAAGAAAAATTTGGCAAGGCTGACCAGTAACTACTACATACCGATTGCTGAACATACTTAATGAGCCAGAGATTAAAATCCGAGCATTGTTTCTAGCCTGCAACAAAAAACAGCTGAAACTGTTCAGATTTTATGAAGATATCAACTGCACTAAAACCATGCATTATAGAGATCAAAGCAGCCTAAAATGCTATTGAGAACATAAAGGTTTTCATATACATGCAAAGTTAATAAGACACAAATCCTTCTCATATATTAATACTCATTCTAACCATAACCTACTAAGAATCTGTGTTGCGCGCACTACAGTAACAAAACATATCCCCAAGACCAAAAAGTCATCAACACAACCAAAAAATTGCAACTTCTCAAACACAAATAAACATGCCTTAGGGTTACATCAAGCAGGAAAACAAGCTCCAATGTTCAATCGCCTTCCTCAACCAATTAGGAGTAAGAAGTCTTTAGTTTTAATAATATGCTATCTTATGCTGAAGGAACTTGTTCTTTGGAATAGGAAGTAATATCAGAAAGCAGAATTCAGTAGAAAATCAAAGATTAAGCCAATTTTGAGGCTCATAATGCCAATTTGATAACATGGATCAAGTACATGCGACCTTTAAGAATGGAATTAGTTTGAATTCCGTCAAAGTTATCCACAAAGTAGATATATCACCACAAAAAATCCTACGTTGCACAAGAGATCTAAAACACAATCAAGCCTGATTATCAGTTTTGGTTCTGCCAAATATTGGTAATGAGGAAAAAAAAAAGACACTTTATATGTGAATGTAGGCTATGCCTTCTCTTATGCATCCATTAAGCCAATTTAAGATAGGAAAAAAACTGTTTTGAACTCTATGTTAAGCCTAGAGCAAAGGAGGAGATGTCCTTACCAAAACACAGGAAACAGATAACAATGTATGATGTATGAAACTCTACAATATTGCTTGGCATGCATAGTTGTCAATGTAGGCTATGCCTTCTGCCAAATATTGGTAATGAGGAAAAAAAAAGACACTTTATATGTGAATGTAGGCTATGCCTTCTCTTATGCATCCATTAAGCCAATTTAAGATAGGAAAAAACTGTTTTGAACTCTATGTTAAGCCCCTAGAGCAAAGGAGGAGATGTCCTTACCAAAACACAGGAAACAGATAACAAAGTATGATGTATGAAACTCTACAATATTGCTTGGCATGCATAGTTGTCAATCATTACCAGGTGCGTGTCTCTTACTTCATAAAATCACACAAACGTTACATAAGAGATTGCAAGAGTTGATGAAAAAGAAGATTTAAATTACAACATACCTGCACAATAGAAACTAAAGAGATAGCAGATCCAGTAAGTGATGGAGGATTTGACAGCTTGGATTTTGGATTAGAAGAATATGCTGAAGGAGAAGCTGAAAGAACTTTCAGCACCTATTGATGGAGGATAAGGAAAAATTAAATGAATATGACAAAAGCATATGAACTAAAGTTAAAATAATTTTGATATTCGCACATGCCCTTAGTTGTTTAAAGGCACATGAGATGGACATCTTACCAGGCTATTGGAAGGATTTAATGAGTGGCCTATTCCTTGAAAAAGTACAGGAGCCTGTCACAGGTTTATCCAAACAGTGAACAAAAGTGAATACTGTGATGTCATAGCCACTTACTAATAATTTACAGTGAACTTAGTGCGGTATGCCAGTGGTTGTAAAAGCACATTAAACATGAGAAAAGGCTATTATGAAACGTAGTGAAAATGACATCAGAGAATAATGTGTTATGGAAATTTCATGAATAAAGTTGTAAGGCCAGTCATTACAAAAACTCTTAAATGTATGTCAGGCAATGTGCATCAGAAATAATATTTTTGTAGAGACTAATGACTAAAGTTAACAATGTCAGCTTCCTCAAAAAAAAAAAGTTAACAATGTCAGCACTTGCCTCAATTTTCTTGCTTCCCAAAATTACATCAGACTTGATGTACTCATCACTAGCAATCAATGTATGGTCTCCTTCAGTGTTTGAAACAGCATAGCTGCTGTGATCAATAACCAGCGCAGCAGGGTCCTGTACCCATATAAATGAAATAATGTCTCCAGGTAATTTTTTTTTAAAGTAAACCACAAAGCAGTCCAAACACACTGTAGAAATTGAACATATATAGTGGGTGATCAAAATGTTTACATACTAATACCCACCTCATCAAAATCAACTCCACTCTCAGTGGCAATTTCTCTGATCAAATCAGATGCATTAGAATCGGCCGCAATAATCAAATCATGACCCGAATCAACAAAATCCAGTATAGCTGCCAAATCAATGGATCCTCCAAAACCTACAGAATTTGATACAAGTACATTTATAAATAATCATACAAATAACATTCCTCTAATTTCCCAAATATCAAACCTAATTCAGCTCAAATTGCTACTATTCAAGCCTTAAAGCCCGTTTGCTTGTTGAGAAAATTTTAAGTACAATATCGAAAGAAAACAATTAACAAACAGACAGACCTCCATTCAACTATGACTAATGCAACCATTTGTCTCAACTGAGCTAATAAAATCCAAACTTTCATTTCATTTCCCTCAGTTTCTTGGCAACCATATAGAACCCAATAAAAAGGAGCAATCAAAGAAAAACCTAAAGAATTTGATACAAATAGATATACAAATAAATAACATCCCTTTGAATTGCCAAACTATCAAACCTAATTCAGCTCAGATCTCTACTATTCAAGCCTTAGGCCCTGTATGCTTGCTGAGAAAATGTGAGTCCAATTTAGAGAGAACAATTAATGAACCTCAATTTAACTAATGCTACACCAATTGTCTCAATTGAGCTAATAACATTCAAACCTTCTTTCATTTCCCTCATAAACCCAACAGATTTAAAAAAAAAAAAATTTAAAAAAAAAAAGAAAAAAAAAAGAAGAAGAAGAAACTGCTAACCAAATAAAAACATAAAAATTTGATACAAATAGATTTATAATTGTCAAGTAAATAAATAAATCCCTCCGAATTTCCAAACTGTCAAACCTAATCCAGCTCAAATCGCTACTATTAAAGCTTTAAGCCAGGTTTTCTTGCTGAGAAAATGCAAGTGCGATTTAGGAAGGAAAATATTAACCTCCATTCGTCTCAATTGAGCTAATAAGATCCAAACTTTCATTTCCCTCACATTCTCGGCAATCAAATAGATGAAAAAACGAGCAATCAAATAAAAACGTAAGGAATTTGATACAAACAGATTTATAATCAATCAAATAAATATATAAACCCCTCTGAATTCGCAAAATATCAAACCTAATCCAGCTCAAATTCACTGAGAAAATGCAAACGCAATTCGGATAGAAAACTATTAACCTCCATTTGTCTAAATTGAGCTAATAAGATCCGAAAATTCACTTCATTTCCCTCATTTTCTCGGCAACCAAACAGATCCAAAAGAGAGAGAGAAAAAAATGAAGGAACTTACGCTCGGTGGTGGGGCAAAACAAGATCAAGCCATCGTATAGGTACTGGCCGTAACGGTGGAGGCCGATCTTGGGATCATCGGCAAGCTTGAAATCGAGGTCGAATCCGCGGGACTGGAGGGAGTTGAAGAAGACGGAGTGCGAGGATTTGAGGGCGAGGTCGTCGAGCAAGACGAGGACTCGGCGATCCGAAGGGTTTTCGGGAGAGAAGGAGGTGGTGAGAATTGGGAGGAGAGGAATTAGGGTTAGGAATACGACGAGCTTCGACATCTTAGCTTTTTTGGAGCTTAGGGTTTTGGGTTTGGGTCTGATCAGAGTCAGAGACACAACACAGAGTCTGTGAGAGAGAGAGTTTCAGAGAGTGAAAATGGGGGTGGTGGGGTTGACTTGGGAAATTGCTCGTTCTTCAGGGGTTATTAGGTAATTTTGGTTTATGACTTAAAATAAGGGGTTAATTACTTAAAATGATACTTTATTTTTATTTTTTTTTTAAATTCCTTTCAAAAAAAAAAAATTTATGAGAATTTTTTTTTTTAATTTCTTTAACTGACTTTTTTTTTTTTTTCTCATAAAAATTCTGTCAAATTTTTTTAAAAATAAATTATTAACAATTACCTTAAAGATACTCGTATTTTAATTTTACATTTTTTAGAATATTTGATAGGACAATATTTATTGTGCCCCAACCTAGTGCTGCTTCTTTCAGGAACGAAGAATTTGAGCTCCTAATTTATTTGTTGGTAGGTTTCCTTGCGTTCCTATTGGTTGTTGCCTCAAACGCTGCCTTGACAGCCCAACCCCTCACCTTTGTGGTCATAAGCCCAGTTATAACCTACCATCTGATTTCCTTTCTCACTCGAAGTATTGCTATCTCTTTCAACTCTCTCTCTCTCTCTCTCTCTGTTTGCCAACCGCCTCTCCATTCGTCTCATCTTCTCTTTTATAGTCTCCCCTTAGTGAGCATCTAAATTATTACTTTTGCATCTGTTCCCACACAATTCCACTTCTACCAAGAATCCCAAAGAAAATGATTCCTTTTAAGGATTATCTTAAAACTTGTTCCTGGTGTCAAATAGCGTTCAGCAACGAACTTCCCAAAGGCACTAACCGTGCTTGGGGGACCGACTTGAATTTGACCATCCCCTCATCGGCCTCCCCTGGCCTGTTAGTCGGTATTGGACCTAACCCGACCCAGACATAGTAGGTTTCCCTCGAGTGCTAACCTTACACTTATAGACACCGCATTTTGTACCTCTTACGACTCGGGCCCACGTTCCCCAGTGATGCTTGAACTCTAAGGCCTAAGGCCAGTTTAGAGCCCAATCAAATATCAATTTGACTTGAGGAGTGTTAAAATGAAAAATATAATCTTTTAAATGAGCAAAAATCTATTTTTGGAAATAAAATGACCAAAATGGCCCTTGACCCACGTACCTAGGCAGCAGCCTGCGTACGTGGGCGCGTATGTGGGCCAAAGCGTGCGTACGCTGGCATACTCCTGCGTACGTAGCTAAAGTTTCAGAAACATAAAAAATGCAAGTTTTCTGTAATAATGGCCAAGGTTTGGAATGAATCTCATATCATCTGAGAGCCGTTCCAACCCATTTTTTCCACTATATAAAGCCTTATATGATATATTTTCAAAACACACAGAAATCTCACGAGAAAAACCTAAGATTCACTAGAAAATAATGAATCAAAAGGGAGTTTTTCACAAAACACCTTTCAAGTCAATTTTATTTGATTGAGACATTTTCTAGTCCCAATCCTTTTAGTTTAACGTTGCTAATCGCTTGTTTAATAACTTGTGATAGATTTGACTGAGGGAAACGATCAAAATCAAGCTTGTAAAGCTTCTCATTTAAGGTATTGATTCCAACCCTTTCTTTTTATTTCCCTCTCTTTTCTGCTTTTCTTTCTACATTTTAATCATGTTCTTTGCATTGCTTATGTTTATGTATGTCTGTTTAGGTTAGTTTTATAGTTCTCTTCGTGTTTATTGCATGTAGGTTGTTAGAATTTTCATTTTAAAGTTCTTCTCTGTTTCTATGTTATTAGGTTTTTTTGGGCAAGGACTTGCGTACGCATAATCTTGCCTACGCACGTAGGCTTGATTATGTGTACACAGGCCTATTCTTGTGTGCGTGAGCCGCTACCCATAAACCCTAATTTTTGTTTTGATGTTTCTGCTTTCACATGTTTATTCTGTTTAGTTTCTTTTCATATGTTTTATGCTCCATAAATTTTTGTTTACTTTGTTCACATGCTTGTTTGTCTTTAACATGTTTAGATTAGGGTTTCTTAGTTTTAATGCCATGGTCATGCATTCACATGTTCATGCATAATGCTTAGGTGCTGAGTTGCTGCGAGGTAAGTAAAGGGTAAGTTATGCATTGGAAATGTTTACACATTTGTTTATGGTCTTATTTTGACGATAGAGATGAATATGCTTGTATGATAGGGTTTCACATGTTAGGATTATGTGTGGTTTTGGCTTCCTATGCTTTATGGATGGATATGTTATGTTGTTTTGAGATGAATGATGTCATGTTGAAAGCGTATGTGAGTGAGTTAGAATACAAGTATTGAAAGCGTTTTTAATAAGGTTAAGACGTAAGACATAATAATGAGAGGCCAACCTTAGGGTTAGGTAATCTTGGGTGCCTTACACCTTCCCAAGAGCATACCTAAACTCCGAACTCATGTTTCTGGTAGTAAGATCAATGGTCATTCCTCGAGAGGATGTTATATATATGGTTCCTAAATCATTGCAAAAACTAGGTGGCAACACTGACCCTTATGTCCACAGTGGTGACTTCACTATAGATAGTAAGTTTAATTCCTATATGTCTTATTTCTTAACCTTAATAAAAACTATTTCAATACTTGTTTGTACATACATCACTTGTTCTCTTTTGTTCCTTAACCTCAGTTGGTGATGAGTGGGAAGATGGAAGGCTCCATTCAGGCCCAAATCTTCCGGAGTTCATCTCACAAACTCACAATAGGTGTCGTCGCCTATAATGAGTTTTGAGTATGTTAAAGGTTTGCTACTAATCCACTACGGGGTCCACTTAGGCCCTCGGTTGGAATCATAGCCCACCTAGATATGAGTGACCTACTTATCTATCCCTTTAACTTTAGGGAGCCTACCCACATTAGAGAGATCCTAGACCCTATCACCAATAATACCCTTTATATCTCTTATTTGTTCAACCATATATCATGTGTTCACCTAATATTATGGAACAAATAAAAGATATAAAAATAGAAGGGATGGCCCTAACGTTATGGTATACCCTAAGATATTATAGGATAAAAGAAAAGAAGTTCTCACATATAAGAGGCTTGCCTCTAAATCTAAAGGTATATCTTAACTTGAAAGATTATAAAACCATAGCCTAATTGCTATCATAGGCCCAAGTGAAAAAAATCCTTTTGAAAAAAGAAGAGCTATGGACTTAGTATCCAAAATCCTACAAAGCCAATATGAACTTCCATAATCTTGGGCCTCCTTATTGCATGCCTAGGCCCAAAATGATGAGAATTTCATGAATTTTGAGAGGAAGACTACAATATATTCTAGCCAAAGGGCTATTTAAAAAAAAAAAAAAAAAAAAAGTGAAATGGTAAATAAAAATGAAAAGCCCAAAGGTGATTGTAAAGTTGTAATTTACAACTATGTGTTTTGTTGGTTTTAATTCCGTGCCAAATTTAATTATAATTATGTTCAATCTTTTGTACCATGTATTTAATGTGGGATTTAATTGTAAGGGTTGTGTGTGAGAGAGAGTGTGTGAAGACTTAAGGCAAATTGAAGACTGAAGTGTTTTCACGGGTAGCTCGCGACTAGGCATCCCACGAAATGATGCATGTGTCCTGCACATGACTGGAATGTGAAGAGTCAGGTCAGAATGGAGATAGTTGCGTTTTGCGTGTAGCTCACGGGTAAGGCCTTCCTGCAAGACACTCGTGAAACATTCTGTTTTGCCAGACTGTCATTGTCGATACACACTTTTTGTACCTACACTATATATACCCACATTACTCACAAATGTTGAGGAGTGCTTCAGAGAGAAAACCCTAGCCACAAACCTTGAGAGATAGGGATTGTTATACCCACAATTCTTTACACAATTTCTTGTGGATTTTCCTCAACTCCTACCTCTCCATTTCCATACCATTGAGAGGTTGATAGCCCAAACACTTGCCACACCTTTTCAGAGTGTCAAGTGAGGTTTTGGTGCTGCTGGGAAGTATTGGAAGAAGCCAGGCTTTGACGGATGCAATCGGG